>JAFBJZ010000831.1:4073660-4704880 GCA_016785225.1 Psettodes erumei
GTAGCACTGTTGATTTTTCTGCGTATTATGTGACTGTACTGAAGCATTTGGGGCTACACTGACGTACAGTTTCAGATGATGATGCAATAATTCGTAAATAGTTGCGTGAGACAATTAATTGGCAACTTTTTCGATTTTATTGATCATTGCAGTAATTTTCAATGAAATGTGCCAAACATTCTCTGATTTTAGCTCCTCGGTTGTGACAATCAGCTGCTTTTCTTCGATGTCTGTGGCAGTAAAGCAGCAGTTTGGACTGTTAGTTGGACAGACATCACATGTGGCTCTGAGAACTGTGAACGTTTGCTGGACATCTTGATACCGGCACATTCTTACCACTGATTGGCTCTGAGAGAGGTAATGCTAAGGAGTGCTGCTAAAGGGCAGACAAGGAGTCGCACAACACCACTTCTCTGACATTTAGACTGCTGCTGCTGTTTGTTTTTGGACTGTCTGCATTTTACTCAGTCCTTAACAGCAGAGAGGGAAAAGCTCCAGACCAGATTAAAGCCAAGGACACAGTTGTACATTGTGCACCTTTGTCAGCTTCAACAGCAGAATTCAGTGTGTAGTGTGTTAAAAGAGCTCTATAAATAAACCTGCATGCTAATCTGCTCTGTGTCTACAGGGAGAACGAGATGTTCAGTGGGAAAAATGCGAGTTTGAGTTTAACTCTGGCACCTTCCCATCTGTTTCACGTGTTTACTTGAACGTTGAAGATGCTCATTTGTCATTGATCCAGATGATCTACAACAACTCAGCACTTAGTCAACAGGATTCTCCTGAGAAGCCTCTCGAGTTGAATTCACCGCTGTGTGATAAACATGTAATAACTTCAGAAACTCAATGGTAGAAACAGGCTGATGGACCACACACATCTACCGGCTTTACTATTCTCCTTTATACAAAAGTATTTCACAGATTTATAATCAAATACTTTCACACCTCTGACTGAGCCAAACATTTACTGAACAGATTCTGGGAACAATTTAGTGACAACACATTCAGTTACTTGTTCTCTCATGTTTCTGCGCACAAAGTGACACAGTTGGGGTTTTGAACCAAGAAGTGCAGGAGACCAGAGGGACAGACAAAGGTAAGCAGGAATTAAGCTCAAGGGAACACCAGGCAGTGCTGGCAGGAGGCAAGCTGGTCGCAATCTTCAGGAGCGTAGCCGTGATCTAGGAACAGCCAAGGAACATGAGATGATACTACAATCATCTAGCGCTGAATGTGGAGGGGGAGCAGGGTTTTTATAGTGGCAGGGTGATTGCTTGGTGATGTGCTTCAGGTGTGTCTCGTCTGCCTGTCAGGGACCAGCCATGCCTCCTGCCACCACCTGGGGACAGAAGGAAAACAAGAGGGAGAGGGAAAAGCCAAAAAGCCAAAACAAAACTGAACCATCACAAAAAGGCTATTTAAATACACTGACAACTGCATCATCGTACAATACAAACAGGAGTATGGCTGACGTGACTGTGAAGCTACAGTAGCGTCTCTTACTGTTCACACAGTTACCGACTGCTTGGATTTTTTTGTCTTTCCAAAGGTTTTGATCCTCACTGTTCCGTATTTTGGGTTGTTATGTAGCACGCTTTCTGGCTGGCATTAAAATTTCTGTATTTCTGCAAGAAGAAATAATTCCAGGAGTTTCCAAAACAATGTGCCATGGGACTGTTTTCACTTGAATAGTTGTGAGTAAGGTTTGATTTTTTAATTTTTTCGTTCAGTGCTTTACAAGACAATAGCAGTTGTGGATGAACATCTGTCATTTGAGATGCCAGATTTCACTTCCTGATACTAATAATTGGGACAAAAACACATCTGATGTTTTTTTTTGCTCAGTCTTTCACTCTGGTTTTGATCCCATTACAGATGTTCATGTTTTAAAAAGGCCGAGGCTTACTTCCAGGACATTGTTTTCCCCTCTGTGTTAAGTAGGTTGAATGAAAACCTGTCTGACAGCAGATTTGTCATGGATGCTCCACCACTCTCTGGTCTGTGTGTGGGTGTTTGTGACCTACAGGACCTGGACGCAGACCCAGATCAGCCTGCTCTTTGGGAAATAATGGCCACTCTGACAGGAACGGGTTGAAGGTTAGGAAGGAAATCCAGTAATAAACCTGGCTAAGTCCTTGTTCCTGCGCGCTGCTTCCTACACTGACATTGCTCAAATGTCAGTGGATCCACTTTCTGACAGAGCGGACTTAGTGGCATCGACACTGAGGAACTTTGTACAGCAAATGTCGAAACCGGCTGGTCTCATTGACTGGTCTCCGGCCCGCACAGTTCAAGCTGACACCAACAACAATGATTCTTTCTTTACAAAAAGCATCGCGACATGCCGAAGTCACTCAGCGGAGTTAAATGGCAAACCTGTTGGAGACTTTCAAATTTCTATGGAGGGTTATTTTCAACTACTTTCATGCAAGTAAAAGTGAGCTCCCACTGACAGAGCAGAACTGCTCCTGACATGCTCAAAGTGAGATCAACTTACCCAATAATCTGCTGATTATTGTCCAAGTTAATTCTTGCATTCATAAAATTTTACAAAAACAACTGAAGATACTTAATGAAAAGCCAGTTATTGTTCCCTAAGGCACAGTGTATTGTTCAAATGTCTTGTTTTGTTCAACCCACAGTCAGAACCCTGAAGATATTCAGTTTGTTGTCACATCAGGTAAAGAAAAGGAGAAAATCCTCATAATAGAGAAGCTGGAACCTGGAATTGTTTGTCGTTTCCACAGATAAGAATAAAATAGAGTAAATGTTCAGTTTCTATTTAGTTTCACTCTTTCCTTAGCCTGCACTCTCTCGCCGGTTTTCTCAGCGATAGCACACCCGAAAAAGCAAAAACATGTCAACAAACAAACAACACATTTTTCAAGATCAAGGTGTAAATCAGGCTCTGTAAAATGAAATGGAAGGTTGTTGATAGTGATGAAACACTAATCAGTGATCTTTGCCTATTCATCTAGCGCGTGGAAAAGACATTTCAACCGCACAGCTTCTGCTCGCTTCAATCTACACTCTCTAGCACAATGAATACAGTGCAAAAATGCCTCCACTGATGAGACAAGGCAAACATTCCCATATTCTTCAATATTACACGGTGAATGAAATGGGAGATCTACTGTAACTGGAGTTTGATCATGTGCAATACACCCATCTGGTGTTGCGGTAGTCTGAACTATGAGTCAAAACCTATGAAGCGGCTTGCAGAAATCACAACATGAAAAAATAGGTATTTAATGTGCAATTAACTTATGAGAAACAAAAGGAAGGGAAAACAAAAAGATAAGAGATGAAATGTGACAAAATTCAAAGTGAAGCTCCACGTCAGTGTGCTAATAAGTGACCAAGAGAATTTCAGGCCCCCCAAAAATGGCAAAAACCAATCCTTTAAATAGCTTCAGTAAAGGGCCTCCTCCCTTTTTCTGTCTGTGAATCATGCAACCATGTCATCTCAGAATAAATACTATGGCAGCCTCAGGACCTGCTGGACCCTGAGGAGTCCCATTTAGCTGCCAGTAAAGGAGCATATGCAATTATGTCCACGAAATCTGATTTGTACGGAAGGGGAGATGAATTGCACTTCCGATGGCTCTAATTATGTTCCGGGCGTGGTGGGGGGGGGCGACCACCACAACATCAGCGGGAGTGTACTTGCTCTGCTATATTAAACATTCTGCTTCAATGTGAATTATGCATACCATATAAATGTTAAAGTGGGTTAAGTGTCAAGATTAACACAAATTAAATTAAGTGAAAAAATGTGTGTGTGTGTGTGTGTGTAGTGGAAGACTTGTCATCCTAATCTCCAACAACAACCAAATACTGCCTACATCAGTACTAAATATTGTATTCTGTTGTTCGACCCTCCTGCTGAATTTTCCTCTCAGATGAAATGGCAGTGTACACACCAAATGCCTTGCAGTTTTAATATCATTCAAACTAAAGCACACTTTACTTATGCGATATGAACCCTTTTTTCTGGGGCTCTACCACTGCTCACATACTGTTACTTTCACTTTCGTTTGAGTAAGTTTTAACTGTAATTCACCATGACATCCATGTGTGCTTTGCCTGCTTGCTCTGCTTAGTGATATGACTGAGGTGCCACCTGTAAACTGGAGAAGCCAAAAATTATTTCATATTATTTGTCTGTGCCAAATCATTACAGAGAGATAAGATTCATTCAGTATTAATGGAGGTAAATGCACATCTGCAATAACTCAGTATGACCAGTTTGGCAGTAGAGGATGTCACCATATTTTAGGGGTAGATGCCACGGCTTTCTTGTCAATGAAAACAAGCAGATCTTTGGTCTGTTAACCGCTTACCCTGCAGTGTAAAACACTCTCGGCAGGCATGGCGGTGGCAGGCCAAGAGCAACGTAGTGGCAGCTGATGAAAATCATTTTGGTTGGGAATAATGGCTTATTAAGTAAATGATCTTCAAAAGCAGCACAGTAGTCTCTTTTTTCTTACAAATGTGAACCTCAAGATGGCAAAGTAAAAGTCAGCGGGCAATGCAAAGAAAGGGTCTATCCTCTGGGGATCATGAATGTCTTTACAATATTTTAGTGGCATTCCCTAAAAACAGATTTCAGTCTGGACCAAAGCAGTGGACCAACACACTAACATTACTACCCCTGACCCCGTGGCGATCCACTAGAGCATGAGAGCTTCGCTTTGGTAATAAACTTCTTCTTCATTCAAAAGCTGCGCCGATGATTTTTCATCCTCTGATTCGAGTGAAAACTGTTCCCAATTTCCCCCCTTACTACTTTTGAAGTTGAGCAGGGTTGGGGCTGTCACACTTGAATTTGTTAAACACTGCAGTCTTCCTGAAAAAAACAACAACATGGTGTTAGATTAGTGCAAAAAACACCAGAACCAATTTTTAGCTGGCTATAACAAGTGGCAAGACGAGAACAGATGAGACACAGCATGAGGGACATGACACAGTGGAGTCAGAAGTGGTGCCTTAATAAACTCCCACCTGATGTCCCGAACCTCAAAATCCTGTACCTTGTTAAAATTTCCCAGCTGAGCCCTGAGATAAGTAGCCTATGTCTCACTTCGTACTTTGCAATAACTCTGCAAAGGCTGAACTTACTGTGCTCTCTAAATATTTCCTTTACTTAATTACTTTTCATGCTGCTTCAAAATGACTGAAGTCCGAATATTACCACTTCCTTGGATTTCACTGCCTTTCTGTGACGCTCTAACTGATCGTTGTCTTAGGCATTTAAACATCTTCCAATTCAAAATCAATTTAAATATTACACATTCACATTTTTCTTGTGATACATGAAAACAGTTGTCCTTGTGAGAGCCTCTTCTTTTTGAGTAGCCTAGTAAGATTAATGCAAATTATATCAAACAATGACACATTCCAAAGGGCATGATAAGATCTTTATCTTTATCGACTCATGTGCCCATTTAGACAGAAAAAAAATGTTTCTCATTTCCTCTCACTAATTGCTCTGACCAGGCTTGAACCTGTTATAATAGGATTTTAAAAGAGCCATTTTCAATGGGATGACATGGCTGGCTTGTATAACACACTGTTTTCAGCTCTTCCTAAACTCAGTGTCATTTAAGAAGGTCAGAATAACCTGGAGAGGTGGGGACCCTGGGAATAAATGTCTTTGTACTGTCCAAACACTGGGGATTTTAGTTCATCTCCTGACGATGGTGTTTGTACAGAATGTCTCTGGAGATATTCAGAAGCGCTGGGTCTTTAATTTCTCCAAAGCCGTGGTCTGACATAAGGAAATACAGCATGTACTGTATGTCAGACTAGATGATTTATGACAGACCGGGCTTTGTGGCGCACCATCGGCAGGGGGAGTCAACATTGTGGTCACATTGTAAGTTCTTTATTTTGAAGTTTACTCACGATTAAAGTGGCTATATATGGGCACTCTTGTTAAAACTAAACTCTATCCAAGTTTGGCCCGAGAGCAGGCAATAATCTTGTCAAAGAAATCCAATTAAAAACACCTGGATCCTGAGGAAACAGGGGAGACTGGTACCTTTAAAAAAAAAAAAAAAAAAAGAAAGAAACTATTTCTGAGAGCTGCAGGCTACTGGCGGCTACCAGGGCTCCTGATAGTCTGAAGGAGCTGGGGTTCCCTTTTCTGACAGCCAATACACTGACATGTGTCAGGTGAACACACACACACACACACACACACACACACACACACACACTATATAGTGGCTTCAGATAAACCTATCAACTTTAATGATTATTGTACAACTTTTAAACAACCTTTGATACACAGCAGAGGCCTTATGTACAGTAACCTGGGATAGCTACTGTTCTTTTATAGACATGCCCATTACATCACCATTATTCTGTGTGGATATGTACTGTTAGCCTGAAGAGCTAATTAGAAGGATTAGCCCAATTTAAAACTAAAACCATGGAAAATGCAGCATCTGCAGATTGGACCATAAAGATTGCCTCAATTGTGACAATTATTTGCTATATAATTGGTGGTAACTGAAACTGATTATTGAGTAATGTGCCATTACTTATGTCTGTCTGCCTGAAATTGTACTTCAGACCACTACATATAGGTTTTTCAAATACTTCTATTTGATATTAGTATACACATTGTTTCAACTTGTCATATCCAAGGCAAACCTGATAAATTGTGACACTGAATAACTCTGAGCACGACTTAAAAAAATTGATATGAAAGCTTTGAGCTGCTTGAATAGAACATTGCTCTAATTGTCAACAGTTTGTGGCTCTTTTATTCTTTAACAAGACAGACTATCCTTTGACACCCTCTACCAATCAAATGAAGGGGAAATGGTGCAAAGAAAGATGATTAAAGAAAAGAGCGGACCAATCATCTCTGCCTGAAGGGGTTTCAAAGTAATTGAAGCTGAAATACAATCACGATGCGGCAGGGTGTCAGGGTGTCACAGGAGGCAGCTAATTGGGGGCAACCCCTTGTACACCACACCGTGATTAAGAGGGAGATGGCGTTAGCGCATTGGAACAAGTTTAATTGAGTGTGTTGAATAGCTTGATAACTTCTGAGTTTCCTGTTCATTTGCGTGATCCCTACGCTTCTGGTTATCTACAAGGAATAACGGGCTAATTCTTCTGAAGAGCTCGGAGGAAAGAGGAAGAGCACTCGCATAAAGGTGATGCAACGAAGATGTCCATAATTGGCCGGAAATCAAAGCATCTCTTTTACATTTGCACCTGCTTTAATAGAAAAGGCTGTGATGCGGCACTCTTTGAAGAGAAGCCTGGTTTTCTATTTGGAACATGGAGTTGAAACTGGATTTGTGACAAATAGGATCAAAACAACAGACTTGCTGCAAAGCTGATTGCAAATTAACTAGATGAACAAAAGATCTAAAGAAGATGATTAAAACCAGTTTTTATTTGCTGTGATCTTGAAAAATGTCTTCATCTGTAATGGATTTCATGCTAATTACAGTTTCCATATCGTCTGGGTTTCTGCAGGGTTCACCGAGTTAAATTTAAGATTTAAAGACACTTTAATACAACACAGAATGAAGTATGAATAAAATCATGAGAACCAAATGCAGGAATGTCTTGATATTTATCAGATTTTAATCCAGATTTACCAGCAGTACATAACTATAATTCCTTGTGATTTAATCATTTAATCATCAAACATGGCCTGGACCTAGACAAGCAGCAGAAAATGGATGGATTAATTAATGGATGAATAGACTCATCATTCAAAAATGAACTAATTAATTTAAGGTGCACGTATGGATTTTTCATGAGCTTCGAGGTCTGTAACAGTAGATCTGGGGATCTTCCAGCCAGTTTCAGATAAATTCAAATCCAAAAAAATTATTTTATCAGTTACATTGCTGCCAGTGGCAGGTTGGAATAACATTTAAGACCTTTGTGAATTAAATTGACCTTTTTTGAAGAAACTGAAATCGGTGTTTTTTACGCAGATATCCTGATTACACTAGTTTGAGAAAAGACATGAAATCAGGGCAGGTAAATGCATGGGAATGTACAAAAGTGTTAATATGTGTGAGATTTTGTTACCAACCAGGATTTTTCTCTAGTGCAGGGGATTTGGTGTATAAGCCTGCCTGAATTTCCTGGACATCATGTGCAGAGTATGAAAGGGGAAATACTTTCTATGACGTGATGGTGTCTTCCACCACAATTGTCAAACCTGAAAAATAAAACCAATTCACGGGGAAAGGAATATTCTCACACATTTCCACGGAGAGAGAAAGAGCAAGAGCGAGAGAGGATGCGCCGGTTTCCATAGCAATTGTAGGCACTGTCACATGGTTACCTAGGAACTAGTCCTGCGATGCTGTGCAATTTATTTGTTTAGTGTTTGGCAGGTCCCTGGCTGTTGCTTACACAGAGCAAAGCCGTATCATGCCATTTCGTTTCTGACACATACAGAGCTGTCAGGGAAATTTGAAAGGTCAGAGTTTGAGAGATGTGAAGTATGCTACCAAAGACAAAAACATAAATTAAAAAACCCTCTTATCTCACGTTGTTTGTCTGGGTACCATGATCACAACCTAACATTTAGAAAACACTGGGTCATGTGCAGGTCAAGAGGACCACACACAGGCCACATCAAGCCTGAAACTCCAATCGGTGGCGACTGGTAAATGCTCAGTGGATGGTGGATGTGACGGTAGTAAAAACAAGCACGTCGTGGGTCATACTGAATGGAGATTGAATGCAAAAGTAATTTATGTAAATATGAATCACTCTTCAAAGCCTCAGTTTCACCTTTGATAAAGACAACCAAATTGTCTGAAAGCATGATCTATTTTTCTTTCCAAAATTTGATTACCAGGGTCGGGGTCATGCAAGCAGCTGGAGACCAATAATCCATTTCCAAATGTTTGGACCTCTGGTTAATTATAGATACTTTACTGAATCTGAGACTAATTTCAGTTTATGTTGGCTAAATACATGACTGCACGGAAACATGTGACCAAAATGCAGTATTGAGTTGGTACAATTTATGGGTTGTATTGCAAAGCAGTTTTGGGAAGTAATCCAGGATTTAATTTTTAGCCTGGGAAGTCCTCCTGACCTTCAGTCATGTTTACAGCTAAATATCCACTCATTTGTAAAACAGTGTGACGATTTTGTAGGAAAAGTTGAATACAATGTCAACCAAAACACAGGTAGCTGTACAGACAGCGTGGGAAAAAATGAGAAAATCAAATGTATTGACACGACAACGAGGGATTTTGAGAATGTTTACGGGGTGACAAGGCGCTCTGAGCTCATCCGCCTAATGAGAGGACCGACTTGATGAAGGCCCCCACCTCTGCCACTGCCTAAAACCCTCCCCCCTTCTAATCAGAGATCACTGCAACCATGTTTCTCCACAGGGTAGTAAAACTAGACTACACAGATGTTACTTTCACATTAGAAAAACATTCTCAATCACAGGAGAACCATCATTAAATTCCAAAAAGGATGCCATCTTCCCAATACAACACCTAACTGTTTAATGGAATGTATCTTAAATTGAATATGGCTGGGATACAAAACATACAGACACATGGAAACAACACAACTCTACTTCCCAGTCTATATTCACCATCCCATATCCTGGTTCACAGTGCCCTCTACTGTTCTGACAAACAAACAGGTTATTTTTCTCTGTACATACAACACGTACGATACGATTTCTGTTAAAAAGCACCACTACTTTAGAATCTGTTTTTCCAGAAATATAATCCCTGAGGTTATTCTCTCTCTGATCCAAAAGAAATTAGAACTGCGGGGTAATTTACCAAAATTACCACTGACTGATTAGTGGTTAAACTCCTTCATTTTAGGAATTGGTTACTTCCATTGTTTCATGATAGTTGCATGAAGCCCACTAGTATTATAAGTGAGGTTCTTCAGGGTTGTAACACTGCAGACACCATTCAAACTATAGAGAATCAGAAATGGAGAAAGTATTATTAATGAAGAATAATAAATGCCTATAATAATTGCCCCGAATAGATTGATTTTCAATGTATGAAAATATAAATGTGTGACATCAACTACATGTTTACAATGAAAATGTATATTACTAGTTATTAAAAGTCTAACATTAGTGGTGTTTTAATCAAAGTATAAGACTGCTGCTGGGTGCAAAAGAAGAAATAAGCACCAACGTGGGGACAACACTTACTTTACCCACACATCATTTTCATCTCACTTCCTTCTCTTTCACAGAACAATCAGTCTCCTTAGAGACCGTCAAAAATTGCCGTAGCCGACTATATTTCAAGTCGTCATGGCGGGGTATTGGGTAAAGTTTTCAACTAGCAATAATCGCGCCTCGGATAAACCTCATAGGCTACGATACTGCCACTGCGCAAAGCTGAGGAATTGCAGGCAGCGAAGAGGATATGACTCTGCTCCGCACACATCTCTGTCAGGGTTTCAACCGCGAACGCACTTTTCATGCATGAATTCATTTATTTTGTACGACTTTGTAATATATCTTTGTGCAGCAGTATAAACCATGGGCTCCCCAATGAGGAGCCACGGGGACTTTGTTGTATATGTATGTATATATATATATATATATAATATATATTTCAATTAATAATGGAAAACGCTGAAGTGACCTGAACTGTAATTCAATAGCCGCACGGCCGCTGTGTACATAGTTTAACATAACTCTGTAGTTGAATCATCTGGTCCATAACGATGAGCCACGAACTCGTATCTAACGTTAAATAAATAAATTAACTGAAATTGAAAGCAGTGGAAAGCGGAAATGACGTCGCGTCCGGCACGTCTTTGTTTAAGGCCCCCAAATCCGACAGACTACATTGACGAATGACGTTTAGACGGTGTCTCTATTCACGTTTAGCGTCATGTCCGTCAAACACACAAAGCATACCGAAAGTAAAATTACGTTAGTCAACACACTCAAAGGAGTAACACAGACAACAGCGAAACACTTCCGCTGTAAATGAACAATGAAATAAGAGAGAACGCTACACACTGCAAGCCAACCACATTTTCACGCAATGCATTTCGGAACGTTTTTATTTTGTTAAGAAAATAACTTCAGATAAATCGTGACATCGATTCTTTTTAACAAAAAAATCAGTCTCCTTAGAGACGGTCAAAAATTGCCGTAGCCGACTATATTTCAAGTCGTCATGGCGGGGTATTGGGTAAAGTTTTCAACTAGCAATAATCGCGCCTCGGATAAACCTCATAGGCTACGATACTGCCACTGCGCAAAGCTGACGTAAACACAGTTACAGAGGGTTAGTCTGTAAGATCCACACATCCCTGTGTGAGGGTTGGACCAGGTTTACAGTAAAGAGGACCAGCTAGTTTAGTTTAAAGTGCACCTACTTTATTTAACTTTGAACAGAGTACCTCTATGTATTAGCAAATCAATATATTAACACCCTCTATAATCTGAGTATGTTTGATATAGTTACATACTTCAATTCAGTGACTTAATACCGACATCACATTTATAAGTGTGACGTTTTAGCGTTGGCAAGTAAAATCAAAGCACTAAACAAAGTTTTTTAATACCTTCTACTTTATACTTAACACTACTTCATAGTCTTATTCCAGCTGTCGCTTATCGGTGACAAATTGACTAGCTACCCCCAATGTCCTCATGCTATTTATATAAAGATCCTTATTACCTATCAGTTTTTTCAAAGATGGCATTGTAATATTCCACAGTATAATCAGTCTCCTTAGAGACCGTCAAAAATTGCCGTAGCCGACTATATTTCAAGTCGTCATGGCGGGGTATTGGGTAAAGTTTTCAACTAGCAATAATCGCGCCTCGGATAAACCTCATAGGCTACGATACTGCCACTGCGCAAAGCTGACGTAAACACAGTTACAGAGGGTTAGTCTGTAAGATCCACACATCCCTGTGTGAGGGTTGGACCAGGTTTACAATAAAGAAGACCAGTTTACAGTGAAGATTTGTAATTAAGTAAACTTTCAACAGAGTACATATCTGTACCCACAAACCACAGTATTACTTTTCACCAACTGTCATCTTTGTAAATTTCACATATTTACACAAATTCAGTTATTTAACAACTATATCAAATTTACATCTGGGATTTTTTAGATGTGAAAACTGAAATCAAAGTATGGTAGTCTGCTGCTGTTCTGTGTATAAACACTAACTTTTTTAAAAACATACTGTAATATTACTGTAATAATTTATATTACTGGCCACAGCGTTTACTAGCTGCATCACATAAACCCTTTCATCTGGTCACTGTGACTTGTATTGTGTTAATAAGTAAATTATTTCGTTATGTTTTACAGTATAATTAGTCTCCTTAGAGACCGTCAAAAATTGCCGTAGCCGACTATATTTCAAGTCGTCATGGCGGGGTATTGGGTAAAGTTTTCAACTAGCAATAATCGCGCCTCGGATAAACCTCATAGGCTACGATACTGCCACTGCGCAAAGCTGATGTAAACACAGTTACAGAGGGCAAGTCTGTAAGATCCACACATCCCTGTGTGAGGGTTGGACCAGGTTTACAGTAAAGAGGACCAGCTAGTTTAGTTTAAAGTTCACCTACTTTATTTAACTTTGAACAGAGTACCTCTATGTATTAGCAAATCAATATATTAACACCCTGTATAATCTGAGTATGTTTGATATAGTTACATACTTCAATTCAGTGACTTAATACCGACATCACATTTATAAGTGTGACGTTTTAGCGTTGGCAAGTAAAATCAAAGCACTAAACAAAGTTTTTTAATACCTTCTACTTTATACTTAACACTACTTCATAGTCTTATTCCAGCTGTCGCTTATCGGTGACAAATTGACTAGCTACCCCCAATGTCCTCATACTGTTAATATAAAGATCCTTATTACCTATCAGTTTCTTCAAAAATGGCATTGTAATGTTCCACAGTATAATCAGTCTCCTTAGAGACCGTCAAAAATTGCCATAGCCGACTATATTTCAAGTCGTCAAGGCGGGATATTGGGTAAAGTTTTCAACTAGCAATAATCGCGCCTCGGATAAACCTCATAGGCTACGATACTGCCACTGCGCAAAGCTGACGTGATTTGTTCGCGGACGTAGTAGTCATTTGTCCACATACGATGTTTAGTTCGGGTGCCAAAGCTTCGCTTGACAACCATCAGACGGTGATCCGAGCGCAGCTAAAGCCTTAAATACCAACAACACTCATACTCATATAAACGTATGTATAACTATATATGCTATTATACTTATAGCGTTTTGTTCCAAGCTTAAATTTATTTAAAACTGCCAGTGTAACGCAATGCATCACGGGATTCGGCTTCCCATACTGTTTAGCCCCGCCGCAGTGTACCTCTTTCTTGCATTTAGAAGAATACGTTTAAAAAATATTACCCCCAGTAATTACTAATGCAATATGCCTAATGATTATTATAGTTAAAAATTTAAATGCTTGCTTTGGTTATATAAGAATATCGAACAGCGACTTCTACGGCGGCCTATTGGACCATATTCCTAATCGCATATTCCTGCCTGGGAGGTTTAACATGCAAACACCGGTATAAGTGTTTCAGTGTTGAAACATAAAAACGAGTGTGTCGTATATGCACATTAAATGTATCGTAATATATTAAACCCTTTTCCCCGAGAAACATTTCAAACGGCCAGAAAAAGTAGCTCCTGTTCATCGTGGCTCCCTCCACCACGCTATGTGACTGAGCCGCCAGCAGATGGCAGCATCGACGAGCATGAACCTACTCTTCTTCGAAAACAAGGGAGCGCTGATATAATTACGTAAATGTGTCATTTAAAAATATTTCAGAGAAGAAAATATAACATTTTACGCTCCCCACGCGGCTCGTTTCCTGTGTAGAACTGTGAACGTTCACGTTTGAATGTAGTCAGCAGTAGGTAGCGTACTTGACAAAATACGTAATTTAAACCGTTGGTACAATTAACGCTACCTAACACTGTTAATTACGTTACGTAATTTATCATAAGAGACAGCGTTGCGGCTTAAAAACGTTTCATTTTAATAGAATATCTCCTGTGACGTTAACAAGTATTGTTCTCACCAGGCCATTAAGAAGTCTGGTGAGGAAGTAAAACTTTCAAGTGGCCAATCTTGCTCATTCAAAGTAGTATGTCCAGAAACACAGACATTAATCCATACATGACGTTCACAGTGATAAGTCACTTCCACCTGGGTAGTACCTGTAGGAAAGATGCTGAGTGATGCTGACCATAGGCTGAGTTAACAGCCATGAAAAATGGCTGTTGACCGGTGTCGTGTCGAAGTGTGTTCCCCTGTCAGTTTGTGTTTTCCCACGTTTCCTGTAGCGCCCCCTCTGGTAGGGGTCAGGGCAAGACGGGCAACTGCCCGGAAACCCCAAAGGCCCCTGTTTGACTACATTTTATTTTGGTCTACACATCACTTGATTCACAGGTAATTTGTTCGAAATTTGCACCATTTAAGTATCCAAGATTAACTATGATGTCCTTCATTGTTTATTCATGTCTTGAAGAGGAACCCTGTGCCAAAATCCCACATAGTGACCTTAATATCTTTAGTTTATATGGTTTGTTGTAAAGTGTTTTATCAGAGTGGGCAAGGGTAAGATAGAAGACATTGTATGGCTGCAACCAACGATTATCTTCACTATCATTATGTCACATGTGACAGTTCTTTTCCATAAACTGAGAATGTCTGTCTGTAAAATAAAATGTAAATGTAAATCTTTTTTTTTTTTTTTAAGTCCCTGGGCATACTGCTGACAATGCTAGATGTTGAGTTTGGATATAAAGCAAGAAACTAGCAAATATTCATAACTGAGAACCTGCATTTCATTTTTGCCATTTTTGCTTAAAACATGCTTACAAGACTAACCAGTTATCAAAACTATTTCCAAATAATTTTTCTGTCAGTCAAATAATCAGTTAATAATTTCAGCTGTAGGGTTCTGGTTGGTGTTTCCTGGGGAAAATGAAACTGCCATGTCATGTATATGAGGTTCAATAGGTGCACAACAGCTAAATTATTCCTCAGGGCCCTGTATGAGGTTAATTCACAGTTGGGGAGTAAGTTAGCATATGTTAGTGGTGTAGTAGCGATAACAGGTTAGATCTAGGGTAAGGTTTGGTTCAGGTTATGGTAAGGGGGCATGCATAGCGGTGGGCAACAGACTATAATTCAAAACCTGAAATTGATTGACCAGCTCTTTGTTTTCATATTTTTACCTGTGCTATTTACAGTATGTGTGTGTGTAATAGAATGCTTTTTGTGATATTGCCTTCAACACATTCCATGTTTGCCAAAACCCATTAATGTCAGGCATTGGGCCAGAGATGATTATAAATTGTCAGCAATGGAGGCATATGACTGAATATTTAATATCCATGAGAAAGCTTGAAGAGCTTCCCTGTTGTTAGCAGAGACGATTCATGGTTTTTACCAATTATTCAGCTATTCACCTGTTAAAATCAGTCCTATTTCTTACCCGCCTTCATCTTTTCATTTCAATTAGATGCCATTCTTAAGGTTGCAGAGCCATATATTTCAGAGTCGCAACAGAAATATAAATGAGATAACATAAGCAGACAGAATGCTGCCCAGATTAACAAGCACCGTTTTCAGTGTAAAGGAGCTCATGCAGAAATGTCACCCTGAAGAGTATAAGTTTGGGGACCACGACTATTAATTTTTAATGGAGGTCCTAAGATTATGGGTTAAAGAAGGATGTCATTACCCAGTAACAGTAACCGGAGCTAGACCAGGCATTAATTTAGAAATAATGAGCTAGATTTATCTAATGTAAAATCCCATAGGAGACAGCCAACAGGAGAGAAGATGCCAAAATGGGGGGTGTCTGACACTGTATGTGTATTTTGATCTGGTCATGAGCCCTGAGTAATTGTATACACGTTACACACTGTGTTTGTGGTATGACACAAACTGTAATTTCACTGTGTGGATATTAGAAGCCATTTCACTTGTTGTGAAGCTTCAGTGGGATAATGCAGGTGCTTTTGGGTGCTCAGCAGATAAGCACTGGCGTGCCAGGTGTTAAAGCTGCCTGGGCTGACACATTAGACAGGGATTTGCTCCTGCCAGAATGTCAGGCCAATGAGGCTCATAGAGGTAGGCTTGGATCACTGTCAGGGACAGGTAAGTACGCAGATAAGGGGATTACAGCATGTTTGCGCCAAGTAATCTCAAATGAATCCTGCCAGCCTCTGTTTCATCCTCACCTGGAAAGCCCAAATTTCTCTTTGCTCAACCCAAGAAACACATTACATGGACAGAGTTCAATTCACAAGGTGATCCTTTTAACAGGGCTTAAAAAGCATTTGAGGACACGTTGGGTTATGGACGTTTAACAACTGTGACCGTAATAATCTCCTCTAATTCCCCAAGGCACCTGATTACTTTTTTGTATTAGTATTTCCCCCTTTATCATCAGCTCTGCCCAGTCAAGCGTTGAGTGTTTTTTTTTTTAATCACCTGGGCCATGCCATGAGTGAGGTCTGGTTTGGTGGTCCCTTGCTGCAAAGCTTATGCTTCATGTATTGAACAGAAAGGGGTCTGTGAGAGCAGCTGAAGTCCCTTTGGGCTGTGGCTCTTCCCGCTGGTAGGCAGAGAGATGGAAATAAAGTGTAACAGATGGCCTAGCTGTTTCTGCCATTCAGCACAGGCTGCTGGGCAGCCCACATAGTACTCTGCCATCCAAAAGGGGCTCAGTGGGCAGCGTATAGTCTTCAACATGCTGAGAGCTATTTTTCCCCCCTGAACCATCAATCACAGGACCAAAAAAAAATCACTGCCATACTCAGGTCATGATCTAACCTAATGTACACCATGTGGAGCAGCTCATAGTAGGTTAAATAAGACTGTTTTGGGTTGGGGGAAATGGAAGCCTGTCAGCTAAGTCTGTGGACTGTGCATGTGCCAACTAGGCTGATCCAGCTTAGACTGCACGGTGCAGCTTTCTCTCTATAATCACACTTTTACAGACCTTGTGAAGGACATGCACCCTCTTTGAGTTACCGATCAGTGACTCAATAGGGAATGGATATGTGGCACGCTTTGTGTAAACAGGCGTGCATGCAAGCAGTTGTGTATGTGTGTGTATTCGTTTACCTACACAGACGTGTAAGCAGGATGTACACAGGCCATTGTGTAATCTGGGCAACATCACATCAGCCTGGTTAAGGGCATTTATAGATGTTGAGAGTGCCTCTGTTCCCTCTCAGAGTGGGGCCACCTGGACAATACAGGATGAGCTGGGCAAACTGTGATTAGATTGTGTTATGAGCAGGGAGCGGAAAAACAATGACATTTTTCTTGCGTAAAGTGACAGCTCAGCCAGTGCAAGAGGACATCTGATAAGAGAAGACAAATGTCGCTCACGGAGCCTTTTAGGTTCCTCCCTAAACTTCAAGTTCAAAAACACATTTCCCAGGTATCTTAGTTTGACTCCTCAAGGCCATGCAGCTGTCTGAATATAAAATATACAGTGTATATATCGAACATATCTGTAATATATTCACACAACAACTTGCATCTTTAAACATCAAATTGAAATATTCTTTCTCTGACACACACATACGCACACATGCTTGCAGACTGTTCACACCAACCCACACACTGCTGCCACCGTGCTATTCCCAGCTTGTGGTTATTCCCAGACTGAATCAGAATGGCACCATAAGCCCGTGTGTCCGTTTTATGCCAAACCTGATGTCTCCTTCTCGCACATGGCTTTCTGGAGGATCTGAGCTCCGCATACAGTAGCCGCCACTTGGTTGTTCACACATCCCTCCCTTCCTCTGTAATTACTCATAAGTCACACTGACAGCTAGAGGCACACTTAGCTAGGTCAGGAAACCATTCAATTCAAAGTGTTCCTTTACATAACGTCCCTGTCTTCACACCTATCATTCACCAGTATGACAGTTTCCTGTGTCTGTCAAGGGTTCCATTTGTTATATCTGCATCTATAGATTTGCTGCCACAGTATACCTGCCAACCTTCACCTGGTGATACAAGTAGCAAGATTGATAAATACTGACAGTAGCAAGGCCACAAGGCGAGCACAGTGAGAACGTGTAGAATAATAGAACATCTTCCTGATTCTTCACGGAACATGTTGTTAGATGCGCAGACCATGAAAGTATAATCACATTTACATTCCCAGTGTTGACACCTCTACAAAAAATGAATGCAGCGATGGTATGTAATGTATTTTTGTATGACAGCCAAGACCAGCTTGAGTATGTTATTTTCCAAATAGTGTATGATTAATGCACCGTTATCTGTGAAATTCTTATGTTTCTTAGTGAGGAATTATGCATACAGTCTGCATAAATCAGCTGGAGTGTAAAATAACCAAAACACCCCCTAAACTTTAACCCTATACTTCAACTCTTATAATCTATATGCAGTGTGTCATCTTTTGTAGTAATAATATTGATGATGCTCATAAATGTTTCAGTGTCCTGATGAACTTGCTAATGATGCGTGCCCTCGATAACCATTTACTTGTGTTACATACAATTCCTTACTATAGCAGAACGCATGCTTGCAATTAATTTAAAACTGCACCTGTGAAAATGCAAACTACACATAACGTGTGGTATCAGTTGCTTTGTGTCACTGAAGCTAAAATGTATGGAAAAGGGTCAAACGGCAAGAGCAGTGTGGGGAAAATGCAGCATTAGTGCAGCGTAAAGCCATACAATATAGTCTCGCTGTAATAAATACAAGTGTTAGGGTCTACAAATCATAGTTGTTGATCTACCTATTTTTTAACTGTAGTGTTGTTGTCTCAGGTTGCATCGTCTTTAAGGCGCACAAAAATTTACACAGTAAAGGTGGATGTAAAATGTTTCACTAAACCTGTTGGCTACATCTTACTTTAAGTCCCAATTGTTTAGCACTTACAAGCCGTATATGCATTTCTAATACATAGTTTCTAACATGCTATGATGTAGTTGTAAGCAGACGTAAGCAGTTATTAATGTATTTGTCAACAGCTGCAACTACTCCTGTGGTTTAGAAACACAGCATGAATGAAATCACAATAAGACGCAGTTGTAATAATATATGCGTCATCATCAGAGACGTTCTAATATTACATACATATTGATACTGCTTTAATGCTAAATGGCTGGGACTCAGAGTAAAGTGTTAATTGGGTTGTTAGTTAATGAAACACTATAAGCTGCCACCTATAGAGGGCAGTCTAATCACATGGTATATGGACTCTGAACTATGAACCTTGGCTCTGATGTGACCACTACATCATTATGGACAACTGAAAATGCTGTGTCATAAATTAGGTGCTATAATCCATTGATAGTCAAATATTTTACATGCTGGACCAGCTGAGGGACACTATATGACAAATGGCACTGTTTGACACCAGCGTGATAACAGATCATCACTATTCAAGCAACATAATGGCGAGCTGCAGGAAGGTGTAGGGGCATTGATCAAAATGTCACAGTCAGGCCATCGAGTAGGACAAAGTGAACTTCTATTCCACTTTAGTGAATTTAGAGAGCTTGACTTAGCCTTTCCTGGCTACCGACATCCCCTGGGCTAGCATGTTCCAAGAATCAGCTGCCTCATTACTCTTTAGACAAACAGGTTTGGACATATTGAACTCAGACCCAAAACAACCTGGCTCCACTCCGCCACTTTCCACTCCCCCGGCTCTATTTGTGATTGGGGAGTGTTTGTCTCTCTCACTCTATCTCCGGGTGTCTGTTTGCCTGACACTTGTCTGGCCTGGCCTACTTTCCCCTTGATCTCATCAGTCAACGTGAGGACCTGTGAAGGCCATCTCCCCATCTTGCTCTGTGAATCTCCGCCAGCTCTGTGCCTGTGTCAGCAGTTAGGGACGGCCTCACACCCACGCCGTCTTGGAGTCTTCGCTCCGAGGCCTGCCGGGCAAAGGCAGCACATCTCCCCCAAAACAGACAGCCTCATTTGCATGCTCATAAATCACTAACAAAACTGACACTCAGCCACACAGCAAGGCATGACATGGAGTCACAAAACTCAGTCTGCCAAATTTCAGTGTTATGTGACATTAGGCTGCATGTTGAAAATAAACTATTCATATAACCTCTTGGATGATGATAGCGCCAATCAAGCTTGAGTAGTACTTACACACATATGGCCCATATCTGAAATCAAAGACACTTCTAACCCTATGCTGCATGAAAGCCTCAGGAAGAAGAAAATAACATATGGCTTGATTCATATTCACATGATGATAAAAGATTGTTACACTTTCTAAAACTTAACTAGATTTAAGAGCTGCAAAATTACACTTCCTGTGATTAACGATTCAGCAGCCAAGGTACAGCAAGCACACCAATAATTTGTGCTATAATGACTACTAATACAGCTCTTCTAAGGACATATTCAAATGGGCTCAGTGAAATATAAATAACTAAGGGGTGGCTGCTTTTGAAAAATATTTTAAACCGAGCAATGTCCCCGAATTCCCTTTCCACACTAATCTGCATTTATTTGCATGAAATACTAGTGGTTTATTTATGTTTTATTTAGTCGTTTAATTGAGAGGGAAAGTGAAATTACATTCAGCCACTTAAAAATATAACAAACACGTTGCACATAGAGCTTATAGTGACAGCTAATTTCCAGCTATTGTCCATAGGTGGGCTTTTAGATGACTTATACAATTTTAAATCAAACCTTTATTTTAAACCTACAGGAAAGACCAGTATAATGTAATTAACACTGGACTGTGCATCATCATAGCAGCACAAAGCACCAAGAGGCAATGACCACAGTGATAATGCTGTTGGTCACCCAAGACAAAATGAAATGTGCCGTTTTTAAATTTTGGTTTTATTTTGCACTGTGTCTCTGTCTCACCACCCACAGGGAACTATGACTGTATATCTTTTAATGTGCAATATACTGCATAATAAATTATGTCCACAGTGATGGCTGCTGATTTTCCTGATAACTCTTTGTCTGGAGGTTTGTTTTCAAATGCCTCCAACACCTCCAACAAAGTGGCTGTAGCTGCTTGGACGGTGAGGTCACGTCCTCTGAATTGTTTGTGGGGGGTGGGGGCCGCCGACCTGAGGAAGAATTTAGACGTGAATGAGCCTCATTGTGTGGGCATGTTCGGATATATTTTAAGAGTTGGAACAGTATCTTTGAATGTGCATATTAAAAGCAGAAGCCTTTGAAAGGTATAAATGTATATAATAAAAGCTGTGATGACTGAATTCCATTTAGCGCCTTTGGGTTCTTGTTCCTGGTATTTTTGGACGTTATCGGCTCACTGCCGCGCTGTCTTCACTTGGCTGTGCACTTGAATAGAGGAGAGCCATTGTTATTGATATTAGTATGACTTGTCCTTTTCACGCAAGGACAAGTCCTATTTGGTTATTTTCTGGCGGCAAATGCCCCAGCTGAACAGCATTTATTAGCCGACTGCAACTAAAACCCAACACCATCTGTGTCGTTGCCATCACGGGGTAAGTTGGAAAATGTTAAGTTTCACGATTTGGGTGAACTGACCTTTTAAGATTTCCTTTACTTCAACTTGTCATGGATCAACAAGTTCAGCGTTATTTCGTGTAACTGTGTGCGGATGATTCATAGGGTGTTTTACCCCCTCAAACAAAGGGGGCACGTCTTGTTTGTTGTGTTAGGCTGTCACTTAACAGAACTATTAGCTGGTACTAGTAGCTGTATAGTCTCCTGCGGACGGGGCGGGGACGCTGGTGGAACCTGAACAATTGTGAATGTTCCGTGATTTTTTTGGCCTGGCATGACCTGGAACACGCCCCAGTAAAAGTCCACCGTTGGATCCGAACCACACTTTGAGAACCGCGGCGCTTGGTTCGGTACCGCACCGCTCCCACCACCGGCGAAAATGTTCTGGTGCGTCGGCGAACAGACGACACAACATATCTCCCCCCGGCTTCTTCTACTACTTACCGCGCGTTGTCTCCACACGCAGCGGCGGTGAGAGTGGAGTGGGAGGGGAATCATTCGCCCTCCTTCAGTGCGCGCTCTCTCTCTCTCTCTCTCTCCCTCTCTCCCTCTGTCTCTCTCTCTCCTCTCTCTCTCTCTCTCGCTCTCGCTCTCCTCCTCCTCCTCCTCCTCCTCCTCTCTCAGAGCAACCTCCTCCTCCCGCTTCTTCTCTCAAACACGATGACAGTCAAAGCGAACGCGTGATCGGATCCCACAGGTGTGCCCACACCCACCCCACTCCACCTCCCGCCCCGCCAAGTGAGCCGCGGCTCCGCGAGACACAGCAAACACCTGGTAGGATCATGTGACTCGGCACCTGGGCGTGGAGAAAGCCCCAAACATCCGAACCGGAGACGCTTTTTTGTTGAGGAGTTGCCCGTGTCGCCTTTCAACAGGAATTGACAACTCGGCGAACCAAGTGGGCTCGTTCTCTCTTCCTCGTCCTATACGGAATGGTGCCTTTCTGAACCCCCCTCCTCATGGGACTGCGTGAGGAGAGTAAAATGTGAACTTGCTTTCGGACTTATTTTCTTGTTAAAAGAAGAGGAAATATTGAATTCCACCAGGGGGGTTGTTCTTGTGCAAATCTGGACTGTTCGCGTTTGTGCAACTCCCACTCTCTTCGCTCTTTTCCTTCCAAAGGTGAGTTTCGGGGAAAGCTGGTGCATCCCGTTTGTTTAAAAAGTGATGACTGGGACCGTTTGCTTCGGCGTTTAACCATGATGTCAATTTTGAAACCCTGGCAAATACGAGCGGCAAGTTTTAATAGTCTATCATACGCCCTTATCGATACGGCACGGGAGCGGAAACCGTGCCCGGTTAACGCCGTCACTTGCCCTGAAACAACATCGGTCCTCTCTCTTAATGTTTTTGGTCAACGTTTTAGCCCATTCCTACCGTTGTGAATTACCGTAATTACCTAAATATGCCCCGTGGTGCTTTATGAACAGCCGAATCATCGTAATAATCATGCAATGACGGAACAGTTTCAGTAACAGCTGTCTGCAGCGGTGAAATGTGACCCACCGAGACGCTTCTCAGCTGTATCCATGCCCGCCCCTGGGTGCAAACTCAACCCCGGCAGCCCCACGCTCTTTCCCCTCAAACCGTACGTTTCAGCTGGTGAGCGCTGCAGCCGCAGCATCTGCCCAGTCACCTAACACAGGGTGCCTGTCTGCCCCCCCGCCCCGCCTGCACAGGCAATTTCAGTGAGAAATGGGCATGTGAACTGTGTTCCTCACCTCTGGACAGTAGGCTGTACATCAGCAGCTGAGAAGACAGAAGTAGTAGTGAGCATTGCCTCCTGTTTGTTTCCCCCCCCCTTGCTGTCACGTCTCTCTTGTGGAGAACAAGGAGACAGAAGCACTATTCATGTCCCCGTTGAATCTCCTGTGCACTTCTGTCAGTCTGTATCTCTCAGTCCCTGGCGCGGCCCTAAACACGCCACTGTATCGCCTCGTGGTCTCTCTAAATCATCCTTTTATTTGCATCCCCCCCATCTTCCACCCCCTCATGCAGAGACCTACTGTACTTAGGCTGCTCCATCTCCCGGGGGATTATTCCCATCAAATAACATTATACAAACAGTCTCGTATTGGGAATGGATTAGTGCGGGCAGGGGGAGGGCATGTGGTGGCAGGAAAGGGCGACTGCTGGTGGTAGTAGTGGTGGCTGGAAGGGGGTTAGAGCGGGGGGTCAGCCTTCAGTCTCCTGACTGGGCAGGGACGGTTTTCCAATACATGCCATCTGCTCACATGGACACACACAAGTAATTGAAAACCAAGCTGCTTCCTCGTCCTTTCCCGCTTCCCACCCCCTCTCTGCCTCTCTCTCTCGCTCTCTGCCCCACAATGCTTCATTCAGGGTTTATCTCTTCCACTCTGAATAAATAGAGACACCTTATCTGCGTGCAGGAGAGTAGTGATAAATGTTTTCTCCTGTTCCCCGCAAGGGTGAAAAAGACAAGCGCACCGCACTTCTTCATCATAGATGTTCTTTTCGGGGCAACGTGAATGGGAGACATTTCTCATTCAGGTCATGCCAGTGTTTGTGAATTCTGCAAAACAATCCTAAAAAGCTGAATGCAAGCTCATATCCTGTAAAACAAGGGAACAGAGGGGGAAAAAAACAAAGCACGTATTTCCATGCGTCACCCCACTCCACTCTCTTTTTCTTTTTTGGTAATCGGCCGGTGAAAATAAAACTTTGTGGTGTGATCCACTCGGAGTATTTTTGGATCCAGTTAAATAGCCTTTGACCAACAGAGAAACAGAGGTAGTGAACTGCCAGCCAGTGAGCACTCAGTCGTTAAGCTCGTAGATGTTTTTGGGTAAGCCAGAGTTCATCCTGTTCTTTTCCGTGTTAACAATTTTCGCGAATAGTTGAAACGTTGCTGTCCTGCTGGAAGCATGCACCACGTTTCCGGCTGTTGCAATATTTTTTCGGGTCAGATGAATTTGAACCCATCCCCGGTCTCCATTGTTTTCCTTTTTCTGTTGGATTACAGACTTCTGTCATTTTCATTTTGAAAATAAAACTGTAATCCTCGTAAGCAACAAGCAATCCCATGCCTCCTGTCTGCAGCCCACGAACAACTACACGGATGGTGTGTGTGCCATGGGTTAGCCTCCTCTTTTTCCTGCCCCTACCAACAACATGATACAGTCAATATCATCATCATTTTTTTTCTTTTAGATTTATGTCACTTTGCAAAGCTGACTGTTAAGCTGTTTTTGACCAGCACTTCTGCATTTCAAAATGGACTTTGTAAAGTTATTGGTCATAAAATAGGTGTGGCCTGCATGAGAAAGACCCATATGCATTACCTTGTCCCCCTTGCTTATCTAAGGTACACATGCGTGCAAGGGAAATGTGAGCAGATGCGTGAAGGGCGTGTCAACTTGGCATTAGACAGCCGAAGATTCTGGGGAATAGAGATTTCCTTCAGATTGGCGATAGGCTTGTCTTTTCATGTCTGAGGATTATCCTATGATGAAGGGATGTCATGCTGAGGTGGGTTTCTGATCTTATCTCCGCTGGGTTTTACAGTTGCCACCTGTGCCCTTGGACTTCCTGGCCTTCTCCTGAACTATCCCCTCGACAACTTTCCTTTTGTTCGCCCCACCCTCTTGCTCCAGCGTGGCGGTGTGTGCACATCGCGTGCCAGAACCTCGCCGCCCTCGCCACTCCACACTTTTCGCCTTCTCCCTTGCGCTTTGAGATGCGAGATAATGAGGCTGATGTATGACAGACCTACGAGGTGTGATCATGGTGATTCTCATGCTTATTCCCCAAGGAGCGAGATATGAGATTGGCTGTGTGGCAGGAGACAGCAGCTTGGCACTGCTGCCCTCCTGTCATCAACCCGCTCCCCTGCGTTCGGCTCTCAGTTCACTGCGGTCCAGGCTTTAACGAGGCTCGGACGCCTGCAGACAGTCCGAGGACCTCAGACCCAGACATTATGGTCGAGTTCAGCTCAAGACTTTACCTCTAAAACAACTTTGACACTTCCTCAACCCACACTGTCTTTCATTGTGTGTCCATGAAAGACCACACCGCGTGTGCAAACCCACCACAGCTTACTTTCTCCTTCACTCCGCTGGCGCTTGCCTACACCGCTCTTCTCATGTCCTCACCTCTACCTATGCCCTGGCCTCTCACCTCCACTCCACCTCTTACTTGGAGCACAAGTAAGAGGAACATGATGAATATTGTAAACATGGCTCTCTCTCCTGAAAGAGAGAAATGATTAACGTGGGGAGGGAGCTGCCCGAATCGCTAGATGAGAGGTTGTGGGCAGGGTGTTCCGCAGGAGAGCTGAGACATCCCAATATTTAAAAAAAAAAGTAAAGAGGGAGACAGTTGATGTGATATGAGGTTTAAGCGAGGTAGGCAGCTGTTAAAAAAAGAAGAGTTAGCCCAGAGGAAAACATGATCTCCATTACTACACAAAAAGGCATTGTGGGAACAACGGTGGTGTTGGCTGTCAGCAGCCTTGAGGTTGCATAGCTGAAGGACTGAACTGCCAGTGATGGATACACAATATACACATCTGACTCAGCCCCCCCCCGCTTCCCCCATGGCAGCTGAGCTGACAGGCTGACACAGACATAGCATTGCTGAGCTTTTGATGCTACCTGCTCACTGGAGGCATGTCAACCTACTCAGGCCACTGGCAAAGCCTCACACTCAGCCAGACATTTTAGCCCGACACCAAAGAAGCAGGTATCTGAAAGCCTATCAGCAGTGATGAGAGTGAAGGGGTCACCTTGATTCGTACCCTGGGAAATCTTCACCACATGCTTTCTTCTCGACGCTTTTATTGGCAGGAGAAAAGAGAGCGGGAAGCTAATTTATTTTTTTGCTTTGGTAATTGAGTCTGGCACGTATCGCTATCAAAATACTATCCATTTAAACACTTCAGAGGGAAGTTGGCAGTGCCTGCCTCAATCAGTGTAACGTGCCGTGCGGTGTTTAGTCCAGCTCCCTTGCTTTATGATGAAAGGATGAATCGCAGATCTCTCCGACTTTAACATATCGAAGATGAGTCGACGCTTCATTTCTGTGCAAATTGAGGGTGCCGGTGCAGGAATAGGCAGCTTGCTGATATCTCTCTCAGAGAGATTTGGGTTTGAAATGGACTTAGGCTTACTGTAGCTGAGAAATAATGGAAAGTATGTGTAGAGCCACTTATTCCACCTGTAGTGTATTCTCAATGCACCTTTTTGTTCTTGACTAGGAGTTGCTGTACATTGAGTGCCATTTAATCCCAGCTGCGGAAACAGAGAGCGCGATTCATTTTTTTTTTATCCGTGAGTCATTTCACAGTTAATCCTCAAACTGACCAAATTACTCCTGCCAAGATCACTTTTAATTATCACCTCTGCTTTACAGTTAATTTGATGTCCAGCTGGTTCATGTTAATTTCGGTAGTTGCCATCGAGGATTAGCCCTCTTCATTGAAAGAAACATAAAAAAATAAAATTTGCATGCACATTGGGCGATTAATTATGAAGTAGTAAATGCGAGCCTCAGCCAGGACTGGTGAGGGACAGATGCATGAAGGGTCAGTGCACTGGCAGCAGCTGGATATGAAGGTCACGGCAACCTGAGAGAGTGAAGGGAGGAGATAACGTGGCGAGCCAAGGAACACACAGAGGGATGTCTAGGGTCCGTGCAAGTTTAACTTCATGGAAGAGATGAATGATCCTCGTGGAACTCGCAACTCTGATCAACCTTAATATATATGTACTTTATTTTGTGACCAATGCACATGCACCCCTTGTTGGCATGAACAGCTAATTAGAAAAATATGAAAATCCCACCAGTTACTGCTCTGATTTTCATATCGCTGGAAGCAGCTATTTATTTCTGTCTTCATACATACAAGGAAATATTTCTAGATAACCTCACAGGTGTGTGTGTTAAGTGTGAGTCCCAGATTTATTATATTAACTGGTGTAAATTATGTCAAAACATAACAGGCGTGCTGAGTTTGCACCATGCTTTTGTTTGATTTAGCAAGATTTTTTGAAGAATGTTCATTAGGTTATTTTTTTATTATTTTAATAAGATATTCAACCAGTAATATTAAAGCTGTGAGCAAGATGTGGTTTAAAATAGCAATAGCAACATTAGATCATGAGGAAACATATGCTGTCCTTATTACTGCTGGCATCTGCTGAAGTCTGCTGGCAGCTGGAGGTGGACATGGGGGTGGCAGCACTGCTGGAGGTGGGGTGTCTGTCTCTTGGTTGTCCGTTTCAATCAAAATTCAAAGTCAGGCAAGTTCTCGTGATGGAAAGATGAGATGATTTTCATACTTACCTGGGACTTGCAGGCCTCCTTTTAAAACTCAGTCGCAGTCGGTCATTATGTCTATTAAAAAATGAAATCTGGTGTTGAGGGAATGAAATGAGATTGTTAGTTCACTGAGCACATCGCACAAACACTGGCATGTGTGTGTTTGCCTCACCCACAGTGCCCAGGTCAAGCTTTGAAATGATATGAAAATGAAATCATTCCTCTGTCAGTATCATGTCCTTGTTTCTGTTAAATGAGGTGGGGATCATGGCCTTTCAGCAGCCTATGATCCAGGAGGGACCTATTAAAATCAGCTCATACAGCAACTGTTAAAGTTACTGAGAATCTAGTTAAATGCCACTGACACTGTTGCTTCTCATCTGCACACATATCTGACAGTTTTACTGCAGCAGTAGTCTCAGTAATAATGCTGCCAAAGATACGGCCCTAACCTTAGAGACTGACATTTTGAAGTGACCGCCGGTCTCTAAAATTTTGTGGTTGCTAATGTCTGAGGTGGGATTTCTGAGGTGAAAGGTAATGTTATCCAAGATAAGTTTAAGTATTTTTTATTGATCCCTGAGAGGAAATTAATCGCCCGGTGCAACAGCAGAAAGACTCGATGGGTTGGAAAGAGTAGTAGAATTTAAGAATGAAAACAAATAAAATATGCAGTATTACAGACAGCAGGCATAAATGGCAAATGTGTAGTAAAGTGGTGAAAATAATGCAGTCCAGTGTTGAGCTTTGTCGTGTTTCGTTGTGTGCTGTTTCAGAAGGCAGACTGTCGGAGGGCACTATTATGACTCAGGCCTTGTACCTTGGCGTTGACCTTGTTGAGCCGGGGCATTGTGTCGGACTCGAGGCAATCCTGTAGAAGTGTGCACCTCTGTGGCTCGGTGGTGTTCAGCAGGAATGTTAGCTGTGCCCGACCAGCCACCCATGACCTCAGTCCCGGAGCAGCATGGAAGTACCCACTGCTCTTCTGCTAATAACTTCCTGTTTATGTTAAACGTTTCCCAACATACTTTCCAGTTCCCTTAATCAGCAGGACGCACCCCCCCCCAATCCTTTTTTCAACTCTCTTCTTTGTCTCTTCTTCCTCAGTGTGTCTGTAGCTCTACGTGGATATTAATCCTGGTGCTTCAAACCTGCCCGCAGCTCAGAGCTGTCTTCTGAAATGCAGATCTGTGGAGGTGTCATCATATCTCTCTGTCTTGGGTTCCTGCGCTTGCCCCCCAGCCTCACTCTCCTTTTCACGCAGCCGTGATGACATGCATTATTCCTCACTGACTCATCTGCGTAGCCTCAAAGCTGCCCAGTTTTAGTTTCCCCTCTCAACTTTATTCTACTCCATGTAAAAGTAAGTTGAGATATTTTTTCTTTTGCTGGTGTCTGCAAATCGCGCAGACGTTGTATCTGCATTTTTGAACCATCTCTCTGCTCTTCCCTAATCTGTGTGCAGTGGGTCAGCCATGTGATGGTCATGCAGATAACTTCTGCTTTGCGCACAGTTTATTTTTGTCCTGTGACGCTCTGTTTCCCAGTATTCCCCTTTTCACAGATCTGTGTTTACAGTAGCTCCAGACTTGGGCTCTCAGCCTCTAACTAAAGTAAATGATAGGCCTGGGAGAAATGACATCAGAGTCGCAGCCACATGCCCATGTAAGAATGCCTAAATATTTACAAGCCCTCGTAACGCATGCTAGTCTCCCATTTGTTCAAGCCGTAAGTTTTTAAACTCAGCCCTGTGGTCGCGTCTCTCTGCTGTAGCTACGCCTTTTCTGCGTCTGAGCCGATCCCACGTCACGATCCCTCCGTGGAGTCGGGCTCTTTAATTACAGTCATTAGGTGGAGTAGATCCGCTGCTGGGGTTAGAGAACCTTATTACCAAGACCTTGTCTCTGTTCGTCCCCACGCAGCAAACAACCTTAATGCTGCTCGCTGGCGCGTTCTCTGACAAAAAGCCGCAGTTACAATGTTTACAGAAAACACGCTGCCAAATTGGATCCCCCAAATCACACAAGTCTCACCAGGAGACCCCCCTCCCTACTCTCATCCTATTTCAATTGGACATGGAGAAGTGTGCAGCATCCCAATAACAGATAAAGCAAAGAGGGGTGTAAGAGGCAGTGTCTGTGTGGTGTCGCTTGTTTACTGGTGGACCGATGCTGACGGCCGGCACGACCAGGGCCAGAGAAGCCATTTATCCACACCAGACCTCCATTAAGTTCTCTCTAACCATCCCTTTCTACAGCATACTTACTTCCACTGACTTGTCTCTCCACCTCCTCCTATAGTGTTTTTTATTTTTAACTGGTTTCTGTTCTGTTTCACTTCCAGTCCCTGTTTTTGCCTGCTGTCAGGATGTCATCACGCATTCCTCTGCGTCTGCTGTTTAATTAGTCATATGGAGTTGGTCTCCTCTTTTGGGTAATGGGCAAAAAAAAAGAACTCACATCTTGGTCCCGCTGGGTTCTCATGTGTCTCTACACCTTCCGACTTGAAAACAAAACATTATCCCCACGAGCAGCATGCTGCAACGACACATCTGTTCTTCACATAGATATAAAAAGAACAACTTCACGAAGGAACAGCGAGATTATTAAATATGGTGTAATTACAAGTGATAAATTGTCTGTTTTTTGAGTTTGGGTAATCTGATTAGACTGGATTAAAGTGATTTGGTGTTTTGTTTGTGTCGACAGAGCTGTGATCCACAGGATCTTTGTTAGGCTTTTCCACAGGGTTGAGTCCTGCCCACTGTTTCCATGAAACAACAATGTTTGTGTTTGGCACCACAGCCTGCGACCAGAAAGCTGCAACTGTTTGGACAGGGTGTTTTTTAAAGTTACTGTAAAAAGCTCAGGCACAGGGCAGCATGGCCTGGCTACAGACTGATATTTGTGAAGAACCAGGTTAAGCTTTAGAAAAAGCGATGCTGTGCAAAAAAAACAACCTTTCACTCTGTAGTTTTTTTATCTGACTGACTGACTGTGAGCTTTTAGGTGTCACAGCCTCATGACAGGATACAGTCGTATCTTTGTCTAGTGGCGTGCACCTGATGTTGGCTGATGTTCATATAAGCAGCAGAACCCAAGCTCAGTGCGGCCCCTTGTTTTCAGCACATTATTAGCAGCGGCAGACCACCCGTGGTGCTCAGACAAATAAAAATCCCATTTCCTCTCTTTCCATTGCTGGTATTAAGAGCTGAGGGTTGTGCTGCTGCCTGAGTGCCAGTGAAAAAGCCACTCAGTGTGTGAGCAGTTAAAGCCCTCTCAACGCAGCGAGGGTGAGGCTTTTCCTTCTGTATGCATCACCCCGGCCAGCTTGATCGATTCACTGTTTGCTCTGTCTTGTCTAAGTGCGAGCTCAATCTGCCCACTTCGCCCACAGCAAAATAATACGGACTCCGACCGGGGCAGCCTTGCTTCCCTTGACGTCCCCGGCACACATGCACCCACACACGCGCAGGGATCTACAAATGTATACATGTACAGTGAGTCCGCACACATTGTCTTTCACCCCGAGGGGGCCGGACAGCCCGGGCGTGGATCCATGAATTCCTCATAACACAATCTGTTGGCTGATCAATAATTCAATTCTATCTGTGAGCAAGCATGTCTGGATCCAATCTCACCTGCACCTCCCTCGGCCTCTTCTTAACAAGGTGGGTGTTGTGTCCTTGAGCTGGGCCCGGCTTATGCGTGTGCGTGTTGCGTGTGTGGTGATTAGCTTGGGTTGCGTGAGTTCTCAGTCAGTGCTTGTTCTGGCCCGTGGTTGTGTATCCACTTCCCCACCGTGCATGTGTGTACACGCATGACAGCCCTCGGCCGTTGTGGACTACAGTGTTCATTATTTCAGCTCGTGTGTCTCTGTGTCCGCGGCAGCATGTGAATGTGTCCATCCACAGCTGGCAAAGTTGACGCATGTTTGTGTGTGTGTGTGTCTGTATGAGCTTATGCATGATCTGTCTCTCCCTCCAGGCAGCTAGATGAATCAAAGCCATGGATCTCATTAAAAGGTATAGAGCCTGTGGAGAGGTCAGTGGCTAAGTTCTCTGATTAGTGAGCTCCGGCGGGCTGCCTGGGTGCTGTCTTTGGCGAGGTGGGGGCATGGTTCCCCTCATCGACATGCCTCTCATCCCTCTCCAACCCACACCTGGGGGGGGGTCGGTGTGCCAAACACTCCTTCTCACCGCAAGCCTCGGCCGCTCCTGACAGGGTCAAGGACGACACGCACGGGGGGGGCAGATTTCCCCCAGTCATCGTCGTCCGGCCCCCTCCATCTCCCCGACTTTCTATCAGGGCCTAATGGGGCTCTACTTGCGGTTCTGTTTTTATCCCTCTTCGAGTGTTTTATCAAAGGCCACATTCAGTTTCCATCCCAGTGACAGCCTCTCTCGCTGCGTATCAAGCTGCACCAATAGCCCGGCGAGCAGCTTTCTGGGTCGTTAGAAACTCGTTCCAGGGCCCGGGCTCCTATCAAAGCCAGCGACCATGAACCAGGGACGACTTTGAGCCAAGGGCAAAGTGTGTGCATGTGTGACTGTGAGTGAGAGGGACAGGACACTTCTGAAGGTTTCGCCTGACTTTGGACGGTTTCTCCTTTTCCTCTGAATGGTCTTTCTCTTCGCTCTGGCGTTCTCGTCCCCTGTGTGCCTCTCTGTTTAATGCCCTTCCAGATAAAACAATGCCGGTAAACTTCCTCTTTGTTTCTCTCGCTCTCCCTCTCTCGCTGATAACGGTAACGGTATCTAAAAGGAGGCCCTGGCAGCTATTCACTCTCCCCCTGCTCCAACCCCTCACCTCCACTTCCTCTCTCCCGGTATGTTAGAGTGTATTGTGTGTGTAATCAGTGGAAGGGGGACGGGTGTATTTTTGATTTAGATTTTTTTAAAATTTCTTTTTCTTTTCTGGGTCTGTAAGGAGGTGGCGGATGGAGAGGACTTGCGCGTATCTGCTGACTGTCACTTCCATTAAGCCTACTGTTGTCAGCCGCCTCCCCTTTATGCCACATCTGGCTCTTAGTAAGCCAAGGTCCCCTTCTGTTCAGTGTCCAACCTTTCAAATCCGCAAACCCTTCAGTCCACAGATATGCTGTTGTAATTACACAGCTTTTTTCCTGCAAACTTTTCCTACAGGAGAATTTGGATCATTTGTAAGAGCTTATTTTTATTTCTATACAGAGTTTATCAGAAGTCAGAATTGAGGTTTATATATATTTTACAGTATATATACTACCAGTCACAAACTTTTGAGAACACCTCTGTGTTAACAGTTAATTTAATTAACGTAAATTAATTTAATATAATATAATATATATCAGAATGGTTGGGAAAAGACAAGCAGCAAATCTGGTTGGTCCGGGATTCATCCTTCAGGGAGATAGCGACTCCAAAACCTTAGCCGAAAAGAACTAGACTGTGGCTTTCCACATCTCCAGTGTATCTGCTGGTGTTGAAGTTTCAGCAACGTTGTCTCCCAGTAGCACGTCGGATGAAGTCACACATTTACTGTAAAGCTTCGCTTCCGCTGCCTCTCTCCCCTTCCAGTCTCTGGCCCCTTCAGGCTCAGTCAATTAATAAAGCCTGACATTTATTGGAGAAAACAAATAACCGTGCTTGGTTTGAGGATTGTCTCTTATGCAAACCACTTTCCCATTTTTGTGTTTGTTTACATATCATTGGACGCCCTGATTCCCGGACAACAGCGCACTGCCAAAAATGGAGGGCTCTAAGGAATTCAGTTCAACGCTGCATGCAAGTGCCTTTTTCTAAAGGGCAGTGCTGTGCCTCTGGTTGTCAAAGTCTGTTTAGCAGAATAATCAGTGCTTTAATTAACAAAAGTCAGCTCAGAATATCAATTATAGTTTTCCTTTATCTGTAGTCATGTCACACTGAGAAACAATTATGACTTATTGTGAAGTTCTATTGTCTCTTGCTGATGATAATTAGTGAGGTTTTCCTTATAAATCATTTTTTTCTCCATAAATAACTTCTCCTGCCCTCTGTTCTCATTTGTTATTTCTTTTTCTATTTGATACTAATGGGCGCCCCCCCTCCCCCAAATCATAAGTTTGCGAGTCAGTCTTTTGAGTGTGTTCTGTTGAAGAGAGAGGGCAGTGTGTTTTCATTCAGAGAGCCTTAGGGGCTCGCTAACATTTTCTTTCAGTCTCATCCCAGTCCAGACACGCTCCTCGCTGTGGTATGACAAACATTTCAGCGGCGCTCGAACGAACTCCTGCTTGAGTCTCGATGGCACACAATCACCTCCGCGTACTTGGTTCAGTCACAATCTCTGATGTATGCAGTCCCTTCTTCCTGGCTTTCTGTTTATCTTTCTCTTGTTGTCGAAACGCCCTCACTCAAACTTCTCTCTCCGAGTCTCCCATGAGCCTCAGAATACCCAGGCTCTGGGGGTTGAGCTCTTCTTTGCTGGCTGGGTTAATGACATGGTTGCGGCCCTCGCTGCGGTCGCTGTGAAACAACAGATCCGCTTCACAACCGCACCTTTCTGTCTGTTTGTGTAGGGTGATGGAGTGTGTGTTGTCATCTGGAGGTGTGCCATCAGCATGGAGTCACACCGTCGCAACCCGCCGCTTCCCGTTGCAGGCACCGAACGATGTTTGGTTTCACCTCATCTCTCCTCTTTTCCCTTTCATCCCTCATTTTCTTTGTCTCAGTTCCATTTTCACTTCTTCCCCGTGTTTGAAAATAATTTGGCATGCTCGATTGTGACTGAGACATGACCAGAGTTTGGTTCTCTTCCAGTTACTGCAGAGTTGTTTGCATTTGCCAGTTGGCCCGTCCGGAGTGGGTAAAGGGTGCAGTGGAACCAATTATAGCAATGGATTTTGTGCGCAGTAAGCGTAGCGTGGTGGTAGTGGGCGTGATGGGTTTTTAATGGGACTGAGCCACAGTCACAGATGTAAAGGCTTGTTGTTTTTAGTGATTGCGATGGTCACTATGTGATAGTTGGGCCAGGAAAGCAGAGTCCACTTGAATCTGTTCGCTGATTGTAAAGATCAAGCACCTCTCATAGTCACATGGTTTCCCACTAGTACTTTAAATTGGCTTTTTTCTATAATTGAAATGAGAGTCACATTGCCAAGTTTTATTTATTTATTTTTTTTTTGTAAAACCTGAAACAAAATGAAAAGGCCGGTGCTGTTGGGGTTAAGTGCCCGTGCTCCCCTCACCATTACTCACATTGCTCATAAGCTTTGTTTGTTAGTTATATCCAAGCACTAAGTGGAAAAAGAGAATTAAATAACCCAGAGTTTTCATTTACCACACTCATAATTGATGTCCTAGTTGTTTGCTTATTCATGGTGGGGGTTGAAAGCGAAGAGTCATCCCTTAGAAACTATTCTCAGGATGTTATCTCCTAAGTAATGAAAGTGTCCCTTCTTCCCTGTCTTTGGAGCCAGTGTGTGATCCTGCGTCTGGCTGGGGGCTGTATGGTAAATGATATGGCTCGAGCCATTAGCTAGATCTTTGTCCGTTCATACTGCTGGCTCTTTGCGATAGCAAAAGTGTTTTCTGCTTATTAACCATACTGTCATATGCTCTTTTGTAAGCATACACATTAATCTAAATGCATACCAGCACATTAAAATTCTTTCAGAGCGCCGCACGTTGAACCTCAAGAGGCTTGATCAGCTAAGAAATGAAAGGGAGTACGCCGTCGCACGAGTTTTTGCTTAGCTCAGTGTCGACTGTCGAGGAGGTGATTTGTATTTGTGCTTGTGCCGCCTCGCGGTCCCCTGCCCTGTTTGCGGTGGCCAATCTGGACAGGGGGTTGTTATCAGAGGGCCTGAATGAAACAGCTGCCTAGCACTCTTCACCGCTGCTCCGTTCAAGTCCTTCCACGCCTTAGAAAATGACGTGTTCTGCCCGTTGTGTCAGACGCGCTGCTCGTTAATGGCTCCTGGCTCCGATCCAACCTTCATCCCGCATTGTGAACCTGGATTCGCCTGCTGCATCAGGCCCCTCTCGCCGCCTGGAGGCTCACCTGGATCACGCCAGCCAGCGACCGGCTGTTACTCGGGGAAACAGTTTTCCACATTGGTTGAGGCGTTTGGAGGATAAGCCCTATCCCACGGACTGCTTCGAGAGTGGGTGGGTTAGGGTGGGATAGCACCTGCCACCTGCCACTGCTAACACGCGTTAATATTTAGCGACAAGAGGGTTTCAGCAAAGCCCCGTGGGTAAGCTACACCGGATTTTTCACTTCACAAACTAGCCTGGTCACATGAAAATGGCTTTTCCTCTGCCCTCTTCCCGCCCTTGACTCGGGGAGCTGCTATTGAAATCAAGTGCACGTACAGACTTGTCAGCTCCACGTAGCCACTAGCGGCTAGCCTAAGTACATCAGCCTTATCTGTGATGTCACTTGCTTCCTCCCCTGTCCATGCTTGTCTGAGCCAGGTCATGAGCTGCCTCCCCCCTCCTCCCCCCTCTCTCGACCTGACTGTTTGGCTGTAATGCAGCTTAAGCCTTTTGTTGAGAAGGGCATTAGCCTATATTTGTGGGCATGGGTGCTTTGTCATCCAGACCTGGGAATGGCTGCTCCAGATGGCTGATTAGTCACCACTGTGTGTATGTGTCTTTGAGAGCGTGTGTCGGTGTGTGTTTGTGACCTAAGATCGCTGTGATTACGAGGCGATGAGACCGACAGCCTAAATGAAGATAAAGTGTGGGTGCTTGTATGGCTGCATGTCAAGTCTGTACGTGTACACGAGCGCAGATTTGTGTTGTTGTTTATCATCTTATACCCAGAACCCCACCACCACCATCAACCCCCCCCACATCCCCAATACAACCCCATCTATCGCCGTGGCTCGGCGAACTGGGCTTCCATCAGCGGTTTGTAGTGCAGCTCTCATGCCTGTAGGCTGCTGTAATGATAGCTTTTGGGAAAAAAAGCCCAGCTGTTTGCTCACAAAATATGAGAATGAAGAGTGAAGAGGAGGAAGAGGAGGAGGAGGAAGAAGGGTGGAATGAAAGTGTCACCTGCCCTCTATTGTACAGCTGCAGTCACATACAATTTCATGGAGCAGACCTAACAAAAGCAAGAACACGTGCACTGTGAAAGATTAATTGGTTGCTGTTAGCTCTAACTCTCATCATCACCTGCAGCAGAGAAGGTAGGGAATATAGAAAAGGAGCGTGTTGCCTGGTGTTGGCGGAGATAATAAGGCACCGGGGGGAAAGGCGTTTTTCTCTCTCTCTCTGGCCACTGGTGACAAAAAGTTTCTGAAATGAAACACGCCGCAGTTAGAAGCTGAGCGTGAGATGCTGTTGTTTTGTGTTCACCTGGTGTAGTTAGCACAGTGACGGCTCATCAGCCGGCGCTGATTGCACTGTGGACACGGTTAACAGCCCATTTAGAGTGTGTGCATGCATGCGTATGAGCATGCATAGGAGTGAACAAGCATATTACAATGTGTGTGTGTGTGTGTGTGTGTGGCACGCCACTGTCCAGACACATCTGCCTGGCTTTAATTAGTTTTGCCTGGCACAGGGACCAAGCAGTCTCTCTGGTGTTTAATAACAGCAGAGACAGTGGGCATTTATCAAGGTCTGAGTACCGCTGAAGGATCACGCATTCATTGGGCCAAAATCACTTTAAAGTGATTATGCTCTTTTTATTTTGTGTAGCTGTTTTCATTTGCTCTCCCCTTTCTCTATTCTCACTTTCTTTTTTCATTCCCGTCATTCATTGTATTAATATGTCATGTGTCTGACCCAAATTTCGAGGCCCTCGAGTGCTTCCAGGGCTTTTCCTCTGCCTCGTCCCGCTCCTGCTCTGTTTAATCAGAGCCATCGTAGTGAGAAGTGTCCCAGGCAGAGAGAGAGAGACGGAGGCTGTGTTTTGTTGTCCCCTCAATCAGAATGTGTAAGTGGTCCTCAGGAGCACGCAGAGCCGTTCTATCAGCCTCCCCCTCCAAACTGTCGCCGTGTCGTCCCCCTCCTGACTGTTTCTAATCGGGGCAGGGGATTTTCGCTGATGAACCAACATGAGCTGACAGACACCCTCTCCTCCCTTAACCTATCTTCTCCCTCTCCTTCCCCTCCGTCCCTTCACATCTGTGAACGTTACCTGACGAAACTCATTTGTCAACCCCCCCCGATCCTACTCTTTCCGTCTGCTTGCCCCAGCCACCTGATCCCTCCCTCCTGTTGTTCCGACAGTGCCAACAGTGCTGAGGAGACTGCTGTGTGTGTGTGTGTGTGTGTGTGTGTGTGTGTGTGTGTGTTTGAGTGGGCAGGAGGAGTCGGAAGAGACGGGAAAACTAAACTGAGCAGAGTGGAGGTGCACGCAGGTGCAGCTCCTCCAGCCGCCCGAGGGATAGCTGTCAAATTCCTTCTTTTTAGCCCCATTTCTTCATGTCGCCCCCACTGTGGCCTTTGTACGTCTCACTCTAGTCTTACTCAGGTCTAGCTAAGCACTCTTTCAGGACGGGAAGGCCCCAAGAGGTGCAGAACCCACAGGAGGCACCCCTCCAGCTGTTGCTCCAGCTGTTGCTCTCCCTCAATCTTCAATTTGTGTGCTTTCGTATTGTATGGATATTGTTTTTGTTATTATCTCTGACTTACTACAAGGGCAGTTTCCCCATAAGGGATAATAAAGATTTCTACTACTGCTGTAATATATTGCATGCCAGAAGGGCCTAAAAAATATGGTGAGGAATTCACAAGCAGCAGGGGCAGCAGCTAACGTTGCCCCCAAGCCCTTCTTGAAAGCCGAGTGAATGCAAATGGACTTTTTTCTAAAAAATAAAGCAGAGTTCCCCAGCCGTAATAGTCTGCAAGCCTGGCACAATGCTGCATAGCCCCACATCCCCTCATTCAATTCCACAGCAAGTTCCTTTTTCGATGGGATTGGCTGTTTGATTCCTTCCTCCGTCAGCTCAGTGGAGGAGATTGCTTTGATTTTGGGGCGGACTTGACCAGATTAAATAGAGTCGGTCCGGGGCCGCGTGGACGGGTGGCTCCCAGCCATCGTCTCATTTGTGTTGCGCATTGTCGCTTGCAGCTACCCTCCATTTTTGTTCTCTCCCCTTCCCTTTGTTTGCCTCACGCTTCTGCTCAGTATCTGGCCAACGATTGATAAGACCCAATCCCTGACAATGCTTGGCACGTTGTGCGGGATCGGTGGCGATGGCGCTCATGCGTTGTGGCGAGTGTGCTTCTCTGCTCGGGCTTTAAGAAGGAGATGGGATGCAGCTCACGTCATTGTTTATCTACCTTTCCACTTCCAGATGGCGCTCAGCAGAAAGAATGTGCTTCTTGACATTCTCTCTCTCTCTGTCTCTTCTTCCACCTCTCCTGTGGCTCACTCCGGTGTATGGACATGGTTTCAGGCCCAGAACCGGCAGCATGAGGGAGGGAGGGGGGAGGTGATGAGAGAGCCAGAAAGGCAGACTAGGACTTGAGAGGAAGCTCTGGAAAGTCAGGTGGTAGTCTCCGCATGTAGCCGTGTGTGTGTTGAGACTCGATAGCATAGGAGCGAGTTATCGTACCTCTGAGACTGCAACACTTTCCTGTCTTTTCATGAGTACTTGTGAATCTGAATCATAATGTGCGAGCGTGCCAGTAAAACAACACACGTAAAACACATGACACATTTTCTCTCCTTTTTTTCTCGAGGCCATTGAATCATAAAAATCTCGTCTCGGGGAACAATTGAGTCGGCCGGCCCCGGCTCTCTCGGCCGTCTAGATTGATGGACGGTCAATTCCGGCAGCGGGAGATAATCACAGCGTGTCAGCCTCCTCCGATCCAAACTCTTATCTGTGTCTGCCCACTGCCAGCATGCCACAAATGACCACAGGGACGCACATTTCTCTTTATTGTTCCAAAGCCCTGAGGCGAGGGAGTGTGCTAGTGTGCACGGGGCTTTTAGCTTTTGCAGGTTTGTGCAACTGCATCCGGATGAACCAACTCACCTGAAGTGCACCTTCCACCACGGCGTTACTTCAGGAGAACTCGCCTCCCTCTGTTGGAGACGCTTTGTGAAAATGCAGCGCTTTTACAAGTTTTCCCCTTTTTTGCCTGCTGCCTTTTGAATTATGCATCATCTGAAGTGTCTGACGATAAGCCTTTTCCATCAGTCCTTACCTTGCAAAATCTTCTGTAACATGTCAGTGGTATCAAGTTGGATGCTGGCGTTGTCCCAGGTCACTGTAAGGTGTTTCTTTTTTGTTAAACTTCTACTTTATCCCATGTGAACGGATGAGATTGCTTCAGCGGAGTGCTATAGTGCAACAGTGGACTTCACCGAAAGTCTTCTTGTCTCTCACATGCACTTTGCTGGCTAAAGGTCTTTGAGGGGTTATTTTTCCCAGAGTGAGTTGTGCTAATTGTGGCCTAATGATGAGCTGTTATAGCTCAGAGTGGTAAAAAGCAGCTGGCTGGCGAGGCCGGCTGCCTCTCCTGTGCGGGCTGATTACACTGTCTAGTTAATGCACCCTCCTCAGATACAAATGGAGGGTGGTTATTGCATCAGGAGAGACAGTCGGCCTGTCAAAATCGCCCTCTACAACAGACAAGAGAGGGAGATAAAGAGAGATGGAAAAGAGTGAGAGAGAATATATTCTGGAGAGCCAATTTCATCGAGGGGATGGAAGCGTGGTGGTGCAATTATGAAATATAGCTTTCTGTTTCAATAATGGCCTTTTCTCCACAGGCTATATATAGGCCAGTGTAAATGATTTACAGAACGGGCCACAGTCAGTGTCATATAGATGATGGCCTATAGATTCTTAAGGAGAGTAAAGACAGTTTCCGGTGAAAAATGGTTTCAAGCTGGCACTACACTGAGCGAGAATGGTGGAAGTGACAGCTGGGGCCACTGGAGAAAGCAGCGTAGACCAACTTCCAACACTACGCCTTCCTCAAGTTGTTGTCCTTATGCTGCCGTTAGTCACTTCCAGTTCCTATCCTCTCTGTGTGTACGTGTGGGCGTGCACGGCTGTGTGTATCTGCTGGAATTGTACAGAAGGAAAAGAAGGGCAGTTTCATTCTGTTTTTTTTTCCTCCTCTCACCATAATTAATCACGAGGGGGTGTCACGCGATTGTTTCAGCCCCAGATCCATTTTCATAAAAGAAAATTCTCTTTCAGCACAACTTTTGTTGCGAGTCACACATGAAAGCCCAGCGAAACATGGCCTCAGCACGGCCGCCAGTCGTGCCTAACACCCACACCGGCTGCAGCGCTGCTTACTGTGCATCTGCACTCAGGGGTGGTAGGAGCAAGCCGCTCTTCCACCAGCATGAGCCCAAGTTGAAGGAAAAAATAGGGTCAGGAGCAGAGGAGCTGGTGGAATGTCAGAGCTGCTAAAAACCAGAAAGAAAATGTTTGATTAAGTGTAGACACGGGGATTTGAAGTATTTATGCTTGTTCTTACGAGCAGCAACTACACATACACATATGTATTAGCATGTTTACATACGCCAAGGCACATGTCCACACTCAGTCATCGCCAGCTGGTGATCATATCTTAGCGTCTGTTCTGTAACCAGTTATCCACCAATACACAGTCATCCTAAACATATGTGAAGCTCTGTGAATCTCTCTTTCTTTTGCATTTATGCAGACATAAACTTTAGGGCTGTACTGTGTCTCCTTAAATCAGTTTTTGTGCGGCAACAGTTTATCTACTCATTGTGATTAAAAACTTTTTGCTTGGACAGCTGCAAATGCAAAATGATGTCTTCAGCTGGAGCTTGTCTGAAGAGTTGAAAATCCCAAATGATGGCCATTTGCATTTCAAACATATAAAAAACAAACCCACGCTGCAAATCCTCTGTCATAAAATGATAAATGGAGATTTTTGTCAGTTGATCTTCTTTCGAGTGACATGACTGACTAATGTGACAGTACTTTTCTGCGAGGTGCCGACCAGTGTTGGCCAATGTTAATCTTCAACATGATAACCTGCCACATTTACCTTTATGAATAATATACTGTATGTAACTCTAAAAACAACCTATCAGTGCATGTTTACCTGTTTGTGTTGGCCCTGATTGTTTACAGTATGACTGATCTTCTGGACTCCACTGTTCTGTTTGAGTCATTAGTTGTTGTAGCTTAATTAGTTTGGATTCAGAGAACTGTTAAAATTGCAATTAGAGTAAACAGTCAATGGAATCGGTTTGTTTCCATCCCCACACACACACACACAAACACACACACACAAACAACAACACCACACCCAGCAGTCGACGGGGAGCCCCCTCCCGCGATGCTGGTGTACAGCCATGCCTGACTCCACACTCTTATTATCATGATTGCCTGCGAAAGGTGGCGGGACGCTGGGTCCATTCACTCAGCCAGACGGCTTCATAAAGCGGCCTCCGATGGTTCCCAGTGGGGCCCTCATCAGCGGCGGAGAGCAGCGGAGCGCCTCTGGACTTTGCTCTCTGAAGTGACAATAGTTCTCCCCCGCCGATAGAGGGGGAAAAAAAGAGAGCAGGGAGGGTAGAAAAACAAGATGGCCGCCGAGCAATAGGCATCTGTTGAATGTCTCGCAGGGAGGTCATCCAGGAAGTAATGAGGTGAAACGCCGGCAGTAGAGCGGTAGCTGTCAATCAGTTTGGACATTGTTGGGTTATAATGAGTGGCTGTTGTGAGTGGTAAGCACCTACATAACTAGACAGCTTGGCTAAATGTAGACCACCTGTACCCTCCTCCTCCTCCTCCTCCTCCTCCTCCTCCTCCATCTGCTTCTCTTCCAGTAATGTCCTTCATCATTCTGTTCTTTCTTCCTCATTGAGAACTAGGCAAGTAATTCCACCCATGGACCATTTCCTGAGCATAAGCCAATGTCTGTCTTGCACACGTCCATGGCTTTGGCTTTAACCCCCCCCCTGGCCTCCCTTTCTTCCTCCTCGATCTTCTCTCCATCTTCCACCGCCCTCCGGTAGCCGTCACAGCCGCTGAACGATTTCCTCTCACTGGGAGGCCCCTCCGAGTCACTGTGGCAGTGTCAAACGAGGCTCCTATTTAAGCTCATTAAATGTTTCCAAGAGAATAGGAAATCAATGGTGCATACCGGTGCGCAAGAACTTTTCTCTTAATTTAATTTCCCCTCCCCCTTATCTGTTTGCACATCTCTCTCTTTCTTTTTCTCCCATCATTCTTGCCTGCTCTTTCCAGCCTGTCGTTCTCCTTTAAGTATGTGGAGGTGGCGTTGAAGGGTGAGGTGGCGGTGTGGGGCAGAAACGGCTGCCTTCAGAAACCATTTTGAAACTTCTTTAGTGACAGGCACCGTGGTGCGCGGCTGTCCAGACGCCTCAGTGTTGTTTAGCACTCAACACACGGCACACAATCGACTTGAAAGTTTTGTGCGCGCTGACCTCAGCCCCGGAGCTTTAGCTCTTGTTTCAGGCCACGCTGTTAGGGGAACAGGTTTCAACCAGAACAGAATGATGCGGTGAAAACACGGCGGAGGGAAGTAGATTGTGGCGACGCTTTGGACTGAGATTCCCCCACGTTAAAAATACTCTTACCTCGTGATTTTTGCCTTCCCATTTTTGACTTCTGCTCACCATCTTCTCTTGTTTTGTCCACCTCTTTTGTTGCTTGTCCGATGGTTGTGTCTGATTAAGGCCCAGTGTGTGTGTGTGTGTATCTGGCAGGGCTTTGTGCTATTTGAAACTATGCCTGGGGGCTGGGCCCACACCTTCTCTGGAGCTCCTGTAATTGCTCTTTTGGGGCCTTGTCTCTGGCTCTGAGCCCATCTCCATCACTCTCACTCTGTCTTTCTCCCTCTCTTTGGCCTCCTCCCTTCTTCTTTCTTTTTTTTTGCCCTCACTCCGACCCCCCTCCCTCTCTCCTCTCCCTGCATGCCTCATTATGGCTGATCCCCACCTGCTCAATCTGGGAATTGTCTTTACACACACACACACATCCAGCACCACTCAGCAGTTTTCAGGGCTGCCTGTCGCTCGAATGGTTCGTGTGCTATCGGCTATAAAACAGCTTTACTAATACTGTTTGGCCGAGCAGTGGAAACAATAGTGTTGTCACATTTTTCCCCCCTCTGACTGGTGCAAACAGACAGTTTTTCACCTCTGCTGTCGGTGTCAGAGCACCATGTTTCATGAAGCCCCAGCCCTTCAACCCCAGCTCCAGCCTTTGTGTACACTAGCTTCAGCCACAGGCTCCTTAACCACAGGCCAAGTCCTTTCCATTTCCATTCCAGCCCTCCCTCCAACCTGTCATCCAGCAGCACCACTACCATGCCTGTTCCCAGGCTAGGGGGCTTACTTTGAAGGATAATGGATGTGGCCAGTTGCAGCTGCTCAGCAGCAGCAGGGCACTATCATAGGAGTTATCTCGGGGCCTGAGTGGCCCGTGATGAATGGCTGGGAGCTGTGTGTCTCCACCGATCAATAAGCCACTAGCACCCAGATGAGCTAGATGCCCCCTCGCTCTCCCTATATCTCCCTCTCATAATCTCTCAGTATGTTTGTGAACTTTTCCCTCCAATTCATGGCCTGAATTGGACCATTGATCTTTTATCCTTGGCTTGTTTTAAATAAAGGGCCAGTATCTCTTCTCCACCCAAGCATGTAAGGTTTCTGACAGCGGTTATTGCTACACTGGCGGCAAAGCGCACAAACATTACTTTTGCCTGATCGAAGGCCCGTAATCGGAGAGGGAGAGCAGAGCAAATGAGGTAGAGCGCACGGCAAAGCTGCTACGCCCCCACCCTGGAGCGCCGCTGAGGGTTCCATCGTGAGGCTGATGCAAGCAGAGGTCCCGTGTGGATATGCACACTCGTAAATCGCAGACAAACACACACACACACACATGCGCACAACCAAACAGTCTTGCTGTCAGGGCTCATTGAGCGCAACCTGCCCCAAAGCAGCTCAAACGGCCCCGCCCAATCTGAACTGAAATGAGGTGTTGTCGGTTCCCCCTCGTCTTCGTCTCACTATTGTGCACACATGTATGCGAGGTCTCTCCGGACCACCATAGCATGTAAATTTGTGTTTCTCCTGCAGAACAACAGTTGTGTCGCTGCTAATGTATCTTCTGGTTTTTCATCCATTTTTTTTCAATCTGCACGCCTGTGCTCCACCGGCAAGGGATTTCTGATGAAAAGAGCCAACTCGAAATCCCTCTCCCTCTCTTTCTTTCTTCCCTGCAGGGATTTTCAGTAGTCCGTATCCTCCTCTCCTCTCCTCTCTCTTAGCTCTGATCTTCCCTGTGATCTGCCGTTGTCTCTGTCACAAAGAGCAGATTCTCGGCCTGGTAATTGCATGTCTTCTGGCCACCACACCTGTTGCTGTCAGTGCAGCGGTGTGGGAGAGAGGTGGGGAGCTTTGCTCTCTGGCCTCTAACCCCCCCGCCTGCTCACCACCACCGCAACCACCTTTGTTGCAGGTGAAAAACCCACAGGGAGGAGGGGTTGTGATTCGGCGACTCTGCACATGTGCGGCATAGGTTGTTCTCACAGTCGACTGTGTTTATCTGTAACCTTGAGCTTCACCTCTAGCATGTGTGTCCGTGCAAACGCATGTGTGTGTCTTCTCAAACCTGGCTGCCGCTGATGGCTCACTCTCTCTCTCTTCCCCTAATCCTCCCCTCTCCCCTCTCCCCTTATCCAGAGCCTGGGCCCTTAATGAAGCCGGGGGTCAGCGGCAGTGTGCGGCTAATTGGCCAAGTTTGCCCGGGGCTCCGGCTGCCTGTGATTGAAGTGTCCAGCGAGGACCCACTGTGCAGCCGCCACTGCACCCTGCTCTGTTCCACTCCAACAGCCAAGGCGCTCACTGCACCCTTGTCAGCCTCTCCCTAGTGAGTAGCACCCGAGGTCATTCTATTTTCACTTACATTTGCAATGCTTTGTCCAGTTTTCTTTCCTCTTGTATTATTTTTTAACAGTCCTCAGGCTCAGACTTTTATCTGAATCACCTGTCCTACATGTCGTAGCGCGTTTCTTCTTATAAACCTTTATCTTTTGTGCCTCATTTTTCTGAGCTCCTGTGTGTCTTCTTTTTCTTTGTTTCTATTTCTTTTTCCTGTATTGCTAGACTTTCATTCCCACACTAGGTCCCAGCATTTTCTCAATCGCCTTGGCTTGTGCCACCCTCACGCTCTTTCTCCTCACTTGCCACAGTGGGATTCGGGCAATTACCACGGTCCCCCATTGGCCAGCAGCCAGAGGGAGGAAAAAAACAAAACAAAAACAACTTCCAGTTTCTTTCCTACACGATGGGTCCAACAGTCCCAGCCCTGGCCAAGCTGTATCGTACTGTTCTGAGTTAACAGGAGGGATTGGAGGCGATGGCGTGGGGGTGTGGGAGTGTCTCCAACAAGTTGAGCCTCCAGCCTCTACTCGTTAAAGCAGTCCTTGCTCCCATTGTTTGGCTGTCAGTACAAGAGTTGAGGTAGTGGGGCGATAGTGAGCTCTGGGGAAACGACTGAGCTGATAGGGTGTAGAGAGGAGACAAGGGGAGGGGGGAGCAGCTCTGCTACCCGGCAGATAGTTGACCGTCTCACCTGGGAGATAATCTGGGAAGGTTCATCTCCCAAGTGCCACAGTACACTAATGAAAACACTTTTTGTTATTGTGCTCATAGAAGTGGAACATCGCTAGCTGGTAAACGGTCAGCACCGCGTGTTTGTGTGTCAGAAAACAATGGTCCAATTATAAGTCAAGTCTTAGCCTGCAAGTTAGGATAAGTTATATTCTGTCAAAACTTTATTTGCACACCAGTAAGTTTCCAGGCTTGTTTATTAAAGGCTGCAGGTCATTAAATTTGCTCGGATGCTCATTAAATGAAGATCCCCAGCAATTAACTAGTGCTGTTACACTTTTATATAGACAGCTGTTAAATCTTCTTCTGTTCCTACTTTATTCAATAGAGGGGGGAAAAACTATAGTGACACACTGAGTCGATGAGATAAATGTAAAATGACTGTGTGATGTACTAGTATTCATTATTTGAACTTACCTGCTGTTCATTGCTTCCACTCACACTGTTTCTGTGGTGTGCTTTAAAACCCAAAGACACCACAAAGCCTCAGGACTTGCCAGTTTCTTAGTGCACCTCACTCGTCCATCTGCGGCAGGGCTTAGCTTGACAGACAAGTCCTTTTCTCGCTCATCTTCTCCATCATCAGCTGTTTACTTAGGTCATAACTCTTGTGCTCTACTCTCCCATTGCATCTCCCGCAGTCCTGCATGCCTGCCAGTCTTCCCGCTGGTGTTAAAGATAAACAAAACGTGGCACATTTGAAATGTAGACTACCCCAGGTGGTTGTTCTGGCTGTGCTGAAGTAAAGGAACTTGGATGGAGAGATGCTGAAGCCAATCTTTTGACCCAAAACACAGCACATTAAAAATTCACACCCTTAATTTCTGAGTTTTACTCACCGTTTTTATCCCTTTGCTGTTTCCCATGCTTCGTTTCACATCCCAGAACAGGGTGTGAATGTCATGGTAATGACGAGCTTTTTCGTGTCCTTGAGGATTAGGAGGTGTCAGTCATTTCTCCCATGGGGCTTTGCCTTGGCACAACCCGGGAGCAAAGAGGTACTTCAGGATGAATGAATTAGGTTGCACAAGAGCAAACACATTTTTTTTCATCATTTTCTTCTCTTGTTCTTCGCTGTCCTTTTTTGAGGATGCAGCCTATACTTTTCTTTCCCCTTGTGCGACACTGACCTTTTTTCCTGCTGTGTTACTTTTAGATTGTTTGAATTTGATCAATGCAGTCAACTATATAGTTCTATACTATCATTCTAATTTGAAATACTCCTTTAGTACCTTTTTTCTTTGAAGGATATAAAAAAGACAGGAAACAAGAGCGGTTTAATGGATAGTAATACATTTTTGAAACCTAATAATTCAATGAGGAAGCTCATTGAAAATACTGTTTTTCTTTTTAAAAAAGAGGCTCCACGTTTGTTTAGAATATTGCTGATGGCGATTCCCTAACCGACACTTTTGAAGTAGGTTCAGGTTAATCAAGTGAGGAGAAAGCTGTCCCACATCAAAAGTCCTTTATATGATATTCAAAATGACTCAGACTTTAACTATGCATCCCCGGAGATGAAAGTGAATAATTCATTTGTCACACTAAATCAAAGTCATCATCATCCTAACTTGAATGGCTGAGATCTATGGAAACTGCAGTCGTCAAAATGGTTTGTAAGAAGACAATATGTCATGTAATCTCAAACCCATTGCTATGGAATGCTCTTTGTGGAAATGACCAGTAACAAAAAAACTCACAAAGCTGTTGTGTTTATTTGTTTTTTGTTCTCATGAACCACAGAATCATTTCTGTTTGTTTCTCAGCAGTGATAAATGTATAGCCTAATTTATTTCCCGGCATTAGATATGCATCATCACCAAAGCAACTTATTGCACCACCGACATAATCTAACACCTTCAAAATGTGTAAAAGTGGTGAGAAATGCTTTCGGCCCCCTCAAGACATACCTGCCAGATGATAAATTTTTATCTCTGCAGGGTCAGCGCAGACATGAGGTCCTCATCATGAGCCTACGTTTTTGGTTTTCTCATCAAGCACGGCAAATGCCATGTCCTTGCGGTACCGAAATAATATAAAACACCTTGTTCCTGACTCATCACCCATTCCCCGCCTCCCCCGAGCTCCCCCAACTCCAATACGGTACTGCAGCCCTCCATTTTTCCATCGCCCCCTGTGAATATCCAAGCTGTCGAGGCTGACTGGGCTGAGCGTTTTCTTGCCAGGGCACAGTTGGAACAGATCCGGCCTCCGGGCCACATACACTGCTCCACTCCAGCCCCTGCAAACAAGGCCTGCCCTCTGCAACTGTCATCTAAATGCTAAGCGCTTTGGATCGCCACGGCAGATTCCTTTTTTGCATACTTAATCTGGTTTTTGAGACTGCTTGTCCTTTTGGAATGCGATTGCGGGGCATGAGCTGGTGTTTGACAAAGTCTTTGTTGATCAGCAAGGTATTTGACTGCAGAAATCCATGTAGATGATGCAGATGCCTCTTGTCTGGTTCCAGTATTTGAGAATGATGTGCTTTACTTTACTCAGCTGCGTACTTTTTTGAAGTAACAAAGTTTTGTAGTTGTTTTCTTTGACATGGCTGTATAAGACCTGTCTGCTGAGCTAATCGCCCATCTGTGCCCTCAGGAACTGAGAAATGTGGCCGCCAGGCTTTATGGGAGCATAATCTAAACAACCAGGCCCACTTTTAGGGGCAGGCATGTTGAGAGACGGACTCCAGACGAGCCTCTCAAACAGTTTCATGTCAAATCCACAGACATACAAATCTCCACAATGATCTGCCAAGTTTCTGCAGAATTCACTGGAGCAGGAATAGCAGAATTTCACACCCCCGCCCTGAGTCCCCGCTCCCCTCCTCTCAGCCATCACTGGACGCCGCTTGGCAGCAGAAGGTGATGGCAAACATCTGCGAAAGACAGTGTGTGTATATGTGTGTGTGTGTGTGTGTGTGCGCGCGCGTGTGGATGGTTGAATACACTCACAGATAAAGAGCTATGTTTTTTCTTTTTGTACAGGGCAGTAAGTTATTCTAACATAGAGCCCACATGAATGAAATATGCATGCAAATACCACATGCAAATGGTTTAAGTTGTTAAAAGGCTCCAGGGCTGATGTCTCAGAATTGATTCTGTGTCTTTGTTGGCAGACGAATGAGCAGGAACGTGTGTGGAGAAAAAAAAAAGATGACAATGCACTTCCTTTGCAGTTAAATTACTTCCTGTGGCTGGCAAAAAGGAAGTAAAGTCAGCCCCCTATTGACTTTATTTTTCTGTTCTTACGCAGTGTGTTTTCGCACTAACAATGTTATGTTTGCATGCTGACTTAGTATATTGTCAGGAAAATAAACCATGAGAGAATGATTCAGGAGGTCCTCTGGTTCTCCTCAGCAGCTGCCAAAGATGTGACTGCACCAAGTCACTGAAGTCTCTTTTATTTGGGTGTGCTGAGCAATATAAATAATGAAATGGAGCCAGTAATTGGTGGTTCTTGGTAATTAGGACCAAGCTGTCAGCTAGGGAAGTTGCCTCACTCTGATGCTGCCGCAGCAAGAGCAGTAATTACTATTATCTATGGGGGTTGTTGACATAACAATAATGCCATCCTTAACCAGAATAGTGGGGCTTATGTTTGCTGTCCCCACTTTTAAGAGATGCATCCACAATAATGGCCAAAGTGGTAAAGCTCTAAGTATTTGTGTTAATGTCCGTCAAGAAGCTAAAACCGAAACGTTAGTGTGAAGAAGTGGGTTTCTCCCCTTGTTTACAGCCACGGCCTTGAAGGTTCTGCCTGATGACTGTATGAAGAGCTTGTCCATATTTTCATTAGTCAAACAGTTTGACTCTTCCCCTGCAGGCGGTGTTAATGCCCAACCATAAACAGCATTATCAACGATCTCAGCAGGTTTTCTAATACCCCTGTAATCCTGTCATTTCATTCATGGATACCGCCGGGGTTATTCTGGGCCTGGAGCGTATCTTCCCGCCTGTCTCTGCTCCTCTGTGTGAGAGATTGGATTCCCCAACTCCCCTTCTGCTCCGTCTTACCACACACACACGCACACACACACACACACACACACGCACGAGCACACATGTACATGCCCCGAATATTCGCTCATCTCTTGTCAGATCCCCGTAGTGTAAATGGGCCGTTCAGACCCGATGATATATAGGGTAGAGGACAATGGCACCATATACCCTGTGTGGTGGATGATTCCTATTTGCGGATAATAACTTGCGGATAAATTTCTCCCGCTGAAGTGAAATTCTGTTCATCTGGCCGAAGACTTACAAGCGCAGCACTTGCCCCTGTGAGATGGAGAAAGTGAATGGCCTCAAAAGCAGAGTACCCAGGCGACATTTCCTCTTCCTGCTATCATGCAAAGTAATGAACCTGCTGGTGACTCATATGACTTTATGCAAGATGGTGTGGAGTGTGATTATTGGGTGAGCGGACGGGGGGGGCAGCTTGTGGACGTGAGGGTGAGCACAAAGCGAAGACAAGTCGCTGTTTTCACCTATGCAGGAGCACACAATGCGCAAATTGCCGCGACTCTGAATTAAACATGTGGCACCTTGTTGCTCGAGGCGTGATGGACATTCAAACATATTGCCAGGCAGACAAAATGGCTTTTTAAGTAGGCTATTTATGGTGAAGATATTGTATTCATTTGATTATAATAAAACGTCCATTACACTCTGAGTGAACGGCATTGGGAGGTGAGGCCGACAGAGTGCAGCTCAATGTAATAACAACTGTGCGTCTGCTCTAAATGAGCCAAGGAATAGAGCTGGTTCCTGTAGATATTAGTTTCCTTCGTAGGGGTGCTCAGATCTGGTGATATGCTTCGTGAGGAGTAATAAAGAAATATATCTGTTTTTATTGTGCCTTGGCGACAGAGTTATGTTTAGAGCTAGTATAAAGAGCTGGAACATGGCGTAAAATGATATTATGGCCCATTAGGTGGGGGCCCGAGCTAAGCGTCGCTAGCGGTAACCGAGGGCTGGGGGTAATGGGGCCGCGGCGTATTGTCTGCGATCTGCTCTTTCACTTCTCACTGATTGAATCGTCTACATCCCTGGCACTCCATCTCCTGGGGAACTGGAGGAGACGAGGTGATTTTGGCTGAAGACATCACTCTGTCAAACCTTGGAGATAAAGAATAGGGTGAGGGAATTGGAAGGGAGGCATTCTGAAATGTAAAGGAAAGGTGACGTTAAGGAATTATAGTGAGATTGGTGTGCAGAACAGATCCCAAGGTGTAAAGATGTTTCTTTTTGGAATATAAATCACCTTGTTCTTTATGGCTGTGCATAGGGGCCCTTGCATCAATAAACATGGTTTTCTTTAGTTGGATTTCGAACTGTGAAAAGATGAATAATAACTGTCCTCCAGCTCTGCTCTCTAGGCCTGTTTATGCTGCTGTGTAGCCTTAACCAGTGCTCTCAAGGTTTTCAGTCTGTTGACCTTGTATCACTGTCTCTCTGCTCTGGATCTCTTCGGAGCTGACCCTCTGCTGCTCGGGCTTTACCCAGTGGATATCTATAGGAAGGGTTAGGTTCATATTAAGGTGCTGTTCCGTCTGGCAGAACCTCTGCTGCGCACTTCCCTTAAGACCCGCTCCTGCTCGATATACTGTAACGAAGGGTCTGCAACAGGGGAGAAGCAGTAAATTATCATACCTGGCTCCTCGGGAGTCCCCTGCTCGAGGACCATCTACACCGAGACCCCCTCCTGTAAACCCAGTTTCACCTCTAACCCCCTCCCAACCCACACCCTTCCAGTTGCGTGCTGAATAGGCCCGACATTGTGCTGAGCGGCATGGTTTATCCGCTGTCCCGTGCAGCCAGCATGGGGGCTCGGGAAGTAATCTGAACCAAGCAGGCCAGGAATTTCAGGCATCCTGAACAGAACCAGATGTGTGTTTTTGTTCACTCTGTCTCACACAGCACGCTTATGGTTATGGTTTTACTCACTCAGACATACGTGAGCGTGCTTCTCGGGACATAGTCACACACATACATAGAATTACAAAAAGCCTGCAGGGCAGTCTGGCTTTCATAACAGGACTAGATGATATGATAAGAACCAGGATCGACCAGAAATGGCCACAGCCAGCTTGTTTATGTTTGCATATCGTGCAACACCCCCCCCCCGGGATTACCTCTCAGATTGTGTTATTTGTACATGTGGGGTTGTATTGACCCTGAGACGAGCACACACACATCTCCCTCAGCATTTATGAGACTATTTGCCTAATCTTTTTTTTGCATACTTGAGTGTTTCTTTTGTTTTGTTTCCTTTGCGTTGTGTGTGGTGGTACGAAATGTGCACAACACAAAGTAATACCACTAACTCGATAACGAGTTTAGAAGCATTTCTGCTGGAGGAATATTAGAACAACACCATAAATCAAAAGCCACTCAAACAACCGTGTTGGAAGCTAAAATTATATTTATTTATACTTTCTGAAATTGAACAGGCAACAGTGTAAATAGTTTCTCTGTAATGTATTATGGGAACACTGAAGAGATTATACAAGCAAAGGATGGATACCTGACTAAAATATTTTTTTGTAGGCAGAGAAAAAGCGATAATTAGAAGTTATTGCAAAGTTTATTCTGTAATAAAAACGAACAGTGGCTCAATGCTGTACTCAGATCTGCTGAATGGAAAAATTTTAAAAACCATAGAAAATGGTAGTTTAACATTAACATGAGCTGAGATGTCAAACGAGGGTCCTAACAGACATTTAGATTTGTCATTTACCAGAATCCTTGCAAACTTAGTCATTGTTATTGGCTATACCTGTGCTTTTGTTGTGGTGATATGTAAATACATCTGCCAGGAAATAATCTGTTGCATGGAAAATAAGAATGAAGAGAAGAACCTTTTTGAATTTTTGTTTGGAATGTAACGCCTGTGTCAATGACACACAGAATGTTTTGACCATCAAATCTTTTCCTTTATGGTGCCTGAGGAAATGCCCTACCATATTTAATGTGTGTCACCTGAGGTGGTGTGTGGTACCTACTGTATGTGGAGCAAGCCTAAAAAATGTGGTTTTCTTGACATAACTCGTGGTGACTTTCTACTGATGTGTGGTGGATGCAACCAAATATGCAGGAATAGAGGGAAACAAAAATCCTTGGAGAACAAAGTTTGAAATCGTGGCACCCCATACTGGTTAGCCAATGACAACGATTTGTTCTGTTTTATTGTCGTGACATGTTGCCAGTTTCCAATTTAAAAAAAAAAAAAACCCCGAAAGCGTTAACATCCCCATCTGCTTTCTGGCATTACACCCACATTACGTAAGGTTTGACCCAGAGGCCGTGGCTAAAGCGCTCAGATGCTTCCGCCAGCCACACACAAAGGCTTTTCAAACCTATTGCATGTACAAAGACTTGTTCCTCCTTCTGCTTGGCTCTGCTATACCATCAAAGGAAGTGGTGTTCATTGGCCGGGGTTTCTTCCTGCCAGGAATGTGTGACTAAGTGTGTGCGTGCTTGTTGTCTGAACATGCAGGACCGTATCAGCCATCACCACAGGAAATGACCAGCCGTTTGCTTTGAAGTCCCAGCAGAGTTTTTCATTATTCCTACTATCTCTGGAGGCACGAGGAGACAGACCCGCCCCCCTCTTACATTGCTGATGGTCTGCGCTCACCCTCCGCTGCTCCCCACTCAGAGCTGTGCCACCAAATGCCTGTTAGAATGCAGAACAAGCTTCTATTAGCATAGAATATGGGAGAGCCGGGCGCCACAGGGCACGAACCCCACCACTACCCCCTCACTTCTGCACACCACACTTGCCTGAAAGGGCTGAGAGGGCACGTGTAATTGCATTTTCTCCCCCCCTGTGCAGAAACTCAAATGCAAGATATGGGAAATTCTAAGATTCCCCAACCACGGCTCATCCTTCCACTTCCTCTTTCTCAGTTATTCCCACTTGCCACACCGCACGCCCCCACCCCACCCCCTCCTTCATACCTCCACTTCCTCTCCTTATGCTCCTAGCATGTCGAAAATGTGTGGCTTGCGATGAAATTAATTGGATCGCAGGGTGGAAGCGTTCAACTCCCTGTGGCTTACCGCTGTGTGAGGTAGGATTGGCACACACTTGCCAGAATTTGCTTGCAAGACCAAGAGTTGCTCCGTTGCCAGTTTTCGCCAATCTGCAGTCTCCTACGCATGTCTTCCATGGAATCAAATCTTCACACAAAAACACACACTATTCTGTGCACTACTGCCCCCCTCCACATGCACACACACAAAAACTAGCAAAAATCTGCCTTCTCTCCAGTGGTTCATACAATATATATGTACAACTATCGGAGTAGGGAGGCAGATGTGTTGTTTATCTGCCAGTAGGGCGCATGCCAAGGCAACATGCCGGGGCTGGGTGTGGTGGAAATCTGGGTTAGGAAATCCCTCGTTGAGGTTATTACATGCAGTAATGCTAATGAGGCTTTTGCTCTAGTAATGGCATTACCAAATGGAAAAGCTAACCCACATGTTCTGTTTGGGCCTCACAGTTTACAATGACAAAAGCCTAATGACTAACTGTCGGGTGGACAAGCACCAGGACAATCTGGATCATGTGTATGGTAATGCAGGTTTTTATGAGATACAGAAGCAGAGACTCGAGGCTACAAGCCTTTTTTGTGTGGAGTAGCTCATAAAAAGCGCGTTTTACTCTGCCCTCTAGGTATTGAAGCCAGTGCCAGAGTGTGTCAGTGCTGATGCCATAGGTTAATGAATATAAACCTGCTCTGTAAAACCTCTTTTCATTCAGAACAACTTCCAAGCTTCTCAATGCATGGGTGTTTTCTGTTGTATAAAACAAAAAGCAAAGTTTCAGGCGCTCTTGCTGCCAAGGGGTTTGAGGCACTACCCATGAACTGCAACTCATCTCCTGTTTTCTCTCTGCTGCCAATCATATAAAAAGGCAGAAATATACTTGAAAGCTTCCTGATTCAGATAAGCAAGTACCTGACAGATAACAATAAGTAAACAGGATGCATAAAATATGAGTGAGCATCGACTGTCATTATACAACAGTTTTGGTAATCAATGCTATGGGCTCATTTTACTCAGAACCTGTCAGGTTCGATATGCAGCCCTGCTGTGTCCAGCTCTTCCATTATATGTGTGGAGCCCCCCCCATCTGACCAGGTGTGTGTGGCTGTGGCTTTTTGACTTCTCTGTTTGGCCTTCTCCCTCTGTTCTGCCGGCTGGCTTTATCTGATTTATGACAGTCTGGAGCTAATGGTACAGAACCAGGATTTGTGTCTGTGGTGTTGTGACTGGACTGGTGCCGGCTCATTGGCCTCCTCTCTTTCTCTCTCTTTCTCTCTCTCGCGCTCTCTCTCTATCTCACTCCGTCCCTCTGGTTGAGGTGAGCGGCAGAGATGGCTGGTAAGCGACTCGGCTGTTGATCAGCATCCCGGCACAGCATCTCATTCGTCATCCCCCCCTTTCAGCCAGGAGGAACCAGGCTGCGGGCTGGCGGGGAGCCGACTCACCTTCAGACAAGGCCACCAGACCTCGCCTCACCTTTCATCCCTTTTCATCCCTCATGCACCCCCACCCCCCGGCTCTTCCTCTCACACACACACACACACACAAACACACACATACACATTTTCTCCTCGTGCTCTGTCCCTCTGTGTCGCCACCGAAGACCGGGGGCCAGGCTGTGAGGCAGGCAGGGGGCCTTGTATGTGGGACTGTGTTAATTAGCACGGGAGTCTGGAGACGAAAGCCACGTTATCTACCGCCCCAATCCCCCCACCTCTACCCTCACCCCCCTCCATCCTTCACAGCCCCCCATCTCTCGCCTTCTTCCTCTTTCCCTCGCTCTGGATCTCTGGAGGTTGCTCCCATCATACCGCTTGCGTCGCCAGGTTTGTGAAGGATGTCGCTGCCAGCTGTCTTTTTCATGGATGGCTGCCAAACTCTCCCCGTATCTTCGGTCCGTTGTCATTTCCTAATTTATTCCCATCTCTCTGTGTTTTTTCCCACCCCCACCATTTATCTGTTAATGAACTCTGTGTCTTGAGCCTGTTTCTGTTTTCCAGCCTTGCCTCTGTGTTTTTTCAATGCGAGGAAAGGGTGTTATGGAGCCCTGCTTGGCACAGTGGCACACTGGTGCCAAGGTCGGGCAGGGTGGAGAGCACCCAGGTCGGCAGACAGTCTGTGTCCACCACGCCATACCAGCTCTGCAATCTGTGAGCAGTGTGTTAAGCGCAAAATGGATACTCCATTTCCCTCTCGGCCCTGTGGGGTTCGCCATCGTCTGTGGCCCAATAAAGGTCATGAAAGCGTGGGCAGACAAAGAAAGCTTTATAGCCCATGTGAACAATGAGAATCCCAATCAATTGGCAGATTCTGTATCAAACTTCCTCTCTTTCCACCGGGCCAAGCAACATATTTTTTGCGCAGAAGCAGTCCTGCCATGGCGCCTTCACCCTGATTAAGTTCTTTGCACTGTGGGTAAATTGCAGCACATTCCATTTTTGAGTTGTAGATAGAAAGAGATAGTGAAACACAGGCCAGAGGTGATTATTGTAGATGCATCCTGGCCATTTTGCCCGCTGAAAGCATGTCCACGTAGCCCACACAGACCGCCTGCCCCATTCAAACAAAGGGAGGTGATTGTTTTGCACAGAGACACTGTGTTTATCTGTGTTCCTGAAGTGGATCTGTTTTTGTCTGTGTATGAGTTGCTGAGTAGCCATGCCTCCCGTGGTGTGCGATTACTGTTAAGCCCTTCTACACTTTATTTGACCCCGGCCTCCTGTGAGGTGTCATAATGAGCCAAGTGTAAAAGAGATGTATGCCAAGTAAACATGAGAAAGCCCCCTCCCTTGTGCAAATGAAACAATCCTTCCCTGCACATGCACACACACACACACACACACACACACACAACATGTACAGTAAGTCGATTGTTTTTGTCTTTGTTCTCCAGAGAATATTGACTTCATATATTAAGGCCTTTGATTATATCAAGAAATCTGCACTGGCAGTGCTTTTCGAAGGACACACTGGGCACAGACTAAGTGTGCCTTTAAAACCACTTCTGTACAAGAATTTTCATGTCATGAGTCAACCTGTTTGCTACAAATCTGAGAAGGGCTTTCCTACTTTTCATTCTCCAACACTATTTCTACGCAGCTTTGTTGTTTTGTCTTGTTTATCAGCCTCTTATTTTTCTGTTGTGTGCCTGTATTTGTCCTGCTGCACCCCAAGAACCCCCCTGGCGGTATTCCACCCATGGCCGTGTAGGCTTCTGAAAGTGAGAGTTTTAAATATCTCCTCATTGATGAACTACTTTGATACCCTTGTTAAAGCGGGCTGATTCCACCACCGGGGGAATTAAGGCCGCTTTTGTGCGCCGAGGCTCCTCGGTGCCGTGTGGAGCTGTGATAGTGCCTTCTCTCTGAGAAACAGAGGAACGGGGACAGAGAGGGTGGGAGGGAGCATCTCTCTGATCTTCTGCCTCTCTCAGAACCATCTGTCTGGTGCCGGCCCAGCATTCTGTGCCGCTTAGTATTAGCACTTACAAATATATACATTTCTCACATCTTAGCTTTTGAGAGCAGTCACACCCCTCGCCGACTTGGGCTCGCCAGGAGATGGGGAAGCGAGAGCAGATTGGAGCTGGGCAGAGTTGTGGGAGCGCTGCCTGCTTTTGCTTCACTGACAGGAGGGGGGTACACATGATTGGATGGATAATGGAATCAGGGCTGTGGATTGGCTGTGTGATCAGGGTTTGTAATATATCCCACATGGGCTAATGGAATATGTTTGCTTCCAGCAGCTTGGTATCGCAACAAGCAACATTAACTGTGAATACGGCCTGGTATATGTGAAAATCTATCATTGCTAGTCTTATACTGATAGGATATTTCCCTTCAGCATGCATTAGCAACAAGTTTTTATGGAGCAGCATTGTAAATTCACAAACCCGTGCAGCAAAAAGAGAAGTCAAAGCATTTTGACAGACACCGAACCGAACCGATTTTAGTTTTTATGCGCTCCGTGTTTGCAAAATCATTCCTGCTGTAAAAGATGGTGTCGCTCTGTTTGTCCGCCATACAGAGGAATGACGAGTATGGTGGGGGGGGCACAAGCAAAGCAATATTCACAAATGCTAATAAGGTACATCCACTGTAACACTCTTCCTGTCAGTTGTCAGTATTAGGTAAGCTTCTGAGTCGTACAGGATGATTTGGTGTTAAGTCTGTCTGCTCCTCTTTTTTTTTTTTTAGTAGCTATCTCGGGGTGAGCAGCTTTTATCCAAGGCTTCCATTTCTCTTTAGAAGCTGGTGACTGACTCTGCCGCCCCTCCTCCTCGCTTCCTCGCTGCTGTGAAATGGAATTGCTTTCTCGTTCGTTAAAGATTTTCTTGTCGCTGCCTCGTACTACTCCGGGAGTGAGATCACTTGAAATGGCTGAAAGTTCTCAAAACCCGCTGGAGAATTATGCTGTGGCAGGAGCAGTGGTTGCGGGGGGTTTGGGAGTGGGGGGTGGGGGCAACATAAATAAAGAAAAGCACCATTTTTTTCTATTTTTCTGAGTAAAATCTGTTTGAGAGACTTTTTTTTGACAACACACTAATTAATTCGGGCAAGTTGTCGCTTTACATTAAAGCATGAAGTGGCCTGCTGGTGTAAGGGAAAGCAATCCCTCTTCTGGTTGCCATGGAAGCAGGTGCGTTGTAGCACTGGGTACCGGCCGTGTGGGTTCTGTCAAAACCGCTGCCCACCTCCTGTATATCCTACAGGCTTTTCTGAGGGTTAACGGTTTCCCTTTCAGACCATCCAGTCCTCTCTGCAGAAACATTTTGCCCATTTTTGACTCGTACTGGTATTTCTAAAACACCGCTCCCATGAGTGGTTTACTCCAATCCTTTCATGTGATCGCTTCCGCTTACTTTAAGAATCAAACGGCTGTGGATAATCTGCGTGTGCTTCGAGTAATCCCACTCTTTTTAAATGATGTTTCTCTAAACAGTTGTTTTCAGCGAATAAGTCACGAGAACTTTCTCACATAGCTTCTCTCATCCCTCTCCTTCTTTTTTCTCCTCCGCTTGGCTCCTTCCTCTTTCGCTCAAAACTCTCATCACCACTTCCATCTGCCCCAAAACAACACAACATGTTCCTCGCGTCTCACGCCCATGCCCCAGCACCCACGGTGTTGGCGTACCAGTGCAGCGCTGCTCGGGGGGGTGTGCGGCGCCAATCTTAATCACATTGGGTGAGCACACCTGTGAAAACAGATGTCCACCGGGGCTGGCATGCTGTTCCTCTTTAGGGTGGAGCGTCTGTGTATGGCTCTCCGCCACTTCTCCTCCTCACTTCCCCCGTCCTCTGCACGGAGTCAGTCAGGTCCCCAGCAGGCAGGCCTGGCCCCAGCACCCAGACAGGAAGAGCCCGCGGCGGCATCAGGCAGGGGGCAGGAAGCACCGGTCCCCGTGCTTTACCCCCTGCTCTGTTTATTTTAATATTAGTCCTGCTTACAGTTGATAATGAGAAAGTGCGATCAAAGACGCTGAGCCTCTCTGCCTCCCGACAGAACAGAAATATTGATATATTATGAAACACAAAATCATTTCTAAAGGAATTTGAAGCTGCTCTGATCCTGAATCAATTTTTAGCCCTTTTTATGAGAGAATTTGATAAACAGCAGGTGCTGACCTTTTTAAAATGAACCTCTCAGATTACGAATGGGTCTCAGTCATAAGAAAGGGCTTACATCGATATTTGCCATATAGAAAGGCATTAGCACGTGCATACTAATTCCTCTATACGATTAAGTGCTTTGATGGTGGCATTAGTCAACACAGTGTTGTGTTTTGTATAATTACATTCTTATCTGATAGAGGGCATCTTTTAACACTGATGCCACACAACTTGCGCTTCAGCCTCGAGGCGTTTTGGAATAATGTACGTCATTAAAGTGGTTCCTCTGATAAGTACCGGTGTTAATGAGTTAACCAGACAGAATGATCTGTATTAGTGAATTTTAAAAAGGCAATAAACGCCATACTCGCCTCAGTAGAAAAGGATTGTGTGATTTCTATCCAGCTGTGCTTTCCCATTTGCCGCCCTAAAACCTCATTCATTTCACACTGCCAAATCCTCCTTGCTGTCTGGTTTCATAAAGGTGCTTCTCCTAAGTGCACCACCAACATAGACACAGCTGGTAAAAACCCTGGCCGAGTTCCTGCCCACCCGTGCTCACAGGAGCAAACGTTAAAAGGGTCGGTTCACCCAAATTATGAAAGAAAAAAAATCATATTTTCTCTCTAACCTTTTCATGGTTTCTAGACATACAGATGGTTTCAGTTTTATGTATCTTGGTTTTGAGATTTCCACCTCGGGGATTTCTGCCATCACCCGGACACAGGGGAAGTGAAGGGAATGTTGTTTGTGGTGCTCACAGCAGTGAAAAATTACGTTTAAAAAATTCACCAGCAGTGTGTATGTCCAGAAACAGTGTCTCCATTACTCTGGATAATCCACAGACCTCACTGTGGACGGTTTTCATTTGAACCACTTTCTACTGAAGAAGTAGTCCCTGTAGTTCCATCCGGATGGGATTTATATCTCTACGGAGGATGATGTGATTTCAGTATTACCTGTGCTGTACAGTGATTATATCCACTTTTTGAGAGCATATGTGACTTTTCACCCCTGACTAATAATTACAGCCCCAGATATATCCTGTTTTGTTGCAGACTCGCTTCTCCTGCCATAATTTAAATCCAGCTCAACAAGACATATGATGGCCATAGCATATCGTTGTCTTTTATAGAACCAGCTCTTTTACATCGTCAGAGGCTAAAATGCCAACTTTTATCACAAGAGAGAAGAAACATTTCCTTTACTACTGCCCCCTGTAATATTAATCCTTTCCAAATGAGGCCTGTGAAAAACTTTTAACACAACAGACAATATCCCACCTCCATCTTATCGGGATGGAGCTAAAACCATCTACATGGCTTGATACTTCTAGAGTTAAATGACAAAAATACATGTTTATTTTTTAGATACATGGCAGGCCCAAACAGCTCACTGCCCTGACAGGGCCCACACCCTCCATCTACTGTTCCGGCCTCCGACCGCTGCTCCATCCTCTCGTCCGTCCAGCATTGATCCAGGCTCTTATCTCTACCCTAATCCCCGTGTTATTTCCAGAGCATAGGGATTGCTTAATGATCTATTGACCTGATTTATCGATTTATACAGTCAACCACAATGGACCATCTACTAAAGAGGAGCCTGTAGGGCACCCACTCCTCTCTTTGCATCCTACTCAGCCCGCACCCTCCCACTTCCTCTGCTACCAGCCTCCATGCTCTTCGGTTCCCTATGTAACCCCACAGAGATTAGGTCTTAATGTGCTTTAAGCATCTGGCTTGTAAAGCGGCCTGTGTATTTTTGCTATTTAACAGTGCTGCTCCTAAGTCGACTGCTGATGACATGGCTCAGCTAAATCCTCTCAGTGTTTTCATTTACCTTAATGTCAGCGTGCATACAGTATGAGTTGCTGACGATTTGTTGAGACACTTGTGTCTGGTTTGTTTGAACTGAGGCTACCACAGATGTTAAGGTTCTCTGCAAAAAAACAACAAACCTTACTCCTTGATTGAATCAAAAACGTGAGCCCAGATTGAGATGGACTTTGAAATGGAGCTGTGCGATATGAGGTCTCACCCAGCTTAGTTTGCCTGCGCGTGACGTTAGCTTCAGTAAACATAAGGAAATGCGGTTTGCTTCCTCAAATGTTGAGGAGAACCTATTTATAGACAGCCTGCTGTGTATAGAAGCATACATGTAATCTCATAAAATGTGAAGACAACATCACTTAAAAAACCAATGACACATCTCGTCTGATCTTGCCTTGTGTCTTGTTTGCACTGTGGCACCTCCGAGTGCGAGTGCAGTTGTTGTGACATGTTGAGCTCGTCATGGGTGAGATCCTGTGGGATTTGCAGGACCCCAATTAATGACAGCACTGTGTTCCATGCATTTGTAGGGTCCTTGCTGGTTCTGTGTGATTGTTTTTGTCATGCAAGCCGCACGGCTTAAAGATGGCACGGGTGGTTGGTCAGTGTGCCTGCCTGCCCGTGACAGCTTTTGGACAGATTTCCATTAAATTTGCTATGGATTTTCACGGTCTCATGGGAGTGATTTATAATCATTTGTGCTAACCTTTCATCCTGTACCACCATCTGCTTAAAAAATTCTCCCATGACCAAAACTTGAGGTAATGGCAAGAAAACATTTAAAAATTTGGATTTGCTTCACAAGTCCAGCATGTTGCCCTTTTTAAAATTTTATTTTCTGGTTTCATACTGTTTATGAGCCAAAATTTAAGGCCCTGTTATGGGGACGCTAGGGTAAAGGTTGGGTGGGTGGTAAAAGGTGGGTCTTGTTTCTTCTTTGTTGTCTAGGTTAACCTGTACTCATGAGTTATTATATATGCACAGTTCATTAATTTGCTTTTAATGTTGTGAGCAGAAACCATTGAAACGCTTAATTCCTACCTGTGTGCAGACAACTTAAGCTGCTCTCTCAGGATGAGCTGCCAGTAGAATAACAGTGCTTTAAAGTGAGGCTGTTTATTCTTTCAGCCGAGATTATCTGTTTAACTGTGTGGTAAAGAAAAAAATTAGCTCGCGAATGAAAACATAAGTAAAAACAGTAAAATGGTCAGTTAGGTTTTTGTTTGGTTCATTACCTTTTGGTTTGTAAAATGACACAGGATAGCCTGTGTTGTTTGGTTGCAGGGCTGTCGACTCTTTTTTTCCATCACATATATTAGCTCCTCATGTTTTTTTTTAATGTGACATGTTAGTCATCACAGTCTTTAACAGTTAAGTTTAGACCTTTGCACAGGGCCTGGTTAAGTATGGCTGAAAAAAAACTTTAGGTCATTTCACTGTAATTTGTGAACTCTATCATTTGGTATGGCGGATATTCTAAAATTTTTAACCGTGTAAACTGTCATTAAATAAACGGATCATTTATAAACAACCTATCACGCACCTTTGACATTGGAGGTGCAGTTCACGCATCATATCCTGACATGCACTCACATTCAGGGCGGGTCGCGAGCGGTGGCGCGACTAGGCGCACAGATTCCGTGACGTGATTGCGAATGTCGGCACGCCGTATGTGGCGTTATGAAATTAATGTGGCTGCGATCGATATCGGACGACTTTCAAGCAGCTCAATTTTACACTTGCTGCAGGGAACAGATGGTACTCGCTGATAATGCTGCTGGAAATGGATCCATGGCAGAGAAGATAGGGAGGGGGACCAGGTCCTCTGGAGCACCGGAGAACGGTGAAAAGAGGTTAAGGCGCTGTGTAATACTTATTCACACAACCTGCATGGATGAATAATTCCCTAATCAGATTTGTGTAATGAATAGTTAATTGTGCATCAGCTCCAACTGTCTTTGTACACAACACATGACCCCTCCCAAGCACTGGATTCATTTACACACATACACACATAACAGCAGCAGTAGCAGTGCCGTTGCCATGTATGAATGAATGATCTCTGCGCTCTTGTGCCGTTATCATTAACATCAGTGCGTTATGTAGCTGGAGGGCATAAATTTGTGTTCACACTGTGTTTGAAGGAAAAACATTCTAGCGCCATTCAAATATTAAAATACACCCACAGGCACACTAATGCCTTAGCAGCAGAGTGTACCACGTTGTATTTCTGCTTTCTAGGGCCGAGAGGGTACCTGTTGAAGAATTTGCGGGTGGAGAAACCTGTCGAGTCCGTAATTGATAGGCCTCGGCGTTGCATTGATAGGACCAGGTATCTATGTGAAAATAGGCCTCTATCTGCACCTCGTAAATCTCTCAGTCATGTCAGGTTGAATCTTCTCAAACTACACGTCCTGGGGGAATGGGTGAACGAGACAAGCGGCCCGGCGTTGAAAAGCTTGTTATTGGAGCCCATTCCTGTTCTGGGATTCCTTTCGGGCCCCTGTGATTACAGCGCCTCAGCCGGGCCGTGTTTGTGTGCAGGCCTGTCACAGAGTATGTGCATTTCACTGTGGCTGTACGTGAGAATTTTTTTCTCCACTGAGTTTGGCGTGTCTGCCATTACTCCTATGACTCGCTCAGAGCTAAAAGCGAGGACCGAGCGAGGGATCAGAATTCTTCAAACCAGTCTGGGCACATCTGGTTGTGATTGGCAGGAGAAAAAAGGGTCCTTGTGTTCTGGGAACTGGCAGCAAAAGCCTGACCCAACCCAGTATAACCAAGCCCAGTGCAGTGCAGAGCCAACCAACATGGAAAGAAAAAAAAAAACCAACAGCAGGACTGCTCCCCTTCACCCCTCCCTACTCTTGGCCAATTCTCATAATCCCACAGCAAAGCCCCTGGCAGCATTTTTTATAAACACTGCTCATAGCTCTCCCATTCCTTCCATTTCAATATAAGAAAGTAGTAGCTGCCATGAGCCAGGTAGACCCAGAGCTCCATTACTTTTGGCAGCAACTCTTATGTCTGGGATAATGATGCCCCGGGGGGTGAGAGTGCGCCTGAATGTCTGTTTGCTCATCTTGCCATCTTAGTCGGAGAAGGAGGAGGGAGAATTGCTATGGGCAGGCGCTATATTGAAAGGCATTTCATGGCGGGTGCTAAAATGGGTTATTCTTCCATCTGTTTGATTTTCAAGTTAAAGGTGGGGAGGTCTTACCTTGTGTGTAAAAGATGGCACGCTGCAGATTGAGCATGAGACAAAAGACCCCCCCCCCAACCAAGCGTAACGGAGAACAATGGCAATTAAAAAGTGATGCCAGCATTTACAGCGCCTGCCTCAAGCCATTGTTTGCCCTGCCTGCTCTCATTGTGCTCATTATTCGGCCCAGTTTTACCTGTGGCTCGTCAGCGTGGTGCTGGTTTAGGAGATAGCCCGGCTGGCTTCTCTCACTTGACTGCAGCTGAAAAACGAGAGCCCTGTCACCTCAGTGAATACGGCTCTAATTCAAACAGAGCGTGTGCGTTTAGCCCTCTGAACCTCCACCTCTCGCCTTGAACACAGAGACTTTAAACTCCAGCTCCGACCACGGGGAGAATATCACGACTTCTCTTATAGTGCCTTTAGAGCTGCAGAGACTATTTACCGTCCTTATTAAGCAGGCTGACTGGTGATTGTGTGACAGGCCTGGTGTGTGGTGTATTTTTCCATGTACGTGACATTGCTCAGTTTGGGATGTGCACGGGTGTCTGTGTGTGCGGAGGCGGGCAGGACGCCTGAGGCGGAGCATTGAAGCCAGAGCGCTGCTGGTGTTTCTACACATGCCACAGATCCAGTGACCCTCACCAGCATAATGACTGCGGGGTTAATTCCCCGGGAGTGGCCTGGTGCTCAGCAGGAACAGATGAGAAGAAGAAGAAGTGTGGCGAGGAGGGTGATACAGCGGGCCTCAGCCATACAATGCGCTGCAGCTCCTTTCCTTCCATGTAAGACGGAGTGATCTGTTTCTGCCCCATCTTTTCTGATGGGATTTTCCAAGCTGCCAATAATCCACTGGCATTGCAAGGAGCATCTGTCTCTCTCTCTCCCTCTTGCCGTCTTTCTGTTTCTCACTCTCATGGATTTCTAAAGCTAAAAATAATTTTGCCACAAATGGGTAAAAAGCTGAGAGGGAGGGGGCTTGTTTTTCTTTTCTTTTTTATCCCTAAATCATGGCTGAAATGTTTGAAGGAGGGCTTTGCTGGCACAGAGCAAGAGGTGGAATTACACAGTGTCAATCTCCTACTCCATCTCTGAGGCGCTGTAAAATGAGGCAGAAATGCCCATTTCCCCACCGCATTAAGTGATTTGCAGGACAGCGTTTGAGCAGGATTGTTCACAGGGAGCATGAACACGAGAAATCTTCCATTTGCATGACATTTTCTGTCTCAAGACAGGGAGCGATGTTAAGTGCTGCTGTTACCATTTTCCTCTAGACACTGTGGGTGACATTGTTCTCATAAATAATGTTTTCAAATGAAACAGTTGCGGCGTACATGGGAATGTCACAGAATAATACCTCCCAGGCCTGTAAGCCCTGCGTGTATCTTAGTGTATTTACTTTCCATAGCTGTAAATCATTAGTGCTGCATGGCTGTGCAGACCCTGTCCATTAGTATTCAAAGTGCACTGTAATGAGATGGAAAAAGTAGAAATGGAGTGGGGTTGGGGGGACAGTGTTAAAACTCTGTGTTGGATTTGGACCTTTTGATTTTCAGCAGCTCTCTGCAAATCCCAATTCCTATCTGTGTCTGACCGCAGTTTGTGTTTTGTGTGTATTTGCGTTGTAAATTGATGCGAAAGCTTCCAGTTCGACTGTTATCTTGCGGGAGAAATAGCGTGCGTGTGCATGTGCAAGCGTGCGCGTGGAGAGCGATGGCCACGCTCCTCACTGTTACATAACGATGAGATATTGAGTGTGTGACCTGCACCGCTTTATCTTGCAGTGCGCAGATTGCATTCCATAATCTAATGAGACAGATATTCTTTAATGGAAATCCTGTGCAGGGTCATGATTGCCATGATAAAACTTAAGGTCACACTTCACTTTATACAAGGCTGGCTGGCATACATGACTAATAAGTAAGGTTGTTATTGCTATGGAGTAATCATATGTCGCATCATATTATTTCTTTGCTTATTAAATGAGCTGAAATTGTTGGTGCCGACAGGCGAGCATTAATGACAAAAAAACCCTGTCACTAAGTAATTATGGGTAAATCATGAATATATGGAGGAAGTACAATATGCAGAAAGTGCTGTACATGGCTGCTGTAAAATGTTAGAACGCTTTATTAAAATGGGGCACAGACCAAATTTTCACTTTGGAAGAGAGCAGGCATAAATGGAATTTCTGATCTGTTGAATGGAGGATTTAACACATCTGAATCTCTGAAAGCTCAGTATCACACATCAGATAAGGATTTCCACAGTTTTTGTTTTGGGCCCATAGAGAGCATAAACACTTCATAGCAAAATTGTATTGTGAGATACAAGACAAACTTGCATTAAAAGAATAAAATAAAGACTTACTTTATATTGTGCATAATATTTATATTTCATCATATGTTTATAGGTACTATAAAATAGGAATTGCATAAAGTGCCCCCCACTTGTAAAAACTCACTTTGCTACTCAGCTTCATCCCCAGTGGGAATGCAAGAAAATACAGATATTCTGGATGGCGGTATGCATAAACAACAGTATGTCAAATAAGTCAAAAAATCCTTTTTTGTGTCTGCTTGGATATGTGCCCCTATAAAATATGAACAAGGTGTTCAATTGCTTTTAATGTTTGTAAGGAAAGCTGTCATGGTGAAATGGGTTGGGGATGGTACTCCTTTGCTTTCCACATGGAAATAATTCACTTCTGAGGTTGTGACTTTGGAAAGATCTTAGGATACCATAACAATATCGGGATACATCTTTTTCTGTAGAAAAGGAAGAAGCCATCAGAATTTCTGGCAGTCAAATGTAATTTGTTGGATTTGAATGGACAACAACTGTGGTCAAATGACTGAACTGGAAGAAAATTTTTTTTTATTCCAATTTTGTTTCTCACGTTATGTAAGGGCTGTTCTTCCTCCTTTCTTCTCCGGACCAGTCTTGTCACATTGTGTTTTGGAAAACTTATTAAAGTAAAAATTGGTCATATAAATGAGGTCAGCACAGTTCCTGGCGCTGTCTGGGTGTTAGCTCTTGAAATATGGGCTTCAAGTATTACCAACATCACACAGACATAAAAAGCAAGCTGTCTTTGTGCAGTGTGCATAACACGAACGTGCAGAAATAGTCTCACAGGACTTGGGAGTTTGCTGCAGCAGCTTGAAGATTAAAATCCTTATTGCCATAAACAAGTCTTGGACATTTGGCCTGGCCTTTGCTAGCTTTGGCACCATGTGAGAGTTTCCACCCCCCCAAAATAAACATACAGATTAAGAAAGTATTTTTCTTTCCTAAAATCTTTGTCTGCCTGTATTTCCTCGACAAAAATGCAGTCAGCATCAAAAGTGTGTGCGGGAAGGCATCTTTCAATTTAGCTTTTATGTTTAATGCATTGTTTGTGAGAGCCGCTCTGCTACACTGTGGTGACAACAGAATGAAAGTGTCGCTTGCAAATCAGAGATGAGCATGGCTGGAGAGGGGAGGCAAAACAACATCATAAGTAAAATGTCACCGCAAACTGCTGCATCAGTTCAGAATAAATTCCTCCGATGGATCAACAGCCAGACAGAGATACTGCGACAACAATACCATCAAGCGAAAAAGTCTTCCCACCGGACAGTGAATCATCTTAATTGACGATAAACAATATAAACAGTGGGCCTTAATTATGCCTGAATGAAAATAGATAGAGACTAACTGTGTGAGCGATACAGCTGGAGAGAGACAAGAAGAATGATTGCACAGGGAAAATTACCGTGGGGATTTACTTTGCATTCCTTTGGCGGTTTTGTCATTGGACGGTTGCTTTTGGGTTCTGCTCAACATGGTCGCCCCTGAGGGGGGGGAGTCTCTTGGTGTCAGTAGCTGGAGTCAGAGGCCACACGTCTTCCCCACTTTCCTCTGCATCTGTCTGTCTGACTCGCTCCCTGTCTGTTTCCCCTTTGTGTTTCTCTCTTTTGTCCCTTGCGTCCCTCTGCTTGCTGGAGGGTTCGTGAGGGAACCCAGCTGCACAGATGTGCAGCCTGGCTTGCAGTTTTTAGCATTTGCCTGCAGCAGCCACCCCTCCAGGACCACCAGCCCTGATGAAGAGCTGCAGAGGCTCCATTTGGCAGCTTCTCAGTCGACATGGGGCTTCTGTCCCAAGACATCCCACCCCCCTCCTACCACCTCTCTCATCCTGAGTGCTCCTTTGAAACAAGGGAAGCTGCCAGGAGGGGGAATCCATCATTGCTTTGGCCCGGGGCGATACGTTTAACGTTAGCGCCCAAATGGAAAAACGTGCACTGCACAACAAGAGTGTGGCCATGTAGGGACCATCACTTCCCTCGGCCGTCCATTGAAAGAGCTAGGAGGGGAGCACTCAGCCCACCCTCTCGTTCTGATTATCCATCACCCTGGAGCTTGTTGAAAAATCATTTACTGTACGCGAAGGTGATTGACGACACAAAAACGGAGTCTGCAGGCCCATCTCATCAGTCCACCCCCACAGACATAATACTCTGCCTCAGAGGACAAACTCACACTCACGCTTGCACAGAAACACGTTCCCAGCACAGTCTCAAATTGTTTCTAGAGATGTGACACTTGAAGTTCAAAAGAGGCTGGAGGGTTGTTGTACGCAGAAAACATCACAGTTCTCAATAGTTAACACCCCTGGAGAAATGTTTCTCTTGTCACTCTTTGTCTGATTCTGCCTCAGAAATCTTCACCTAACTCACAGTGGGTAAGTTGACCTGCTTGGTTCAGTGCAGCAGTATCACTCACAGGAAAAGGAATGAGACGAAGGTAAAGATGAAGAATGGTTGCTTTTTTTCTTCTTTGAGAAGTGAAAGCAGTACCATTCGCTGTTGCAGACCTAATACACTCAAGTAATTTAGTCCTAAGTAAAAAAAATAAATAAATAAATGAAACTGGAGTCTGCTGAAGTGGGGGAACCTGGAGCAGGTAGTCTAATCTGACCTTGGGAGTAGGCTTGAGTTTCCTGTAACGTTTACTGGTGGGTTTATAAAATGTTATGCGTATTAAATGGAAGCTTCTGGTGAATCCTCTCTAATCCACCGTTCCTCCTGATCAAAGGGAGCCAGATAGCACTGAGTTGAACTTACTTTTCCTCCCCGCTGTTTCTCTCTTTTTTTCATCACAGCCACACTGTAGACTCTTTCAGATATGCACTTTGCCCCAGCCTTGTCTGATGGCTCGAATGTATTGTTCTGAGAAAGTGGGGGGTAAGATAGGGCGAGCGAAATTGGACTGGGAAAGTCTTTTGTCTGGTGCGGGCCCTTTCCCTGCAAGTGTAATTGGTTGAAATGGTGGACTGAAAAATCGGTCATATGTGTGCGTATTCGAAATGTGCAGGGTCAGTTGACTCCAAGTATTTTTTATATCTGTTCCCTCACTGCAATGATGTCTACTAAATTGCCCAGAACTATTGTTTTCCTCCTCTCATTAAGCACGGACACTCAATTTGCTGTAATTTGCAAGAATGGCAATGGAATAGTTATTCCAGCTAATCTTGTTCTCGCCACTGGTCATTTGTGTTAAAAAATGCAGTTCATTGGTTAAGATTAAAAAACTGCTACTGGACTTTTTCTTGACTTTAAAACCTTTTTATGAAAAAACAGTTTCAGGTTTAGGACCCTCTGTTTGTTTCAGATTGACGGTTTCATCTCAACGACCATTAGAAACCGGCTGAGGTGAAATTACTCAATATTTCTATGAAAAAAAGACTAATAAAATGCATAAATAACTAATACATGATTTTGGATTTTGGAAATACTATGATCATAAATGGTTGTCTGAGACTTGGATACGCCATTGTTTGATATTTTTAGTACTTCTTACTTATAATGCCTCTGTACTTATACTTAATTAGGATTTTAAATAGTTCATACATAAGTAAAGGACCTGAGTGCCTCTTCCAACACTGACAACAAAGATTAATTAGGGAGTCTACATGAGGAAATCCATGTTTGATTTAATTTTCTGAAATCATAAACAAAGCCAAAACAGCAAACAGCGTCCAAGAAAAAAAAATTAAAAAACAAAACCAGCCTTTTGAAGTGTGATATGTTGCGAGCTGGCCCGCCATCTGTTTGAGCGGATCAAAAAACAATTGACATGTGCGTCTTTTGCTGTGATGATTTAGTTAAAGGCCTCAGTCTGCAGATTGCATAACGCAGAAGGCGCAGGGTGGCAATCAACATTCTCAAAAAGCTCAGAATCGCTTGATGCAAACTTGGAACGCTCTGCTCTGTTGCTGCCAGCGGGAAAAGAAGAAACAACAACAACAGTAGTATCTGTTATGGATGGGGAGGGGGGGCCCGCGGCCCACTCACTGCGATCCGCTATCTTAGATGTGATACGAGAGATGCGCGTGGCTTTATTGAGTCTGTGTGGAAGCTCTCCAGAAGAGTGAGACACGAGAGTCGAGGTGCTATTTGGTTCGAGGGATTGAAAGGATGAGAAAAGGAAAGAAAAAAAGGTGGGAACTCTTGAGAAATGATGTTTGATTGTTCTTGTTTTGAATAATGGTTCCAGAGGGGATTTTGAAAGCATGTTGGAGGTTGGCGAATCACATGTTGACACCTTCAAGGTAATAGGAGTTTCTTTTTAAAGAAATGGTTGGATTTGTGTCAGTGCTGGGCTCTTTTTCCGCCTCAGTTTTGATATGTGAAAATTACAGTACATGAATCTCTCCTCCGTCAAAACTGTCCTCAGCTGCCCAAGAACAACTCGCAATGCATTTTTGATGATGTAGACCTAATGGCAGATTTTTTTACCTTAAAACACTGCTCCCTTTTCACGAGTCACAGGAGAGAAGAGGTAATTGATATGGATTTTAATTTGCCAGTCCCGTCCTCTCTTCTTAACATGCATTAAAAGTGCTGAAGTGGAATGGCCTATGGAAGCTGTCATTGCCCTTTTCACAGCGATGACAGTGCGTCGGGGTCTGCTGGACAATTTATTTGCCCCATAAGAGAATTTCATTCTCTACGCTATTTGCACCAGCGGGTCAGTCTCCCGCCGTATGAACCGATAGGGAAGTACCAACCCCTGCGGAATAAACATGCGAAGCATCTTTTAAGCACAGTTCATCTGGAGTGATTCATTTATGAGAAAAATCAGGCTGGTGATGATGGGTATCCGCTCGTCTGTGAAACCCTGCAGATTTCGGATTATTTACTCCTCCTTGAGCTGTGCTTACCAAAACGGAAGCAATTAATTCCATGTCAGTCTTGCCTGTAACCTTCCAACGTCTGATCTCCAAGTTGTGTCTGAGGTCTTTGCTCCTCTGAGGACCATTTGCTGCCTCTGCTTTTGGCCTTTGTAGTACAAGAGGAGGCCTTGTACTAAGCCCTCTGGGGCTCCAAAAACACAACATACAGTAAGCACTCCTCTTTCTGATTATTCTATCCACAAAGGTCCACTGACATTGATTACTCTTTTTTTCCCCTCCTGTGTCAAAGTGGAAGTCAAAGTAAACTTTTCTCCAGTTGTTTTCCAATGTGGATTTAAACTCAAGGAAGTAAACTTGTCTGTCTGTGTTATCTCAGCGTTTCTCTAGCAGAAGCTCTCCCAGGCAGCCATGACAGGATATTGATGGGCCTCTTCTCTTTAGTCGCATCCATCTCCCCTGTTTTTGCTAAACCACCCCGCTCCCCAACCCGTCCCACACCGCCTCTACCCCATCCCCGCCTGCACACCCATCCCTCTCTGCAGGACAAAGAGTTCAAACCCCTGGCGGAGAGGAGCTGTCTGGCTCACTGTCAACTGTCCTCCCCTCCCCTTTCCCTGCGGGACTGCAGAGTTCAGACGTTACAAGGGGTGATTGAAAATAAAGCCAGCCTCAAAACGGAGGGATGCAGCTCTTGTGTGCGCAGGCTGTTAACATAAGTGAGTGGCTGTCATGCATTTTGTTAGCATCAACACTTTTCTTTGGGCAGCCCTGTGGAGAGGGATTGCTTGTCGCAGGGAGGAGATAGTTGTCAGGGCCGTGTTCTTACCCTGACGATGGAGACTAGCAGGAGCCCTTCTGCCTGCCTGCTTCATCTCTAAAAGATGCAGGGGAGAGTGGAGGCGGTGAAGGTTGGAGGAGGGCAGCTTCTGGAGCAGACTGCTTCCTGCAGATCTGAGCGGCGAAGTGGAAAAAAGGCGCTTTTTTATCAAAGCTTTACTTCAGACAGCACTTGGCGACTAGTCATTTTTACTGAGGGCCCTGTGGCCTGGGCAGGGAAAAGTGGCCACATCAATGTTTGGGGGGGCAGCAGAGTTAACTGGCTAGACTTGAAAAGGGGAGGGAGTGCAGTCCATCAAGGCCTGTTGAGGAGATGTCTTTGTTAGCAGGTGCAACTAAGTAGGACTCCAATTTCTGTGTCACTGATGGGAAGTCTGTCCCTGAATCACTTAAAGCAGAGGAAATCAACAACATTCTGACCTTGTGGACCAGAACCTTGTAACTCCAATTTCTTTCTCTCATTCTTAAAGAGTACCTATACACTAAATTTACGCTTTGAGTCAGCAGATTACGCTTAGTGTCACTTTATTACACACTTAATCGATCTGGTCCCATGCTGTTCATTATAACAACATTATTTTCAAGACCCCCCCTAATAAACTAAGAATCTACAGCCAGCCCCGTTGCCTGCACCCCTCAACTTTAACTTTGATTGTTATTCAATTTAGTCGTGAGGGAATCATCATCATGAAGAAACACCCTTAAGGTCGGGTTATGCTCAAAACTAACCACTTCGCATGGCATGTTCAACCAGGTCTGCAGACCACAGTGTTAATAGCAGTTCCCAACAGCCACAATCAAAGGCACCATGAAAAGCCTGTCATTATGGAGAGGTTGGTGTGGCAATAATCATTTCAATCAGTGCATACTTTTAGACAATCACTGCTTGAAGGCATTCATACACTTGCATTCCTTTATACATACGAAAAGGCAATCATCAGGAGGGAGACACGTGTGTAATAATTTTAATTTAAAAATCTTTTTTTACACATACTGGGTCATGATAAGCTCTTGCCATCTTGTTCTCAGTCCTTCTGTAATTCTGCATCAACTCAGCGAAGAAGTTTCAACCACAGACGTTCTTCCTCAGGTAGCCTGAAGGTACAAGTGTGAACAACCTTGTGATGCAAAATGGATAATTGGCAGTATACGGTACATGTAGAAACAAAGTGGCCTCAGAGTGGACACACACACGCAAACACACAAAGAAAAGAAAAAATATGCATTAATACTTGTTAACAAAGAAATTAATGAGACTACTGGCAATATAACATGTTAGCTCATTAAATTTAATATTTATAAGGAAAATATATAATTAGTTCTTAGTACATAGTGATATTTTCATTGGTTGGTGTGTCTGCCAGAGGTCACGTAGTCGTGCAGAAAGGCACAAAAAGAAAAAAACACTCTTACTTTCTCACCATCAAACAACTGGCTGATCACTGCTGAAGTGGGCTCCAATTGTCATTTTGAAAAAGTTACAAAAAACAGTTGCACACAGCCTTACACCCAGACCCAACGTCACAGGAAGGTGTGGGAGAAGGAGGGGGGTATCTAGACACTATTCAACCATCCGACAAGCACTCCAGCTGAAGCCTGCTGACGCCTTTAATCCCCCTCAGTCCCTACACCCAGTTTTCTATAATTGTCTCTCTTCAATTTTACATATTTCTGTCTCGCCACCCGTCCCTGTCCTGTCTTCACCCCGCAGATTGCTTTGATGCTCCTCCCCATTTTTATCTCTTTTTCCCTGCCTCATTCCCTTGGGCCTCATCTGTCTGAACTCTGTCCATTTCCACTGCTGACCTCCATAAAGACGAAAGTAAGAGGATTCCCCTCTCTCCGGTGTCAAACAAAATCACTCTGCAGCCCCTATATAGGATAAAGAGCTTAGATATTAAACATATTACAGCTTCTAAAAAAAAAACTCTATGTGATGTCCATCCTGCGATCGTAAGCTTTTTTCTTGATTTATGCTTTTCTTCCACAGCGACAATGTGACTCATCTAGAAAACACAAAAGCTGATGTGTCTCTGTCATGATGGAGTCTGTTAGATCATTTATTTATTCATGAGGAAACAGCATTAAGGATAGAACAGAAAAAAATGTGTGTCCTGGAGATGCATGTGTGAGACGGTCTTTTCTGACAAGAGGCTGATGGAGAGGTTTCGTTTTTTTGTTTTGTTTTCATTTTCCGATACAGCAGTTTAATGAAAAACTCAAAGACCAGACCGGTAATCCCTGACAACAGCCACGCAATCCCCGATTTGTGATGTTGAGCATGCTGCATTGTAAACAGATCCAGACGGCATACCAAGGCGGCAAATACAGAAAAGATCTATTTAAGTTGTGCAAGGTCATCGCCCTTGAGAATGTAGTGCTTCTTCTCCCTAACTGTCCATTTGAAAATCATACGATAAAAATGGAGGTGCAATGTCTGTTCGGTCTGAAAACATAAATTTGATGGGAAAGGAACGCACTAACATAAGTGATTTTTTTTCCCCTCTCTCTTTTATAGGCAGAAGTAAAACTAAACGTCTCATTCTTGCAGAGCGAGAGCCTAATTCTGGTACTTTTCCCTGCTGTCAAGAAGTTATTGTAGCAGCCAACGATTGGATTTAGCTGAAAACAATTTGTCTCTGCCACCGTGACCCCTGGGTGAACTGTGTCTGGCGAGAAAACGCTTCTTCACCAAAAAGTGTGGAGCGCCGATTATTTTCAGCAGCGGAGGTGCCATTATGGGTTGGGTTTGATTTGTTTTGTTAATGTTCGCCTCGGCCAGGGGAACGGGAACCCAGAGCCTGTTTCTCCCCCTGCATGTTAAAGACTCAGAGTGCATGTGTCCTGCCAGCAAGTCCAGTGTGTCTGTTCGCGGTCTTACACTCTGACTCACGGAGAATTTGATACTCCTAAAGGAATGGCTGTGGTTACCCAGTCTAGTTTCCACACACACACACACACACACACCCTCAATCTCTCATATTTATATATAACTCCCCACCAATCTCCCTTTATTACATCTCCGCCACTCCTGTCGTACGCCAAGCCCATTCTCTTCTGCACTTTAATTTCAACACCCTTCCCTCAGTGCATTTCCACATTTGTAATCAATGTTATTTATTGTGATAGAGATTAACTTGGCCTAATCGACACAACCCACCCACCCATAGAGAAACTCGAAACGTGCCTGTCTCTATTAAGTGCCTCCTAATGAAAATTCACTGTGCGAGTAGATGAGTGGAGCTACTCAATGGGCATATTGCAGCAAAATGATGATGAGGTTTTTTTCTGTATAAGGATGCTGGCATTGATTTGATCCTGGCTGCACAGTTGCATAACTGAGAGCGGCTGTTGGTGTACATGCTAGTTATTGATTGGAAAATCATAAAAGATAGGCAATGTTGGGTTATTGTGCAGCAGCATAGCTGCCTGTTCTTATTCCCTCCACACAGATGATCTTTTGTTAGAATCGCACATCCTGCTTTCTTATAAATGCAGTTTTTTCCGTCTGTATTTCTTCTAAAAGTAAGAACCCACGAGGGGCCGTTGAGAGAAGATTGTCACTCATGAGAAAGCTGGTAGGTAGGATTTTCGGATTTTGCTGCCAGTTGGAAGCTTAGGCCAGATGAGTTTCCCAGGAAGATTGGTACACACTTGCACATACGCACACACATAAATACACATGTGCGTGCACACACTGCTTGAGCTGCCGGCTGACAGTGATTATCAACCTTGGGAATATCTCCCACGTGTGGCCTCACGTAGCTATCAAGAGCTTCACGCCATGCGATCTAACCTCCCGATCCTTGGTCTGCCATTGCCATGGTAACAATCAGTAGTTACACCCCCCCGACCCCTCACCCATCCCTCCCTCCTCTCCCACAACTCAGCTGTGACTTGTCGGGGACTATTCCGGCTCAGCATGTCTCCTCCAGAGGTAGAATAGAACTAATCAAGGAAATGGACCAGCTCCACCAGGTGCCACTTATTATTAGCATTACCTTCTCTGCACTCCCACATGTGCATCTGTACAGCTACTTATTTACAGTATTTCTCTTACCTCTTCTTGATGAATGCACATACTTCACCTTGCCTCAACAAACAAAAAAGAGTTCAGACAAGTCTCTCTCTCTCTCATTCTGTCTGTGACAAATACATGTGGAAAACTTGGCAGCGCGGTGGGCTGTCAGGCTGTGATCGTGGCTGGGGGAAAACACAGCAGGACGCCATTTAGCCGCAGCTAATTCTGTGATGCACTCTGCGTTTCTAGATATAAGTGACTGTAGAATACAGTAGACCTACACGGGTGTTATACGGCTAACAGGGGAAAATGCAGAGATGAAACGCTATGTGCTCGGAGAAGCCTTCTTACTCTGCTGCGGTGCCAACCCCACCCCCCCAGGAGACCATTATGCACTTTGAAATGTAGTAAACTTGCACAAGGGGAGGAGACTAAAAAGGTTGCCAATTGTTAAACTTTTTTTTTATTTTTGCAAGAACCTGCGATAGATGTGGAAGTTTTTGCGGGATTGTTCGCCCCACTTCGGAGGGAAGGAGCGGTTCTTGTGGGGATGAGGAGAAGGCTTTGATGTGGTTGCATTTCCAAAGTGGTGGATCTGCTGATGTAGACTCTGTTTCTCACCCGTGTTGTTAGTCGTGTCATTAGGGAAATCATTTGTAGATGTTCACGAATAAATTTAGCTCTAAGCTTCCATGTCAGATGTTTCTTGCCAGGCTATAACTTATCTCCCCCGAGGGCCTGTTTAACAATTAGTTACCATAGTGCAAGAGCAGCACCCACAACACTCCTTCATTAGAATATCATTGAACATCATTCGTTCTTTACCGGAAAAGCAGCATTTGTGGAATCATCACTACGCTTCAGACACTCAGTCTCTTCTTTCATTGTTCTTTATGGGAACCAGCTGGCGGCTCCGACTCCGAAGACTGTGCTCTGTCAATGCTAATCCACAGACTGTTGCTTGAGTGCCGCAAGATTTGAGCTGTGTTGTTTTAGCCTTTATCATCGCACAAATAATTTTTCTCACTTTAGCGATTATCATTAGCAAGCGAGACGAAGAGATGGAGTCACTGACAAGCGAGGCAGCCGCCCGCCGGAGCCCTCGCACAAGAACGTGTATTTAATTAGTTTAAAGATAGCAGGGGTGATCGTGACATCAGCAACTTGGGAAGTTGAGCACTGTCTTTACTTCACTCTGCTGTTTGATGAATACTGTGCCAGAACAAAGGACCCCTGTCTGAGTGCACCATCCTTTTGATTTTGGTCTAATTGGGTGCACGTTAGCCTCTGGTACGACAGATACAACTAATTAGGCTCTTGTGCGTGTAATTAAAACGATGTACCATGGCCAAGCTTCCAGCAGGGTATGTGTTTAACTAAAGCAATTAAGGAATTTATCACCTGGAAAGATCCTTTATCCATTTTTATCTGAACATCAGGCCCGTCTTTGTTTGTTTTTGAAGACAAAGGCAAGTCTGTCCTTTGCCACCATCTCCTGCCTCTGAAAGGGACGCTGTGGTGGCAGTGGAGCTGTGGAGAATTAGGTTGGTCCTGGGAGGCTGGCACTTATCAGGAACATGTGTGTGTGTGTGTGTGTGTGTGTGTGTGTGGGGGGGCAGTAACCTCCTCAGAGATTCATCTCTCTTTTCCCTCACTCTATATAATTCTTCACTCCGCCCTTCTTCCCTCCCTCACCATTTAGCGCTGTATTAAAGATTCATATGGCACCTACAGTGTATTCAGTACACACTGCGCCCCTCCTGCTGCTCTCCCCTTCCCCCTTGTTCCCTCTGCCCTCTACCTTATCCCCTCACCCGTTACCCCCCACCCCACATATCAGTGAATTCCCTCTAATAAGGATACTTAGAGTAAATCCTCCCAACTCCCCTTTCCACGGTGGATTAGCGTTCTCACCCTCGGCGAAGAGAACAATCGGTTGAGAGGGGCAAAACAAAAGGCCTCCTTGTTGCTGATGTGCTGTTTTGGATCCTGGAGCGTGTGTTCTGTCGTTCTCACACTCATTCCCTTTTTTTCTTTCCTCCGGCTGAGACAGACGGTTACTCATCCTCTCTGTCTCAACTTACCTCTTGCGTCGCTCTTTTCTTCTCCATCTTGCATGTTTTCCTCTCTGCCCTGAGCTCTCATTTCGCATCACCGGATAGGCTGCTCATGTACAAATGTCCCTCTGACCACATATGGATTTGTTTTCGATTAATAAATTCCCAAGTCTGACTGAAGCTGATGCTGTCCTTCAGACCAAGCTCCATCCAACGACTGATGCTAGTGATCACTGCTGAGGAGAATACAAGCCCCTAAGGACAAAATATCTTCCCCCATTGCTTACCTCATGCATTCCTCTCACTAAAACCAACAGAAAAGACAATACAGTTCATGTAAGTGATGGATAGAGTTGATGCAGGCATTTATCCCTCTCTGTCTTAACTCACTCTATCACATGTAGAACTGAGGCAGCTCGCACTAGCCCCACCGGAGTCTTCTAGCAATTAGGCAAGTGCCAGAAAAACACATTAATCTAGCTATTATATCTAGCCTTGTTAATTTATAGTTGGGTTGGAGAAGCTCACTCATTAATTGGCTGTGTTGGATGACACACAGCGAAATTACATTTGCATAGATCATTTTTAAATTGCCACCCAACATCCAGCAGGGGAGCAATGCTGAGAATAAACCCTTTCGGTTTTAAGTGTTTTGCTTATTTGACAGCAGTTTACGGATGAGAGAGAGCAGGCATGGGGAGAAGGTGTCTGAGAGAAGTCGTGGGAGCTGCGGGGCATTTTGAGCCGCGCTTTGCGGTGGCCATCTCACCCACGTCTCCATACAAGCGGAGAAATTGGCTGTACTCAGCAGACCAGGACGGAGATAGCGAGTGGCGAGGGGCAGACGGGGGGTGGGGGTGGCAGAACGGGTGCCAGGGGGGGGTGGCAATTCCAAACAGACTCTTGAGTTTCATTCTGAAAATTGAATCGTCAATTTCCATTCAGCTGACCAGTCTTCAGGATTGGAAATGAATGAGCATCAAGGTGCTGGTCGTCCCGGAAATAGAAGTTTAGCCTTGGGGTGAAATTCAACAGTGACAGCATGGGTGGGCCGGGAGGGAGGAGTGGGTAAGTGGTAGAGGAGAAAAGAAAGGCAGACCGAAATCAAAAGCGAAATTGAACACAGGGCCTGACCTTGGCGTGCTCCGGTTTTTGCGATGGCCCGGCCGATAATTCCCCTGGCTCGAGCTGCGCAGACTGGCAGCTTTGGTGTGACCGACTCCGAGAGAGGGGACGGCTGTAATTATCAGCAGAGGGCTCAGGAGATAAAGAGACAAAAGTGTAGGCTTCACCGGCGGACATCAGCACTATCCGGCAGTCAAACTCAACACTTGTCCCCGGTCACGGCCTGCGCGCAGGTGCACGTGCACGAGGGTGTCTGTGTCTTTCTGCAGGACTGCGTTACCCCCACCCCATCCCACCAATCTAAACTTGGACTTGGCCCCCATCTAGCCCACTACCTCTGAAGTCGGGAAGTGACAGAATGTCATTGCACTCACCTGACATGAAAGACACAGTGGCACCTTTAGAGACGAGGTGCAGATGCTATCGCTGACACGCCTCACCTCCGCCACACGACCGGCCCATAATGCCGCCCTGCTGCTTATCGGGCCATCTGCAACCTGATTAAAGCAGCTTATTTTTAGGTGGTGGGGGGGGTCTAGTTCCCTCTGACCTTTGCAGGTCTGCATTTGATTAGAGATGGTGATCACACAAGCACTGAGCAATTAATCAAAAAGTGAATTAAAAATAAATTGTAATCATAGCCATTCATCTGCTGAAGAATGCATGTACATGTGCATCACATCATCACCAGTGGTGGGAGAATTATCAAGATGAATTACTTAAGTAAAAGTGCTGTAGCATTGTCCATTTTATAGTGATATACATATAGTAGTAGTCATTAAAATTATTCATTTATAAGTAGCATTTTAGTTAATTCTGTGCAAAGGCCTCCATGTACATAAAGACCACTCTGGCTCTAATATGGTCCTAAAGCTTGATTTTCTCAAAACAAAGTGAAAAACCTGCTTTAACAGTAAGAGTGATTCCACCTGCTTGACCCCCATCCAAAAAACTGACTTCCTTCTGAAGAGAGTACGTAAAAGCACTACATTCATGAGAGTCAAGCTTTATTTTACAAAATAATTTAAACTAATTCATTTCCCTTGAAAACAGGATGGAATATTCTCACCACACTGGTTGATTTTATTTTCATGTTTTGAGAAAATATGGGGTCAGGACTCAATTATAGACTCAAATTTGATCAAAAGATTTAAGCAGGGAAAACAGCATAGTAATTTTAAAGGTGATGACAGGTTTTGTGTAAAAAGAAGTAATTAGTTAAATAAGTAGTAATTGCAGTTGTCAGATAAATGCAGTGAAGTAGAATATACAATGTTTGCTCTGAAATGTAGTGTGGTAGAAGTATAAAGTACCTCAAAATTGTACTTCAGTGAAATACTTGATGTGTTCAGTTACATCCCTACATCCCACCTCTGCACCTCACACGCAACTTCTCAGCGTAAAGGTTTTGATAGCATTGAGTCCGGCGAATCATATCCCTCAGCCTCTAAAGCGCAGTACAGGTAGCCTTATTGTGTGTGTGTGTGTGTGTGTGTGTGTGTGTGTGTGTGTGTGTGTGTGTGTGTGTGTGTGTGTGTGTGTGCGTGTGTGTGCGTGCGTGCGTTTGTGTATGTGTGACTGTGTGAAATGGCTGCTGCCTTTTAAGCGTCTCACTAATACATAGAGTCCATTTTTCCAGGATTACAGGTGGTGATGGTAGTGAGGGGTGAGGGGGAGGGGGTAGTACTCTACGTGCTTCTCATGCCAATAGGGATCCATCAACAATCACTGCAGGTCCAGCTTCTCAAAGCAGCCTCCTGGGGAACAGAGCAATCATGGTCGCGAAGAAGGCTGTAGTCTGGATCGTCTGGACGGGATTTGGGGACTCATTTTTTTTTTGTTTATTTTGGTTCCCCAGGTATGTGTAGTTCTGTGTGTGTTTTTGTGAGATTGTTGGAATAAAGTTTGGTGTATGAATACATGTATTTATCAAAAAGTCAGTCAATCAGCTACTATGTGATTTAATCATTTCATTCTTGGTAAAGCAAATATAACGGTCTTTCTCTGGATCCAGCTTCTCGAATGTGCAGATTTCCTGCTCTTCTCTGAAGAATATCATTTAATACCTTAGAGATTTGAAGTGTTGGTCAGACAAAACATGGTGCCAGCTTGGTCTCTGGGAAACTGTTATGAGGATATTTTTTTACGGTTTGACAGAGCAAACAATGAATTGATTAGCTGAAAAAGTAAAGGTGATGAGGTATGAAGAACAATATACACATTATCTTGTATGAATGAACGTGTGTGTACCCACTATTGGTATGTTTGTTTGATCAGTGACTTAAACAATTAATTGATTTTCAAAATCATTAATTTTCCGGTTGCACACCCTTTTTGTCTCTGTTCCCTTGGAGAGTAACACACAAAACGACACGTTCATCCTCTCACACTTGGAGGATGCACACAGACACTTCTCTCTACCTGCTAGAGAGACGGAGCACTTCGGTGGTAGCAGAGACACAGCGGTGGTGGTGGGGGGGGGCAATCTTGAGTGGCAGCACCACTGATCATCTCGACGATTGCAAACTTAATTAACCTGGGCGTCACGCCACACGTCCTCCAGCCCGTCAACGGTGAGTGCTGGCTCGCTATCTCCTCCGAGATCTTTGGAGATGACGGGAGGAGAAAGATGAGGAAAGGCGAGAGACGAGACAGATGGGAACGTGTCTCGCCAGCATCACATAACTTAACCACCTATTACATGACAATGCTAATTCTGCACAACTTAAGTCATATTTTCATAGCTCTGGCCATCATTTTGATCGATAGCACTCAGTAAATTACTGAGCTCTGGGAAAATGGAAACATATGGGGCAAAAAAGAACAGTCAGATGATAGGACAGGTTGTAAACAGGCCAACTACCTAGGTGTTGGTAGTAATCCCTTGGTGCACAGGAAAACTGCATGCACATATGTGGTGTTGAAGATGAACAAGTAAATTTGTCTGTAAACTGTGTTGGATGGTTACGGTAACGGTTCAGGTAAATAATGTATTCCTTTTTCCCTCATTTTCTCTTTTGGAAGAAGTTTGCCAAACTATTTACAATCTGACTGTTTGAGCTTGTTGCCTCGTTGACATTCATGTCTTCATGTCTTCAAATTGCGTGTTTTATCTGACTGATACTCCAAAATCCAAAGATATTCTATTTACTATTATAGAGGGGTAAGAGAACCAGCCAATGCTCACATTTGAAAGGCTGGATGCTATTAATTTTTCTGGCATTTTCGCTTACAAAAATATAACTAATTGATTATCAGAAGAGTTGCCAATAGATGTTATGCTGATCAACAGTTTTTCAACTGAACTGATGTTATTCCCATACTTCAACAATTATCCTGCTGAGTACCTTTCTATTATTATGCGAGGGAACGAGACCCGAGTTGTAATAAACTGTAATTATCCTTTTAAGAGTGAAAAGTGGAGCATGAACTTCCTGCGTGGAGCTTTCTGCCATCAACTCGCACACAAGCTCTTTAAATGTAATTGAAAAAGAGCCTGTGAATATAATTTTGCTGCTAACTAACTTGTACCCTCAGCAGACAGTAGTGCAGCAAAGCCGCAAGCAAAACCTCAGTGCCCCCCGAACCCGTTCACTCGCTCCCCGGAGGCCTGACTCAGACCGTCCGTCTTTCTGTCCATCTGAGCTCTGAGAAGTCGGAAGTGCAGATTCAACCATCTCCAAAGTCTGAGGGGGGAGGTTTGTGTACCCACAAGGGCCTGCGCTGAATTCCCACAACCAGCAAAGAATTTAAAAATAACTCTGCTTTGCTGTTTCTCATGCAAAGACAGAGCGAGAGAGCCGGGACAGAAGATTGATCGGTGACAGGGGCTTTGCTTTCTTTCGGTCTTTCTTCTGTGCTGTGCGTTTTACATCATTTCCTTCTTTCAGCTTTTTCTTGCAGCGTACTGTAAAAAAAGAAATGTTTCTCTCTCACGTTTGCTCCTTACACTCATCCTCTGTCTCCTCCTTCTCCTCCTTTCCCCTCCTCCATCATCCTGTCTGTCTCACCATCTCATTTAAGTCAGTGACATTTGATGTGAAGTGGCGCGGGCCTGAGAGCTTACAGCCACTGACTCATAAAAACACACATGCGCACAGAGAACTTGATGTGGAGGGAAAGGTCAGGCCTACTCTCCCAGGGCCTAATCACCCACTCTCATTGAGTGGCTTGCTCGCTCAGTCACACTTGATTGAGTGTGTGTGTGTGTGTGTGTGTGTGTGTGTGAGAGATATGTGACCAGGGGTGTGACTTGATTGGTGTATGTAGGCAAGAGAGGATACATTGTGCCTGGAGCGTGGTGATTGGTGTGTGAAAGTGTGTTTATCAAAAAATGTGCATTCCTTACTTATGAACGTACAATTAGGAGATGACCGCTCTGGGTCAGGTGACACACACACACACACACACACATACAAATGTGCGTGCAAACATACAGTACACACACACACACACAATCCTCTTGGCCGAACATGTGGTGTAATCAGCAGGCTTGTCAGGGGAACTGTGTGGCTGTATCAGGCTCATTAACTTTTCCCTGAGCCTTTTTTTAGAGAGGGAATTGGCCGCGACGAGTCGCCCAAACTTCTCTCTACCCCCCCATGCATATATTCTCGGCTTAATTTTTGTGATAAGTGATTGTGCCAATGTGTGCATGTATGCATGACGTTCCTCTCTTTGCCTCAGACATCCTCTCTCGTGTTTCTGTGCTTGTGCCTTTATTAGGGGACCTTCAGTGCCACCCGTCCTAGCTTGGTTTAGAGCAGGGCAGCGGGGATTAAGTATTAAAGAGCCTCAGCTGCTCTGGGGCTCCTGTAGCTCAGCTTTCGGCCACCGAGGCCTGATAATGGTGTTTGTTTAGCCATTAGTCAGGCCCTGCTTAGCAGCTCTCTCCCCTCCGGCTGCAGCAGCGCTGATAGATGATGGATGAAGATTGTAAGGGTCGGCGGATGGAGGGATGAGTGTTGTGGAGTGGTTTCGATAGCATCAAGAACATTTGGTGGGAGCGTGTGAGACAGAGGATAAGCGGTGGAGGTAGTCAGGATAAATATGTTTTTTCATTAATATTTGGAGGGGAAGGAGGAAGTTAGAAGGTGGTCTCACACGTAAACACGTTTTTATCACAGTCTACCCTTCCTGTGATTAGTTCTCATTGTCAGACTAATTAAAAAGTAGCCCAGTCTATTTCCTTCTGCACGTCCAGCGGAAAGTACACCTTCTTGCAGAAGGCTATTTAATTTTATGAGGTATATTTTGCAGCTAATTTAGCCATTACCTTTTAAGCTCCAAACGTGACCTTTTCTCCAAATGCTGAAGAGAGCTGGCTAATCTTTGAGCCATTACCTGATAGCAGTTATTACCAAAAGATGGAATCTTCCTGGGCCTCAGCCGGTGCTTATATCCCAGCCATCACAACGCTCAGTCACTCTACACTCTGACTCATCTTGACAAGTGACAGACACCTGCCAGCTCCCACAAAGGAGCTATTGAGACTGCTATCCCTCTGTTTCTGTCTCTCGATCAGCTCTTATACCACACCCCCACACGCCTTCGTTCCTGAGTCTACTTTTCTAATTCAACACTCACAAGTCTGGACAGAACCAGGGAGATTTCATCTTTCACAACCTGGGCTCTATTAATACACCACTGTACCTGTGTTTGAAGGAAGATTGGTAATACTGATAGGCTGTTGACAGGCAAACAGCCGAGTGACTCGATGAAAGGAAAGATCATTACAGGTGGTGATTTTAAATTATTCCATCCACAGTCCAGCTTAAACTACTACAAAGCCTCCTCCAGACATCTAAATAAGTTGGTGTCTGCTGGTGACCCTTTGAGTCTTTGTTAACTTCAGACACATTTGTTCTGTCAGGAGAAGCGGTGCTCAGTCAGTCAGTCAGTCTGCCCTCGCTGCATTGCCTCTCTGCCCCATCATCTTTCACTACATGTAAAATTAGGCAAGAAATGCTTCTGGAATTTAATTTAGTTGGTTTTTTAAAGTTTTGATTCCAGTTATTCTTTTTCATCGTCACAGTGAGTTTATCAGGTTTGTTGCCGTTCACAAAGTCCAAAACCTGAGCTCAACGAAGTATTTGGCAGCCCAGTTAAGGGTAAGTGAAGGGTAAATGAATTGTAACCTGGATAAGAAAATTGTCTGTTTTTTATTAGTTTGTATACTGATTAAACAAATATGGTACAGTAGCATGTTAATTACTGAGCTTTGGAGGTGTTGGTAGCTGTATGGATTTTTTTTGTTTTTTTACCTTTTTCATCACACACACAGCTCCACAGCATTCTCCCGTTTCCAGGGTTTATGCCATGCAAGGTTAATTGTGTCCTGATTCCAGCTTGGTTTTCAAGCTCAGCCATGAGATTGGTATCGCTCTTCTCTACTCACTCTTGAAAAGAAAGCAGATACTTCCAAAAATATTGACCTTGTTCTGTCAGCGCCAAAGCTACTTTAAACACACAGTGTTTTCATCTCCTTGTACACTGCTCATGTTAGGGCAGGCAAGCAATCAGTCACCATAAGATCAGTATTCCCCTTGAAACCAAACTAAAGCTGGGCAGTGAGACTAAACCACATTACAAGATACCTTCATGGCTCATTGGCATTTATGCTGGTGAAGTGAAATCATTATAACCAATAAGGTGTGTAATGGATTCCTTCCTAGCAGTCAGTCAGCCTGCCTGACTTCTTAATTGTGGCTGCATGTGTGTTGGAACGTGAGTGCATGCTTTATGTAAGTGGAAGCTGAGTGTGCGTTAGGAGCAAGGACTCACTTCAGGGTGGTGTGTGGATTAGAGAAACTGGGGGATTTAAGTTTGTGTGTGTGTGTGTGTGTGTGTGTGTGTGTGTTAGTGAGCGAACATCCAGTATGCTGAAGTGCCCCTGAGCAAGATACTGAATCATTACCTGTTCTTTAAAAAAGGAGCAGTTGAAAAAAGAAAGAAAGCCCCTGCAGCAATCAATTAATGTGTCATAAAGAAATGAGAGTCGTAGGTATAGCTGAAAGTTGATGGAGGGAAAACTTTATCAACATTCTTGATAATCAGTCAATAAGTTGTTTGAGTCATTCATCACCCTTATGTTCTAAACGGTCAATATATCAGCATCTCTAGTTGTGCGTGTTTTGCAATGCTGCATCTCAGATGCGTGATCCTTGTGTCAAGTTTGTTAGTGAGCTCGTGCTTGCATGCCTGCCCCTACAACTGTTTGTGTGTACTAGCGACCGTCTGGATGCGGTGACGATGTCGGAGGAGCCTTTGGCTCCTGAAAGTAGCTCTTCTCCGCCAGGCCAGGCCGTTTAATCAGGTTTCCCACATCCGCCAGCTGTGTCCACACAGCAAACAACCACTCTGTCCCGCTGGAGAGCGGCAACATCCAGCTGGGGGTGGGGGTGGGCGGGTGAGGGGGGATAGTTAGCGTTGGGAGATTAGCCCAAACTGCTGCTGCCCAGACAGACAGAGGTTGCATTTCTGTGTTTATTTGAGAGACAAACAGATTGAGAGATTACAAGGGACAGTGAGGTCGGCCACTGAGAAAGGCATGAGGCAGGGAAGTCTACAAGTGAGTGTGTCTGCATGTGTGTACCTCTGCACAAATATATAAATGTGTGCTCTGCTCAAGTAGTTTGTGTGCGTGCGCGCCTGTGGTTTTGCGCCCTTGCTGCTCAAGTGTCCAGCTGGAAGCGGGGAGATAGCAGGAGCCTTGAAAATGGTGACTGCGCGGTAAATGGGCACACAAACAGCCTATCAGTACTAATGAGGAAAAGTGCTGTGCCGAAAAGGATGGCGTGTGTGTGTGTGTGGGGAGGGGGTTGCGCTCACACATCCTGACGTGTGGTCATACATCACAACAGACAAACATACACAAGAGGCCGGACATGTAGACACACGGGCATGAGAACTGGGACACACACACATGCACACAGTCTAATATGAGATTCACACTCTCTTTGGGTCACGGGCCAACTTTAAAGGTGTTAGCATATTTAGGCCAGAGCAGCTGGATCCCACAGAAATGGACCAGGCCCATCAATCCCCAGCCTGTGCCTGGTGCCCTGAATACAATGGCCGGGCTGGCTGCTTTGGTGAGCGCGGTTCTCCCAGTCAGTCAAATTGAAATAAATGAACTGCCAACCCTGACGGCAGGGTAATTGTTCATATGGAAATTGGATTGTCGTCGTCACACCAACCTCCCATTGCAACTCATGAAACAATTTCACTGTAAGGATGGGATAAGAGCGTTTACGTGTCAAAAAAGAAAAGAAAAAGAAAAGCGAGATGGGAGACATGCAGAGAAAGAAAGAGTTCTCCACACTCTCCCACTTCGTGTTTCATCTTTTAACAATGCCGCTTGTTCTGCCTTTCCTCCCCTCAACAGCGGTGGGGGAAAATAAAGGACAGGGATCCGCCCCTCATTTCCAGCTCCTTGTATGGGCTCCTAACCCACGTTGTCATGTTGCCTTGTATACACTTTATCAGGCCTTTTCAGCGCCCTGCACGCTGTGAGAGACACGGGAAAATCAGCTTGAGAGCATTAACCCCTCACTCACCTCTCCCTTCCCACTCCCCGCCCAGCCCTGGCTGGTCTCTGGGGACATGCGAGTAATTTTTTAGCAGTTCACCGCTTCAGTGTGAAGACACCCCCCCCCACACACACACACACACACAAACCAACTCAGTGTCAGACTTTGGCATCTGTCAAAGCCGGCGCTCTGATAAAAAAGAAAGTGCTGAATATGAATGATCACGGTATGGGGCGATATCCTATTATGTTTTCAGGGTAGGGTGTCTGTTTTTATTTTTTTATTTATTATATCAGTTTCCTTTCAGCATCTGTTTTAATGAGTGAGAGGAGCATTCATGCTGGCTCAGAACTAGCGAGGTCAGCAGTTGTGTAGGTGTTTGTGTGATCGAATCATTAGACACGCTTTCCACTCACCTATCATTTTCCTTTCTCTCTTCCCTGATCTCTCGCCCCCTTGCGCCGACTCGCTTGCACCTAGAAAAGAGGGTGGGGGGGGTGTTGTTTGGCAAGAGGATTGGTCTGAGAGGCGCGCGGACCGCCATGCTGGGTTTTAGTGCCCCCCGTGTCAAAGAAACACAGTTCCAGTGAGGAGAGTGTCTCTGTGTGGTCGGAGTGGGATTACCTTGTCAGCACTTCAAACTGCGCCGGTGCACGTGTATCTCTAAAGCCTATGAATCTGTGTGTGTCTGTGTTTGTGTGCACACCTGCCATTTTTCAATTATCTTTCATTTTCTTCTGCTGAGAGCTGCTTTTCCTGTCCAGTCGTGTCCTAACCTGTGCAGGGAGGGTGGAAGAGATGCAGCCACTGTAGTTGTCAACAAAGGGAGTGTGTGTACGTGTGTGTGTGTGTGTGTGTTGACTTGCCAGCCAGCAAAGCGAGCACACCTTCACGTGCTGCTTTCAAGTCCGCGCATGTTAGTGCCGCAACAGTTTTTCTTTTCATGATGATTTTCCCTCCGAGCAAAGACAAAAAACAATTCAAGGTGGAAACTGCGAGTCAGTGAAGTATGTACTGAAAGCTAAATGCTCATATCATTATTGATAATGCCACACTGATTCTGCTGATTTCATTTTCACTTTCACGTTCTGGATTTCATATAGCATTTCAATTTTTGTATAAAAACATCAGGGTAGAGTGATGAGAATAGAACGATTAGAACAGAGAAACACAGGCCTGGACTTCTTTCCAATCATTGCCCGTGGTGTGTTTACGTTCACAAACCTTTATGAAGACGGAGACAAGCACTCAGTTGGCCTTTACACGATTGCATTTTTGTTCTTTATTCTTCACCTCTCTTACTTTTTACATGAGGGTTGCTTGTGTTCCAGATTAGCCAAACTCTATAAACTGCACAGATTTGTCGTAAATGGCTCGTTTCATGCCGCTGAATGCCCACGGTTTGTGAGTAGGCGCGCTTGTCTGAGATTTGATAGGTGGCACGATCAGTCCCCCCGAGCTGCTACGCAGGGCGGCCTGTTCCGCTACGTTTGCGAAGCAGCTTTCATTCACAAAAATGTCCCCATAGCGTGTACTGAAGAAGCTGATGCTGTTGAGCCGTGCTCTCAGAACAATAGCAAACTAAAACATGACATCGAGCAGCGTCAGCAGCGGTATGAGGAAAGCTATTAATAAACAGAAGGACCCTGAGCATTTTCCTAAATAATTAACTTTATTCAGGATGAACAAAATGCATTGACATGCGAGAATAAACCAATATCAAAATACCAATATAAATTTTAAAAAATAAAATATTGAGCATCCTGATGAATTGGTGAGCCAGACAAGTGTTTTGTGCCTCTGGCAAAGGTTAACTATTTGTTTGTGGTTTGTATGACAGGCCTCGACACCTCTTACAATTTGTTCACACCTAAGAGAAAATTGTAAATGCACATTTGTATGAGGCCAGTGCATTAAAGAATGAGAAAGCTGTGTCAAATGAACAAATAATTGGTAAAAATCTTGTTTTACCAGTTATCTTAGGTTAGTAGCTCACTGATGGCACATTCTATATTCGAAACAGAGTTACAGCATTGTTATCATTTCTGTTGCTTTCGTGGTCTTTTAATTTTTTAACAAGGAAGTAACACACTGTTCGTCACGGCTGAGCTGACAACAGTGCTCGGATTCCCCTGTGAGAGCTCCACCGCTACCAGCGTACTGATTCAGTCAGTGACAATGATGCCTCGCATTAGTCAGTTCAGTTTGAAGATTCCATGTGAAATTACGTTCTTTTCTTTTTACTGTAACTATTAAGTTAAATTTGAGGGGACGAATTAGTAGAGATTTGTAATTTGAGGTCAGTTCAACCATGACAATCGAGCAGCTTCATCTCAACAATTATGTCTTTCACAGAATCACATTTTTCAGACCTGCCAGCTTCATTAGCACATGATGTGTTTCATTATTATTTATCCCAGGCCATTGGAGGCTTCATTAGCTGCAGGCTGATGTAGTACGCAGCCTCTAAATTTAGCTGCTTTTTTATTTATTCAGAATAGCCACGTGTTGGATGGCATGCCCAGTTGCCATGCTCTCCCACATCAGCTTAGAGACATGTTGAGAAAGGAGAAGTGGGCTGGCCTGGGGGGACGGGCCTCTTTCCACCTGTGTCACCCCCACCAGACGTCTGCCTCCCTTCAGCTCTTTGAAGCCTCTTTAATTCCAGCGCACAGGATTAGACCCATGAAAAAAGGATGAAAAGTGATAGAGCGACGGACATCCTGGGAGAGATCAGGCTCCTTTGAAATATGTTAAGAGTTTCGTTTGCACTGACCCACAATGCAGCATCTGAGGGGAAATTTGCGTGATCCTTTTTTTCTGAACGGGGGCTGGCTATAGGATTTGAATGAATAGGGAAAGGACTCTTTGAAGTCATGGATGTAAGTGGAGTTTTGTGAAACCTAAATGAACGCCCCAAGACAATTGCCCTTGCATTGCAAATTAAAGTCTGAGAAAGTTGCTTTGTCACAGCATGTTTGATTTGGAGTTAAAGGAATCAAGTGATTTTCTGTCACAGAAACCACTCACATAATCCACCTTTTGTAAAGTCTCTCTGTGTGGTCTGAATCATGGCAGAGGGAATTGATAGAAATATGGATATTACCATTTTTTATGGGGCAGCACACAGCAGAAGTGCATTCAGAGAGGCAGTCATGCTTCAATTACTGTCCGTACTTAGAATCACAGTCAATATTTAGACCCCGTCCTTGCATTAAGCAAAACAGCTCTTATTTAAAATCCAAGATTTTGTAGATGCAGAAACCTGAAGGAGAAGCTGCTGCTGAAGTTACAAAACAATGGATGTTCCCATCAAGTATTTCCAAAAAAATGGTCATGTGGCACGTCAAACTACCTGAACCTGTCTGGTCAAAGCAGTTTTAACATCGACAAACAAAAAGTTTAGTGAGAGGCTGCTGAAGTATACTAAGATCAGCTGAAATATAATAAAAATGCCTGCAAGTTTAAATGTAATGATATCAAAATCTGCATTTGTATACTGTAGCACTTTCCAGAAACACAAATCAGCACTTTAAATGAGCAAACGTGAGAAAACCAATCAAGAGAATCTATGAGAAGAAAACAAATCAGGTTTAATTAAGGAAGGTGAAGAAAGGCAATTATTTGTGTACAGGTCATTGCTGCTGACACTTCAGCATTCGCACCTACATTGCACTCAAATAATGATCGCGAAAATGACACATGTCTGTTAACACAAGCATTGCCTCATACAGTCGGTTTACTGAGGCTTAAATTGATTTTCATGGGATTTTGGCATTCAGTAGAAAGTCATCTGTATTCCAGCTCTAACTTCTTACAAGTTGCTGCCAAAAGGTAGCCCTGCCCTAAATACGCCCAGAGTGAGTCTTTGTGAAACTCACTTTAACAGAGAAAACTTTACTGCACTCTGACTGTGTTCATTTAATTCTGTGATCATTTTAAGGCCATTTGTCAGTGTCTCTCTCTTTGAACATTTTGCAATTTTCCACCACTCTTTGTCAGTGCAGCCAGACTGTGTTTTGCTTATGTTGTCAACATTTTGAGGCAGCAAAACCATTTTGCAGCTCGTGCAGTTTTCGTGATGCTTCCTTGAAAAAGTCAGACATAAAAGTGAGTTATTGTGGCACCTCTTAAAACTGACACGTGCTTGTAATTGTCATTCAACCTTGCCAGGGTAAATGTGCTTGTAATTGAAGTTGTGTCACTTTGGAGCTGAAATTATTGTTCAGATGATTTTCCTTTTATTTTGTCCACCTGTTTGGTGTGGGGTTGTCTATTCCTCTTGCTTAAATCTTGACAAAAGGCGGACTGCCCCACCTTCTTAATTAAAAACCAGCCACACACATTTCTGTCCCGAATAAGTGCAGACAGGGATTTTTATGGCACCATTTCAATTTTAATGGAACTATTTAAAGGCAATGAGTTGAAAAGGGCACAATACATTTATGTAGTGAAATGGGTTAGGAGGAGCGAGAAGGACTGATGTAGTAAATGGGGCAAATGTCTAATCAGTGGTCTCCCCATTTAGCCCAGGGAGGGAAGGCAAGTTAACATGGTCAAACATAGCTTTTGCAAACGACTTCCCAGAAGTTTCAGTGGTCTCCAAGTTGACAAATGTGCTTTTACATTTGACTGGCAAGGTGGAATGAGAAGGAGGATGCAGCCACTGAGAGCATGTGAACTCGCATGCAAATGTAGATGCACATTTGCTGTGTGGGCAAAAGCTGCTTGAAAGCCACCTGCAGTTCCATATTTACCACTGCCTGGGCAAACGGCAGCGAGCGAGGACTCCACAGACACCTGCTGTTACATGACGCAGTCCATATTTTACAGGGATATTGTGTGATCATGTTTCTTGAGACAAAACAGTGTACTTCCTTAGCATTTGTGCTGTTGAAGGGAGAGGGGGAAAAAATCGGAAGTACAAAGGAAGTTGGAGCGGATCCAAGCTTTTTAAATAGGCTTTTATTGTATTATGGTTTGAGATCTAGCTCTTGGCCTTAATCTTTCTTTAACCCCACTCAGAGCAGTTTTTTTTCTGACCGGTGATCATTTCTGATATAAAGTCAATTAAATCCAAAGTAACATGCCCTAAGCAGCTACATTATGCACTGTTAGCCTGAAGCAGTTTTTAATAGTTTTTCTCCAATACCCCAAATGTATATCTGAAGAGTTAGTTCACCCAAATAACAGAGACAAATTTTCTCATTTACACCTGTTGTTTTGTAGCCATGCTGATAGTTTTGGTTTTATTTGGCCAGATTTTTATGTCACTGTCATTGATATGTCATTGAAAGTTCTGCTTCCATCTCCATCTACCATGCATATGAATGTGATTCACATTTGAATTTGACATTTAAGTGTCTGTTCAGAAATAATGCCATTTATTCTGTGGAATCTGCAGACTTTGCCCTGAACAATCTTCCCACTGTGAAGTTTTCAGAAATTTCTCTGGAAGGAGATGTTGACTTTTAGACTTTGACACACTGCAAACAAAGTTTGATTCACCTTAAAAGGATGCAACGGCAGAACCTTGCCAAATCATATCAAAAATAAGTGCATGTCTAAATGCAGAGAGAGGTAGCTAAGAAGGCAAAGGAACATATCTGTGTAGATTCTCAGTCATCCAGGTCATTGTCAAGGTTGGAAGTTCTGTAAGGCAACTGGACTTGAGATTTTTCAAGAAAATGTTTCAAAGGAATTGTCTGTGTCTGGGAAATATACTTTTCACTTCTCACAATGATGGAAAGATATTGCTCATGTCTGTGCAGATATATATGAAGATTGAGCCAGATGATGGTTATCTTAACTGTCAAAATCCACCTACCAGGACCTCTTAAGATCCAAATTAATCTTTGTTTAATCTGTAAAAAAAAAAATCCTTTTATCGTTTTTAATTTAATTCTCAGAAAGGGAATAAGCGCATTTACTGTTGCTTTGAACCTTGTGATTGAATCATTAACATGATTGCTGACTTTGAACACAGTGACCATTCTATCCTCTGTATGTGTTCTAATTTCAACTCTCCCTTACTGTTCTCTCTAGAGATGGCAAGCTGGGTCTCCCTCCTCCTCCTCCTCCTCCTCCTCTTCTGCCAGTCGATCTCTCAAGCCCAGGAGGAGAGCAGCAACAACCGCGTCCTGAAGTTCACCTCCGAGACCCCCATCAATAATGTGGTCCAGGACCCCCAGACTGGTCGCATCTACCTGGGAGCGGTGAACGCCATCTACCAGCTGGGGCCATCGCTCCACCTGGAGGCCCGTGCCGATACAGGCCCCAAAGCGGACGCCCGGACGTGTACACCTCCTGCTTCAGCCTGCCAGGACACCAAGCTCATGCCCAATCTCAACAAGCTTCTGCTGGTCCACCCATCCAATGGTTCTCTTATAGTCTGTGGCAGCCGCTACCGAGGCATCTGCTCTCTCCTTAATTTGACCAATGTGGAGCAGCAGCTGTATTACAGTGACAGTAAAGGGGAGAGGACTTATGTGGCTAGCATAGAGGATAACGTGAACGTGGTAGGCGTCATGTCCACCTACTTAAAGGAAGGATACAACTTCAGCGTGTTTCTTGTTGGAAAGGGCTACGGAAGCCTGGACAGTACAAAACTCATCAGCACAAGAATCCTTCAGGACTTCCGGGACTGGGTCGTGTTTGAGAGCATCATCGAGGCATCTACAGTACAGACGACGCCATTCGTTCCCAAGTACCTGCACGACTTCCGCCACGCCTTCAAAGAGGGCGGGTTTGTTTATTTCCTTTTTTCCAGGACTCTTGACGGTACAGAAAATAAAAACCTGACCTTTGTGTCTCGTCTCTGCGAAGACGACCATCACTACTATTCCCACACAGAGCTCCAGTTAAACTGCGGGAAAGATAACCGATACAATAAAGTCCAAGCTGCATATGTGGCCTCTCCAGGAAAGGTGCTGGCACGGGCCATGACTGAATTAAATCAGTATGGGAAGGTCTTCCCCTGGAGCAAAGTTCTGTTCATGGTGGCGAGTCCAGATGACGACGACAATGAATCGGCCCTCTGCATGTACCCACTCAGCTCGATCAACGAGCGGCTGGTGGATATCATTAGCGCCTGCTACAGTGATTCTGGGAAAATTGGCGGGTTTCCCGCTGTGGACATCCCCTACTCATCCAAAACTGACGAATTCTGCACATCAAAAATCTCAGTAAGTTCTTATTTTTGTCAGGTGACAGAAGCTTAAACAGTTCAAATAAAAAGGAGAGCTGGATATGTTAAGAAGTATTCCCTTTGTTACAAACTATAATGCACAGATGTGTCACTGTTTACTTTCATGTCTCAGTCTTAACTTTGTTGTGCAGATCCCTCGTATTATTCTGGATAAGTCTCTTTTTTTCTGCTTCGCACGTTTTCCCTCCTCCCAATTCCCTCAACTCATGCAGAACAACACTATATAGAAGTGGTAGGAAAATAGCAACCCGCCGGCCAAATCTGGCCCTCTAGCAAAAGCATTTGGCCCTTAGCCTGGAAACCAGACCAATCAGTGGGCTCATGTTTATTCGCTCTCGCAGATGGGTCTGGCCTACCTCCCGTTCAGGCAGATTTCCATCAGTCCTGAGACAGGTCAGGCCAATCACAACTATTTGTCTAAATTGGGGTTGGTTTGATGTGATGACTGACAGAGGAGCTCCGCCAAAGCATTTCTTTACCAACCAAGATGGCTGCTGATCCAGGAGAAAGATCTATTGAATCTGTTATCACATTAGTATTAAACAAACTAGATGGTATATGCTTCTAAAAGAAGAACAATAAACAACACTCACAGCTCAAACATCACACGTTTTGTTGCTCAGATTTCTACTACATTAACATCAAATTCAATGAATGAAACAGGCCCTTGTTTGTGATGCTTGGATGTCCTATCACTTAAATCTCTTGCAATGCAATGCAAAACATTTAGGCAATTTTTATTTTGCTCAACAAATTGACATAAGGTGCTGTAACTCTGTTATCCCAAACTTGCTAATGGGAAAAATGACCTTCTTCTCTTGGATACAATTGCAAAACAAAATGCCCTATTAATATATTTTATTCTAATATTAAAGAAAAGAAATTCTAATATCAGATGAAACATTGAAAACATTCCCACCTGCAATTCCACTACACATGTAAAACATTGACCCTCGGTGAAAAATGGTGAATCCACACTTAAACCTAAAAACCATCCACCTCTGTGTAGCTTATTTAACAACGCATCTATGACATTGTTTTCTTGGTTTGACTCCCACATGTTCATTCTTATTGCTTTGTTTTAAAGTGCACATGATGTATAATCAATCTTTTATTCTCTGTTTTCTCTTTGCAGAAAGACACGTTGGAGAACTTCAAGTGTGGTGCAGATTTTCTGCCTTCCCCTCTGGCCAGCAAACCTAGAGTCGCCTTAAAAGCAGAAGCGGTGTTGACCACGTCAGCCCTTCTGACCGCTGTGGCAGTCACTGTGGAGAATGATCACACCATTGCCTTCTTGGGAAACAACCAGGGAGAGGTCCTCAAGGTAGAGTGGTCTTCTGATCTTTCTCTTCTTTACTTTTCCCTCAAACTTTACCTGTGGGAAGGAGGATTGGGGGAATAAGCTGTTACTTTTTGTTTTCGGTCCAGGTGCATCTGGCAGAGGAGCCGCTCAAAGGCGTGTACAGCAAGATTCCTGGCGACACCATGGGAGAGAAGGTCAACAAAAACCTATTCTTTGACCTCAGTGACAGCCACCTCTACGTTACCACTGAGAAAAAGGTATGTGTGTCAGGGCTCAACTCGTACACCACCACTGAGAGAGCTGTATTGATTGAAACAGAAACATATCTGTTCAGTTGGAATCTAAACACATCCTGTGTAGGAATGCTGTAACCGTTGTTATTTAGAGTTTTATTTCAGTGACGCAGGAAAAGAGTATTAGTCATGTATTCTTTGAGTAATTTTTACCACAAAAGAAATTGCAAATCAGTCTATTTGAATCACTCAACATTCAGAGATGTAGGCAGTGATTTAGAGTTCTGGAACAAGGCTGGATTACCTGAGAGAAAAGTTAAAATCCCACCTACTCTCACCTCCGGCAAACCTGGCCAAGTGCTGCTCTATGTGTGTGGATGTTAGAGCGTTGGTTTTGGAAAATTACAGAAAAGATTGGACTCAGCCCTCCCTAATTCGACATCAGAGAACTGTGGGTCGAGGGAGTTTCTGAAGCAATTTGACGATCCAACAAGCAGCTCTAAAGAAGCATACCTTTGCCTCAGAGTAGCATCAAATGGAAGAACTCAAGTACATGTAAAAAATAAATGTTCCAAGTGACTTTCTTCCCAGGCGACAGTAAACATTTAGCATGGAGGGATAGTTTTTGTCCATTAACGTGGGGAGCTGGCATGAGGGACCACGTGCTTTGACAGGGACTTTCTAGTCTCTCTCTCCGCAACAAACCAAGTTACATTTCCATTTAAAATACTGTGTCTGCTCTGAGGTACATTGTTAGATCACATTTCATGTTGTGATGACCCAGATCACCAAGGTGCCGGTGCAGACGTGCCTCCTAAAGAATGACTGCCAATCATGTTTGGACCTGAATGACCCTTACTGTGGCTGGTGTGTCCTGGAGGGCAGGTGAGGACCAAACACACCTGCGCACACACACACAATTATGCTTTCACATTCAAATGCACGCACACAACGATAGACTAACAAAAACACCCACACATGCACTTACATCTGTAAAACGCAGCAGGGTATTTGTTCAGTGTTTTATTGCAGACACTTTTAGTACCCCCTGGTGTTTATATTCCATCTCCTGTTGTCCGTGCAACCGTAAGGAATTAAAGCTGTTTGTCAGCCTCATGCAGTGAAGGCAGTCTGTGCAATTTACTCTCATCAACCTATATTTATCAGGGTCTGGAGGGTAAAAGGGGCGGCGTGCATCATGTATTTCACCGAGCTGTGATAAGGAACACAGAAAAAATAGAAAAACAGTTGTGTCCCCACTCTGCACTTTACTTAGCATTAAAGTCATCTGACAGAAAATTAACCATTTTTGATTTTCAGCAATTGTTCACCTTTCAAGCATTTGGTGATTTCAGCATGTGATATTTTGGCTGCTTTTCTTTGCCTTACATTTTACTTTTACTTAACTATTTCTATTCTCATGCTGCAAAACCAGCTGCCAATGAGGCCATTTCATATTTTACATACTGTATCCATACAAAACTTTATTTAGAAAATCTTCACAGGTATGGAGCTGTCATAACAGCACATTAAAAATCTGTTAGAGTCTGTTAGAGGTTTTGTTTTTTTGAGGCCTTGTGAAAGTGTTTAGGGGATGTGGAGCAGAGGCTGATGGGAGTTGTTCGTCCTTCGTCTGAAGGTGCACCAGGAGGTCTGAGTGCCGACGGGCAGAGGAGAAGAATGGCTGGCTGTGGAGCCCCGGGCAGCAATGTGTCAAGATCATCTCCTTCTATCCCCCGAACCTCTCCTGTAGAAAGACTCAGAAGGTATATCACTGCCTCTCTTCTCGCTCATTCTCTCCCTTTGTTCTCTGCATCTCTTTCTGTCTCTCTCACTCTGCAGTGCAAAACCCCACTTACATGCACATCACACAAACATGCACAGCCTGAGTAATAGACTGTTTCCACTGTGAATCAGAGACCCGGGCTCTAGGTCTCCGTACTCTTGTTGTTGATCCATCCAAAAAACTCCAAACTGGCTTATTATAACTGACCTGGTTGATTGTGCTCACAGCCTGAAGATGGAGAGCCTCTCTTATGCGCTTTCTCTCTCAAGTTGTTTTGTTTCGTTCCTCTGCTTCCTGACTACATCTCTGTCCCACTCTCTCTGACTCATATTTGTATTTCAGTCAGCAGCACCTCTTGTCCTTTCTCCTTCTCAGTCAATCTCCGGCCTTTCAAAATGAATGTCTTAACTTCGTATTTACACTCAGACATTTGAATCATACAGAGAGCAGAGAGATTAGTTTGATATTAAGTTATATCACTCAGCATAAACCTTAATGCTTTCAGTCAAGTTAACAAAGCTCTGCATGTTCAGGTGAAGATCAGTGTCCCCTCCCTGCCCAACATCGGACCCTCTGACCGCCTACAATGCAGTATTGAGTCTTTCCAGAGTGAAGGCATCATGTCTGACTCCGGTCAGGTCTCCTGTGATCTGCCCCACCCCTCACTTATACCACAAACACCTGAGGACCAAGGTATTGCCTTTTATTTGTCTGTATAATTAGCCCTCTTTTAAGGCAGTTATCTGCTGTTCTCCAATATAATACTATATTACCAAATGTATTGTGTCTTATGTCTTTTAGTGGTGCCCTATGTCAAAATCTACTTTTAGGAGCTCTATTACTATTCCAACATAGGTCAGTTTTTCATGAATGTTTTGGATTAGGATTGGGCCAGGAGGTTGTCACAGAGCTGAATTGACCATCCTCTATCCATAACATTTGAATCCTAATGCAGCACATTTTAACCCTGCCTTTGCTGTGCCCTCAGACTTTGTGGCCATGGCCATCAGGATTTTCGTCAATGAGACTGTGGAGCTGGCCACGCGGGAGTTCAAGTTCTACAACTGTGCTGCCACATTGAGAAAATCTGAAAACACACCGTGAGTCAGACTTTTTTTTTCATAATTCAGTATTTAAATTATGGAACACTCTACTAAAAATATAAATGATAATAACATTCATACTACAGGCTTTTCAGTCAGTGGGATATAAGTCCAAGAAAGATCCACAACTGGTGCCTTAGTCTTGTGTCTGTCATTCATCCTGTTGAGCATATGAAGCTTTTTTAACCATGGTATTTGCCTAATCTTTTAATTCTAGAGATTTGGATGTTTTCCAGTTTCCAAGTATTGTCCTTTAGCAGCCACTGTCATGCCTAACACAATTACAGAAAGTTCTCCAATGAGTCAGACTCTTAATCCATCAGTTCTGCTCTGTCACTCACTGAAAATACACAGTGACACTGAACACAGCGTCAGCTGACAACCTTGATGAAAAAAGTATCACCGTGCATGAACAGATGAGAGATCAAGGCTCTGTTTGTAAATTGTGATGCATGGTAGTTTCGAATGCACCTCTTGCATTTTCTCTCCTCCTTTTATTACCAAGCTGAGGAAATTGCCTCAGTTTCCTTTTCATTAATCAAAAAATGAAAGTCGATCTTGCCATTTTTTTCCATCCTCCTTATTTTTTTCCCCTTCATTTCTTTCATGCCAAGGAATGTGTGATGAACGAGCTTTGCTTATGTGAAGTTACAGAGATCCATTTCCTTGTCAGCAGCATGGATTTTTGTGCCGGACGCTCTTTGATGAGTTTGCATGTTTTTAGATTTTGTTTGTGTGTGCTTTCTTGTGTGTGTGTGTGTGTGTGTGTTTGTGAAAGCATTTTCTTATCTTTGTTGTTCATGCATCTGTATTTTTGTGTTTTTCTTCAGTTGCGTGTCATGTGTGGCCAGTCAGTGGGGCTGCCAGTGGAACATATTGGACCACACTTGCAGTGACGCCGACGACACCGTGACGGGACCCAACATCATCAAGCACCGTCAGGTTAGTAAATGCATCAGTGGCAGGTCAGATACTCTCATTCATGGAGGGTATGTATATGATAAATGTCAGAAAAAGTGAAGCAGAAGTTTCGTGAGACACATCTAATCCCCACATGTGACGTACCCCCTGAGCGATCCAAATTATTCCAAAAAATTAATAAAAAAAACCCTCAAATCCTGGTATCAGCTGTCACCATCTTGCGTGACAAATGTTGTGGGGCGGAGGATATCAATTTACAAGTCAGCAGATGTTGCAGCGATACACTTATCTGTTGCCACAGATGAGGCTGTCTGCTAAGTGGTATGCATATTTAAAATGTAAATGATTCAAAGTGAGAGTATCACATTCGTTTTTGATGCCTTCTCAGGGAGCAAAATGTCCTCAGTTTGAGAACCCGGACCCGAGTCTTATTCCCGTGGGCCACAAGACCCGGATCAGCTTCGAGGGGATCAATCTGGAACTGTACAAGGTAAAGTGGCACAGAATTTAAAGCATTATGGAAATCTTTTCACCCCTTTCAACACGTCTGGAGTTTGGTGTCAGGACCACAGAGAACCGATTGGTCACAGTTTTTAACCAGTGTTTAAATTGATACTCCTGTTTCACAGGAAAATCACACACTGACAAACTCTTTGGATGCCAGAAGAATCAATTTATTACATGCACAAAAGCTGACAAAATGTGAAATAATGTCAATGGTTTGGTCATGGAACTTTTAGCAGTTACAGATTATGCTATTCAAGAAATTTAAATGGCCTTTCAAAAAACAGCTCCTTGTTTTTTCTATTGTTCTCATAGAGAAAATCAATTTACATTCTGATCGAAGTAGCTTTTGATTAAACTCACCACCTCCGCATGCTTTTGAAATCCACTGGATGATGCAGAATGAGAGTCTTGGCACTTTAAAAAGTCTTTGGACACACAACTTCATGTCATTTCAATGTTATGGCGCTGTCTTTGTTGTGAAACACATGTCCTGACAGGCCTGCATGCTTTACCCATAGCACCAGTACTTGTTTTCCCACATGCCATGTTGTTGTGACAAGGAAAAGGTCATGCTATCAAATTTTTGTGTACACACATTTACATTTCTATGATGAAGAAAAAAGGGAAAAAAATCAAACAACAGTGAGTTCATACAACATGTTTCTTGTCTTTACTCTCTGCCTCTCCAGGGTCACGTTTTCACCATCGGCACTGAGCTGATGAGAAATATCGAGGAAGAGGTCTATTTTGAGGAAGGGCTGTTCTATACCTTCAGCGGCTTCAACGTGAGTACGGCTGTTTGCTGTTGACCCAACCCTTGATACTTGACTGTGTTCATGCTGATCTGCTGATTTTATTCCTTTACTGAGCTTGTTCACAGTTGTTGTTGACAGCTTCTGGTCAATTCGCCCTCCACTCAACAGAGGTTCTTGAACCAGGGCTGATTTGTGGACCTGATTGCCTAAGCACAATTTAGAGCAGCTCCGAAATTGTGAAATATACTGGAGAGTGCCACTTGATTTCAGTTTGTCTGTGATGAAAAAGTTCAAATGCTCACTTTATATCTATGTGCAGCTGACTTTATGATCCAGACTTATAAATCGCCCTTTAGCTGGTGTTGATATCCCTTTGATATTCTACAGCTCCCTCTAATGGACACACTCCCCTCACTGGAGTTATTTTAGCTCCGTCTCCACATTGTGAATTCTGTGATTTGGAAGCTCAAACAGTGCCAAGCCCCCAGCTATGTTCTTTTTCAGCATTGATTTCTTCAGCTGAAAATTTGCCAGACTGAGTATAATTTTTTTTCTTACTTTTTTTTCCCCTCTTGGCATGAGGGAGCAGCAGCCTACACTGTTTGCTGAGAAGAGCTTAAGTGCCATTAATCACTTGATTCTGTATTAATTATTCATTTTCTTCATTTTCTTTTCATAGTTTTCCTACGATATGTCACCGGAGACCAATGTTCTTTTCTACGTGAAGGACAAGGAGTCAGGCAAGAAGATGGACAGCACGCTGAACGGTATGTTCTCACATTTTAATGTGGACATCTCATTTGTAATGCCTTGTGTGTACAATGCTACCTGCCAGTGTGGGGGCTTCTTTAGACTAAACAGAGCTGCCTTTAATTAACGAAAAATAATCAGTACATTAACTGGTAATGGCTGCATCATCATGTACATTTTGACTCATTTATGCTCTCCTTGTAATGGAATTTAAAACAAAAATATAATTTATAAGCATAATCTTCTTACCCTTCATTCAAAATACACAAATTATAATAGATACAAGGGCATAGGCTTGGTTTCAGGAGAAGGTTTTGCATATGGAAGTTATCATACATTCCATAATAATGGTTTTACATCAAAAAATCATGTGTAACCTCAGTATTATGAATGTACTAAGCCAAGCTACAATCATGTTTAGTCTTCAATCATTTGTAAAGCGTATACTGTGTGTTGCTGCCCTATCTTCAATTGATTCTAGCATCTTTATAGAAAAAGTATCATTTATTTTTTTCCCAAAAGACATGGAGAGAAAAATGGTGTAAAAATAGGATTTGAACAGTGCTTTTCCCTCTCACCATGTCTCATATAGTTACCCTGTATAACTGCTCCATGGGGAGGGAGGACTGCAGTCTCTGTAAGAACGCCGACTCAAAGTATAGGTGTGTGTGGTGCGCCAAGCAGAAGGCGTGTGTGTACGAAAAGCTGTGCAGTACACAACAAGACTCCGAGGATCCCTACAACATTGAGTGCCCCGACCCGCAGATCACTGATGTAAGTACTCGAGGCGTTGTCATCTCTTTGTCTCGACCCTTGGAAACACTAGTTGCTTTGGAGACTGGTGATTATTAGTGAAAAAGCATTGAGTTTGATGATTGCATTGAGGCCCCTATTGACTGTATTTTTTTTCCCTCCTCTTCTTGTTGATGGATACCGTAGAAAGTCTGTTACTCCTGGAGGGCATGTTGTGCTCCTCTGCAGCACATTTAGATTGGATCAATTCTTTCTTTGCTCACTTAATTGTTGGGGCCTCATTGTCATTGATAAAAATCCATCAGTAATTATGTTGCTGTATGCTGCTGTGATAGAGGTCATGGCCGTACATACTCCAGCCTATGCAGTATACACAATATGCACCACTCAGCCACAACATTAAAACCACCGGCCTTACACTGTGTAATGCTCTTGGCGATGTTACACTGGGAAACCTTGGGTCCTGGCCTTTATGCGAATGTTACTTTAAGACATCTGCCTGCACATTGTTGCACTCCAAGTACACACTTAATGACAACAGTATTCTCTAATGGCAATAGCCTCTTTTAGCAGGATAATACATCCTGCCACACTGCAAAAATTATTCAGGAAAGAGTTCAAGCCCTTGATGTAGCTTCCACATTCACCAGATCACAATCGGCTGTGGGCTGTTCTAAAAAAACTCATTTGAGTTTTTCTCAAGCTCAAGTCCAATCCATGTGGGCCTCAACTCACGACTCGCATGACTAAAGTGATCTGATGCTGACTTCTTGGTGCCTGATATCACAGGGCACCTTCACAGGTCAAGTACTCAAGATTGCACCAGTGTATCAGTGATCCTAGATGGATGGCTGTGTAATAGTCCTTGATGTATGGAAGGGAAAGTCTGTCCTTATCTTCAGATAATTGTAGGGTCCCGTCCCTAGAATCTTTAGGAGGAGCTGCAAGAGGAAGTGACTGGAATAAGTACAGAAACCAGAGAAGTGTGTTCATTTCCATCTTTTTAATTCGGTGTGAAATGTCTAGATATCTAATAGCGGTGGAGTCCAATTTGAAGTCAGATCTGCAAATTGGTATTTGTGGTGAACTGATCAAATAATTTCTATTTATAAACACCCACCACACACTCCATATCTTCCATCCAGATCATCCCTCGGTTTGGACCCCTGCAGGGAGGCATCTCCATCACCATCCGTGGCTCCAACCTTGGCATCCACAAGGAAGACATCAAAAGGATCACTGTGGTCGGAGCGCCCTGTATCCATCAGGAGGCAAAGTACTCTGTCTCCACAAGGTAATAATCACACACGCCTCGATGTGTTTGATGTCTTTTTATTGTATGATGATGGTCAAACTTTTTTTGGTCAAAGGCTTTTTTTAAGTAAAGTTTTGGAAACGTTATCAGTTAAGGAATACTTTGCCTTTCCTCGAGGTAACCTGGGTGTATATTGTAATTAGTTCATTATACCAGTGTATTGATCTGAAAGTCCCCAGACGCAGGTTAATTCACAAATATAATCCCTCTTTTAAAAGCGGACAACAGTGCAGGAAAGGTATCCAGATACTTTTCTTTCGAGTAGTAGTACCAGTTGTGCAAAGCAGAAATTACAAGTAAAAGTCCTTTATTTCGAACCCTGCTAAAGCAAAGGTATGAAAATATGAAAGTAAAAGTAGTGGAATGGTCCCTGTAACTAATATATTATTATATATTACACTGTTGCATCAGTCTTAATACTGATGCAACAATGTGTAAGCAGCATTTTACTGTTGTAGCTGGGTGAGGTGGACCTAGTTTTAGCTACTTTGAGGTTGTGAGATGATTAAAGGGGTAGGAAAGAAGAAAAAACGAAGCTCTGCAACACAAGCCTATATTCATACTTTAGGCTTTTCTCTAATCTTTTTTCTTTTTTTTTACCTCTTTTGACCTCAAACCATTATTTCAACAAAACTATCTGAGAAGGTAAGAAGGGAAATGTCTCCCTGGTGTGTGATGGAAATCGTCCAGGGCCTCGGTCTAGCATATCTTTACGACCTTGGCTGGTTTTGGACAGACACTTACCTGTAAGTGACCTATGGAAACACTGTCTAATGCCAACTAAAGTTGGAAAAGCAGACATCTGGATGCATAATTGCAGTATTTTTGTTTCTTTTGAGGTCACAAGCCAAAAAAGTTGGGAACTGTTGGTTTAATGTTTTACATTGCTTTTATATAAGACTATCATCATTTTTCTATATAAAAGTCTGTTTGTAGTTTGAAGACTTATAAAATGGAACTCCCCAAATAGTACCTCAAAACAGTGCTTAATGTACTTTCTTCAGTCTTAAAATACTATCTTTGGCCACGTTGGACAGGACCGTCTGTTTGGCTCCAAAGCAACCTGAATTCTTCGAGATACAGTATGTATCCAGCAAAGCAATGGAAATATACCTCACGGATTTGCCACAGTGTTGTATTCATGCCTCAGGCACCCTGATTATTCCCCCCCAAAAACCCTCAATGGAATAAATTTCAAGTCTGGCAAAAGCACTTCAGTTACAGCGGTGTTTAAAAAGTCTTCCGTTCATACAAATGGTCTTTAAAAGAGAAAACATCCACATTGTTGCCCCATAGCTGAGAGCCAGAACTGTTGACACCTGGCAGGCTGGATCCATGTTTATGACGAATTCTTGCCCCGCCATCTGCATGATGAGGCATAAACCAGGATTTATGAGGCCAGATGGAATGTTTTTCACCATTAAATCATCCACTTTTTGAGCTTGTGTGTCTACTCTTGCCTTCATTTTTACCAGCGCTGCCTGAGCTTTCACGAGTTTTAAGTTGTTTTCGTTTTTTTTTTACAGTTTTACATAAAAATATTAATATTATATCATTATTACATTATATCACCGCATTCCTTCACATTACTAATTTGCTATTAATTGTCTACCGGTGGCCCACCTGTTAGCCGGAACAAGACTTGCCATTTTATGCTGACCTCTTTCATCAGTAACACACTGTCCCCTCAGGACTTAGACGTGTTTGGTTTATCACACGACTCCCACGGAACTACAGACACTGCAGTGTGGAAAAATTCCCAGAGGGTTCAGTTTCTGAGCTTCTAGAGCCAGCCAGTCTGGCAGTAGAAATCATGCTACATTCATATCTGCCTAATGAACAGCATTACTTCAACATCATTTCAATCTATTTAGCATGTCTGCAAATAAGTTCTTTGATTTCTGTTTCTTAAATGACTTCTTTTACTTTGTTTTTTTATTTTTCCTTTTAATTACTTGAGTTATTTTCACCACTTTCTCCAGATAAATGAAACAAAACAGTGCTCATGTGTCTGCCTATATATATAATCATTTAGAAGCAGCTAATTCAAATGGATACAGTTCGACAAGCATTGCAAGGGGCTACTTGTTTCTTATCAAGGCATGAATTCAAACCTGCGGAGACGAGAATTTCGCAGGGACTATTCAGATTACGACATACCGAGCAAATGTCCCTGCTTTAACAAACACACTTACAGTAGGTTAATTGTAAACACAGGGAATACACTTTCAGCCATTTTCCAATGTTGAAGTTATCTTTATCTTGATTTTTTGATGTTTCCTTATTAAACTATTGATCGAGAAAATAATTAGTATATATCATGAATGAATTGCAGCCCTAATCTTTAATTATTTCTGATCTACCTTTTTCCCCCTGTTGCTCTGTCCAGTGTGGTGTGTGAGATTGGACCTATTGACCATATGAGCAAGCACTGGGGCCAGGTGGAGGTGGAGGTGAAGGGGGGTAAAACAGGAACATCCTCCATGTACTTCACCTACAGGGTAAATATTCTCTTTCACTAACACTCTCTCTCTCACACACACAATTTCTCTGCTTAGTTACACTTTCAGTGTAGAGGAGCACAACTTTGACCCAGAAAATGAGCACATCCAAAGAGCCTTCTGCTGATTTTGTTGTTTTATAGTCTCGCTTATGTTTACCATTACCTAACTCAGAGAGACCCTTATCAGAACATACCAAGGGCATACCAATTAAGTGGAACATTCAAATACAACATCCTAATGTATCAGCAAATTAAGCATCCAGATACAGTCATATTGCAATGCTAATGCATTTTAAAATAAGCCAGAATGTGTGTGCATGCCTCTTTAACCAGATGCTGTGCAGTAGTTCCCCTTTTCTCTCTAATACTTTAACAGGCTGCAGCGTAGCTATTTAACTGGCTTTTCATATCTCGGGCTCTGCTAAAGCTCCCCCACAGGGGAGTGCTCCGCCTGAATGTTTGCTCAGCAAATTGAGGCAGATGTGGTGCTTGTATGGGTGTGTGCCTGGGTGTGTGGGTGTCAGTGTGTGTGTTTACATGTATTTTTATGGTTGTGTGCATCAAAGTTTGGTTAAGGGTTACCTTGTACAAGGTTGGAACTAGGTTTGGCATGAGGGCAAGTCTCTAGAGAATGAATGCAAGTCTCTGTCATGTCCCCATAAGTGACCAGAGACAACCTGTGTGAGTGAATGTTTCTGGTAGAGAAGGGGAGATCAGGGAGGGTGAGAGGGAATGTGTGTGTATATGGCACTGAACTGTTCCTGTTCCTGTGTGTGTGTGTGTGTGTGTGTGTGTGTGTGTGTGAGGGTTGTTTTTACACGTGTGCTGCTTTTGCAGCATGTGTGTACTTGTAGTACTTGTGTCTGTAAATCCTTGCAGAGAAGAGATGAAAATGTATTCCTGTTGTATGTTGTCATCCCCCCGCACCTCACCAGAACCCGATTCCAGAGGTTGTGACGCCTGCTAGAGGTCCTAAAGCAGGGGGCACCCTCATTACAATTTCTGGGCGATTTCTGGACACTGGCAGTAAGGATGATGTCCATGTTACCATCGGAGGGGTGGACTGCACTGTGTAAGGATTTCTTTTCTCAATAATTGTCATGCACACCAAAGACCAATTCTGTTTCAATTCAGTCTCTTAGGTTGATAAGTGCTACTTATTATTCAGCCGTTGTATTCTATGCAAATTCTACAGTATGCACACTTTGAAGCCTGTAAATTGATTTTTTTGTTACATTCCTGAAGGAAAAATGGAATTGACCTTAACTTTGGTGTCATAAGGAGATTTTTTTTTCTTTCACCATTTGCGTTTGCTGTTGTGACCCAGAGTGTTCTGTCAAAACCAGCCCACAGTGACATTTTAGGCAGAGGTAACAGTAAAATAACGAGCTGGAGAAGCGGCAAAGCCAGGATTTAACAAGCTGTCAGGCTGCTGCCATTTGGCTTCCACCGCATGATGACCTTGTGCGCCCACCACCCCCCACTCCTCCAGCCAGCCAGCGCTGAGTTATGTCCTTGTCTTGGCAGGGAGCATTTCGGAGAAAAGATCACCTGCAGGACAGGAGAATATCGAGCAGATAAGGTGCCCTCCGACCCTCTTGCTGTCACAGTGAAGTATGGAAAGAGAACCCACGCAGCCATTCCAGGCGCCTTCCAGTTCTTGGAAAATCCCATTGTGCTGGACCATCACCCCAAAGGAAGCTTTGTCTGGTCAGTTTGATGTAGCAGCTTCCATCTTTTACCCCTGATCAAAATGTTTGTAATATTTACTGGTTCCTTTCACTGCTGTTTTTTGCTGGTTTTATTTTGGAGGTGACTGGATTGAAAGTTCTGGGGAGCTTGTGGTATTTGTCAGCTGGAGTGTTATTCTCACATTTCTGTCCCTTCTGACTATTGGACATGATAATATTTTACCTACCAGCTTCACTGTGGAGATATGGTACAGTTTGCTCCGACAACTACAAGGATTTCCAGCTGATGTTTTTTTCTTTCTTTCACTTGAACTCTGACGGGTTTCTGGAATAACTTCTGTTATGCAGTTTTAGTTACATAGATTAAGGGATGGCAATGTCATTCCATCTCAATAACTATCATGGGTTCATAGTCCCCAAAGGATAAACCCGCTGACTTTATTGATCCTCTCCTGTGTGTGTGGAAAGCTTTAGGAAGCTCAGACTTCTTGCCCAGATCAACATTGTTCATGTGGCTGTTCTGTGTTTTCCCAAATATCTAAAGCGGTTGTCTGAAATGAAACTGTTATCATGACTGATACTCATGAACAAAAGTAGGAGAATAAGACCAAGGTTGACAAATAAAGAAGTTCCCCTTCGAATGAATCATGCTGCCCTTTTGTTTTTAAAGTAGGGAAGCAACAAAAACCAAAAAGCTGCTCCGGTGACATTAATAAGAACAGAATATTACTGTATACGGAAAATTGAACAAGTTGAAAGCCACCTGCCTTGTTCTCTGCCCTGCAAGCTTCTATCTGTCTGAAGCCTTGGTAAAGGTTATTAATGCCAAGAACGTTTTTGTTTATAAGAGTACACTCTGTCCTCCAAGAGTTGCTGAGTATGCCTGTGTGTGTGTGTGTGTGTGTGTGTGTGTGTGTGTGTGTGTGTGTGTGTGTGTGTGTACACAGAATAATTTTCACTTTGGCTGAAGTGGATATAAATGCCAGCTTTTGATGTTGTAACAAATTTCTTGATGATCACTGAAAATGGAAGCATTAGATGGTTACCTTGCTTTGTTTTGTGCAATGGGAAGTACACTGTGTGATTAGGTACACAGACTGGAAAAAACAGACAACAGAGAGGGCGCTCCGCCGGCTAAATTAATTTGTTTTGATCTCTGGTGAAAATTAACAGACGCAACTGAAGAACTGTGTCTGTCTGCTCATAACTCTCCTGTGAGCTCTTTTTGTGTGGCCAGGTGTGCTCATACATGTGATTTTCTTTCCCTATGTCTTTTTTTATGTGTGTCTTAGTGGAGGCAGGAACATTGTGGTGACTGGTTCCGGCTTTGACCTGATCCAGACTGCCGTCATGATGGTCCGGGGAGACAACTCAACAGTTGTGGAGGTTTCTAATCCCTTTTATTTTACAGAACCTTCTCTCCATCTCTACTCGCCTCCAACTTTGGTGATCTCTTTGCTCTTCGTCTTAACTTTCCCTTTGATTCTTTGTCTTTGAGAATTTCTACTTTTCCACCTGCTCCCCCCATTGCAGTTGCAGCACTGTCGATCAAACCCCCCACATCTCATGAGCCCACGACCACAGTGGTGATTCATTCAAACTCTTTTCATCCTGCTCACACGTACACACACACGTCCAGCATGTCTCCACTTCTCTTTGCTTCCACTGATCAGTGAGATTTTACTTACTTCACTTCTTACACCATAAATCCTTAAAACCTGTAAGATTGCAGATAGTAGCACCACTGTTTCACCCTGCCCCAAAGTCCAGCTATGTTCCTCGTCCAGATTAATCAAGCAGGACCGACCCTGCCAGGGAACTTAAAGGAGCTGCACGCAGGAGCTTGCTGGCGCTTGCCCTCCAGTGTACTGGGTGGTGTTAAGCAGTAGCAATTTTGTTCATTTCATTTAAAGGGCTAAATTTAATACCGGCATTAAGGTTGCAGAAGATTATGTGACCATACCGCTCTTCACCACTTTACTCCCGGCCAAGTCCCTGCTCCCTTCCACCCAGGGACAGGAGAGATTTGAAAAGACTTCTGGCTGCCACAAACTAACAGCAGATGTAATGTGTTATCTCAAAGGCCTTGGCTGGTCAGCTTCATAAGCCTCTCTTGGTTTAAGTCCATCCACTGAACTAGACCCAAATATCTTGAGTCATTACGACTGCTGGCTTCTGGTAAAAACATGGAGATATTTGTAGGTCAAGTTAGAGGCTGAAAGCAGTGATGTTTGTTTTCTTTTTTTAGAGAACAGAGAAGTTTGAAAGCATAGAGAATATTTTTGATGAAACTTCCAGGTGTTCTTGTTGTGTAGCTAAGTGAACCAACTGACAACTAGTTTATATGTTAATATGACCTGCTAAGAGGAGAGAGTATAAGAGGTAATTGGGTATATTTGCGACATATCAGCCTTCACACTTAATCCAGATGTTGTATGAACTGTGAATATTTCAAAATTACATTTCACACAGACTAAATGCCCTAATAACTGCAGCTAGGTTAGTGTTGATGGAAGGTCAAAATTTAATTTGTCCAAGACAGCGTATCACCAAAAACCTGCAAAACTAATGGCAAACAGATGGATTTACAAATAGTCGGTGCCACCCAATCCTGTACAAAGCTTAATGACAAATGGCATTCAACTAATACCAAACCAGCCTCCTAATTTGCTTGTCTTGCTCAATGTAGCCTATGCCTTTTGCCTTGTCTGCGTTCAGAACTATAAGGATTAGTTGTCACACAGTATTTTCAGCCCTGCATGGAAACCATCAGATAACCATTAGTCCAGTTTATCAAACACAAATAAACAAAGCCAGATGAGGAATGACTCAGCATGAGTTATGATTCATCGGAGGCTTCTTTTCTACGATGGCAGATAGGGATTTTAATGGAATGACTGAAAAGGGTCATATAATTTTACCTTACCCATTGTACTTCATGTTTGTTCCATGTCCCTATTTAAGTACTTGGTTATTTGTTTGGAATTGTGACATTTTATTCTCCTTCCTACGCTTTCAGCCTGCCCAGGAAAAGAATGACACAGTCATCCAGTTTCAGTCTCCAACTGTAAACAACTCCCTGAACCAGCACTTTAAAACATTCATTAAGCTGGACAACTGGATGAAGGAGCTGAAGCCCTTCGACTACCACTCTGACCCCTTGTTCGACTATCACACGAAGAAGGTCATCACCGAGGCCAGCATCATCATCGTCACTGTGAGTACAACCACACGGCCTCCTTTTAACCCAGCAGTTGTGCTATGACAGCGCCGTGTTTCTGACAAATCAGCCTAATTTGTGTGAAGGAATTAAGACAAATGGTGTTATTATCTGTCTTCCGGGTTAAAAATGGAAAAGATGCTAAACCACAGTTGCTGTGCCACCTTTTCACTCTTTGGCTGCTGATATTATGTTTGCATTTCATTACATATTAAAATTCTGCAAATAGTAGAATATTTATTATTTCAGCTCAGTGGTGTGATCGTTTTAGAAGTCAAACAAACTGAGGCAAGTGTACATTAGAAGTCACAATAAGCAAACATTGTTTGTTTTAACCCTTATAAACTGATTTTTTTTAAAAGAAAATAATGTAAATAGCCATTTCTCTAAAAGAGATGATTTTTTTGATGTGTGTATAAAATTTGAGAATAGTGGCAAATGCCTGCCATACTTAGATACCAGGTGATGGCAGAATGCTTGTTTTGTCTGACAGACGATATAAATCTAGTTTATTATCACATAAGCAACAAATCATCACAGGTGGGAAGCTGAACCAAGGGAATGTGAGACCTTCTTGGAACTTTTACATAACCAGTTAATTGATTGTCAAATTTGCTTCCAATTGTTTGTTACTGCTTTATATCAGCTATAGGACTCAACAGCATTTTCTGTTTAAGTCTCTATGGGTAAATAAACTTCAGATAAATTAGTTGGGAAAGACGACTGCAAAAAAGGTCTGAGGCCTTTTAAATCATTCAGCTGCTTGTTTACTTCAACATATATATATATATATATATCTGTGTGTGTATTATTGCAGACTGCCTTACAATAATTGAAAGTATGTCTGTAGATATAGAAGTGCGTAGAATCTCAGAAGTGTATCCTGTAATACCAGGGCTGTGGGACTGACTGGCGCTGTGCCTTAAGCAAGAAATTACTTAGAAATTTTCTCACAATGACTATAATCTTAATCTTTCTAATTAATTTTGGCACTCATGGTGGAACAGTGAAGCGCTGTTAAAAACTTTCAACCCATTACAAATAAAAAGGCTCACGATAATGTTTTAATACTCGGTTACCCTGTTTGATGGTTTATAAAGTAATTAACGCCCCCAAATGTTGTTCAGTCATGAGTCTTTGAGTGTTACAGTTGTTCTTCCACTGCAGGGTCGAGGATTCTCCAAAGCTATGACGGCCAAAGAGGCTCAAGCTTTTGTGGGAGATGTTTCCTGTCTGGTCAACACGCTTCAGGATGAGAAGTTGTTTCTGGACCCACCACCCTACCCGCCCCGCGCCCGCTCCAGACGGCACCGCAGAGACACCCGGCCCGAGCTGCTGGATCTAATGGTCAGATCAGACAGACGCAGACACAAACATAAGAATGGAGGAAGCATTTATTATTCACCTCAGTAACGGTGCTACTACTGCAGAAATACTCCATTATAAGTTTAAAATCCAACACTATAAAGTGTTCTTAAGGAAAATGAGTGAGGAAAATGTACAATAAACTGTAACAGTAAAAGTACAAAATGCAGAAAAACAAGCCCTGTAAGAGTTATATTATTACAATACATGTTATAGATATATAGGTATAGATAAGATATGATGGTCTGGTATATATTGTTGGGTAGTTTAACCTTTATTAAAGTATCACATTTCATAAAACCTTTGTGTTTTATATGCAGACATTTTATTATGTAAAGTAACTAGTAAATAAATTTGACAGATAAATTAAAGGTATAACACCGAGTATCCCTCTAAAATGTAGTTAAGAAGAAGCATAAAGTGGCATGAAAAGTACCTCATTGTGTAGTTAAGTAAAGTAAATGAGTGAATTACATTCCACCACTGTAGACATGTACAGTACATAGAATTGTAGATGAGAGCATGCATCATGAATCTTTACTGTACTTCTCTAGGCATGTCCTCTGTGCTAGTTGAGACCCAATTTTTCACTGGATGAACAGTTTTCATGTTGCTACAGGCCCTTATAATTACATTTAATTATTGCCGAGCCATGACTGTGATGAATACTGTAACCGCCTATCTGGGTAATTCCTCTAAGTGAGCTATTGTTTTATGTCTGTGGCTCTGTTCTACATGAAGAAGTGACACCACAGCACTATCAGTAGTGCAACCTATACCTGCAGAGAAAAAGCTTGATTATAAAGTGTCAGACTCAATACATTTGTGCATTTGTTCAGTTAATGTGGGCCCACTAGCTCAAATACAGCCGCAGCACTTTAAAAACACTGAAAGGTCCCGCAGCTGTTTTAGCACAACTGTGGGCAATTATGTAGATTCTACCCAGTCCCCTGGTTCCTCTCCAGCACTGTCAAATCTTTACCATCGACACCTACCTGAATAAATCTCTTAGTATTGCAGATAATAAGATTCCCTCTCTTGTGTTTATCCACAGATCAAGTTTGGGAAGGGAGAGTGGGTGGTCGGCTCAGTGCAATACGACAATAAGAACGAATCGTCGCTCTACATCATCATCCCCGCTGTCATTGTGCCCATGCTGCTGATCATTGCTATCTCTGTCTACTGCTACAGGTAAGCGAAGCTATTTTAGGTCAGGTTCCCATAATTGCTTTTTTAGAGTACAGTTAAATGTTTACACAGGCAATGTCACACAGTAGTCTGTAATCACTGTCTGTTTTGCAGACTTTTTCTTGCAGGCGTAGCAGTTGTGTATTGTTGAGTCAAAACAAATTGTATGAAATGTTGAAATATTTATTTGGTAATTTAGATCAGGAGTACAAAAGATGGGTTCTCAATTTTGATTCACAACAGAACTGAAAAATAATGAGCTGTGGTACGGTGTCTGTGTGTCATAACCTACTGATGATTCTTTTGTTACATAATATTACTTAAGGTAATTAAGGTTTTCAGTTCAGTGATGTCTTGCTGATTTAAATTGCTGCAGGGCTGATGTAATAGCTTGCTCTCTGTTATTTGGTGTGCTTTATCTACGTTGTGATTAAATTAAGAGGTTATTAATTAAACAAAAATAAAAAGTTTACACCTGATAAATAGCTGCAGTAATTAAATATTTTTGTGAAACTCATATCACATCATTGCAGCTAAGTTATCATCCAATGTGCCAATTATCCTCTACTAAACTGGAGCTTATAATCTTTTGAACAACAATTAGATCTATGATGTGAATTTTGAAAAAGTTTTCAAAAAACCCTTCCCTTCCGCAAAGGTTTGCTTTAACAACGCCTGTGTTGTGATTATCTGTTCAGGAGAAAGAGTCAACAGGCAGAGAGGGAGTATGAGAAGGTGAAACACCAGCTGGAGAATCTGGAGGAGAGCGTGCGAGACCGCTGCAAGAAAGAATTCACAGGTACCAACAGTGCAGCTGTGCAAAATGTCAGCAGTATCGCTAATGTCCCTCAGAGGATCCATGTCTCTAAGAAGCTATAAAGTAATGAAGTGCTTCATAGCTCTGATTACATTTCTTTGATGTATTGTACTGCAGTGAATTAAAGACATTCTCCAGCTTAACATCATGTTATCCCGATAATGAGGAGCAGTTTTGCTGTAACAGTAATAGAAAACAATCTCTCATCGCTGAAATTATTTTCCTGACAGCGCTCTCCCTTCTCTGCCTCTCGCAACGCAGTGATTGAGACAGACGAGCAGCGCACAGATGAAAAAAGCTGCTTATTAAAAAGGAACCAGGTACTATTTTCTTGTTTTCTGTCTCGCAGACTTGATGATTGAGATGGAGGACCACACCAACGACCTGAGCGAGGGACGGATCCCCTTCCTGGACTACAAGACCTACACAGACCGCGTCTTCTTCCTGCCCTCTAAGGATGGCGCAAATGATGTGATGATCACGGGGAAGCTGGACATCCCCGAGGCTCGAAAAGCCACAGTGTCCCAGGCGCTCAACCAGTTTTCCAACCTCCTGAACTCCAAGACCTTTCTCATTAATGTAATTATACTTAGTAATTGATAGTAATTGTGTATTGCTAAATGGTCTTCTGTGGTCTGATAATATCCACATACACACATTTTACTGTAAAGATGTGCAGCAGTAGAGATTCACAAAGTGACTGATACTTCTAAAACACGTCAGAAATATAGATTTTTCGTCACATTAGCAGCAGGGCTGTAGTAATTCATGCTACTTTTTTGAGCTATATACTAAATGATATGACTGTACTTTGATGAAACACACAACTGTGCCGTCGCTGAGGTTATGCAGTCACATCTCTAAGCTTCAAAGCTACTGAGAGATTGGAATTATAGTTTTGGAGTTGTTTCTAAATGAAACAAACCTTGTTCATCCTTACAAAGGAGTGTACCATGCAACGCAACAATGTGGCTCTTTTATGTTCTAGGACAACAGTGGAGTTTTATGGCCTGCAGCCATAAGGCTGTAGCTACACAGACAATTGTTCTAAAATGCAGCAAGATAAATTCAGTGTTTGTCTTCTTCAGGCAGTTTTCTGATGGGAGTAAAAGAGAAAGAAATCATGCCAGCCTTGTCCTTACATCCTCTAAATCGCTCTACATCTGTGTTAGCTCAAAATATATCTTAACCCTAGTCAATGATGCTGTGAGGTCCACTAAATCTTTTTAAACTTCAAGCTGCTCTCCTCCGAATGTTTTTGATATTGGAGTACATTATTAGAAGCGAGAAGCAGAAGACACAGCCAAAGGAGACGTGTGAAGATTCCTAATAATAATAATACAATATTGCTGGCACAGCAACGGCCTCTGAGGTGTTAACTGCATACTGCATGTGTGGATGAGTCCTCTTCCACTAACTGGTATCCTTTCTAAGCCTTAGCCACAGCATTTCACAGGTCTGACCTACATTTACCTTGATAATTATTGTTGTCACTAGCGTTTGTCTTTTGATTATTTAAAAGTATATTATGTTGGATTTGCTTCTGTGTGCGTGCTTCATCGGGATGATTCATTTAACTTGTCATTTGGTTTTTGTGTATGTGTGTGTGGGGCGTAGTTTATCCGTACCCTGGAACGCAGCCACGACTTCAACGCGAGGGCCAAGGTGTACTTTGCCTCCCTGCTGACAGTGGCTCTCCATGGGAAACTGGAGTACTACACCGACATTATGAGAACTCTGTTGCTGGAGCTGATGGAGGAATATGTCCATAGCAAAAACCCTAAACTCATGCTGCGCAGGTGAGTGACGATCAAGGCAGTGCTGTGCCATTTGTGTTGTCTAAAAGATGAATCTTAATGACTTTGGTGATCTCCTGACTTTCGGTTCAGCTTCAGTCATAGTCCCCTGTGGATGAATCCCAATAAATTTGGGGACACCCCCACCACCTGGACTTTTTTGCTGGAGCCACAGAGGTTGATATTTGTGACTCTGAGTGAAACATCTTGACAACTATTGGGTGAATGGGCTTAACATTTTGAATAAATGTTCATGTTCCCCAGATGTTTATCTAGTACTATTATCAGGTCAGGTTTTCCCATCGCTTTTGTTCGCTGCCAAAAAACTACCTGTGAAATTAATGACATTCCGATCAACTTCAGTGTAATTTGTGTATAATGCAAACTAGCAGATCTTAGCATGCTAACGCACTAAACTAATGTAGTAACCATTATAAATGTTACCATCACTATGTTAGCATTGCTATAGTGAGTGTTTTAGCAGTATAACATTTATGTTTAGCTCAGAGCACAGCTGCCTCACAAAGCTGCCAACATGGGGGCAGAATCTGACTCTTGTTTAGTGACTTTTGCCCTGAGATCAAGAGACATCCTCGTTTCTCAGCTTTATAATGAGGATCACCCCGTGTCTAAACCCTGGCACTGATATCATTAACCAGTTTAGGAGAACTGGGATTCAGTTCAAGATGTGGTGGACTGTTTCATTCTGTTGCCATGTTTTCTGTTGAATTTTGCACTGAATACTGTAGTTCACTGTCAAGAGCCAGACTGCTTGATCTATTCCAGTCCTCCTCCTTCTGTTACTCCTTCTGTTTTTTTTCCTCATTGGAGTCCAACCAGAATGTGCTGAATGATTTTTCTTTTGCTGTTCCCCATCATCATCCATTTCAATTTCTTATCCTGTTTCCTCTTGGGCGGTGGGTGGTCGTCTAAAAATGACTTTTGGCCCATAATGTTTTTGCTTGCCCTCAACACACAAATCAAATAATATTGGATTGATTTCTGTGAGATTCTTTAGATTCCTGCATCAGGGTGATTTCAGTTCAATCAAAACCACTTTCATCAAACTATCACCTGCAGTACACATGCCAACATTTAACATGTCCCACATTCTAATAGCCCCTTTCACCAGGAGGACAGGTCAGTTGTTATGTTATGCATCATACAAGAAATAATAATATTGTGTTTTGCATGCAATCATATATTTTAGGAACTTGCAAACCACTGTGAATGTCTTTCTCTGATACTAACAAATATTAATTGCCCAGTGGTTTTCTCCCTTGGCAATAACTTATCATTTCTTTGTTGGTATCGGGGTCTGTAAACATTCGACTGACTAATTTGATAAAAGTGAATGGACATAAGAAAGAATCTCCAGTTTTAGTGCTCATTGTTCTTTACTCTTGTCTGCACTGTAATGATCATGTCAAGGTCAAATCATGCGCTGACGGCCTCCCCTCCCTCAGCAGGACCCACTTGTTTGACAGTACAGTCATTCTTCACTGCTGGGAGGGGGGTTATGTGATCTGAACTGTCTGCTGTGTCTAGGCACACTGTGACTGGCTGTGATGCAAGTACACATCTTAATTATCCCCCATTGGAGACGCTCATTATGCTGATTAGACCATTGTGCCAACACGGGCCCCCTTATATACAAGACATCTAATTAGGCATGCTAACAGCTAACAATAGGCACCACCAGTGGATATCTGACATTAGGATGGGGGATCTGTCAAGTGACCACTGACATGAGATTTGAATTAAAATATTAATAATGACATTGACAAGCTGGGCAGAATTTTCCCTTGTTGATATGTTGTAGAAGTGCTGCCATAAGAAAGTAGTGTCTCCAATTTTTAAGTGGATGCAATGAAATAGCATAAATATCACCACTCATTCAACTTTTTTGGCTTGTAAATTCACAATTCAAGTGGCACGATATGAAAAAATAATTGCTAATAATTGAAAAATAATTTACTTAAAAAGTGCTCATCTTGTGTTTTCCAGATCAGAGACAGTGGTGGAAAGAATGCTGTGTAACTGGATGTCAATCTGCCTTTACCAGTTTTTGAAGGTAACTTGGGGTTTCAGGTCACTTAGAATGTATGAGCAGTAATATTGTAACATGGGCTTCAAAGATAAGTTGAACATTTGCAAATTAATTGTGTAATTGATTGAGTCAATTTAAGCCAAAAATGCCAAGCCTCTGATGGTTCCATCTTCTCAAATGTGATGTTTCTGTTGTTTTCCTTTATCCTACATTATATTAAATTGAATATATTTAGGTTGATAAGATGTTGATGACAACACATTGGGCACTACGACACTGTGATGGGCACTTTGTTTTCTGATGTTTCATAGAATAAACTATTAGGCTAAGTGATAATATGATGATGTTTTTTCAGTCCTAATGAATATAAATTTAAAATGGGAAACTCAATTTAGCAGTGAATTAATGTGTGTAATGACATGCTGCAGCTTTAAACCACAGGCTCCATTTCTTTTGTCAGTGCTTGGTATTGATGATATTCATTTATCTGTCTTCTAAACTGCTAATCACAACAATTAGCTTGTTCATAACATCTGCAGCAACTTCTAAGTGGCTTTTTGTGCCTTTTTTGTGTGTGTGTGTGTGTCACCAGGACTCTGCAGGCGAACCCTTGTACAAACTGTTCCGAGCCATCAAGCACCAGATCGAGAAAGGGCCCGTGGACGCCAGAGTGAAGAAAGCCAAGTACACCCTCAATGACACAGGCCTGTTGGGCGACGACGTAGAGTACTCCATCCTGGTGAGATGGAAACACACAAACAAAGTGCACACAAACACTCGCACATTTAAACTTCACAGTCAGAAAAATTGCACACACTGCTCTGAGATTTCATGGTGTTTTGTGCCTGTTGAGCAACACAAATACACACACAAACAGATCTACACACAGACACACACAGAGCAGTTACCATGGTAACCATAAAAAAAAAACCCAGGCGACTGCCCGCTTTTGTGTGACATCCATTTTCAGTGTCAATGTTCTCCGCTCGAAAAAACGACACAGGCAACACATTCCAATATAGCAGTGAAATGCATGGCTTAGGTGAAAGTACTACAGGTCAGAACAAGTACAGAATACAAGCCACCTCCACAACCCCTCCTCGACCTCCCGACCTGCACCTGCTCTGTATCCATTTGGGCAGTTTTCAGGAGTCGGGAAAAGCCTGCGTCTCTCTTTTGGTATCGTGTTTCAATAATGGAAGCTAATGTGCACACAGCTGTTTTCTGTTAAAGTCAGCACAAATAAAAAGACCCATGGGTAATGGCATTGTCGAGGACAATTATCAAATTAGCCTGAATTACACGTCTCCCGTCGTGATGGATCGCCTTCTGTGATTGAATTACACAGGGAGAAAAAAACGCGATAAGCTACATTTCACAGGCAGAGGTAGTCCTTCCACATTGGCTTTATTTCACAGCTTGCTCCTCTCATTCACCTCAAATTCAGAGGGGCTTATGAGGTTACTATTGCGACTGGCTGCCTGCCCCCCTGTTTGAACCAGTTGAGTGGTCAGTTAGTTATTTCTGACAGAGTGACTGAGTGTGGGAGGTGATCTGGGTCAGAGTTTGCTCCCTCTGAGCTTTGGTCATTAGCTGGCCAAGGTGACAAGACTCCTGTCAGGTGTCACCGCAGTGTTTGTGTGTGTGCATGCCTGTGCGCGTGCTTACAGAAACTCGGTTACCGTGGCGACAGCATCCCCATGGAGCTTGGTGCTTGTGGATGTACGTTTGTACCCACGTTTGTGGGTGGGTGGCTGGGTGCTCTGGCCATTTTTAAATATTTCTGCATATTTGTTGCTTGTGTGCGTGTAGGTACTGGAGAAACGCACATGCCATTACCATGTTGTCCTTATGTATGTTATGTGTTTGTGTTACCTCAGACCTTGCAAGTGCTGGTGCATGGCGAGGGTCCAGATGTGACGCCTGTCAAGGTGCTGAACTGTGACACCATCTCGCAGGTGAAGGAGAAGATCATAGAGCAGGTGTACAGAAACCTGCCATACTCCCTCCGGCCCAAGGTCGACAGTGTCACGCTGGGTGAGTAAACGAGGTCCAGCAAAGAGGAGGATGAATCGAAGCAGAAAACATCTGATAATGATGAATAATGTAACGTTTATAGGGTGTGGCAAGATGTCAGAGTGCAGGAGCTATAGCAGTCCTGACTGAAATGCATTTATAATTAAATCAGACTGTAATTAGCGAAATAAATAATTGATCACTTATTTCATTTTAACTTAATTTAATAGATTTGAAAAATATCTCTGTCTCTGTTTGTGGAAGTGCTTTATTGTGGATGAGACATTTTTCAGTGTCAGCAACATGAAGAAAGCCTTCATCGCAAAACAAAGTTTTGCTCACTACAGTAGTCAGAAACCTTGGGGACTGACTTGAAAGGGTAAAGCTCCATAGACATTTTCCAACATCAAAGTAATTTTTATTCCCACGCATGGTGTAGATCTCATTCCTTTATACATTTTAGATAAGCAGAGATCCGTCTTCTTTCATGGTGAATCACAAAGATAACCCCCTCGTATTTAGTGGTACTTGGTAAATGAATCATATGTTGCAGATGGTGTTGAGCTCAGGTCTACAGTGGTGTCAGATTTTTCTAAATTAAAAATGTCGTGGTGCAAATCACAGTTTAGAATTACACTTAAATTATTCAGAAAATACGATGTCAATTTTTCACCCAAAATCAGGTCAAAGTGTGTCACTAAATCCCAAGGAAGTGAGCCCAGCAGACAGTGTAACAGATTTACTTAAGACCGCGTTACTGGCCTGCTTCATGACAGACAATTTTACATGTCGCGATAGGAAAAGCAGAGGTGTAAATAATGAAATCAATGATGGTGGAATTCCATTTAGCTGCTCACTTTCCAGGTCCTAGGATTTTGCATCCTGGCTCACTATCGCACGGTCATGTCTTACAGTTGAACTGAATACAGCTATTGTTGATGTTATTGGCATCACTGCTGCTTTTCGTATGACAGGTCAAAATGTCTGGTGTGAAAAAGATCTATTACGGGATAACCTCAGGGTAACGGTATCCCAAGATGAAATAAATGCAGTCGTATTGAAAAAAAATTTCACAGTTCACCTCCATCTAGCAGAGATCATTTCAACTTTGACTGACTTTCCTCCTCTGCCTTCACAACAGAGTGGCGTCCTGGCTCAACAGGGCAGATTTTGTCAGATCTGGACCTGACTTCCCAGAAAGAGGGCAGGTGGAGACGCATCAACACTCTGGCACACTACAACGTGAGTACTGATGAAATTTAGTGTCTTGAGGCAACATATATTAGAAAAGGAAGACTGAGAATAGCAAGGGATGCGAGGAGGCATAGAAGTGAATAACTGTATGTAGGCGTTTGGGTGTGAATAGAGTTGCCTATTTTCATGCCATTTCAGTCAGAGGCTGAGCTGTACATCTTGTGTCACAGTAATGTGTATGTTGTCTGTGTCTCCTGCAGATTTTGAGGCTTGAATATACCAGCACACATCACAAGATGTTTTTGAAATGCATTCTCTTTATTTTCACAAAATTACAAAAATTTTTTTTTATATACTATTAGTACTGCCAATCAATTCAATGTGCAGAAATTCAATTCTGTAAAAATATGTTATTTTCTGTTTTGCATGGTATTAATAATAGGTCAAAATTCATTCAAGACAAAAAAATATTTAATTAGAATCTGCAATCGATTTGCATAATATATATACACAATTTGTAGTATAGTACTCTATATTGCCCATTCGATTTTCATGTCCAAATTCCAAAACGTTAACTTTTTGTGTATTTCCTGCCTGTTCGAATAACCACAAAAAGTGTAAATGCTAAAGGATTCAAAAACTTAAAGATCTGTGCTAAAAGTGCTATTTGCAGATTGTAAATTTAAATACTATGGCATTTCTGAGTGCATGTATCCTTTGTAAAGTGGGCAAGATGGAGCATTTACAAAAAATATGTATATACAAAGGTAAACCTGTTCATATCCACAAATCAAACAAGAAGCACATTATAACCATACTCATTCACTGTTTGCCTGTATTAGTTCAGGAACACGTGCCTAAAATTTTAAATACTCACAGCCAGGCAGTTGAAAGTGCCCAGACTTGGTTTGTTCTTCTTGTCAGCTCTCAATGGCGGCACAGCACCTCTAAATCTTCCTGGCACAGTATTGATCCTCAGAAAATAAAGGTCACTCACAAATATCCTATACTTTTCCTGCTTTTCAGCCAGTTAAATTCCCCTCTTTCAAAGGTACTCTTCTTTGTTTCATCCTACCTGCCAATGTCTTGAGATTGTTCTTGGAGGACAGCCTTGCCACCATAGATTCTCTGGCCGTGTCACACTAGTGCTAATCACAGTATTTGTGGGGTCAATAGTGGCTCGACGCCAAAGAAAATGGCCTGTAAATACCCCAATAAAGACCCAGTGTTGCTGCCCACTCGATTGGATTGATTATGAATTAGTGGTGGGGCGCTAAAAGGGACTGCTGACCTCAGTCACAGTCCCTGTTAAATTCCAGGTCTGTGAAGTGGGTGTTTACTGTTGTGTGTTGTTTTATGTCTAAAAAAAAAGTCTATTATGTGCATTTCAGGTTCGAGATAATGCCACATTAGTCTTGTCCAGAGTGCTCCACACTCAGCAGAGCTATGACCAGAACCAGGAAAACCATGAAGAGCGTGAGTGTCTCTTCATACCCACATACTTCATCCATTAACAAACACTTGTTGAACTCAAAATAGCACAGATCAGATGCATACTTGAGAATATAATGCTTGCCTTTGTTTCTTTTCCCCAGGGTTTTTCTTAACATCCCGACTCTCATTTAACATGCTAATACATGTTGTGTTATGTAGCGCACTTTGATAGTATGCTGAAATAATATGCACTTTTATCCCTCAGGTTTTTCTGTGTGCCTCTCAGAATACTTGATTGTTGAGCATTTCTACTTGGATATTCCCTCTGCATCCAAACACCCTCCCATTTTTCATCATCTGAATATTTTCTGTAAGGGTCTGCATGAATAAATAAGGAGCACAAATATTAGAAGAAAGTGTAAAATGTGTTGTTTTCTCCCCTTGTAGGAAACGCTCTGTTGGAAGATGACAAGGTGTTTCACTTGGTGAGGCCAGCAGACGAACTGGATGAGATCAAATCTAAACGGGGAAGTATAAAGGACAAGTCGATGACCAAAGCCATCACAGAGATCTACCTAACACGACTCCTTTCTGTCAAGGTACAACTGAAACATAACTTATTCAATCAGGCATTTATCAATAGGCAAATAGCATTGTTTTGCTTTTCCTGGAAAGTGTTTAAGTTAAAAAGACAAATTTCATTCATGGTATCCAGCGAAGGTTATGTCTTCTATGGGCAGAATTGCTAAAATACTATCAGAAAAAAAGAATATATATTCCCTCATCCTGGGTGCAAATAGCTGTCTCAGGACTTTGATATTTCTGGTGCGGCTCTCTGTCTCTGCCCTGCCTCATATTATTTGTGGTCCCTTTCAGGGAACACTGCAGCAGTTTGTGGATGACTTCTTCCGCAGCGTGCTGTGCTCTGGGGCAGTGGTGCCACCGGCTGTCAAATATTTTTTTGACTTCCTGGACGAACAGGCGTTAAAACACAACAATGTGGATGAGGAGACCATCCATATCTGGAAGACTAACAGGTAAAAGTACTGCACGCTTGCTTTTTTCTTTTTTTTTTTTCAAATATTGAATAATTTACCTTTTTGGGCCCTTAAAAGTTATTTGAATTAAACCATGTGAATAGTATAGCAGGGTGATCACCCTTTGGTGGAACTGATAGTGTCCCATCGATATCTTGAAAAATAGAACCACTGGTTTAATCTTTAACTGTATATTGTATTTTTATAAACTTAGTCTGAAAAGTAAGTGGTAGCCAAATGAAGTGGACAAAAGGGTATTTGTGGAGTAGAAGTATAAATTAGCCTAAGATAGAAAAACTCAAGTGAAGTAAAAGTTCCACAAATCTGTGCATGAGTACAGTAGTTGAGTAAATGTACTCCCATCAATGACACACAAACACATAGCTTTCTGAGTCTGCCCAACACATCAATCTGACTGCCCAAGATACAGTAACTCTCCAAGAAATCAAACTTACTTATCCAAGAAAGAGCTGAATACAAATGCACAATTTCAGCTCGCTTAGTTTGCATTTGCAATCCCCCTGCTCCCATGTGACATTTAAGTGCATAAATTAGTGTCACGTTGGCTAAGGCTGAAGAATACAAGCCGACGTGTTGCATGTAGATGCCAGTGATTGACGTAAGGCTAGCAAGAGAGCACCCACACAAGGACAGGAGATGAGCGATTTAATTAGTTACTACTACACGCCACACCACATTTGGCATCCACCCATTCTGTTTATCAAATCAAGTGAGGGCCATGTATTAAATATGAATGTGTGTACGAGGCATAACAACAAACAAACATGGTAATTACGTCCCAAGCTAATTTAATTCTGTGATTATAGCAACATTGCTATTTTTATGCTTCTATTGTCTCCTCTCGGCAGCCCTCCCCAGAGATACTACCAAACCAGTATGAATTTTACACGGTGCGCGTTTCATGTCTCAGTTGGCGAGGCACAGGGAGGCGTTTTTTTTTTTTTTCTGGTAACTACTGTACTTTGGGGCGTTCTTTTGAATTCACAAGCTGACACAAGGTTTGAGCTTGTGTGTTCCTGCTCAGAAGGGAAATTAGCAAGGGTACTCGAGCATTACATTATGTAGTCGGTGCTTTAGGTTGTTAAGTTGCATGGGAACTTGAAAGGTCAACGTTTTGCTGTTACTTAAGCATTTGTACTCACTATTCGTTAAGCTTGACAAGCATCATTGACTGGTGCTCAGCTTAGATCCCTTGTGTTTGTCTGAAGAGGTTATATTTTTCTTTTTTCTTTTTCATGAACAACAGTATTTCTCAGAGTTCAGTATGATATGAAATAGTAATATAAACTGACAGTTGAGTGCACTGTTTTGAATAAACTAACACTTCCAAAAAAGGCTTTTCTCAACCACTGTTATTATCTTGTACTGTACTCGGTTTGCTTCTGAGGTAAGTGGTCTTACACGTGAAATACCTTCCTGACTCAAATGGATTCATAGACGAAATGTGGTTGATGAGGTTTTTCCCCACTGTGAAGCAATGATACTGATAACAACAATGATGGACTCTTTTGTTGTTTTGTCCATGTAGCCTTCCTCTGCGGTTCTGGGTTAACATCCTCAAAAATCCCCACTTCATCTTCGACGTCCACGTGACAGAAGTGGTGGACGCCTCACTCTCCGTCATCGCCCAGACCTTCATGGATGCCTGCACCAAGAGCGAGCACAAACTCAGCCGGGTGGGTGGATTCATGGAGGATGAGGTGGGGAGGGGGAGGGAGGATCAAGGTGAAAGAGCAAGAAGGACGATAGGGAGAAAAGATGAAGATGATGAGAGAAAAGTGGTTTACATAAGAAGTAAAAAGGAGTGAGAAGAGGATTGTCAAAAGTCACTTAATCTAAAGTGCCATTGTTTTCTCTTCTGTGTCCATTGTCTGTCTCTAGGACTCTCCAAGTAACAAACTACTCTATGCAAAGGAGATCTCCACCTATAAAAAGATGGTGGATGAGTAAGTCCTGACAGCCTTTTACAATTTCCTTTCAAGCTGTTGTTTTCATGTCAGATGAAAATGCTTCTTGTAAATGATTTGTCAATAACATTTGCATAATATGGTGATTATCACCTCATCTGTGTGTCTGTGTGTATAGTTACTACAAAGGCATCAGGCAGATGGTACCCGTCAGTGACCAAGACATGAACACTCATCTGGCAGAGGTGTCACGGGTGAGAAACACAGCTGTCGTTTTCTGTGTCGTTTAAGTTTAGCCTGCTATTAAAATTACAATCCTTAAGATTTCCTTAAAATTTTACTCCTGGTAATCACGGGTGTCGCCAAGTTTAATAGAGTGTATTCACTTTTAAATTTAAGCAGCAGATTGTGTAATCAGTTTTCCCAGCATCGTAATGGCTTGCCCCCGCCGTACATGTGCATAAAACAATTTTAAGCTTGTTGATTGGATTTTTCCAGCACAAATGGACCTTGGGAGTCGTAGTTAACTCCTACTTGAAGTTTTTGTGTCTGCAGGCTGTTCCTTTGAATCCCTTGGTCATGTGAAAGGTAATTTGAAATCAGTGCAGAAATAGCAAACTCCCCCATTAACAATGAAAAATACTATATATAGAGGTAATTGCTGAATATAAATACATTCATCTGTTACCAGACAACCCCATTTTTATGCAGAAGCCTTGAAATAGTGTAGTCAAATAAAAAGGTTACTGTTCTTTCAGCCCTTTTGATTACAGTCATAACCATAGTCTCCTTTGAAGGGTAACTCTATGAATTTTACAACCAAAAAGTCAGAATGAATACAGAATATGAGATACTGAACCAAAGTTGCAGAAACACAGAACATGGTAGAAGATTTTTTTGGCTTTGCCTATTTTACTTGGCATAGAAAAGGTAATATAAGGCCTGTAGTTGTAGCTCTTTATGTGGAAAACATTGATGCCATAGCCACCAAGTCTGAACCAGTTCTGTGTCAACAGCTGTTACAGTGAAATGGGGATGGGATCCTAAAATGCTTTGCACAGTGAGGAGTAGCTTTCAGTGTTGTCAAGGTTGTGTGAAGATTGAGTCCAGCACAGACCAAAAACACACCTGAAGCAGCAAGGTTGAAATGTATGTTTAAAGGTTGAGTGTTGAAAAAAAATACCATCCAAAAACAGGCTTTGATTTCATGAAATCTTAAGGGTTCTAACTTTAATGCCTGGTGGTTAATAATACTAGCCTCTTTGCAAAGGTTAGTTTGCTTTGTTGCCATGCCATTTTGCCTCTACAAGCAGATTTGTTTTTTTGAAACAACCTGCTTATTCAACTCTCTGCAGCTTTATGATTTAGTTACAGTTTCTCTTTAACCTTTTAAACTGTCATTTATGTTCCTCAGTCTCACACAGACAAACTGAACACACAAGTGGCTCTCCATCAGCTTTACCAGTACGCCAGCAAATACTATGATGGGGTAAGAGGCCCTTCTCTTTCCTATCGCACCCAAAGGAGGCTATTCCACTGAATGCACTACTGCCCACTATATTATTGCTTTTCCTTTTTTTTCTCTCTTCACTTCTTGATATGCCAGAAGAGTGATTGTATGAAATTTTAATTGAAAGCATTTCTGTGGGATGTGAATTGGAAAATTGCTCTGGGAATTGATTTTTAAGCGTCCATTGTGCATTGCCACTTGAGGTCACGAAAGGGGGATAAACAAAACCTAATGAACAAGTTGGATAAACAAATGGGGCTGTCAGTCTCCCCTAAGTGGGACTCACAGACAAGAACAGCTTATATGACGTGACTGTTGATGTCAAATAATACCATCACCTCCTCGCATTCTCCATCCTTTTTCTTCCTCTTTGTCCTGCTCCAATAACCCGATATGTGTCCTCCCTCTCTCCTTGTTTCTTCACTTTTGTAACATTCTTCCGTTGCCCTCCTCTACCACATTCCTCCTTGTTTCCTTTTTTTTTTACTTAATGTTTATAACTTCCCCTTCATTTTGCGCCATTTTTTGTCTTACTCACCCTCCTCCCCCTTTCAGATCATGGCATCCCTTGACGATGACCCAGCTGCCCAGAATAAACAGCTGACCATGCGGCTCCAGCAGATAGCAGCCGCCCTGGAAAACAAAGTGACTGATCTCTAACCCATCGAGTGGAGGGAGGGGTGGGTGGGGTAGTAGGATACTGCCAGTGACTACAGGGGCTTATTTCTTTGTTTCAGAGAATAAAACATGGAAATAAGGAAAGGTGAGAAGGATCTTGCATAGGTGTATATTGTACAACTTGGCCCTGGGACAATTTTCTGTTCTGCAGAGTAACAGGGCCTAATGAAATGCAGATAAAGAGTGAAAAGGGGAAGAAAATGATGGGTTACACTGTCATAGGTACGCCTTAAAGCTCACTTGCCAAACCTTAAAGGTCTTCATGCTCACTCATGCTTCAATGAATATTGCTCCCACAATGCAGTGCGGGAAGACCTCTCTCTGAGAATTAAGCCCCTCTGTGGAGCACTGGCACAGGAGATAATCAGATGTTCAATTTCTTTCTGTGTAGAAAAAGGTTTTAAGAATTGTATTATATATTTTTTTTATCGTGCAGTCTTTATGCGGAAAGCTTTATAAGAAAAAAAAATTATCTTTTTAAATGGATCACCTTGTGGTGCAGATAGTGTTTTTATTAGCCTGCGTGTGCGTAGACATCTGTGTGAAGTACATTTGAACAGGAGCGTGTGTTGCTAAATCTGAGTGTGTGTTCGTGTGGACTGTTGAGTGTGTGAATGTGTGGGAAAGTGTGTGCACACACAGGATGCCTACTGTCAGGCGTGAGGGCGAAGGGACGCCTGCTTTCTGTCATTTTAACCCCCCATACCCCAGTGAGACACTGGAGCCTGTGCTCTGACTGAGCTTTTTGACAGAGACCAAAGGGTCCTCATAAGGACACTGGTTAATCTAGCAATGTACAGGCTCATTTGAATGACAGGTCACTAATAGATTCAGAAACATTCAAGTTAAATTTTTTGCTTCAAGATGGATTGCCATTTGTGCTCATGGAAATCAATAATAGCACAGTCCGTCTCCCTTTATTGTACAGTGCCATGATACATTCCACTTCAAAAGAAGCACAGAGGGGAAGTTTTTAAAGACATTTCATTTAATGAATATTGTAAGATATTTTTCTTTGCTATAAAAAACGTTTTTTTCCTTAAGTGTCAGCTAGAAGTGACTTCATCTGCCATGCAGCCATGTCACTCCTATTAGCCCTGCAATAATCTCAGAATACCATGAGCCACATTCAACTGTTGCTATTAGCTTACTAAATGTCTTCACATACAGTAGCAATCCAGCAATATGTTTTTCAAAATAATTTCCAGATTGATTCATGCATTGTTAGTGTTCATGATTTTAGTGCCATTGCTTTAGTATTACCCGCACAATGTTCCAAATAATCATTAAGCATTCTGCCTCTCAAGCTATGAAAGAGCTGATTGCATAGGTTGTTAATAATCTGCCAGTGATACAGTTGGTACTTAAACCGAATGTTTTGAACAAATTACAGTGGTTTAGCCTTTGTATGATGTCAGGGAGGTCAGGTTAAATCATGTACATAATTGTTATAGTAATTGGAATATTGATATGTCAGTGTCAGAGCAATGGTGTTGACAGGGTTGGAACGAGGGAATGAAATTTCTTGGGCCATTAAACGCCACCATGTTGTATCCCCAAATTGTAGGTTTTGCTCTTGACAGATGATTTAATTGTACTCCCTGTATCTGATCATGGATGTGTGTAGTTGAAAGAGCATAACAAGCTCCAGAGACCCCAGAATGTTAACGATTCCTGCCTTGGCTTGAGAGGGGTTTGCACAGACCTCCAGCCTGCCTGCCTGCCTGCCGTCTCAGCATGGCACCCTGGCATCCTGACCAACAGCACTTGGCACTGCCCACTCAGTGCAGTGCAGAGTGGCACTCTGTATAATGGAATCAGCAGGGGAGGCTTTTGATCTTAATTGCATGCCGACTGCAGTCTCCATCTTTGTCCCCGCTGTTGTTTACTGCTGACTCCTCTCTCACTGACAGAGTTGATGCAAGAAGCTTCTTTCAGAGCCTTTCTTTAACCAAAAATGTGCCTTACTGAATAGGATGATACATATATATATTGTTTCTAAATTATTCTAATGGTAACCTAGGTGATTATGAAAATGATAGTGCTATAGACACAGCAATGTATTTGGACTTGTGATATTATGTGTGCTGTCTAAAAATGCTAGATGCCCTGCTGCAGCCATTTGCGTGCCAATAGGCTGAAGATATTTCAGTATGATTTCTTTTATGGTTGCAGTTTTGATGTGTGCATTTCCTTTGGATGTCTGTGGTGTGTGCTTAGTAGGACTTTGACGGCTAAGGCAAAAAGCCAAAATTAATAAATGTATAACAGTGGCCAATGTGATTTGGGTTTCCCTTGAAAATGTCTGGCATTCCTAAATTAGTCTGAAGTCAAAAGGGTATCTTTATGTAGATTGAATATAGCGCAAAATTGTTCCAATGGTGTTAATTTTTTTTGCCCTGTGTTTCTAAGCTATTCCACAGTGTGTACGAAAAATGACTATCTATACTCGACAAATGACCTTTCTTACTGCTGTGCAGTTATTATTTTTATTTCTTGTTTCCTATACCATATAAATCTTTGTAAAACATGTTGAAATACTGTATTCTAACTGTATAATCCTATGCATTGAGTCCTGGGACAAAAAAACAAAAGAGAAAAAAAACCTGTTTGTGCAGTTGTCGAGACTTTTCCATTTTGAAACTTGTGAATGTGCTGTAATGATAAAAGAACCTGGTACACTCCATTTTCAGTACAGGACCATTCATGGAAGCCAATGTTTTCCTCCCCATCCAAGGCAGCTCAGAAGATATTCGATCTTGTACCTGATCTGGTTGTACTGGATGAACTTAATTTCGCAAAGGTTGGTTGTGGACGGAGCAGTTACCCACAGGTTTCATCATACACTCCTCCATGAATAAACTCAGAGACATATAAGCCCTTCATATTTGCTGTGTTTCTTTCACTTTTAGAATATTGATTTGCTTCAATTGAACCCTCACCTTCCATGCATATTGCATTAGGTACAGTCACCTTGGGTGATAAAGTAATACTTTCCACAGGTAACCAATTTCGTGTTGAAGTGAACTGAATCTTTGCAGTATGACTTTGGTATTTATACAGCTCATTACAAGATCCTAGATTCACTGGGCAGCTTATACACATGCAAGAGTGATAGGTGGTTTTATGAAAATTATCCCATATTCAAACCAATCAATCACTTTATGAAAGAGATGGTTAAGTGCTTGAAAGTCATGTTTTTTTCTTAACACAGACATTCTTGCGTATTATGACCCCAAATGACTTTGTTTATAGCATCAGTTTTCTTATGCAGAGCACCCTATGATGGCTGACGCTTTTTCTCCAAATGCCACATCAGGTTCCTGTCACAAGGCGCAGAATACAAACGAGAAGCCAAGGTCTTGCTTCATGAAACGAGTTGGTAATGTAAATAGCCGCGCAGCATCACTGTCACCGGCAGTGAAGGTTGAAAAATTGCTGCAAAAACATTAATTAAGTACTGACAGCTAAGAATGAAATTTGAAAAAAGAGAGATGAAAGGCGAAATTGCCTCATCTGACTGCTTAACAAACCCCGACGCAGGGGTGGTGATATCAAAGATAGACCAGAGGCCTGCACATCCCATCTTACGACTAAGCAGATCATTGATGCAGCTCTAGATAGAGCAACTTCAAGGGCTACTGCCAAAGCAAGAATGATTACACTTGATTATCACAGGCAGTGCATCTTGTACACTATCCTTGATCACTGTTGGAAAATCAAAGGCAATAATGTACTTTATATTTCTATTAAGGCATGCCTCTTACATCATTTTAGGAGTCAACATTATTTGCTGTCCAACACACTTGTGCCAAGGTTTCTAAATAACTATGCCCTTCAATGTCTAGAAATCACTGACACTACATGCAAAGAATAATTATTTTATAGGTCAGTCTCTTTGCGGGGTTTCATACAAGAAATTGGGTTAAAATCTGCATGTTGCTGGCTTCTGTTCTTTTGCCTGGGATGCTTCACACACAGCAGCCAGCCTCTCCTTCAGAAGGTGATAGTTGTGTTTACCAGCAGGTTGTGTTTCACCTCCACACATTTCAAACCTTCTAATGAGATTTGGCTTTGATTTCCTCTGCCTTCAGGGAAAAGGAGGAGAACTTGGGGAAAATAAAAAAACAATGATGGTGTGGTGTCATTTTAAACAGTTGTTCTGATGAATAATTTAAAACCCAGCAACAACTGAATTCCAGGGCTCTCTAGGCCCAGTGATAACCTGAGAGCAAATTAAAATATCCAGTTAGATTACCTTGCATTTTAACAGACTTAGACCTGCAAGGCTTAGCAAGGTTTGAATCTAAACTCTTTCAGACCAGAGCAACCAAGGTTACAGGGGCAGAGAGTTAATTCTGTTCTCTTAATGAGAGCTGTTCAGAGTCCAGGCTGACTTGTAAAGAGAAAACTGTTCTGTGCAGAGTTACAAGCCATGAATGCACAACCACAACGATTTAACTGAAAATCTTACCTGTGTTTGATGATGCGCACAAAGTTATTTTGAAAAACAATATCTTTGCGCACAGCTGAGTTTACCACCTGCAGTTTAATAAAAGTGTCTCTACCAGTTTACAGTTTTTCTTTTGTTTACTTAAATTATAGTTATTTATTTAATCTGACATGAAATTGGGTAAAACCTGTAAGTTGCACAAGAATAAACATGTACAGTAAAAGAATAGACACAAAGAAATTCACATTTTACATGCACAATACCTCCTCATCATTGGCCCCAAAAATGTTTTGCTTGTTCTCAAAGAGCACACAGTATTTGAAGGCCAATAATCAGGAGGTATTGTGCATGCAAATTGTGAATTTCTGTGTCTATTTTTTACTGTACATGTTTATTCTTGTGCATTGTGTTTATTATTCAGTTGTTCCTTATTTTGAACATAAGGAAAACCTAAAGCCCAAATATTCATATATATGACATGCATACCAGATATATGCACTTGGACAGAAGTCTTTTATCTGTTCCAACAGCCTGACTGAAAATTAAAGGCATCAGAACGTTTGCAGTCAGGGTCTTAAGGCACTGGGTTTATCTGCCTAAGGAAATCAGGTCAGTTGACTCAGTAATTTCTTAAATGTTCCCTCCACATACTACCTCAGCTATCATAAATGACTATGCACCCCATAGAAATCCCATAGTATCCCCAGGAAACATTTGCTAAGGTAAAAATGTATTGTTGATTTCGCGCAAGACACATGCAGAGGATGCCTTCTACTGAAAATTATGTAACTGTACAAGAGAACAGCAGGTTGTGCAGGGACCCTGTTTTGTAAGATCCTGGTGCAGATGCATTTGAGAGCAACTGAGCTCTGGTTGTTTTTCTTGATTGATTTGTATAATCAACGCGAACACAAGCAATAAGAGTGATGCATTTCACATTATTTTAAAAAATAAGTTAATATACTATCGACCACAAATTACAAGTCCTACAAGTAGTGCTGCAGTGCATTTTCTGAAATAACATTTTAAGATTATGATAATCAAATATTGAAACTGCCATGTTTATTTAACTGGACAAAGGATAATACATAGTGTTTAAAGACGTCCATCAGAGAAATATTGTATAAAATATATAATATGTATTATTAAATACTGTGGTAAACTGTAGTAAGCTTGTATTTACATATGTCCCTTTTCACACGAATGCAGCAACACAGTGGCGAATAACAGTTTTACCATTCTGCAATTGACTGACATGACTGACCAATCAACATGGTCACACTAACATCCTCAACCAATCACTGCAGGCTGAATGTCCTATTGTCCAATCAAGTAAAAGGGGGTTGATTCGAATTATGTTGGAGACCCGCGGCACATATAGGAAGAAGAATGAACGACTAGCTAGCCTTCAGCTAGCGGCAACATAACATAATGTGAAGTGACACAAATAGGCTGGAGCAAGAAACGATGGACTGAAAAAGACACCTTTGCAGCTGCTTAGAGTGTCGACCCACTTGGTTATGTATACTTTCCACATGGACTAAACAGGAACGCCTATTGCGCAGAAGTAGCTTGCTAATAACAAACGTTAGCATGCATGGGAACGAGTCGCCTGGAGTGGACGTTAGACTGGAACTACCAGCTGAATAAACTGATACAACATCTCGAGAAGGTAAATAAATTCAAGCAGCATAGTTTTAGCTCGACGTTTGAGCTTTCTGATTAAATATACGTTTCGATATTATCAACGTTGGCAAATAATGCTAAATGTTGGCTTAGCTACTTGCCGTTAGCTAGGTCTGGTGCAGTATTATTACTAATGTAACGAGAAACAAGGTGAACTCTGCCGTAGAGGTTTTGGTTAGATAGTGAAGATGTCTGGTTTCTGAAATGATCTAGTAAAACGTTTACTATGATATTATACTGGCAGCCGAATATTATATCAGGCCTGAGATTGTTGTTAAAGGAAAACATAAACAAGTGTACCGGCTAACACAATTTTGTTAATTCTTACAGGCTGAACCAACAGAGGCACCATGTACCCGCGTCCTAATAATCCCTCCAAGCCTAGCTGCAGTAGCAGCAGTATCACTGAGCTGCTGGGTGCCCTGTGTGACTGCAGCCTGTCCGGTGTATCATGGAAACGCCGAGCCCTGGGAGGGGTCTCAAGAGAAGGCTTTCGCAGAGCTCTCAAGAAGCGTGCCTACGGTGCCCTGCTCTCCAAACTATTTCAAGATGGCACTAAAGGGTCAGCCCCGAGATTGAGTGCCACAGCTAATACGCCGCCCAGAAACAAAGTCCTGATGATATGTTTTGACTTGCGTGTAGCAGGGTGTAGAGAAGAAGCAGAGAGGTTGGAGGGGCAGCTGGGAAGGCTGCCAGAGGGAGCATCCTCTGGCCTGAAGGAAGTAGATGCAGTCCTTGAGCTCCTTGTGCACTTAGCTGGGTCAGCACCTCCACCACCTACCTCTTTCAGCAGGGACTACATGAGGCGAGAGCGACCCGTGCTGCGGAGGCCTCGACCCTGGGGCTACCAGAGCGAAGAGCTGCAGAGGCTCGAGGCCCGGGCGTGGGGGTTAGTGTGTGGGGAGGAATGGGGGACTTTGGAGAGTTTGTGGGGAACTCAGAGGTTGATGGACGCCCCTCCGGGCACAGGGCTGCTTGCTCTGAGGACTAAATTGGAAGCGGAAGAAAGATTTGAGAAGGAGACCAGGATGACTTTGTTTGGAGCTCTGCAGCACACTCGAACATCAGACATAGACATAAGACTGGACTTACCTCCAATTCCCAGTAATATTGATGTAACTGGGCTGACTATCAGGGTAGGACATTGTGGCTTACTCTCCTATTTAAACTACTGCACATTGTTTAGTTGTTTTTTCATATGACCAGGTCACTCCAAGGATGGGTTCATTTTGCACAAGTTTAAATCTCTTTGATATGTACTGTTATCATTATCATCATTATCATGTTATTTTTTTGTCTGTGCAGGTCCCCCCCTGTTTAGATCAGTCTGAGGATGAGGGCTTCCAGTCAGCCTCCAACATGACCCCTGACTCTCAGTCAGAACCCAGCCCCATTCCAGATATTGATATATGGGAGGCTGTCCGCACTTTTGAGCCTGGAAGACACCGCTGTTGGGAGTCTGTTGGCTGGTAAGTGCCATGCCATTTGTGCTGCAGAAAGTTTAAATGCAATGTAATGTAATTGTAATGTAATTTAGCGCTGGTGCTGACAAAACAAGTACAAAACAGGTCAACATCCTCACATTTCTAAAAGAGCTTTTAGAAATGTGAGATGAGAGAGATCCTCTTCAAGTTGCTTGTGTTTTTTCAACGTTACTCTCGATCTCTGGAGCAAAATGCCAAAATGCCGCTCTGCTTGTACCACTAGCCCACCGGGGAAAAGGGAGTCTCTCTATCTAACTGAGGGAGGCAGGGAGGCCTTCGACCAGCTTTATCGTCTGTGGGAGGGGGAGATGAGGGTGGTGAGCACGAGCACACCCTCGCCCATCCTTCCGCTGCCCCTGGACTCTCAGACACAGCTGGTATCTGACCTCCTCAATGCCCTGATCGGAGTGGCGTCCACAACCTTCCCTCTTAACCAGGTGCATTTCATTATTGTCATTTATCAGTCTCTTAAATGCAATAAAATGTTTATAATTTGCTGTTTTAGGGCCCTGTCAGACTGAAGACATGAAAGTGAACTAAGTGATAAAAGTACTGTGACAGTATATAATTACAAAAAACACCAGACAGAAGGCAATCACAGACAGAATCCATGAAGACTTTGTACATGTGTGATAATATGAGCGCAGTTGATTTATAAAAGCAAGGGGAAAAAAAGACATAAAAGTGACGTGTCAGGCATATTGTATAATCAAATCACTTGCCTAACATTGATACGGGATGTTAAATGATAAAGAAACGAATGAAAAGATTCCTAATGCCAGAAAATAGAAGTCACCAGAGAGCTGGTCTCTTACTTTATTGTTTCCCATTAAGTTTTTACATTTCCAGAAGGTTCTACTTAGGTTTTACAGTATAAATTGAATCCAAATTCCCCCGTTTACTCCCTTAGCTCTTACTGTTGCCTCTCTAGCAGACTTTCATCATTAGAATGCAGGCTGGAACACGACATGGACACAATATCACAAACACCTTTGCAATACAGTTTAATCTAATACAATAGGCATGTGTCAAGTTGTATGTGTGCTATGTCAAACCTTTGTTCAGATGGCCAGAGAAGTGTTTATTAAACTCAAAGGTAATCTTTCAGGCCTAGTCTTTGAGGTCTGTGGCAGTGAAAATGATTGCCTGTGTTGTTTGTGTCCTCCTAGAGGGGATATGTCTAGGAATTTTGTATCCAGTTCTCATAAAAGTTCCATGGGAAGGACAAAATAATCAGCGCCTGATTATGTAATGCAGTCTGATAGAATAACACCATCAGCCATCCCTTCAGATATCCCCATGGAGGTGAATCATGGAGTTGACAGCCTCAAGGAAAATTCAATAATACGAGCTTTTACTGAGAGAGTCTTTGCTGCAAGGCTATTTTATTGGATATTATTAGACTGTACGGTTATTCACAGTATTTTGTTTGTCTGTAAATATGTAATCTCCTTCCTAGAGCGTTCAGTTTGACGTCAGGCCTGGCGTGTGCGTGTCAGGAGCCTCTCCAGAGAGCGTGTCTCGTCTTTTGGGGGAGCTGGCCCAGTACGGCACCTACTACTTGAGGCTTAGCCGCTTCTCTCTGCAGAGCGCTGACAAGAAGGGCCTAGTCTTCCAGGTATGTTTTTACAATGTGCTGGCATGCTGTGGTATGCGTGTTGTGTCATTTCCAGTCGCTGGTGTTTGTGTCTCTGTTTCTATGCAGTCAGTTTTGCTATTTTCTTAAGTACTGCGGCTAATTATCCACTGTACATATTCTTGCTAATCCACAGCATTTTTCTGGTTGTTCACGTCAGCCAGCTACTGTAGCTTAGCCTTAGGCGATGGCCTTTTCAAAATTGTGACTCTATAATTCATGTTAAAAACAACAACAAAACAATAATTTGTCACAAGGTAAACTGAACAGTTCAGTGGTTTTACATCTGCAGAGATAATAAAATAATAATATTTTAAACAATCGTGTTTCTCTCCAAGGCTTTTACAGGGGGTCTGAGGAAGTATCTGCATTACTACAGGGCTTGTGTTCTTAGCACTCCCCCCAGCCTCAGCCTGTTGACTATCAGCTTCCTCTTTCGCAAAGTAGGCCGCCAACTCAGGTAAAGTGAAATTCCTTTTTTTTTTTTTGTCTTTGCTGGTGTCTAGTGTTCATTTTACACTTTTGAACCTCAGCCTCACCCACACGGTGGTACGGTCGTTTCCTGACAGAGAGGACCTTGATGCAAATATCATAAGATCAAAAAAAAATCTCTGCTTTCTTTTAATCTAAGGTACCTGTCAGAACTGTGCTGTGTGGACGGGCCTTTGGGTGCAGGCCATGCTACCTTCCCCGTGGTGAGTCCTCTTTTATCTGCAAACTGCAATATGTCATCCATCACGGCTGTGTTTAGCCTATCAGATGGGGTGTCAGCTTAGTGCCATGTGGCTCTCTTCAGGGTGTTAAACTGCTGTCCTACCTGTACAATGAAGCACAGAATAACTGCAGCAACGAAAACTACCCGGTCCTGCTGTCGCTGCTGAAGAGCAGCTGTGAACCTTACACACGGTCAGTCCCTGTGCACCCCATGCAGATCTGTCCTAAAAACAAAACCCAATAACGACCTTACCCAATAATATCACCCAAGGATGATTTTACTTCACTGATATGTGGAATTTGCTGTATTTTTTTTCCTACAGACTGTCAGGACAGCATCTGACTCTTTCTACTGTGCTTCACTTAGGTTTGTGTCTGACTGGGTGTATAGTGGCGTGTTTCGAGATGTTTATGGAGAATTCATGATCCAGGTCAATGAGGAGTACCTCAGCTTCAGAGGTGAGACGACGCATACACACACATGCGGTCGCACAAACACTTTGGCTTCTGTCAGCAGGTTCTGAAAATGAAAAGCCTGGCAGACAGATTGTCTAGCAGAGGAAAAAAATAGATTTCATTACAGCCTTTATTGCCTAGTTGGATTTGTCCTTGTGTCTATAAAGGATGTCATGAAGTTATTGGATGATAATCAGTGGGAAACAGAATCAGCTACCACAGCTGTGGGGACCAGAGCCATCTCCGCTGAGTAAGCCACAGGGACAAACAAATAAATACTGTTCCTTTATTCTTTTCAGTTGGTACAGCATGCTGGCTAAAACAAAACATTGCCTGAAATAAATTAGTTTTTTTTCTGACATTTCTTCTGTTGTCTGTTCTGGACTAGCTGAATTTTTTTTTTTTTTAATGACTTGACTCCTTGAGGAGAGCAGAAGAGTAAAGTTGAAACAGGAGGAGATGAGGCTTACAGGGCAGATGAATACAGACCCATCTGTACTCTGCACAACTGACTTGTGAGACCGACTCTGTGTGTGTTGGTTATGTTGTCTCGGTCATGCAGCTCTTTAATGTCACGTCCTGTTCGATTTGAAGACACAATAATTTGTTACCACTCAAAATTTTGTTTAGTGTGACACTAAGGGCTGAAAAAGTCATTATTTTTATTATGTGTTACACTGCAGATGTAAAACATCAGAAAAGAAATCCAGCATATCTTTTTTTGTTAGACCACATTTCCAAAATTCAAAATATAATTATACCATTATATTTCAAAACCAAAAAAAAGCTCTTTTTTTTCTCTCACTTGTGAGCCTGTTTGGCATTTTGCTTTAAAAATTACATAAATGATAAATCAGTTAGCAAAACAGTTTTAGACTCTCGATCAGACAAAACAATATGTGGAAATATCACCTTGGTCTCAGGCATTTTATAGACAAAACAATTAACTGAGAGAGTAATTGGCAGATTAAGTGATAATGAAAATACATTTTGGCTGCAGCCTTATGTTAGTGAGTTGTTTATGAGAAAGGAATAAGAAATCTTGTTGAAATCTTACTCCCCAAACAAGTACACGCTGTAATTGCCTCATTATGACAGTGCTCCATAAAAAGAGTTCTGATATTAATCATTATAGCCTGTCCAAATACTGTATGTCATGCAACACCCCATTCAAGGTCAGACCATCACCTCGGCTTTGTCTGGCTAAGAGGTTCATTTGCTCATCGGCTACACCTCATCAACTCCTGCAGTGAACCTCTGCACTTCTCGCGCCTGCTTTTTGGAGGACACACAAATGTCATTGTTCCCCTCAAAGTCCGTCGGCCAGGGAGGCAATCAGCGGATAAGCTTTCTTGGCAAGCTGCAGGCTTTCTCTAAAAGAGCTCTGGAGGCTCAGAACATTCATGTTCTCTTATGCTTTTTGCTTAGGATCACTGAGCTAAGCGCTAACAATTTTCAAGTGTTAATTCAAGCAGCCAGAGTTTTGCCATGCCCAGCAAGTCATGCTAATAAGGAAAAAACTTAAGGCCCAGCACAGTCTAGGTATTACTTTATGTACCTCAATTGTTAGAGTTGTACTGCTATCAGAATCATAATGGCCCGGTAAAACTATTTGATCTGATTTTCAGAACAGCGTGTAACAGGCCTCTCTGAATCTCTGCAGACAAACACTTCTGGGTTCAAGGCTACACTCTGATCTCAAAGGACGTGGAGGATTGTGTTCCCATCTTCCTGAGACACATTGCCAATGATGTGTACGTCTGCGGAAAGACGATCAACCTCCTCAAGATCTGCTGCCCACAGGTTCGTTGTTCACATCCATATGTACAGATGAGGTAAATATTACCTAAATTCTATCTTAATTTATTCAGTACAAAGTGAATTTTGGCTGTTGTTTGCACTGAATAAATTATCATAGAGAGAGTTAATCCTCAAGCTAACCCCACCATATTTGATCTGTTTTGGTTTTTTCCATGGTGACAGCCGTGGCCCGGAGAATTGTGTTTGCGGGTTGTCCGTCCATCCATCTGTCCCATGCTTGTGAAGCGATATCTCAGGAAAGCCTTGAGGGGATTTATTCAAATTTGGCACAAACGTTCCCTTGGGCTCAAAGATGAACTGATCAGATTTTGGTGGTCAGAGGCCAATGTGACCTCACAAAACACTTTTATAACTCCAGAATTAATGTGCTAATTATGACAAATTATCAGACAAGTCCAGTTGGATAAAATGATAAAGTGATGACATTTTATATCCAAATGTCAAAGGTCAACTTCACTGCAATAGCCTAATGTTCTGATTTTTTTTTTTTTCTGGCCGTTATTAACACCATGACTCAGGAACAGAAGGGTACATTGTATTTTATTACTCACATCTACTGGCTTTTGTATTGTATTATATTTCTTGCAACTTTGACTGGTTGGTGAACAAATACAAGAATGGGGCATAAATCTTTTTTTTTTTCATCCGTTCTCTTCTGTAATTGGCTTATAGACTAATGCACAGAATGGCTCTGACATGGACAACATCCAAATGTACTTCACAAATTATCCACCTGCCACAATAACGATTCTACCTATTTGGAAACCCATTCTGCCCGCAAGGGGTGGGACAAACAATCAATACTGACACAGAGGTGGACAGGCTCCTGCAAATGTTTATCAATATGTTATCATCAGTAGTGTGATACAGTCTCTTGTGTTGTGGAGGCAGAGGTGTTTCCATCATTCATTGCAGACATTTGAACGCTGCTTGATGCTTCTGACTTTTCCAGGTGTACACCTGCTTTGTAAAAAACAGTTTTTACCATCTTAGATATGTAGATTAACGAAGCTCTTATGATGTCTAGCAGATATCAGAGTTGCCTGCATGGCGTTGCCATTGGTATTGAGCACTAAGTATCGTCAATGCATCGTCATAAGTCGCCCTGTGTTTTCCAGCTCTACTGGCTGCAAGACACCTGTATAAAACTGTCAACTTAAGTGTAATATGTTTATAATGTACACCAGCAAATGAAAAGCCACAAGGATGTTGGACCAGTTATTAAATCCAAAGGTTCATTTACTTTTTCCACTAGACTAGTCTATGTGTGTGTTATTAGCTAAAGCACATAGTGTATGTCTAATACTTGTGACCTCATGTCACATTTTATGAGCAGTAAGCGTGGAAAACCAGGTACAAACTCTCTGCGAACTTTGTGTCCACAGCACTACATCTGCTGGTCGGAGCTGCCGGCGCCTCGCATCGCTGTCACGTTCTCCCTCCAGGAGGTGGAGGAGATCGAGAGGGACTGCGCGGTGTACCGCGGGCGCATGGAGAGGATTGCTAGGCACAGTGCCATCAGCAGGGAGGAGCAGGTTCTGAGACACACGCATCATTCCATCCAGTTCTGACATGGAGTTTTCCATACTTTTTGTTCTGAAGTTTGAAAGTGAAAAAAGAAATTTCTTAATATTGCTTCTTCTCAGTTTTGTCTGACAAGTGCTTTGGTCAAATTTACATTAAAATGTAAGAATGTGTTTCATATGCAGCGAATGTTAGTAGATATGGCCGTCAACATGGTGTATTACCTCAATAAAGACACCATTATATCGGTACTAGCTGACTTTAATGGCTTTTTTAAAAATCAAAGGAAGCCTGAATTTCAGGGAGGGAAGGCAAACCTATGGTAAGACAAGACATTAAACGGGTATTGTTCCTTAAGAAAGAGAGAGAGGAGTTTTTTTTTTTTTTTAACATAACATGATCCATGATTGTGACATTACCCCTGAAGTACTGAGAATTTCAGCAAGCCATTAAAATGATGCAGCTGAAGTCTGGGGCTTTCACGCTGCATGATTTAGTGTAACACCCTGGTTTGTAAAAGGCCTGCATAGTGTGTGCTGCCGGCTGTGCTGACTGGCAAAGGTGGTGAGGGAGAGGTGAGCTACTGGGCAGGTGGATAGATCTTTGTTAATGATGATTTCTTGTCTGTCTATTGTTAGGCCCTGCGTACAGAGCAGGCTCGCCAGGAGCTGATCAATCAGGTCAGAGAGTCGGCAGCCAAAACCCTGGAGAGCATCCGCGGTGAGTGTTACACTTAGACACCCACGCAAACTGAGTATAATTTTATGGAATGATGTACATGGGCACCTCTGCCCTGCTGAGTATACCTTTTAACAAATGGCTCAGCCCTGAGTATAACCCACATTCCCTTGTTAACGCTTGTGCACAAGATCTTTCCTCTGCTCGATTCATTCCTCTCAGGAGATCAGCAGAGATGCACAGGAGCAATTGCTGTGAGATATGCTTTGAACAGCATCCAGTGCTACTGGCTGAATAATCTAATCATTCCTTGCACCGTTTAGCAAACTCCTCACATCACTCATTACTTCAAAAGATGCGTAGCAAAGTTTGGGAAGGGAGGTGGCTGGGTGGAGGAATGTCTGGCGTGCTGCTCTGCTTGTGCCTTGGCATATGCATATTTTGTGCGTTTGTGTCAGGCAGATGGTGATATCGTTTTGTGTGCATCTGTGTCTGTGTGCGCATGGGAGAGGGAGAGAGATGGAAATGTAATGTAATGTTATCTCCCTTGCCCCCTGTAGGGCGGCAGGTGTCACAACGTCTGGCTGAAGAGGCCAAGAAGAGAGAACGTTTTGAGGAGCTGAAGCAGCACCTGGAGCAGGAGCAAGAAGTGTGTTTTATATCTGTGTGTGCATGTGTTTCAGTGAGAAAAGATGTGATGGATGAAAAGAGACTAAAACAAAACCAGATTGCCTCCTCTCTATTTTGAAAGTAATTAGGTGTCAAAAAGCGTGACCCCATCAATTAGATCAAAAATGTCAGGAGAAGAAAACAGCATGAACGAAGATTTGGTTTCACAAATTTCAGACAGCATTAGCTGTGTTTTGGTAGCTGAAAGCGATGATGTTTGTGTCTGTCTGTGTGTGTTTGTGTTTGGCACCAGTGGCGAAGTGCAGCCAAGAAGAAGCAGGTGGAGGATGACTTCAGTTTTGCCAGAGAGCTGAGAGACAGAGAGAAGAGACTACAAGCCCTGGAGGAGCAGCTGGAGCAGAGAGCCAGGTCTGACTGCTTTTACAGCTCCTACCCGAGATGTTAATGTTTTATTGATGATTGATTCATCTCTGTTAAGATTTTATTTGATCTAGAATATATTAACCATGTGCAGAAGACATGATGTGGCATCAGCTCTGTCTTAGCAGAATATTTCAGTGGCTGAACTTGTGCCAAACTTCCATACAGTTGGGATAACTGCGTGATGCCACAGCGTGAGCAAATGTTAACAGAGCCTGTAATGCGAACATGGCGTGTGTGGCTTGCCATCCGATGGCTAAAAGCTGCCATTTGGGTCGACTGAGCGAGCCCCCGTCATCTGCAGCTCTCTTCATCCAACCAGTTACCTCTCCACCTTCGCAGTAATAATCTATGTAAAGATTCTCCATTTAAATACCTTATGTATTTGCAAAGTGCTATTAGAATATTCCGCTTTAGGATTAAAAATAAAGCTTTTACAAAGGAAGTTGATTTAAATGATTATGTATCATTAAAGCAGGTAACAATAGATTGAGAAAATTGCTCAAAGTTATATTCACAGAAAGTACATACCCTGAAAGCACACATTCACACAGACATATGGCAGGCCAATATGCTAACAGAGTCCCTTATGAGCACATGCACATTGCTGGATAATTTGCACCCAGATTGATATAAGTTATTCAGTATTCATATAAAACATACTGTGGTTGAATGGCCTAATGGGGGAAAATGTTGGATTGGGTAAATTAAAAGCTGTACATTTGATGCTAGTCATGTCATGCGTCCATCTCTATGTGCGTGTCAATTTCAAAGAGATGCATTTACTGCAAGTGGCTCCGAATTAGACCCTCAGCCAAATAATTTAACTTGTAAATTGTTGTTTCTACACTCAAACTGTAGGAAGGAGCTGATTGCTCAATACAGCCGACTGTCAGAGGAAGCAGCCCGCAGAGAGAGACGGGCCATGTGGAGGGTGCAGCGAATGAGACTTGATGAAGCTCGCGTCCTGTTCTTCCTTCACGACAGGCAGCACACTCAGGTTGGTCATAAATGATCACAGACGAGCGTGCACACAGAGAGGCAAAGCTGAGTGTGGCTGAAGAGACTGTGGCATGTTGTGTAAGGTATGTGAAGTAATTTCAACCAATGCTCTTGTGCATTCTTTCCAGGCAATCCTAGAAAAATATCCCTTAGGCCAGGAGAGACCACCTGTGGAAGCGTTGCCACCTGTTCCCTCAGCACAACAGAGTGTAACACAACCAACACCGGTACAACAACACGCTGGTTCTTGAATATTAACCACATTTTTGCCCCTTTTTGTTCTCTCCTTAAGTGCATCCTGAACACATCCTCAAATTATTATCTGCTCTTAACAGGAATCTACCTCTCAGAACCTACCTGAGCAGCAGCCGGCCGAGACCCAAGTATCACACCCAGCACCCGACCCATCTTCATCCACACTTACCCCCCTCACAGCAGACCCCGCCCTCATCTCGGACGACATTGATATCAACGATTTTCTCCCTAAGTCACCAAATCCTGACAGTCAGCAGGTGGATATGGCCCTACAGGAGATTGGGTCTGACCTACCTGAAGTGTGCCCTACAGCACAACTGGTTGACTATGACTTCAGTGCCCCCTTTAGTCCACTTGATGGTATCACTGGCCAGGCCTCAGCTCAGCCCCGGCCACACTGGGGACCTGCTGTCCACACTGATGTGGTCCAAAACCACCCCTCTTTTTCTCACATCCCCATTAAAGAGAGTATGTCTCAAGCCCAGGAGAATGTCCCCAAAGCCAGCCCAATTGGTCAAGCCTCCAAATCAAGCCTTCCGTTAGGCCGGTCTACCCCAGAGGAGCCCCAAAATACATCTGAAGACCATGCATACAAACGCCCCTCTCAAGCCTCAGCACAGCCAGTAGATGTGAGTGGCACAACCACAAAAAGCAAGCAAGAAGAAGTTGCACCAATGGTGACTTCAGAAGGTAAAACAGAGGTAAAAGAAGATGAGTTTAAAACGCTTGAACACACAAAAGAAGATGGCATGGTTGGTACCGCCCCCTCCACCACACCAGAGCGAGGCTTTGATGATGGTGGCCACAAAGTAGTGACAGATGTTTCTGACTGTGGTGGTGTTAAATCACCTGAGACAAACAATCAGCACCACGGCTCGGATACTAAAGGTAGAGCTGCTGAAAATATATCTTCACCAGACATACACCATCACGTCTCACGTGCAAACTTAAAGGTTGGAGAGTTGGTTTCAGACGTTGTTGCCCCTCAGCCATCACCCAGCATCCATGGCCACTCCTCTGATGCTCACATAAAGGTGGGACAGTTTGTATCAGAGGTGACTGCTCTTCTTCCGTCTCCTAACGCCCACGGTCACGCCTCAAATTCCCACATCAAGATAGGAGAACATGTTTCAGAAGTCAACGCTCCTCTGCCTTCCTCCAGCGTTCACGGTCACTCTTCCGATGCTCACATTAAAGTGGGGAAAATGTTTCAGAAGTTGTGGCTCCTCTTCCTACTCCAAACATCCACGGTCATGCCTCAGATGCCCACATCAAGGTTGGGGAGCTTGTTTCGAATGTGGCCGCCCCCCTGCCCTCCCCTAACGTTCATGGTCACTGTTCAGATGCTCATATCAAAGTTGGAGGAAATGTTTCGGAAGTTGTTGCACCACTCCCTGCTCCAAGTATCCACGGTCACTCCTCTGATGCTAATATAAAAGTGGGCGAGTTCGTGTCCAACGTATCTGAAGCAAGACCTCGCTGGAGTAAGCACGGGCATTCCTCAGACTGCATGCTTCAGCCCGGCTGTGTGATATCTGGAGCTCAACCAGCCTTGCCCCCCTTGCCTGGAAGCTCTCATGGTCACTCCTCAGACTCAACGTTAGGGATCGGATGTGTAGTTTCAGGAGATGAACCCAAACGTTCCCCTCTACCTGGCAGTGCCCACGGTCACTCCTCAGACTCAAATTTAGGCACCGGATGCGTTGTGTCTAAAACCGAACCCCTGCCATCACCACTACCAGGCAGCGCCTATGGCCACTCCTCTGATTCAACGCTGGGTGTAGGTTGTGTGGTGCTGGGGACAGAGCCGCAACCCTCTGCACTGCCCGGCAGCGTTTATGGCCACTCGTCAGATTCTTCGCTTGGAGTTGGATGTGTGGTGAAGAGCAAAGGTAGTGGAGATCAGCAGAAAATGGAGGGCAATGAAGATACTAAAGGTATTGAAAAGTACAAACTGATATAGTTAAGATATATAAAGCAAAATCCATTGAGGATTTTGCTTTATAAATGACTGAAACAATTAATCACCAAATTGTAATTTCTTTAATCCATGGACTAATTGATTAATCAGCTCATCAAATTTGTGTCAAGCGTCTCTTTGCATTAGAAAGTCTCAAAATACCAAAATATTTTTCCAGACTTGGAAAGACAGTGAAGAAGTGTTTGTTTTTTGTTTTGTTTTTTTTGCTGAAGAATGGTGTCCAGCAAATCAAGATGTCACTGAAAACTGTGTCTGTTCAGGTTCTAAGTCAGAGAGCCCTGGTGAGCAGCTGCTCGAGGGCATGGGCTCCTGGGCAGCGAGCTTCGGTTTGTCCCCCGGAGAGAGGTCTGAGCGGGAATACCTCCTGGCTTTGTCTGGTCAGTACCAGGTGGACAACTACGAAGACTGCTACAACCTAATGGGTGAGCTGAAACCATGTGACTTGCTCAAGATTAATATTTCCTTTGGCTTATGCTTTATGCAGGCAATGTGATGTTCAACACGCACAGCAAGGACTTTTGTGCACGTTAAGGGTGAATGTCTGTTACAGCCAGGCTTTTAGACACGTGTGTCTAGCCTGTACATAAGGAGTGAATAACACCTTTTGTATTTGACATTCAAAATCAGAAGTCAGGCGTCACAAATGACTCTGCGGTGTGTCTCTGTCACACAATAGGCAAACTGAAACAATGTTGCATCTGTCCTCAGTCGTATGGAGAAAGTTTATGGAAAGCCATTTGTTGCTGGGTGACAGCCAGACAACTCTGCTGAGAGAAATAAAAAAGATAATTTATGCACAGACACCTACAAGTACATATATTTGGCTATCATTAGCATAACACTGAAAAGAGAGACCGTAGCTACAGATAAGATAAGTGCCAATATGGAGCATGTGAATAGAAAACAGGAGGGGATCCAAAATCAAACCTTGAGGAACAAGGCAGGAATTCAGTCAGTTGAAAACGGTGAGAGAACAACCTAACGGACTGAAATGGTTGTATTTTCTTGGGGACTGAAAATACATGAGGCTAACCATGTGAAGCACTTTAAAACAAAGCTTTACTCGTTCCTGTAGTGCAGAAAATTGCTGAAGATAGGAAAATAAAATGGGTCTGCCTTTATTCGAGAATGTGAAGATCTTTATGTGGCTGAAATAACTTAACACATTACTTCATTTGAAACACAGCAAAAGATCAGGTCATATTGCAAAGAAATTAAAATGATACACCTTACAGTGGTGGCGCTTACTTGATGGAAAATTTTAAAAATATATCTATATATATATATATATATTTTTTAAATGTTCAGGAGTGATGCATTTCTGTTAAATATTTACTCCATCAGCCGGCACAGGGGCAGCATAAAAAGGATTGTTATTTCATAAAGGTATTAGGTGTAGTTTATGTTTGGCTGGGGTGCATCATGGCTCGTTGAAGTAATAAACAGGATATTACTTTTTCACCCTGCGTTTGTAGTTCAGTCATGCTGCCATTATTCATGCCAGCTTCCAGGGTCTCCATGAAATCAATCAGACTCTGCTTAGCTGAGTACATCTTCCACACCACTGATCAGAGTCAGGAGCACTAATTGTTTAGTGAGCTTTACCGTAAATATAGAGGGAGGTTGGACAAAGCAATGGGAATAACTTGCATATAAGATAATGCTGTAGGGTGAAATCACCTTGCATTAAATACTTCTCATGATTGTTTTATCTTGTATCGTTAAATGAGTAGAAGAGGTTTTTATTCATCTCCAGGGTTGTTTTAATGCAAAAATAGTATTTATGTCAAGTCTTCTACTTTTCATTTGACTATCCTTGCGATTTTTTTTTCGTTGTGGTATTTGAACCATCATGGTTTTCTGCAGTTGTGTGAGAGTGTTATTTATTCAGCATCATACCTGTCATCCCCCTCTCACGCAGCTTCATCCCCCGAGTGTCAGCTGCTGAAGCAGGTAACTCGGGGCCCCTGGGGCCTTCCTATGGACCCCACACTTCGCAGAGCTCCAGACACCACTGCAGTCCAACTCAGCGAGATGGTTTCCCTGCCGGTTCTGATAAAACACTCTGTCACTACCCCGCTCATCACACAGTGAGTGTCTGGCTGGGAAAAAGAAATAAAGCTGTGGGAGGAGAGGGGCTGTTTTGTGTTAGAGAGGCATTAAAGCAGTTGTATTTGTAAATTATGAGCCCCTTTTAAACAGAGATCCAGTTATATTGCCATTAAGAGGACCCTTCATTCTGCATCTGCCCTCTCCCTTTTACACAGACATCGATTCAGCTCTGTGAGTAGCTCCGATGCCAGCTGAACGGTGGAACAACAATGCCCCCTTCCATGTTCTTACCTTTTTATACTATACCCACGGAGTCCTACGCTTTAAGAGAAATGCATGTGAGGTATTTCACTCATCTCTTGTTAATTTTCTGCTCCTTCAGGGCAGTTAAACTGCAGCTAAGTGCATATTCTGCACTGCAGGAATAACGTAAAATCTTATTACATTCAACCATTGTAGGATCCTTTCTCCGTTTGAAATTCCATCAAACTCCAGACAAGCTTGTCACTCTTCACCTACAGTATTTCTGCACTCTATGCACTTTTGCCTTTGTGTGTTAAGAAATGGCTTTCTCATCCCTTTCTGCACACAGAGAGGGTGCAGTATATTTAGCGTTGGAATTCACAACTCCAAATTTTCATTAACGCATTTTTATCTCATGCTTTAGACGACACAGTGGAGTTTGGCAGAGATTTTCAGCTCTATTTTTGTGGCCTCTTCCCTGCTGACTTCTTGGAGAGAGTGAAAATTCCTGAAATCCCACTCTTATAGAAATGTAAATTGCTTAGGAATAATTTAAAGTAATGGGACACTGGAAGTCATCCAGAAAGTAAAACAAAAAACCCCAACTGTTATTTTCTCCAAGCTTTCTTCAGAGCTGATGTCTATCAGCCTGTGTCAAGCGTGCAAGTCAGCATCATTTTCAGTCCTGATTCCTGTGTTGAAACTTTTCTCACCCCATCTCGGTCCTTCTCTCCTCCACCTTCTATCCCCAGCGTATCTTTGGTGAACAAGGCAGTAGTGGACTACTTCTTTGTGGAGCTGGGGGTGGAAAGGCACTTTGAGGCTCTGCGCCACTTCCTGCTGATGGAGGATGGCGAGTTCGCACAGTCTCTCAGCGATCTGCTCTTTGAAAAGGTGATGATCTGTCAGAGTTGTCGTGGTTATTGGTTCATATTCAGAACAGGGTGACGTATGGTATTTTTCTGCAGTTTATTACATTCCAGGAGAGGACAAGGACACAAGGTCCCTTGAATAGGGCCAATTTTAAACCTTTTCTCTTTTTTGAATAATCAGCACTGCATTTGAGACAAATTTGAGAACATGTAGTATAATAATAATAACTAATATAATTTTCATTTACAAAAATATTCCTATGCCAATGCCCATGTCTATTGTTGTTTTAGTTTCCAAAAGAAAAATTGCAGTTGTAGAATGTAGAAGCAAGCCTGAACATCCTTCGAGCTGTTCTATTCAGTATTTTTCTATAAATGATCGCTAATAATAACTGAAAGGTGTCACTTTGGTGACAAACCAAGAGAGTTATCACTTCCGACTCCACATGTCTCTCAACTCTTAAGACACATTTCATCTCATTCTGTTTCATGTCATTGCTTTGCTGACTGCAACTTTACTGTTTAAAAGCTCTAAAAACCCACTGTACATTACCTGAGCAGAACCAAACAGCAGATTGTAACAGTTAGTCAGTGAGTAGTTGGTAAGCATCGTGTACCATTTAGCAGCTTAAGAGCCAGATATTTCCCCCAGGAGTTGAGTGTTGGTGGAAACCAAAACAGAGCTAAAAGGAGAGTGAAGATTGGACGTACTAATCTCTGCAGAATGTAAACAGTCTTCGAATTAATGTTGATCTTTATTTGCATAATTAAGCAACTATTTGTTAAGACATTAACCATATCATACTGTAAGTGGTTAATACATCAGCTTAGTGTCGTGCTGCCATTGCAAGTTTAAGTGTTATTGATGCTTTAACTTGTTTGCATTTTATATCTGACGTCTCTGTTTCAGTACGTGATGTGTCAGTGCCAAATTTCCACTTATGTCAAGCCCGAGCTTCCTGGCATGAAATAACAAGCACAGCTTTTGCTGCTACCTTGGTGCAGTTCTGTGGAAACATTCATGTACATCTGTCTCATGAGGCCCATGAAACAGAAGGGTTTTGTTCCAGCCAAAGACTACACCAGCTGATTTTGCTGATTAGCGCACCGTCAGTGGAAAGAGAACTAATCACTGCAATCAGCTACCTGTAGGGTTTGTTTGGAATGAAAACCTGCCAACTTTTAGGCCTCCGTAGCGCATAGGAAATGACAGGTGTCGAGGAGTGGGTAGGTTATCCTTGTTTGTCCTTCATGTATTTATTTGACTGACATTGCCTCTACCCAGCTTGGCAGTGGGCAGACTCCCGGTGAGCTGCTGACCCCCTTGGTCCTGAACTCCATCCTCAGCAAGGCCCTGCAGTACAGCTTACACGGGGACACCCCCTTGGCTGGCAACTTCACGTTTGCCCTTCGCTTCCTTCCTGAGACCTTTCACCCACATGCCCCCGACTCCCTCAACTGTCTGGAGCTACGGTACAAGGTCAGGCGGTGCATTTTAATGGAGTGAGTCACGCAGTGCATGCTTCCATGGCTAGGCTTTTTTTTTTTTTTTTTTTTTAGCATGAGTGGCAGCAGGAATGTGACAACCTGTCATGTTTGACAAACTGCTCTGCGTATGGAAAATTAGCTTATCACGCACTTAATGGTTGATCCTTGTAGATGGATTGCAGTTGGGTCTTTTGGATGACATGCACAGTGACTAATGCTGCACATATTGTCCCCTGCTCTTGTTCCCGCCTGTGTTCGTCACCCTCCTGCCTCGCTCATGACTGTTCCCTTCCCCACGGAATCCCCATTTTCTGCCTTTCCTGAATCCTTCCTCACTTTTTTCCACATCTTTATCTCCTGCATCATGTATTTTGCTTCGCCGTTTCTCTCCCCATTTCTCTTCCCCATCCCTTTTTGCTTCTTCCCCCATTTCTCACCACCTTCCACAACCCTCTCACTTCCTTTATCGTCTCTGCATTCACACCTCCCATCGCCTCATCCGTCACTCACCCTTTACCTGTTTTTCTCAACTCCTGTTTCACTCTCCTTTTCTTTCTTTCACACTTGATCACTCACACCTTCTACACTTTCCCCCCCTTTGCCTTGGTATCTCCATCTCTCTTTCCTTTCCCTGTCATCTCCCAGGTGGACTGGCCATTGAACATCATCATCACGGACAGCTGCATGAACAAGTACAACCGTCTGTTCTCCTTCCTGCTGCAGCTCAAACACATGGTGTGGAGCCTCCGCGACGTCTGGTTCCACCTCAAGAGAACAGGTGAGAATTATGGGAGTAGTTGGTTCAGGCTCAGCTTGGACTCCACCTTACCTCTGAGAGGGATGACTCAAGGTTCTTCCTGTTGTGCTTCAACCCTTTATGAAATATTCATAGAGGGGAAAGTTGCAGTTCCTTTATGTTTTATTTATACACAGCATATCTCATAGATACCAGTGGGATTGCTGTGTGCTTCACTGGCTTACATAGTATTGATCAACAAAAGTCTGTGGACAGACAACATCAATGGGTTTCCTGATGAGGAAGAAAACAACATATTAAAGTCGTAGAGGGATGTAAACCTCAGTGATTATAACATTAACATTCCTGATCGCATAGGGCAAATGTGGATATTACTTAATACACGACTGAAAACAGATTTTTTTTTTACCATAAGCAGGACTAACCATGACCACGCTGAAACTACATGAGAAGACAATTAACCAAGGGCCAGTCTGTATCAAAGCTAAAGCTTCAACTATTTTTATTACTACTTACAGTGTATTGACTTTAGCCTAATTTTTTTTTTTTTAAATGACAAATAAAATTAATAAAAAGAAGACTCTTAACTCAATTTACATAGCAGTTTTATATTTTTATCATTTTCATAGTTACTAAAAAAACAGCACATGTAAGCAAAACATGTAAAAGTACTGATGCATGAGAGCATGAGCATGCGAGCACAAATTGCCTTTTTTCTTGCAAACGGTAAAATGAGACCCCAGATATGTTGTGTTTAAAATCATATGATACAGAAAAGCAGTAAATCATCACATTTGAGGTTCAGTAATGAGCAGAGGTTTGTTTTATGTCCTTGGAGGGCTGATCATGACTTGTTCTTTGCTTCTCCTTTTTCTTTCCTTCAGCGCTGGTGAAAGGTGCCGGTCGCTCAGTGCAGTTTCGTCAGCTGCAGCTCTACAGACATGAGATGCAGCATTTTGTCAAAGTGATACAGGGCTACATCGCCAACCAGATCCTGCAGGTGTCATGGAGCGAGTTCACAGCCAAGCTGGCCACTGCCAGTGACCTGGATGCCATCCACCGCACACATGCAGACTACCTCAACAGAGCCATCTTCAGGTGAGGGCCGGTACTGCAATGTCCCTATTACATTATTTATTGAGGTCTTGCTTGCTGTCATTTCTGAACACAAAATAGTTGATATATGACACCTGTCCATTGTTGAAAATGTATGTGCCTCAGTTGGACGGACTGAAGAAGTCAAACCACACTCATGACATTTTGATTTTGTTAGTTTATTACGTTATTAGTATTTGACCTCACTTGATAGAATTTGTTGGTGTTGCTGCCTGACTTAAGTTGCATTAAATAAGAATTTTGTGACTGGTTTATATATCTACCCCAAATTGTCAAAATTCTTTATTAAAAATATATAAGAGGTGTTTTGAGTTTGGCCACTGTAACATCTAACATCTTATTTGAGAGTGTATAAAAATCTGATAATTAACATAGGCACAAATCCATATTTTCTAATCAACTTTTTCTCATCTTAGCTAAACTTAAACCACTGCACCTGGGGAAAAATTGTTCCATATAATAATATTCTTTCTGAATTGGCTTGAATTTCCCCTGGGATCATTCAGGTTCAAGTCCAGTTGCTCTCAGATTTGTATTGAGCCCAACCTTTAAGTCAGTTTTTCAATTAATCACCATAGAAATTAATTGGAAAATAAGAATTGATTAAATAAATCCTTTCAACAGCAAAACCGGAAAATATTTCTCTGGTTCCAGCTCATTAAAGTTGAATATTTGCTGGTGTTTTCAGTTGTCTGTTATAAAACTGTTTTTTAAAAACTAATTTACGTTATTTATTAATTTGCCATTTTTGTTGTTGATTAATCGTTTGGTCAATGACAGATCAGAAAATGTCGGCATTGTCATTCGATGTGTTGCTTTTTCTCATCAACAGTCCAACACCTAAAGGTATTTCTTCATCTAAGCAGGAAAAAAACATTAATCCTTAAAATTGGCTTAAATGTTTTCTTTCAGTTAATGAACTAACAGTCAGAGCTTTGAGCTAATTAATAAACCAAGACAGTAATCAATTGCAATCCTACTGGGTACTCCATTTTTATGAAGATTGGACCATTCCTATACAGAGGGACTTAAGTGTTGTAAACTTTTACAGACAGCAAAACTATAAATTAAACCCAGCAGGAGTTTGGGCCGCAGTTGAAGTAGCACACTCTGCACCCATAATTTCATTTAAAATTGATTCAACCTCCTTGTAACAAGTTAATTAAAATTCCAGTCGGATCGTTGGTTAACTTTTGAACCCAATGAATGATTTAATCTCAGTAGCAGAGGTCGTCACTATCACACTTTTCTGTGTAATTTCAGGCCGTCTGAAAAGTCATTTCAAAGTTCTTTGTCAAGTTTCCTAAACTTTGCTCTCTCGCTCTCTCTCTTTCTCTGGCGCCCCTGCTTACTCCCTCTTTCTCTTGCCTTTTCAGGGGTTTGCTGACAGAGAAAGCAGCTCCGGTCATGAACATCATCCACAGCATCTTCAGTCTGATCCTCAAGTTCCGGGCCCAGCTGATCGCACAGCCCTGGGACAGCCAGCACGGGGAGGCAGTGCACCCCAGCTTCATTGCCATGCAGCAGTCGTACAATACCTTCAAATATTACTCTCACTTCCTCTTCAAAGGTGAGGATGCAGAATATTGTTTCACCTCTGACTTAATAAAAACGGAGTCTATTTCTGTGCATTCACTCACATTTAAATTCTGGGAGAGGATTATCGGAGTAAAGAAGTTCTGATCCCTGCTTGTGATAATTCTCTCGACACGTTTTTGTGGAGCAGTTTCATAACTATTCAGTTTTTCTCTGAGGAGGCAACAAAGAAATTAGATAAGCCCACCTAAATGATTTAAATTTGTATTCTGTATATTGTAATTGTTTAATACTGTGAAATTCAGTTAATTTAATTAAGCAGATTAAGTTGAAGTATAACATGTAGATGGCCTTTTTATTTTAAGATGCAAAACAGTTTCAAAGATTTCCAAATGTTTCAACATCAAGAGTCGTTTTTTTTTTTTTCAGTAAATGTGGCAGAAGAATTAAATTATCCACTGCATTTTAATGACTGGGAGACTAGCTTCCTTTGTACTTGGAATATTTGAGTTTTGCCATTTTTGCTGTGATGAGGGACAGGGAAAATAAAAATTTCTGGTTCAGGTGAGCTGCAGATGATAATCTCCTTCTAGATTAGGCCTAATGACCTTAGAAATGATGTCAAGTATGCTAAACAAAAACCTTACAACAAAGCATTGTCTTTAAGTAATTTTGAATAACTTTCAATCTGAAAGCACCGATTTAATAAATGTCTCTCTTCTCTCAGTGGTGACCAAGCTGGTTAACCGAGGCTACCAGCCTCATCTGGAGGATTTCCTCCTTCGCATCAACTTCAACAACTACTACAAAGACTCCTGAGTTGTGTGCTGCTGTGTGTAAGTTGTACAAGAGCTCAATGTCTCACTTCCATGTAAGACATGCTGTTTATCAGTTGCAACATTGTGTATTGTGAGTGTTTACATTTTTAGAATCCCTTTTTAAAACAAAATACAGGTGATCAGATGTATATAATTCAGTTGTTCAGGCCTTCATTTCAGTGTGCATGGATTTGACATTGAAACCCCATTAGGCAACCCACATCAGTGTGCCGGATTACTTACCTGTGTGCTTGATTAATTGGACTGCCTCTATAATTATATGCTGCCAAAGTTTGCAATTGAGATGAAGCTAACGCCTACTGTAATGCCTCCAGTGTTCAGCTGTGCTTCCAGCTGTGTCAATTTTAAGTGCATATAAATGAAATGTCAACTATGTAAATACTGAAGGACAATGCTTAATTTAATAAATGCTCTATTCTTCAAAGTTGCTCTTAAAAGTTATTTTATGATGAAGAAATGACAAAAATATGTTTAAGAAAAAAAAGACATATTTATTAAAGATTGCATGTTAACAGTGGTTTTAGAAAACTAGGACAAATTAAGTGCGAAGCCTTATGGGTAGCAGATTCTGTCAACTATTTACAGAAAGAGACAGAGAACAAGGAAAGAAAATGTATTCCTTGTTATATTACGGGAATTTATTTTCTACACCATGGGTTCGGGAATTTTTCCTGACAATGCACAACTTACAAAGCAAAAATATCAGCTCTATGCAGCCCAGCTGTGATAAGTCTGATGTGCTGTTCTTGACTTCAGTTCAGTTGGAAAATCTCTTGTCATAGTATTCTTATTCTCATAGCAGGCAAATTGTTGCTGTAGCCACAAGGTGTAATTATTTAGTAACAAGTCAAGTCTTGTGAAATCCATTTAGTTAGTAAGTAACCTCATGGTGCAGAAAGAACACAACATAGTTTAATCACTCATGCCTACTGTTTCCACTGCTTCAAGACACATACGGTCACACTGACTACTGATAATTAACAAGCAATGCAAGAGTCACTGCCCTGCAGACATGGTTTTGATTTAACCTATTTTAAGTTCTTCATTGTCTTAGAACTTTCACATTTCTGTGCATTTTGCAGCCATTAACTGTTATTATTTAACAGTTATAAACCTTGGAAGTGCAATATATTTTTCAGTACATGACCAATAAGAAGTAGTTGCACGGGAGACTTGAGTAGTTGCATGCGAGTTAACATGTGAAACAAAGTATAGGAATAAATTCTCCAGACTTCACTATGTAAACCTAAAAATAAACCTAAACTGAAGCAAATGATTCACCACCTTCGTTTGGATGGTGTGGATATTAAGACAAAAAAACACAATCAGTACCTATATACTGTCCCTTTTGATGCAAGAACCACCCACAGTGGTGTAAAAGCAAAGACTCCAAGTCCAAAGACCCATGCTCCAGTTTTAACTGTGGAAAAGCAGATCTAATGGAGCACCCATGAGATATGCTTTTAGGTCTGGGCAACCCCCTGCCAATGTCTTCCTCTTTTGTCAGCAAAAAACACTGCAGATCTAGTGGAAGAGAACTACACTCTCTAATATGGGTATTACAGTACCAGTGTTAGGGCACAGGGTTCAAGATGAAACCTTCATCCAGGGAAAACCTTTTCTCCTGGTTAAAAGTCAGATTGTGGCCCTGGTCTTGTTTTTGGTCCTGACTGGTACTACGCCTCAGACTCCAGGTCTTCTTGTCCTGCTCCATTGGTCATGTCGCCCGTCTCGGGCTCCAGCAGCAGGAACTTGCCATCATTGGTAAGTGGCATGTTTTTCATCAGCTGGGCCAAGGCCTCAGGGTCCTGGTAAAAGGAATGGGGAAAAACAGCATTGTTCTCTTGCATTTTTTGACATAGTATACTTTTGAGGTTCTTTAATATGTTATACCATGATGTTTTACATTTTCACGACATGACATTTTGTTGTGTTTTTTATGACATACTGTCGTATGACTTTCTGCATTTTTGCAGCGTACTATACGATGGCTTTTTTGCATTTATTGAGATGTACTGATATTTTTATACCATACTTTACTGGTTTTGCATTTTTAAGACATAATTTACTGTGACGTTTTTATGACAAACTACACTGACATTTTTTTTTTGCATTTTTAAGATATATTGTACTATGAAGTGTTCATGAAACAGTAGTGTAGGCATCAAGCCTGTTGATACGTACATTATTTCGTTTCTATAGCATACTCTACTATACCATGTCTTTCACTTTTTAGGACATAACATACCACGGCATTTTTTTGCATGTTTCAACATCTTATTCTTTGATATTTTTTTTCATCATTTTTGTGGATTTTTGTTTATGCTTTCTGCTACATACTAAACTATGAGGATAAGAAATTAAAAAGTCATGAAAAATACCATTGTATAGTATCACAAAAATATATCATGTTCATCATTATATCACATTATTGTAAGGCGTAAAAAGATGAAGAAAAATGTCATATTGTAGTAAGGTAATAAAAACAACTTCATCGGAAAAAAACCCCAAAAAACCCAACAACATTAAATGCAATAGCAGTTCTCATTATGTGTCCAGATGATGGTGTTACCTTCTTGGCTTCTGTGATGTCCTTTGCCAAGCTTATGGTGTAACATATCTGTGAAAAAAGATAAAAAGATGAACTTCAATACACATGTGGGCCCCTCCATGACAAAACGTCAGTGTTTGGAGTATCAACCTTTTCACCCTCTGTGTTGCTCTCAAAGATGAAGGCGCTAAATGAGGGTTCTCCCTCCCCATCTCCATCACTCCAATCTCTGCCTTCCACCACAAATCCCATCAGCCTCCCGTTCTCTTGATGGGCTGCAAACTGACACACCTCTCCAAGCTGGAACTGAGAAGTGTGCAGTGTTGAGAGAAGTCAGGAGGGGTGAGGGGGGAGAGATTACAGTGAACATGACTGAGCCTTAACCTATAACAGAAGAGATTCTTCAGTAAATACTGATTCAGTGTTTCATGATACTTACACTGAGTCTTGTAACTTGAGTCTGAGGGTCAATCAACCTATTGTGAAGACAAATTAGAGGCAGGAATTTAAAAACTTAATGCTTTGGCTTTGACCAGCGAACAATTTTTATGAGGCAACATCTTGGCATCTGTATCTGTTAGCAACTTTTAACATAACAATTTTCTGGGACAATCCCTAACAAAGTGACTTGTCCTTAGTGTCTGATCAAATGCGTATCCTCATTTTCTCTGACTTTCTCTGAATATCTCTCACACATGGACAAACTTTAGACAAATGTGAAAATCAGTCACAGGTTTGTCAGGTTTTGTTTGATAACCTGAGTAGTGCACAAAAGAGTGCTTTGTTGTAGGTGTTTATGCTTTGATGAGGCCTCAGAGGGTTCTTGCTCCAAGGTCCCTCTCACTTAAATTCTCCAGAACATGATCTACAGCAAACGTTTAGCATCAGCCATCAATGACTGACCCTGCTTACCTTGAGACAGACAGTATTACAGGCAAGTCAGACTTTATCGGTCATTTTTTCATAATACCATTTCTTGTGCACAAGGACCTAAAAGTATATACATTTGTTAAAATGTAATTCTATTTAAAGTATTAGTAACTGTAGTAAAGTACAACATTTTTTAACTGCAATTTGATTTCCCTGTAGAAATACACAGTGAGGGGAGGCCACCAGTAATTATGGTCCAAAATACAATGTATTAAACAGTGTAGTACATTTAATTGTAAAGACAGGTTTAACCAAAATTAAATGAATTTCTCACTATCACTGATAAAATTGTGAGGCTGTGTGGCAGTTGAAACTGCAAGAAGGTTATAAGCTATAAACTGTACCTGAGGCTACTGCTGGTGACCATGAGGTGGGACTCTGTAGTCCTGAAGATGTTGTGGATGGCACGGGCAGCCAGCACCTGCCTCATGGCCTCATAGATTACTTCCGGATTATCACCACAGCGAACCGCCATGGAGCCCAGGAAGCGCACAGCGAATACCTGCTGCAGGAGGGAGTCTACAAACATCGCCCACACACATAAACATGTTGGCAACACAGGACACACAAACTTGTGCAGGAGAGTAACTCAAATTACACAAACACACACATAAAAGGGGTTAAAAACAGTGTTTGAGAGACATAAGGTGGAACAATTAAGATGCACATGGACATTGAAAATGGTTACCGTCACTTTCTGTGGAACAGTCATCTTCTGTTTCTCCAAACGGATTTGTGCGTCTACAGGGAAGGGAGCACAAACCCCAGCAAAAAACTAATTAAACTCCTGCACTGAGCCATTAAGAACCATCTAGCTTCCTGGAAATAATATAACCTCTATGAAGCTAACTTTCAGGAAATTTGCATCATTGCCCACCAGTACCTTTTCCTCAGAAACATGCACCCACACAAACTTCCTGTCCCAGTCGCCTGCTCACCTCCCTCCAGATCGGTTCTGGTCCTGAAACTCAGAGGCAGGCAGCATGATGTCAAACTGAATGGGTGTCCCAGGGGCTATCAGATCTTCTGGTTCGGGAGCAGCCCCCGTCTCCTGGGAACTGCTGCTGGTAGTATGGATTCCTCCTGGCTTCGCTCTGAGGCAGACAGAATCGATGAAAGAATTACTACCATGTAAAAAAAACATGTCATAGTATAGAAAGTAATGAAAATTTCTTGAAAATAATGAATAGTATAGAAAGACATAAAATGTAATGAAATATAATAGGATAAGGCATAAACATGTTATAAATAATGTCATACTATTAAAAGGCTTACAATCATCATAAAAAATGCTTTAGTGGAAAAAATGTCAGTATATTAAGTAGGAGACTAATACTAATTTTAGAACCAACACAACAAATTCTTGAGATGGGTGGAAAATATTGTGTGTTCCAATTTTGCATTGATATCATGCACAGGTGCTCAGATGTTGTGTCTGACTTCTTAAACAGCTACTTATACCAAAGAATGTTCAACATTATTATCCATTCCCAACCAATTCTGACTGTTCAAACGATGGAGTCCAAGCCTGCACTGCTGACATGCAATGACAGATTATGTAACGGTTCCATTTGTAAATCATTCCAAGCATCATTTTGTGCATTTTAGGTTCTGTCTTAGGTTTTTATATAGACACATTTTGTAAAACATACATGCCAATACATATATATCAGTGATAGACCTGTGATTTAAGATTTAACATGTTGGCTTACTACTGGCTTTTACTTACACAAATAATCTGTGTAGTACTGCCACAAACATGAACTTTGCAATTTTGTTCATAAAATCTTAAATCATTCTGGTATAGGATGTGTATAATTTGATACCAACCACAAGCCAGTTACTACATGTACTTCACCATGACTTCTTAGGATCAAAAACTAGTTTTGGTGCACCTGTTATATTATAGACAAATATTTTATATATAATATCATATAATCAATATACTGTTTACACAATAGTCTAAAGATAAAGCATTACTGTAATTAACAGTGAAGGTAAAGACCTACTAAAGGCACAGTGTTGCATTTCTTTGTTAATATTACCTAAAGGGCAAACTAATGAACAAGTCTCCAAAAACTAAATATATTTCTTTTAGGGGTGCTGACAGTGGGAGAATGGAACTAATTATTCTAAACTTTCATAAGGGGACATGCCTGACCTGTCAGGGTTGGGGGAGCCTTCTTGTCTCTTCTCAAAGCTGGTGATTGGAGTAACAGCCTGGATGGCAGTTTGGTTCAGTCGAATGGCCACAGCCTAATAAGAAAAAACAATGGACATTGCAGCATCTTTACATCAGCAGACAAGTTATTTAAACAAGTTTTAAAAATGTGAAGCTACACCTTTATATATATATATATATAAATATAATACCATATATATATATATATATATAATACCAAGTTATTACCTTACTGCTAACTATTTCTCTACAGTATCTAAACCTTCTTTTTGCCCTGTGTACCAGAAGGTCTGTTCATCTGCATCAGTCCCTCAAAAATACATAGCATGGCTGTTCCTGGTTTGTTTAAGTAACGAAAATGATTGAGGGTCTGTCATCAAAAGGGGGCTGTCTTGCCATTTCTGAATATTCATTCAGGGTAGTCCTTTGCCAAGATACAACAGGAGCTAATAAATCTATTAGTGTTCACTGGCATGTAATTATATGAGCAAAAACAATCCTAATGACAAAGCAAGTTGGACTGTAAATTGAAATGTGAAGGAAAAGAGGGTGCTATATCTCAAGAATTTATTAGAGAGCATGTTTGCTCTCCAGACCGAGTTGTTCAAGTCTATTTAGCAGTAACAACATCTCCAGTGTTTGATTGCTTTAAATTAAACAATTAACACAGGTCACGAAGAGATGAAATGAGACAAAGGAGGGACGCAGAATACAGATCACCAACCAGGCATCTGTTTGTATACAAATGAGGGTCCATGAGTTCATTCAGAGACAAAATGAGGGCAATGACAACAACTTTCAACAACTAGTTAAACGAGATAAGCTGTGTGAGTCTCTATTTGCAGCAGGTATATGTGTATGAGTCCTACCTGATGATTCCTACAGTGGAACAGAAAATGTACAGTACTTTTCCACTATTTGGGAAAACACTGTACCTTTGCTCCTGAGGTGACAAACATGTCATTTCCAGTCATTTGCACCTAACAGTTGTGACACCCTCTGATGATCAATATCTGATATCTCTAATTACTACATGATAAACTCTCATGTGAATATCATGAAGGGAAAAAGTGTGAGAGAGACAGTACATTTGGACACAACTACAGTCTGTTGGCTGACAATGGCTGGAGAATCTACAGGAGGATGTTAATTCGTTAAACATGCAAAGGAAAGGGACCTGAAAAGGAGTCAAGGCGAGGACAGGTTTGAGACACTTCAGAGAAAAGAGGGAGGGTGGAAACAATGCCTTTAGTATGTGTCTTAAAGAATAATTTTCCAGTATTGTGTCTAATTAAGAGAGAAAAGATTTTTTTTAAAATCACAACAGCATGGGAAAAGGTTTAACAAAAAAAAAACAATGAAATGTTTTGAGTTTGGTTTGGGTTTCTTTAAGATTCTTTCTTCCAATGATTGCTGAGATGGAACATTTACCTCTGGGTTGTCAGTCAGGTAGATCTGTCTTGAGATGTTGTTCACAGTGCAAATCCACTGAGAAAGAAACACAGACATACACATTAGGACTTCCTCTGGCTCTCAAACAAGAGCCGCCTGAAACCATTTGACTGATACCGGCTGTGACAGGCCTGTCTGAAGTGTCCAAGCACAAAACCAAACATGAAAACCACACAAATGAGTCTTGACAGCCCCTCCACTGTTCTGTGACAAATACTTGTTGCAGCAGATCATCATTGGGATGAAGATGCAAAGCAATAAAGTCAATCAAACACAGCTGTTTGAACAGCCTTTTCCACACTTACTTCTTCATACTCCTTTTTGCTCTCAGCTTGCAGAATCATTGACCTGCAGTCATCAATGACAATGAAGAGCATTAAATGAAATACATCCAATAGCTCTTTACGTATTTGTGCGATACTCCCATTGCCGGATATGAAGCAAATGTACATACGTTTTGCCAGAGGGGGAGGTTATCTGAAAACAGTAGCGTCTGTCCTCGCATTCCACGGCCATGACAGAGCTGTTGTCCAGGTCCAGCACCATGCCCCCTGCCACCGCCCCGCGTGGCTGGCACATGAGGTTCCCTCCCTGAGTGAAGAAGTACAGTCGATCCCAGGCTGTGGTCACCAGGCCGGTTTTACTGGAGCACAAGAATGAGAGGGTGCAGGAGGAGCGGTAACAGATATGATTTTACAAAACCAAATGGTGGTGATCTGCCACAATTCAACATAATGGAAAGTTCAATGAGTGACAGCGGAACAGTAGGAATGTGGAGGATTTAAGCCTGGATGTGACGGAAATTCCGAGCACATCTGGCTTCGAAATGAGGTTTTAAAAAATAAAGATGTGCAAAAAGTATCTTTCAGTCCTTCTCCACTTACAAGCTTAAAAAAACTGAACCCTGTTGCCTCAGGTTGTCTATCAGTTCAATTCTGTTTAAGAAGAAACTGGAGCCCTTGTTAGTTCTTTGTCTACTGTGATTTTTTTTCAAAGATGTAATAACAGCCACAGAGCATTTTCAAGATGGGCAAGTCTGTTGTTGAACTGAACTGAAATTACAATGTATTTTTGCTCAAACATCAGTAAATAAAGTATATCCTTAACTGTTTGTTTAGATTTCTGTAAGGTAACTACTGATTTGGTAGTAAGAAATTTACGTTTTATGTATTATTCTGCAGTAATATTTTCACAAACACAACATTGAGGGCCTTGGTTATTACGGTTTATGTAAAGAAATAATTATAAATAAACTACAATGCAAATTAATGCTGATTCACTTCATTTTAGAACAGAACTACAGCAAATGTGTATGACTCATTTGAATTGCTCATCTGTTAGCCTTCTTCTCGTACATTCTGTTTAGAAAATATCTCCAAATAAAATTTCCTCCGATAACCATCGAAGTGAGAGGCTCATGCTGCCGTGAGTGACTCAGACCCTTAATGTTGAGAAACCATTCGAAACAGCAAATGTTCTCTGGAGTCAGCTCCATCTGACAAGTGTCTGAGGCTGCTGGCAGTGTGTGTCATTAAACAGAATGGCATTCTGTGGAAACCTTTTCTCTGGTGTCACAGATATTTGTCAAAGATTCTGGATGTATATGAGGGAGAGACAAAGTTTGACAGCTCTGACATTTCACTAAATCACATTGTGTGCTACGCTGCAGTTCTACCCCCTGCAGCCATTAAGGAAGTTTCCCTTCTCATATATCCACTCTGCAATGAGCTGACAGCGCACACTGTCAACATGTCACCTGACCCACCTTGTCTGCCATGACAGACTCATTGTTTACTGCGTTTGTGCGTATTCTGAGAAGCTGCAGCAAGACAGGCAAAAATATATTTTCTCTGTTGTGTTTGGTTATTTAAACATTCAAAATCTACTGTAGCTGCTGTGTGTTTATTGCACCATCTATTGCAGCCCAGCCTGAATTCTCTGTCTGAAATTTGCAAAAGGAAGACAGTTTCAAAAGTTGTTCCTTAGTTGTAATTTTTTTCCAAGACACCCCTTAACATACTGAATAGATAGGAACACTAGATAAATAGGAAGTGTCCTTGGATTTTAGATAGTGCCTTAATGAGTGTAATTAATCTTACTTCCTAATGTTGAGGTAGCCAGCCTTCTGAATAAGCGTGCGATTGACAGGCTCAGTGTCCTTATCTGGCATGTAGACAGTGTCCTCCACAGACAGAAGCTCCCTCTGGGACATACGCATGGCCTCCGCCTCCGCATCCAGCTGGGCCTGGATACTAGACAGAGAAAAAGTTTTAATCGCGGCAGAATCCATCTGAACTGACTTTCAGAAATTAGAATTTTTTTTGTAAATTAAGCATTAGGGGTTTCATAGTAACCACAAGCAACAAGCCAGAGTGCTTTATATTGTTTATCACATAAATATGAACTAAACCACAGCTTTGCTGAACATTAAAACAACTGTTAATTTGAGATAGTCTTTACTTTTGTGTCATGTTGGCCACAGAGGAGAGAAAGCTGTCCATCTTCTTTGACACCAGCTCAATGCCTTTCTTGAAGAAGCTGATCTGTCAATTAAGAAGTGATAGAGGGTCATTCATTTGATCAAATTCATCATTCATCATTTGATCAAATTCATCCAATCATTGATTCAAAAGAAGAGCTGCTGATTTATATTCTGTCAATCACCCAGTCAATTGCTTATAAAGTGTAAAATGAGTTGGGTTTGTTTTTTTTTGTTTACCTAGTAGATGCTATTGCATGGCCTCATTGCACATTGTTAACTAAAGCTTCTTTTTCTTTTAACACTGAAATGATAACAATGTCTGTACTTACTACGTCAGTAGTACAATGTCAGTAAGTAGGCCAACAGCTGCTCCGTACCTGTGCCTGTGTGTAGCCTAACATGGGTTCAAGCATAGCAACTCTCTTGCGATACTGCAGGGCATTGAGGGCACAGTAATACTGCAGGGAGGCCTGGTGCTGCTTCCTTCTGGTGTAAGCCACCTCCTTCACCAAGTCTGCTTTCAGCTGTACAGACAGGAAAGAGTTAAACACTCAAATATACAATGGGGGTGTAAACTCGCCATCAAGCTGTGCGCGCGCACACACATGCATATGCAAAAACAGTCCTACTCACACACACAGAAAAACAGGCAACACACATGCATTATCTAGTAGCAGCCATAATAGCACATAGTGTTGCAACAGTCTTACTTCATCAGTGAAGACAGGCAGTAGAGCAGTATTTAATTACATCTATTTGTATTCCATGTTTATAAAACACTCCCACTGTATTACCAGAGCATTACTGCAGTGTAAGGCCTTTTACACCCTTAGATCAATGGGAGGAAAGCTCCATCAGTGAAGACGAGAGAGCACACTACCTTCTCATTCTCCTTCTTCTTGGGCAATCGGCTATACTTGACCATTGCTGCCTCATGCTCTGCAGGGGATGAGAGAGTGGGCATGAGGATCAGATAATAACTACGGGCTGTAATTGTTTTCTGAAAGCGGTTAAAAGATATGCTTACCATCGGTGGCGATGCCAAATATTTCCTTCAGCGTGCTTATCTCTGCAAAATTCAATGTTTAGCAAATTTTGTTTCACTATCTACAACAGATCCACAACTTAAAAATGCATTACTGCTTTTTAAAGTAGACAAGTCATTTGGTTGTACAAAATGAATCCACTATATTGTAGAGGCATTAAATGAGGATCGCTGCATGTAGCTTTGCTGTAAGATGCGTTTCTACTCAAACAAATGAGCTCTTTACTTCAATATAATGATCAAATTTACAAATGTGTTGTCCAGAATAATATATCAGAAACATATTATGATAATGAGTTTCGTGCATGTGTGCGTGGTCCTACCTGTGAGGTCCTTCTCTCGGAACTGGATCAAGGGGAAGACCATGCTGTCGGCCATCTGGTTGGCTAGCTCGGAGTGGAGCGAGTTCAGCTGGACCACACAAAACAGATTGTACCATAATATCAAGTGCTGCACAAGGACAGAAACAGATGATGCACCCTCGCCAAACATCTTGAGGGATTACAGTTTATTTTAATGTCTACAGTGACATTTGTTGCCAGTTGTTCCTGCAGGAAAATGGAAAGTAACATTTTCAGTAAAATGGCTGCATAACTGCAGACAATGCCTCCCCTACATCATAAGACGCCCATACTGTTGAGCAGTGCATTTCGTGAGGAGAATAACAAAACATTCTGTTTACTGATATTGGAAACAGGACCACATATCGCACACACAAGCAAATCCCTCCATAATTCTTTATGCTTATCAGCAAGCTGCACTCCCAACATTTTAACAAGCTGACATCTACTTTAATCTGAATTATTTCACCAAGTGCCAAAGTTCACAGGATTAGGTGGAATAGTCGGCCTAATATGCGCAACGGAATGAGTTTTCCTCTGTGCACGATGAGGTGAAGGTCAAACACACAATCAACCTGTGTCCTCTGAGCATATGTGTGTGTGGATGTGTGTGTGTCCCGAATCTTTTTGAGTGTTGACTGGGCAGGCTTGTGGACCCCCACGGCTGAATGTGACGGGCCCATCTGTTACGTCGACATACCTGAGCCTGCACAACCCCTCCTTCATCTATCCATCCATCCACCCACTGCTGCCTCCCTCCATCCACCTCTCCATGCCGCAAGCATCATATCCACCTCTTAGCGCAAGTATACAGTCGGTTATGGTCTTTAAGGGAGGATGAGGTCTTTTCATTGAGGTAATTTTCACCAGTGTGCTAGGAGAGCACAGGTGCAGTACCCTTTGTAATGTGATTAAGAACCAGCTACTGACTGTGTGCAGTACTTTATCACCCCTTTCTTCTGCTGTGGGTGCACACACATAAATATACATAAATAAAGCAACAAAACTGCAAACACAGGCCTCACCTCCCCCACAGTTTTGGCGAAGTTCTGCAGCGTGGTGATTACCTCTTCATCACCTTTTCCAAGGGCAAAATTCTAGACAGAAAAAGGACAAGAGGGGAAACAATTTTAAACCATGAAGCTGCATAATGAAGCAGAGAGCTAGCCTACACAAGGGGCTAAAAAGTTTTTAAAAATACCTAGGTCCGCCAGGATTTCTGGCACATCACTTTCATGGAACAAGTCCAGAGATGCCAATAAACCCCAAGCTAAATTGCCGAGTTCTTAGTCAGTGGAGATTTTTTTCCAATCAAGCATCTACCTCCTTAAATGGACTGATCAACATTTGTTTCTTTTGCAGCATGATCTAACAGACCTGCTGCCTTGACTTCAGCACCTACTCAGTTTTATTTGTTACATAAAACAAGGCCCTGTGATAGATTACCAGCAGAGGGGCACCTTTGTTTCAAGACTCTTTCATGCACAGAGATTTCACAAAGGCACACTTTCAGAGATTAGGTGTGTCTGAGACACACAAACCCAACCAGGGGAAAAGGTTCAGATGAAAGTGATAATGCTAATGCGTGTTTTGATAAGCCATCTTGGCAATGCTGGAAATACAGGTTTCACTTTTGTTATTCAATGATGCATGTAATTGTTACAGCAAATTGGCTGTACTTAATTATTTCACCCAAACTAGGTATTATCATGCATGTTGGATTAAATCACATTCTGTGATGTTCAGTTTTGTTTGGGCTTTTCGACTTTTCCCTCTCCCTCTTGTTTTCTTTCTGTTCCCAGGTGGTGGCAGGAGGCGTGGCTGGTCCCTGACAGGCAGACGAGACACACCTGAAGCACATCACCAAGCAATCACCCTGCCACTATAAAAACCCTGCTCCCCCCTGCACTCCGCACTAGATGATTGCACTATCACCCTGCATTCCTTGGCCGTTTCTAGATCACGTTCTCGACCACGTCTATGCTTCTGAAGTTTGCGACCAGCTTGCCTCCTGCCAGCACTGCCTGGTCTTGCGTTGAGGTTAAGTCCCGCTTGCCTTTGTCTGGGACAATCAAAGAAAACTCGTGCACCGTGCCTCTGGTCTCCTGCGCTTCTCGGTCCAAAAACCCCAACCTTGTCTCATTCATGGTGAAGGGTGTAGGCCTGTTTTCAGCAATGAATTTGTTTTGCTTATTTAATTTGGATTAAAATTGTACATAAATTTGTACAACTGCAGGGAGAGAGTTTAACCTGAAACAATATAACTGAAAAATAGGATTTTGATAAGATAAGTGAAAGGCAGTGGAAGTTACACCCGTGTTAATGGTACCCACACTTACTTTCTTCTCATATTCCAAAAGTTGCTGTGAGAGCTGCTCTGTGGCCAATCCCATTTCACTCTGTAGGGAAAACGGATTGAGGGGAAATATAACATGAACAGGCTGGATTACAAGGGATTCATTCCGATCTTATACATTTTTCATTTTCTTTTCAGTCCTTCAATATTGCAAAAGAATAATAGGAAGTGAAGGGACGACAGTTGAATCAGGGTTCAAATTTAAATGATAAAAAAACCTAACACACACACACACACAAGGTGATGGGTCATATAAAGACCAGCTCTACCAGTAAACTATTATTAGTTCTGAAATGGTCAGAAGTTATCTTACATAAATTGTGTACGTTTTCAGAAAAAACCCCAATATATGGTAATTGCAACATTTGAGCATTGTGCTCAATTAGACCAGCGATAGAAACAGATAAGTCAAATCTATGTACACCCCACCATTACTTACCGCACACCACTCTTACTACGTAAATTGCACAGAAAGTTGTTTCAAGGCAAAAACTGGTATCAATCAAGTTGCACAATGATAAAAAGGGCGTTATCAGTCCACTCCAGAGTTTGAACCTTGAACTCAAATTATTATGTTGCACACAGTCTTCTTAAAGGTCAAGAATGAAGTTCTATGCTCAAAGTTTCCTCAGCTCTCTCTACAAGAACATGATGTTACATTTATCAGTTTGCATGTTTGAGGTTACAAAAAGAGCATCAACTCTTTTTCATCCCTAGTTTGGCATTTGTCCAGTCAAAAATTACAACACCATTTTTGGTTCAGTGCAAATTAAAACACTCTACTGTAGTTCAATACCAACCAAAAATTCAGATGCAGTTGGGTAAATTAAATGACTCGCACACAGTTAAGAAAAAAAGCAGTGTTTCATTTAGTACCTGAGCTCCAAAGACCCGCTGCATCGACTGGAGTAGCTGATTGGTGTAGTCTGTCAGCATCCCAGCATCTTCCTCAAACACACTGAGCAAGGAGCGAGTCTGCAAGAGCAAACATTTGATGAATGAGGTTATTATATGTTCTAAACAGACAATGGCTGTATAAATGTTAATATAGCTGAAACAATATAAAATGCCAAACTTCCTCTGATTCCAGTTTCTCAAATGTGAGAATATGAAATTCTGTGTGTCATATATGATGTATATGGTGGGTATACTGTAGATGTAAACTGAATAACTTTGGGATCTGGTTCTGTTGACTGGAAAAAGAAAGTGATATAAAAACATAATCTTGTGCTGCGTTCACTGCATTCTGACAATTAACGATTAATGAACCTGACCTAATCAAAAAAGAAAATGACCTTTTGTTACAGCCCACAACAGGTGTGTTCTGGCAAATGTCCTTGTGACACCACAGAATACTGTCCGGATGGGATGATAGTCTATTAAATGCTACATCCCTCTGGGACCTTTAAAAACAAACAAAAATATGTGAAACAGGTTTGGCAGTAACCTGTGACTCATTAAGGTATAACAAGCACAGCTGGACGTCAAAGGCATAAGACACAGGGAAAGAAACAAGAGCAGCTGCAGCACTGACGTGGTACTAAAGGCAGAGTGATTTTACTGCAGGCTGGCTATGCAAACTGAGGAAAATCCTGTCTGGGTGCAGGTTTCCTTTTCCATGAACAGGTGCAGCAAGGCAGGGCAGACACAGCACATAGGAACACACCCACTGGCTAAAGTCTGTTTACAGTTCACTCCAGCTGACTTTCACCACAGAAGGAGTGACATTGTCATTTTCCACTTAAAAGAAATAGTGTGGAATGTGGACAAACCTTTCTTTCTTTGCACTGGGCCTTCCTCTTATTAAAACACCCTAAATGTTTGGGGGACAAGCACGAGGCAAGCAAGAGAGATGGGCCTCCAGCACCGGGGCTGCACATAAGCACAACCATCAAGGAGGTCAGCTGTGTTTGCGCACAGACGTGATGCAACAGACAACAGAAAACACGGGCTATTTTAGATGTGCATGAGAGCGAAGGGTGCCCTGCATTTCACGTTACTATCACTGATATCCCTGCTTGAGGCCTAGTGAACAACTTTCGTGCTGCATTCAGACCTGTAAGCATCACACAACATATGGTACTACATTTGTGACAGCTACCACAGCCCTGTCGCAGCTGGCTATTGACTAATTCCAGGGGAGTCCGATAATGGAAACCCCTCCCACATCCTGTGTATCGGGCCCAGTTTGACTCTGGTCCCTAAATTTAACTTCGTACGACACTAGAAATAAAACAAGGTCGCAGGTGTGATCTCTGATTGAGCTACACGATACTGACATATTCCGTACTGGCACGAGTTTGGGTGTATAAAAGAATATCTCCTCTGGTAGAGAGAGGAAAGCCCCTGTGACGAACCATGGTTCTGCAAATACAGCGGAGACAGCCAACCGCCAGCCCCTGTCATATGCTGTATGAACTACAACCGTGTTTACAGCAGGAGAGCACAGCCACTCCTGAAATAGGACTATATTGCCATAACAATGTGTCAATTGAGAGCTGTCATCGAACACTGGGAAAACAGCCTACAACGGGAACAGGATACTGTCTGGGTTAGTAAGCTCACTTCAGCCCTCGGTAACGCCTGTCATGTGACAGCCGGGTCTTTACCAGAGACAAAAACCCTCCCAGGGCCTACCTGAGGACTGTCCTGCAAAGCGTCCTCCAGGAGCAGTTTGTGATGTACGGCCGGCATCTTGTTAGCGTTGGAGGAGAAGAGAATGGGGGCTTGACTTATGTCGAGCGTGGACTCGGTTTCCCAGCGACCTCTGCGCGAGGGAGAGGGGAATGACGTAGGCGTTGGAGGCGGCGTCGGATCTGGCCCACAGGTCTGTCCTGTAGTCTGCCCTCATCGAAGACCCGTCAACTTATCGCTTAGAAATTTATGCTTTTATTTGTTTCTATTCTGGTTTCTGTTCTGCGATTTTATTTCACAGCAAATAGATGGAGGGTTGTGGAGGTAGACTACGTCAAACGTTTTACCATTTTATGGCCAACAGTGACCTCATGTGGTCATAAAAGTAGTTGCAGTTTAATTTTATAATAACATATTCGCCACAAAAAATGTCAAAAAAGACTGTTTTCACAACATCCGGCGACGCAATATAACAGTAGCGTTTCAAAGTTAAGGTATTTAAATATTTTGTCTGACCAACTTCGAATGGCCATATTCTCCAATGTGATTGTTTCTCTTTTGTTTTCATATGATCTGATCTAATCTACACTCACCATCATACCAAATGTCCTGAACCCATGGTTAAATCTAACAGACCTAAAGTCTTGGTGCTGGAATCTGCTCAAATAACAGAAATATTATGCACAAGCATGAATATGTAATTCACTTCATCCCAGAGCTAAAAATGGCATGTCCTCTTGTGTAATCATTAAATTACAGTCTACAGTCAACTGCTTCCACATATTAAAATGTTTGCCTGAACTGTCTCAGTGATTTGGCAAATTGGCCTTGATTTGAGTGTCTGCCCAACACAAATTTAACTGTTTGTTTTACTCTGACTTTTCCAATTTCCCATGCATAATAGTGCCTTCATACTGATATTGACATTTGATTGGTGTACAGCAGTGTTTATCAGATCACTGTCTTCTTCATCTTTATAAATTGTTAAAAAATGTTGTATTATTGGTAATTGCTTTTTAAAAAGTATGCTTCACTGTGGATTTTCCTTTAAGAAGAGGAACATTTTTCAGGGCTGAAAAATAATAGTGTATGGTGTCTTAGGAATTAAAAACAATGATTAGATAAGCAGTTTATTCTTTCACTTTAGCCAGTATTAGATCAGTTGATATTCTATGTAGTTTATGATACAAAAAGCATTTTTACCTATTCTCAGCTGTTTCTTGGGTAAAACGTAATAAATACATAATAACATAATAAAGTCAATATGATAAATTGTAAGTAGTTTATGGCTTGTACTGACAAGTTAATATAAAGTAATAAAATAATAAAATCAAATAAAAAAAGTTTTAAAAAAACTCCATCCTAACAAAACTTTTAATCTTATATGGAGACACAGATGTAAACCTGAAATAATATGTCTCTTTTTTTCAACATTCAAGATATTTCTGATCTTCATAATAGTCTAAAGATGGCCATGTCTTGTTGTGTAGTGTCTTGATAATGTAGGCAAGCCGTGACAAGCAGTGCGTCCTCATCACGCTGAGCGGGAGCACATTCTTTCCTCCCCAGTGGACTTGTGTTTTTTAATTGGTTAAGTTGTGGCTGTAAATCAGACAAAGCATTTCAGTACTGACTTTGATAATTAATTGTGTTTGCTGGCTCGGCTAAGTTTGGCCTATAAAAAGAGATTCTTACTGTCAGTGGAACTAACCTGGATTTAACAAAGCGGCGATTCAGCTGAACAAGTAAACACACTCTCAGGAGTAGAGCTGTGTCTTCTGGAGAGCAAATGCTTGTGACCGAGAAAGTACATTAGATTATCGTGCCTTACAAGTCACTAATTGTTCCTTCCTCTGCATATGGTTTAATTTGGTCTAAACAAAACATGCTGTATCAGGTGATAGTAAAAGAGTAAGAGTCTACAGCCACATTTACCCACAATGACAGTACGAGCTTGATAATATTTGCTAGTTAACCATGAACATGAAGTACAATTAATGATGTTAGGAATGTCATTAGTTTAACAGGTGTTTGGTCACCAGACTTTTTAGAGATGTGAATGTACCAAGTTTCCTGGCAATCCATCCAATATTTGCTAAAAAATTTCACAAGAATACATAAACATAAATCTCATGATAGTGTAGGGAAACACCAACATCAGTTTATCACCAACATTTATACACAGATTTTTTTTTGTACAGATTACATGAAGACAATATGACATGTTAATTTGTCGTTTTAAAAGGTGCTGAAAAGCAGATTTTGTAACTTTTGGACAATATAGATTAACTGCTTCCCCATTTCAAGTCTTTCTGCTAAGCTAGACTAAACCAGCTGCTGGCTGTAGTATTATATTTAACTGGCAGATGTAAAAATGGTATCGATCTTCTCATCTAACCCTCTGCCAAATAATTTCCCCATAATATGAAAATATTCCTTTAAGGTTGATCGAACAGCCTCCCACACCTCTAGTTCTGAGTGTTTGAGACATTATAGGATTTCATGATGCACACATTTTAATATACAACCAAGTTCAGAAACAGAGCATTTGTCACTGAAAACCTCCCATTAGAATTTAAAAAATCCTGACTCTCAGCCACGCAAATGCATTAACATCATAACATAACACCCCTGACTGAATGTGAGAATTAGTTTCACTGTGTGTGCTAATGTAATGCATCCTGCTTTCTAAACTCCACTCATATGACTGCACTAAACTTGTCTGAGCACACATCAATGTATTGAGATTTACTGGGGGCTGGAAACCCATCCAAAGCATGACCCTTGTGATTTCACAAAAAAGGACTGTTCAAGGCTTCTCCAGCTTCTAACTCTCATTGATTGTCAAGTGTCTGAACAAGAGAGCTGTGTGTGTGTCTGTGTTTGTATGTGTGTATCCAACCCATCAAAAAGGCATGAATGAAGGTCGTCTATGTTTTACAAGACAAAGACAAGTTGGGGGATTTTACAGAATGTCACACGTTCAGGCAGATATATTGATGCCCCATGAATGCACTTCATTTTTTACACATTTATATTAAAAGGAAGACCGCTATTGGCTGAGTCTCACTCCACCCTCCGCCTCTTTTTCCCCGGTTTCCCGAGCAACCATGTCAGGGTGGAGGAAAAGAGCAAATCATGTGAGGGGATAGCATCTCTCTCTCTCTCTCTCTCTCTCTCTCTCTCTCTCTCACACACACACACACACACACACACACACACACACACACACACACACTGTGTGTGTGTGTTTAGTGTGTATGTGTATAAAAGCCTCTCTCCATGCTTTCCCTTCACTCTAGGCTCACCATTGCATTGCAGAGAGGATAGATGCAAGGGAGGGGAGGGGGACACGACCAAAGGAGATCCCTGTGAGACATTTCTTTGACCTTCCCTCGCTTTCTGTCAGTCTTTCTTTCCTCTCCCAGTGTGTTTTGGGTCTCTTTCCTTTCCTCCGTCTTCTGTTTCTTTTTCTTCCTGTTCTTGTTAAGTGTCTCTGCTCTACTTGGACAGTGGCTGCATCGATGCAAAATGGGTTGTGGCAATTCCTCAGCCACCAGCACCTCAGGAGGGGGTGAGTGTTTCAGGCTTCTTTGTTCATATACTAATATAAATATAGATACATAAATAAATGTGTGTGTGTGTGTGTGTGTGTGTGTGTGAGAGAGAGAGAGAGAGAGAGGGGTATCTGCACCAAAGGGAGAAGGTGTTTTGAATGTAAATGAAGTGTGTCAGGGTTACCCTAGCATTCAGTGTATGCCTGTGTGTGTGTGTGTGTGTGTGTGTGAGAGAGAGAGAGAGAGATGGGGGGGTATCAGTGTCTTGATTTCATTCATAAATAAACAGCATCAAATCATTGCATATATTTGTTTCTCAAAATGTATTTTTTGTAATTTTTTCTCACGTACATTGTACGTACATGTACATCGTACACTTTGTAGCACATTGGCTGCCACTCTATACTATGTGTATGTGTTTGTGTGTGCATGCACATGTGTGTGGCGGTCTCCTATAGCCACGGGTGGTGGATCGATCATGAAGGGACTCCCATATTCTAGTAAAACACATTGGAATACCCTCAGGAAGGCACTGCTTTGATATTGAAAACACTGATACAGCGTTACAGTTACAATGTCAACGTCTGCACTCTTCAAGTAGCATTTCTTTATTTTGTTCATGAATTTCTCTTTCACTTTAGTGTGTTTGCACAAGTTCCCATGGATGGACAAAGCAGTTTCACTGGCCAGATTTTGCATCAATGGCTAGGTTTCATTCATAATGCCTGGAGGACATGTATGAATAGTGGAAATACTTTACTACATGGTTATACTCATGCTCATCCAGATATCCTTCTTAACTGTGGCTCATCCTCAAACAACACATTACTCCACTGACTTAGTCTGATACTGGTTTTAAACTGAGCAAATCTCTGGGCAACACAGTCAAACTCAGGTAACAACTGGAATTAAGTATCTACAGGATTACCTCACCACCACTGCCCATTAAAGCAGTATGGTGTATGTGTTTGTGCTTGAGCTTGCAGGTACTAATCAGTACTTGCCAAGCATGTACCAGCTGAAGAAAACTACTGGGAAACACAACTGGTGTGCTTTGCTTTAAATATGAAATGCTTTGAATTTACAATGTGTGCAAACAACATGTAAGTGTCTGAATATTTCCTGGGAATGTGGATTGCTTGAATATGAAGGCCAGATGCTGTGTTTATTTCTGTGAGGCAGGCCTTATCTGTTTTTCTACACCGTCTCAGAGATCAGTGTTCAGCACAATGTCAAGGACGTGACTGTCACCGTCCTGTCACTTTGACAAATGTTGACCAGTGGCTGCTTATTTGTCCATACCAGCTGACACCAGGTCATAGTCAATGGACACTTTTTTTAATCACACCATTATTTTCTGTAGAATTGAGATAGACACAAATGTTTTAATCCAAGATGTGACACAGCTGTAATAATATAAAATATGTGTTCATCGAAGGTATTATTGTTGACAAATTATGTACATTCGTGAACACTTGTCCTCATCTCATCTATGTACATTTTTCAGTCAGTTTAATAACACAGTAATGTATTTTAAGCATAGGTGTTAATTAATGTCTCAACAACTCCAACTCTCCTTCTAAGTGCATAAACAAAAGGGGTAACACATAACATAATAAATGGTTTGATGCACTATATTGTAGTTGTAAGTAGATTTAAGTGCTTATAAATAATTTTGTCAACAATTAAAATGCCTCATATGGGCTCCCATGAGTGAATGCTGGTGTACAAACAGACAATGAATCATAGTGTGATAAATGTCCTTATATGTATTTATAACTACATTACAGTGTGTTATAATCTACTTGTCAAATTAATGCTCCTATCATCTTGCCATTTCAATTTTTATAGCCTACTTCAATGGTAATAGTTATTCAGTGAACATAAATGTCACACTAACCTCTCTAATGTGATGTGTCTAATGTCAGATGGTATTAGATTATGATGAGGATGATGATGACCTGAACAAGTTCTGCAAACATATTCAGATGTCACACAGGGCTTGGGAAGACAGCAATTCCTTCCCTGTTTCAAACTTGAAAATTATCCGACAAACACAAATGGCTAGTTGGGCTTGTATGTTGTTTCACTGTTGGCCACAGAGGGGAAACTGGAAATTTCTTGTGGTGTCCTTAGGTGTTTTTTCAATAGCTTGTGCCTTATCAGTAATCCACTCAGTAATGGTGGATAGTAATGGAATCAGCTCTTCAGAGGCAACAAGGCAACGCTCACAAATCCTTCTGAATGAGGATTTGGCTTTTTAGCTGTTAGCTTGCACACTGCAAACATTGCCTGCATAGCACCGTCTCTGTCAAAATGAAGTCTGGGCTGAAGAGTTTTAACCATCTAAATACATTTGTCCTTGAGACCTATTCAGTTAAGCTCTTTTCCAACTGCATCGCCTTTGTCATCACTGTGAGTGTCATCACAAACTAGGCTAGGTTTGTCTGTTACTCTTGGAAAGTGCAACACTTCATACCTTCTTTTCTTTTCTTTACACAACTGTGATGTACGTGTTGTGTTCTCCCTGACTGTGACCTGGACACACTTACAGCTAGAAGGGACTGCCCTTTGGGAGATTTGATGCAAATTTTTGTTTGTATTTCTGAGTTGATTTATTTAAATTAATGAATTGCCTTGTGGAACAGATCAAACTGTCTCGTGAGCCTCATACATCCCGCAGGCTGGATGTTCCCACCCCTGTAGATGTTTTGCAAATGCTAATTAGGGAGGGTAAAAGTAACATTTTGCCACTTATTTTGCATCCAGGCGGTGTCCAAATTATAACCGTGACTAAAGTCATTCAGAAAGCTTCAAAGTCGGGTTATACAAAATGTTCCACTTCCAAGTAGTGGTCTTACCAAACTCTAATAACAGCCTCACTCTATATCACATTGCTCATCCCTACTGTTCTGCAGCCAGATGTGCACCCTTGGATATGAATGAGCTTTTGTCAGGCTTCTGAATAGCCCCTGTGTCATGTCAGCAGACTCAAACATTTACCATGAAAAAAAGCCCTCCATTCCTTTTAACAGGATGAAACCCAGTGTATTTCCTGTGTAATGTAGATTCTCCAATTTTCTTCTATTCCATGCTATTCTTGCAGTGATCTTTTCAAGGCACATTTCTATACTGATGCAATGAGGAATGGCATGAAAAAGTGATTTGAAGATTTGGGGCCTTTGTTCCCCTGCTGTTGTCATTGTGATACTGCAGGTTCAAGGAGGAAGTTAGATTATCCTTGAGGTGGAATCTATAATGCTCTCATTTCTATTCAAAACAAGTCCAGTGGACTGCCTGTGAAAGAATGAGCTGCTGTTGGTCCATGAATGAGTCACAGCATTAGGATAAACACGGATGTCATTTACTTATTTACAACATATCCTCTGAGGCCCCTTGGAGACAAACGTAGATATCTAAAAATTATAGTTATATATATATATATATATATATATAGTATAATATACTGGATATAATGGATTTACTGGATATACTGTATCTATATGAGATATATTGTTGGATATGGCAGAAGTATTTGCTTATCTCCTAGTAAATATTATGTTGTGTCTCATGCTTTAAGCAACTGTTGACTTTTTAAATACTAAATATATTAAAACAAGACCACGATCTTTCTCTAACTGTGTCTGAGTGCAGTGAGTGCCTGATGATAACAATAAAAGCTTTTAAAGCCTGCTTTAGACACTGTGAGTGGCTATTGGATGTATAGGTAAAACAAATGTAATGCACAGCTGGGGATCATTTTGCCATTAGGCAGTACTTTTCTTTCAGTATGTATTTGCTGTTGGAAAATCATCAATCATTGGATGTAAACCTAATGTATTGGGTTGTACATTTGGTTCATAATCAAGCTTGGAGCCAGTGTTACCACCTCCTTAAATCAGTGCAAGCTAAGGGTCCGCATCTTCACTTTTGTCTGTCTGAGCAATTAAATGACTGTTACCAGTGTCATCTTAAGTGTTGGGTGTTAAACTAATGGATTTCTTTGACATGCTCTTAAGTAGTGGGCAGAGAGCTTTGAGATGAGGGGTGTGCTGAAGTGCGATGTATAATATAGTGGTGATACTTTGTGTGTACATGTGTGTGATTTATGTCCTGTGGCTGCTGAATCAAGGCCTAATGATGGAAAGAAACAGCTGTATGGTCCATGAATTGCAAACACACAGCAATTAATTAATGGTTAGGTAACACACATGAGGATAAAGTAAATCTGGTCTTTTCATCTGTTTTCAGGGCCAGCAGAAGTCTCCAAAGATGTGTAAGTCATTTTCTGTTGATTGGTTGAAGTATTTGTGAAGCTCATCATCTGTAGCCTCCAGCCTTTGTATTTTCATATCACACATTACTCTTTAACAAAGCTGCTTGATATATATTTTACTTTTAGTAAACAAAAGCCATATGAAATTGATAGCATTAAAATTTACTAAATTATCCTATATTATTATTTCAAGAAAACAAATAAATTTTGTTTTCATTAAGAGGAAATTGTACATTCTAAATACTTAAGAAAAATCATCACTTCAGACCATTCAAGTTTTTCTTTGAAGTGTCATTCAGAGGATGGATTGTACTCATTAGTTGTTAAAGGATAGGGAGGAGTTGCATTTCATAAGCATCACCTGGCATCAGTGTGTGTCTTTGTGAACTGTATATATATACTTTGTGTGCGTGTGTTTGTGTGCTCCTGGATAAACACCTGAGCAGCCAACACAAGACCCATGAGAGCTGACAGCAGTACACTACAGACTCACTAAGGCTAATCACAGCTTCCTTGGACTCTACAATGCAGCAAAATCTCTGTCCTCTCTCTCTCTCTCTCTCTCTCCCCCTCCATCTCTTACCATATAAAACAAAAGATTAAGGGAATAATACACCCCAAAAGGGTAATATATGTCATCATTTTACTTGCACTGCTGGAACAGTAACAGAGTGAATTAGGTGATGAAGCTTAGTGTCAACCCTTAAAAAAGCTAAGAAAGCACAAGTAGTGGCTCAAACCTGAAATGAAAACTGGCGATTAGTCTGATCATCGCTTCTTCAAAACTTCCAAAGTGGAATGAGCCATATTCCCTACAGGGCTAAATGAAGCGTAGCTCAAATGTGTTGCAGCTATGTGACTGCACTTCCACTGTTGAGTGGTCAATGCTTCTCACAAGTCAATTTGTTTTTTGAGGTTTATTTCCTGTGTCCTCCTAAGAGCTGACCTGACCCATGCTTCTTCTCTCAATCAGGACAGAAGATCCCTTGGCAGAAGATGAGAAAAGAAGGTATTTTTCAAATTCTCTGATTTACTTATTAGCTTGCTATTGGATTTTCGATAAATGATGAAATTTTGCAATGTGTAATTGCAAAATAATGGTCTTGACTTTGTAGCATACAGAGAATGGATTTTTAATCATTTATTTGAGATTTTGAAATGTGGTCATTAGGTAAGACATTTAAGTCTATTTTTTAAATTACCACGATTTTCACGACTGTTAACAATTATTTAAATTGGTAACAAGGAATCCAATTATATTCTTTGAAACTGGTTTCAAAGATGATGAATTGTTATTAGAGCCACATTGTTTAAAGTAACATTTTTATCCTCTTGCACCAAGAATCACAGTGTAACACCTCTTCAAGTCCAGTGTTTCCTTGGTTGATGCACTGTAGTAAAGTTAACTAAACACCTATACATAACAACATCACACAAAGCCTTGTATGAAAAGGTATTACATCTTTCCAACCAACAGATGAAACTGTATTCACTTGAGAAGCAGCCGTAACATGATTCATACTTCTTCTCCTCTCTTCTCAGGAACTATGGTGGTGTGTATGTTGGTCTACCAGCAGACCTGACCACGGTGGCTGCCAGTCAGTCCAAGTCCACACGTAAAGGTAACATAATTCTGGAAAACCATTATTCTCTAACTAACCAATCATCTTTGCACATGAAAACTAACACCATTGGTTATATTAAGATGTATTAGGAGGGTGACAGCGACGAGCATATTCTAGTGTTGCAGTTTAGGGGCGTAGAGAGAAATAATCCCTGGTGGCCGAGCCACCACCCCATGAAACCACATGTCGCCTGCGGCATCTTTTGTTTTCTCTGACCTTTATTTTTACTGAATCTTAATGAGAAGCAATCACTTTACTATCACAGCTTGGGTTCTCATATCTGTGGAGATAAATATAGTTTCATTGCCAATAGCAAAGTTCAATAAAATAATGTAGAACGTATTTTATTTCATCAATATGTGCTTCACACAGGTCTGTTCATGTCGTACTGATTTAGTTTGTTGCATATTCAGTGATTTCCACAGCAGTCTCATTCAATCTCTCAGAATGCAAATACAGTATTTATGTGGCACTTACTTAATTTTCTGTAGCCAGCTTTCTAACAGAGAAATGTCCACAGAAATCAAATATAAATCATAACTTTTTGTATTGCAATGTGACCTGTGATAAGAAGTTACAGTAAACAATCTACCTCTATTTTTGACTCCTGAAGGCTTTCTCTCATCACATTCGTCCTTGTGTCCATTCAGGTTAAATATAATAATGAATTGATTATTTTTGTATCCTCTGGCAGAAGTATTGACTCTTTTTTTACTGAGGGAAGAGTGTGGGTGTTTTTGAGCACAATCATAACACTGAGGCAGAAACAAATGAAGTAGAAATTCGTCAAATAATTCTCTCCCTATTTAATTATATGATACTAACAGTTTTTGTTGTTTTGCCCCTCATGCAGACTAGCAGCTATGGAAGGGAACATTGCACAGGTAAGAAAAAAAAGTGGCTGCTTGGTCACCTGCTCAGTATTTCTTCTTTTAAGGTCAATGGAATGATTTTATTCTTTGTTTCGACAGGACCCGGTATATTCATTCACCAACACTCAAATAACAGGCAGAGAACATGTAAGTGCTCCAATTCTGGCTCACCAATCACTGGCTTAAGTCTCAGGCTTCAATACTCTCATTGAGCGAGGATGTGGACAGTTTGCCGGGGCTCTGAGGACACTGCCTCGTGGAGTCATGGGAGGCACAGTGACGCAGGGATGCAGAGTAGAGGTCCGTATATGGCATCCATCATCATCATCATCATCATCATCATCATCATCATCATCATCATCATCACCCTTCATTTTTCAAAAAAAAGAAAAAGATAGAAAGATGGACATCAAAGCGGACAAGCACCCACCCATAGACTGGCAGCTGTGGGCGGCGGCAGCGGGCATTGTGACAGCCATCTTTGGCTTCTCGGTCATGGCACTGGGATGTTCTCTTTCCCTCTCAGGAGAAGACAGGGAACCCAGCCAACTCACTCACTAACTAACTGTCTAACTCGCACACATTCCCAGTAGCCCTCTGCAATAATAATCACTGCTCAGTTATTTCTCTAAAACACCATCAATGATTCATTGTGTGGCAGAGACAGGGTAAGAGAGACAGAGAGAAATCAAAATTTCACAGAAAGCAGCAAACACATTCCTGTTGATGCGTCACAGAATGTCACAGTGTTATTGAAATAACTTTGTTTTCAATCAGGGACCTTCTGCTGCAACAGAAATGTCTGAAAGTGACACTGATTTGAATTACAGGTCTAAATGCTGACAACAGCTGTGGGTTATGTCAGGGGTTAAACAACAGACGTCCCAGTGTCCTGGGTGCATCAACCACCTTCTACCTGTTGTTGTCTCTTAACTTGTGCCCCAGACTGATTATATAACAACAGCATATGACTCATGGTATTTAGAGGATCTCTCTCTCACGCTCTCTCTCACACTCTCTCTCTCTGTGTCTGCCTGCCTCTGTCTGTCTCTGTCTCTGTCTCTGTCCCTGTCTCGTGCTCTCTCTGCTTCTCCCTGCAATGTGCTGTTTTATTTCTCTGAAGAGCTCAGGCTCAGATGCATCTGGATAAGTCACACAGCTCTTATACTCTTTCTAATTGTCGCACAGTTTGTTCGTATCTCACAACATAAATATGATCTCATGTAACTAACAGCAAAAAATGTGTCTTTAAATTATCTTCAGCTGCAAAAAAATAGTGCACAAAGGAAACATGGTAAGAAGAGAAGCAGAAATGGTGAACTGGTTTTCCCCTCTGTTTAAACCTCTTTGTTTATTGCTTTGTAATATGTGCACTGATTTTGTTATGCATTATTTTATTGTATTGTAAAATACATTGTATTGTATTTAAGTCACTGGGCTGGTTTAATTTTGGGTCTTTCTTCTTCTTTTCTCATTTCCTGAAACTGCTAGGCACTCTAGTTTTTACAGAAGTAAAGAGTACATTCATTGGGGACTATGTTCAGCTGCAGCAGAATGTGTATGAGGGACTGATAATAAACTACAGCACCCAGGTTCATTATAAGGAAGGAACTTGTCACCCCGTGCAACAATGTGACTCTGTTAAGTCTTTTTAATAGCTTTTGGTCAACAATTGAGGTCTACAGCCCAGAGGAATATGTTATGTCATGCTTTGGATACAAAGACAACACATGTTTGAAGGATCAATTAAATGTTGGTTTGAATATTTAAGGTGATTATATAACAATATGAAGAATATACAGTATCACCATCCTTGTCCTTTAACAAAGGCTCCACAGTATCTCTAGAAAACTAGACAAGACAAAACAAAACAAAAAAACACAGCCGTAAATACACATTACGGCTGGCCGAGCATCAGGGGCCAAGGTCAATTGTCAGCCAGACAGTTCTCTTCTGTAATGAATGTACAACGTCCTTGACTACCCAGGACCCAAGAGGAGGGTGGAAATAGGCCAACTTTAAACACTTGAGATTCAAGAGATGCTCTTTCCATGTCACACAAAGGCTTCTTGTGTCATCTTGTGTGTGTAGCCTTAACTCCCTCAACTGGCCAGGGGCATAAAACTAGGGATTTATTTCATCATGCCTGAATACAAGCTCACTGTTTACTCAGAGCCTGTCCTGACCTCCCTTGGGCCCTAAGCAAAATCCTGCAAAGGGGCCCTCCTACCTGACCTGTGAGCCATGTAAACCTTTTTCAGATGTAAAATTTTTTTTTTTACTATTGCTTGGTGGAATACTTGATAATCATTATTAAACGAGAGATGTGCATCCATAGCACCCAGTATCCCAATGCTAATCAATATTTTAAATTCAATATATGATCAGTTGTCAGTATCAATCCAGGGTTTACACTCTTGCATTATGAAAGTTGTAACTAAACCTTGATTTGATAATGACTGTGTGTGTTACAGTGTGTGTTACATATGCTGTGTATTTGCAGTGTTTGCACTGGTCTCCACAGAGGTTGCAGTGGGAAAGCACGTTTCATTTCCTAAACGTGCATAACGACACATGTTCATGCACGTTGACAAGCTGCACTATATAAAACTGTTGCTCGTAGGCATTTATCAAAAGTACATGCAAACAGTTGCATTTCAGTCACTTTTATCAGGCGCTTAGTCACAGAGCGCAGCCCCGGAAATGGCTGGTGAGCGAGCAAGACATAGGCAGACCAAGAGATGCAGCGCCCAATGAGGTGAGAGAGACAGACAGACTGAAGAGAGACATGCACTTCGAGCCAGCACATCAACTTAACATTAATGTTATTTACTGACATCAAAATTGGAGAGAAGAGAACACACGTTTACCTGATTGCTTTTCACGTAACTCACTCTCATGGTGTTTTTTAAAGGACCGCAGCATAATTTGTGGAGCCCCACGCAACGTGCTTGGGGAGCATATATAATGGCCCTGGCTGATGTGTTTCCTGTTTGTGTCTGTTTTCTTTGGGGTGCATTTCAGAATGACGCCCACTATAAGTCACATCGATGCCAAGAGATTTCATGTGGTGTCTTTAAATTGCATTTGTTAGCTACTGTTGTTGCTACTGCGTTGCAGGTACAATATACTGCAGATACAAAGAGCTGCTTTATGTGCTGTGAAGTTTGCGTGCAGTGTGCCTACAGCACTGCAGCACCAGATTTGATCCGAGCCCCACTTGAGACCTTAAAATTTGACTCTCCCTTTCCTTGATGTCTACATTTCCTCCCTGCTGCTGCCTCAGTTTTCTGCAGTCTCTAACAGAGGCCTTTGGCTTTTATAGCTTGTTGTGCCACCTGTCTCTCCCTCTTTTTATCAGCCCCTTGATGCCCTTTATGGTTGTTCCTCCTGAATATGATGAATGTCATTGCCTTTGCCCTGTTCGATTAGTCCAACAGGGACAAGGGGGCAGAATGTGGATGTGGTCCTCTGTGTTTAAATGCTGCTGTGGCACAGAGTGGGATAGCTGTAAAAGATGTGCAGCACAGCATGTTTTTTGAATGTAGTAAGGATGTGCTGGAGTTGTACAACATTTTGTTAAAGGAACAGCATGACATTTTGGATAAAATGTACTTATTCACTTTCTTCCTGAGAGTTAGATAAGAAGATTCATACCACTCTCATTACACCCTTTATAACACAGACTTTCTGTTTTCCCCACATATCATGAGAAGGATGTCAATCTTCTCATCCAACTCTTGGCTAGAGCGCAAATATGAGCATTTCTCTAAACTACTCTTTTATTATTTGCAACTAAAAAAGATCTTTTATGTTTTGTGAGACATTGATGCTGAAAATGACAGAAACCACTTGTGGTCAATACAGCTGTGAGTTGCTTTAATTATTTACATGCCTATTAACACAGTAAAGATGACCTGGAGTGATTCATTAACAGCTGCTGGTGTCTCTTCATTCTGCCAACTGCTGTATGATGTTGTGATTAAAGAGGTAATGATTGAGGACATGGGTTGTTCAGTGATGTTTCATGATGAAAATCACGTTTTAGAGGTTATTTCTCTCTCACACGAGTTCTGTCTGTCTTTCATTCATGCTGACTCCTCAGTTTTAAATCATACACATTCCCGTCATACATGTCTGAACACAGTCATTCCTAAACACTCTCAAAATCACCAATGATGCTGATATGAGGAGCAAAAAAACTGGCTCTGTGCATCTCACCCACAATACTCTAATTCAATTATTTATGATTAAAGACTTTTATATTGTCCGTGCACAGCTGTGGTTATTGATTGTGGTCTTTTGTGATCAATAAGCCTGAAACTTGAGGGATTACATGTGTTCTTAGAGAGTGTTACAGACAGACTGCCTGACAAAATCAAGTGAGGATTGCTGAGGAGAACATTTGTCATTATTGAACCGAGGGGGCCTTTGTGCCGCCCTTTCCTGCAACATGATCAATCACAGCTCTGTCTCGGTAATTGACTGCACTGGGAGTGCGTGGTGGAGAGGGAAGGAGGAGTGTGCTGTTTTAACTCTTCCCCCTTTCCCTCCCTCACACAGCAGCAGGTTGAGCCTCCTCTGGTGACCCCCACATAATATGATGCAGTAGATACAGTAACTAAGGACACTGAAAGATATAAGGTTCTCCTGTCACAGAGAGCTGTATAGAATGGACTTAATGTATGTCTCCATATCCAACCTTTAAAAGCCTGCGGATTATACCAAACTGCATTGTGATCCTCCATTATCCTGTGTGAGATGTGCTGTTACCTGAAATTAATTTGGGACAAAGGCTATAAACATAGATATTAAGAAAAAGGTTTGTATTGTGCTATTGTTAGCATTACCATTACCAGCAGTGCCATTATTAGTACCTACTGTAAAATGTTTTTTTTTCTGCAGTTTTACTTCTGTTCGTAATCACACTGACACTTCAGAAATCTGAGAAATCTGAAAACCTCAACAAATAAAACCAAAACTATCTGAACAGCTTGACACCAAAACAGATTCAAGACAAAAAATAGCTATGTGCTTGTAATTTGGTTTGATCCAGCTGTAGAAATGTTACTGGTGTGGAGGTAAAGAACACACCAGCTTCCAGTGTGGCAGTTGCACACGGCAGCTACATTTGTGAAAATGGTTCAATAAAAACTTTTAGACCTATGCTACAACCACATGACTTGTTACATAATCATACATCTACTCCTGTGATATCCCACAACATGTTCAGTCAATACAAACTCTGCTGCTGACTCGATGTCTGTCTTTAAAAAAACCCAGAGGTTTCCACAACATGTGCTCCATTTCCACTGTGAGGTAAACGTGAGTGGTGCTGCCTTTGCCTCAGATACAGATAAAAATCTTCGCTGGGCGTGTAGAGGCCGAGAGCTACGTGATTGAGAACACATCCTTAATCACATCATCTGAGCATCTGGCCCACCATGACACCACAGCTGCTCTTTCTCCAGCTGAAGTTTTTTTTTTAGTCAACACTTGCATTTGATCTGCACTTCTCTGTTGTTGTCTCTGCTTCACCTCAAGCCTAATTTGACTTCACCAAACGTGTGATAAAACTGTAAGATGGAAACCAGAATAAGACAGAACAACAGAGAATTACATTTTGTCTGACAGGCAATTCATACCAACATATTGACAATATCCAATTTTTTTTTATTTTTTATGATGAAAATCAGTGTACATTTCTGTTTTTTCCAACAAGAAATAATTAAGCTCAATCAAAAGGAAATAAACTTAAGAAACATTTGTTTCTTGTGTTTGTCATGTTTCTCCAAAGATTACACAGTTAACACCGTACAAGGCAGACCTTGCACCAATTGCATTTTACTTTATCTTTCACTGCAACTGCAAATAGCTCCTCCAGTTTCTTTGTACACTTCTATACTTTGAACTTCATGTCGTGATTTAGGTTCATTTCACTGTCACTCTTGGCATATTTCACATGAGACCACGAGACCACTGTCATCAAAGCATGTAGAATATGTCCTCCAGTGAAACATGTACACAAAGCAAAACATATATATATGCACACTACAGAATTCAAGGTATTATAGTTTAAGTTCAAAACTAGACAATTAAAAAAATAAATTGTGCCCCATATAACAGCACAAAGTAACTGCTTCTGCAAATTTTTGCCCTCATATGAAGGAATTTTCCCCTTCTCCCAGGCTTTAGCTGGCTAAATAACACTTACTGTATATCAGGTGGCTCCCAGCAAAAAGGACAAGACAAAAACAAATGGACTTCTTTTTTTGTTTTAGATAGTTGAGATGATACATTGGACATGCCCATTTTTTTTCTGGGTTGATAAGACTGGACTTTCAAAAAGTATTCTCAATAATTTTCTTTTACTTATTCATTCTGTTATTCATGTTCATTGCTGTTACTCACCACTGAACAAGAAGCGTAAAAAACAAACATTTATATATTGTGCCCTGTGCACAATGCAATCCAAATTACAGTTCTGACCATAATAAAAAATTAAACAAAAGCACCTGTAACTAAACTTATCACCGGTAGATGTCACTGCAGTACAACCCAAGCTTCAACACTGGAGTCCACAACACTGAAACTCCGTGTTTGGTTGGAGATCCACATTGCCACTCAGTTATCCATGAGATGAGAGAAGCATGTTGTTCCTCCTGCCTTCCTGGCCTCAGCAACTGCTTCGAAGTACATAGTGATAAAAAAAACAAGTCAAAGCCAGCCAGCAGCTCCCACAATCATCTCCAGTTGACTGGTGCAGCCAAAAGGTTCCACTAATCTCTGGCATCTTAGTCACTATTCCAGTCCAGGGTGCTAATCAACATTTTGGTGGGGGAAAAAGAAGAAAAAAACACTGCCAGCTTTTCATGGCAATCATGGCATTTAGAGGCCCCCGTGAGCTTGCCCTGATGAGTTTACAACCGGTGTCAAGCTGAATCAAGGGCATGGCTTTATGGCTTTCAAAAAATAATGAGGCCTAAACCCGAAAATGGGTGTTTTGCATGCCCAATATTTCCAGTAATGACTTATCTGGCCTTTTAGCCTTGTACTGAGAAAAGGGGGGAAAAGAACGGTCTTTGCTGCCAAGAGAATTTATAAAAATATTTACAGAAATGCCTACCCCTGACTGACTTCATTAATTTGTATTTCAAATCTGCATGCCTTATGTTCTCTCCCATGTTCCAAACTGGAAAGCAGAGGACAAAACATTTGCTCTATCTCACTAATGATCAATTTCACAATTTTTCAGAAATTTCAACATGCAGGGCTGTTGTTACCATTGATGAAACTAAGGTCATGTCCTCTGTGGGGGTTTTTCTTGAAATTAGGGAGCTGTAGTAACCTCAGGCGAGTTTCCATTCTACATTGGTGGGTATGTTTTAGATGAATTAAGCATTTACTTTTATCTTTAGTATATATTCAATGGTTTTCCAGCAAACATGTTTTAAGACATAAAATACACCACTTAGTAATAAAAATGTGTGTCTGATATGCTTTTTCCCCACAAAACAAGGTTCAGTCAGCTGGTTCATATCCCTAATATTAAATATATTCCATCTCTCTCAGAAAAATGTCATCTATGAAGATGTTAATATGAATGGTGAGGCTTATGCATCTGAGAAAAGAAACAAGAATGTTGAGTAGCACTTGTTTGTAGGACATATGTGCAGAAAGCATTTGGAGCTTCCTGTTGGGCAATCAAATTTAGCATTTTAAGAAATCCAAACATTTACGAGATTTTTGAGAATTTATTTCTGGCATCTGGCTATATTATTTTAGTAGGAGGGAGTACTTGGACCCATAATATAAGAAGAAAGAAAATCCTAGCTATGGCCCTGCCAACCAGCTTTACACTGTGTTGACTAAAAAGAGTTCCGTTTCTCTCCCTCTGGATATCACTAACTGATTCCTCCCATACATCGCTGACAGACGTGTTGAATTAACGTGACTGATGAGGTTAATAAATATCATACATCCCTCCCCTTATGCAATCTTGCTTGGGTACGAAGCAGTGATGTAAGATCTGACAATCTTCCTGCACTGACGTCCATGGCCCATCCTGACATCACAGACCGTGGCGAATGAACAGCACGGTGCCGCTTGTATTCTGAAAGCATGTCAGACTCAATGTCAAGGCCTTCTTCCTCAGCAGATTCTCTACTGTCACTCGAGTTTCAGTCCGAGTGCTTGAAAGAGTCACAGGACATACGATACAGTCATCCCATTGAACTGAATTTGACATGTATTGCCAGGTCATTTGGTTCAATAAATGCTCTCAGACTGTACACTATGGCCTCCTACTTGGCCCCGACCAAAATGTGGCACCCCAGACCCCAGAGAGGGGAGCAGGAGGGTGGGGTGCGGAAGGCTTGTCGGTTGTGGCAGCTCAGCTTTACTCTTGGCTTCACTGTGCATGTGCTTCCAATTACAGACAAAGGAGAGGCGGTCCTGTGCAGCATGTGGTTCCATTTAGAGCAGGTGAAACAATGTAGGAAAATAGATCCGTCATCCGTCGCATTCCAGAGGCCAGTGAGAAACAGTGCTAAATCATATCCAAGCTAATCCTGAGAGGAACGGGTTGGGGGTGGGGTGGGTGGGTGTAGGCAGTTGAGGGTCCTGGCGGCATCTTCAACAGGGGCCTGCTCATAAGGGTCGCTATGCAGCACTTCAAAGCCCTATAAGAACTGATAGAAATATCTCCCTCTCTCTTTTCCCCATGAGGAAAAGAAATTTCTATTTTTTTCCCCCCAGTCCCCTGATTTTTGGCTGTAATGTGGTTCTATGGATGGGCAATACTAATCAGGCACTAAGACTAATAGACTCATATTTTTTTTGTCACTTGGCTGGGGTTGAAAAGGATCAATAATGAGCAATGAAGTTGGAAAAAGACTTGTTGAATGAGTTGTGATGAACTGAACATGAAGCATGCGCCTTTAAATCCACTCGGGAAACTGAAAGTAGTGACATATGAAATGAGATAAAGAATAAGGAGACTGTAAATCTCCTTAAATAAATACCCCAAAATAACGTAAATACTGTATCTCCATCAATTGGAGCTCTTTTAAATACGTAATCATGTCGCACCCTCTCCTTCTACAATGATCACTGCCACCATCTGTTGATTTCTTGACTCCTAATATTCACATAAAAATAGTGGAAAGTCAAAATCCGCACTACGATTTGGATGGACCAATCCAGCTATTGAAATTTATTATAACTTATATTGTACTTTATTGAATATTTATCTCCTCTAGTTGACTTATATAAATGTAATTTCCCCCAAAGTTCCGAACTTTCAAAGAATAAACATCACCACTTGAAAAAGAAAAAATAGTCCAATCACGGGGCCACCTCAGCACCACTTCGCCAAAGTACAGCCAGACAGAGCTGCCAACATGGGCTTTGAGTCTGAGTCTTGTGTGTATTTGGTCCTGAGCATGTCTCATGTCATCCCAGTCCCCAGGTGCTCTTGCCTGAAACACCTGAGGAAATATTTAATGTAATTTGAGGCCAGGCAGAGCTGTGAAGCCAGTGCTGTGCAGAAGAAGATGGAATGTTATTGACTGGTCTATATACAGTATGCAGGAGCAGGTCAGCAGCTGATTTTATCAGATCACTATCCCAACCCTCCATCTGCCCTTCACGTGAGCTCTCTGTTGGGGCCTGGAAGGTTCGCCTCTTTTCAGCATGTGGTTATAGTCAGTTCATGCAGCCTCTCTACTCCATTGGAAAGAATGTAGGTTAATATAGCAAGTGGGATCTGGACATCTCGCTCTCATTTGCTGTTTATAGCCCATAGGAGCAAAGGCATAGCGTGTGCTCCAAGCTGTAAATCAGAGGATGTTTGGCGTCCCCCCTACTTTACAGGAGGGGTGCTTCAGGCCTCAGTCAGGCCACGGACCAGCAGCACCCAGTAAAGCTCTCACATGCAGAAGGGAAGGGAGGAGAGATGAAAGAAAATGAGGCATATTTTTAGCTCAGGTAAAAGCCCATGATGTCAGCAGGGACTCAGCTAACGAAGACATGCCTGGGTGATTGCTTCACAGCTCACACAGTTTCAGAGGAAATGTTTTTTTTCTGTGTGCTTCCACCAACACCCACATTATGGGAAATAATAAAAAAGGTATAGATTCCGAAGTGATGCCAAAAACCAATTCAGTCACACCTGTTAAATAATGTGGCAGCTGATTTTCCATCATGTGCATGGTCACCTCCATCTCCACCTCAAACTCTTAGATTCCATAGTCTGGTCCAGGTTTTTAACATCCTTAAAGCAGTTGAAGTTGACCTTCACTTCTTCTTCAGTCTATTTTTTGGCTAATGAGTAGAAGGGAATGCAGGCTCTTTATCTTTTTTTTCCTGTACCCCAAAATCAAGTAGTTGGATTTCATTCCATTGCAAGATGGATAAAAAGAATATTTTCGTATCCTGGAACGTGTTTTTATAAGGTCATGGATTTCAGTGTGGCTTGATTGCTGATTATAGTTAATATAAGGAAACAGAAGATTGCAGTGCATTAAGTTCATGTACATGCCCCAGGACTGATTATACTGCTTTCTGCTGCTGCACCTTTCAGTCTTTTACCAGTCACAACACTCTTCCTTTCCCTCAGTTTGGATTATTGTGATGCCCCATTCTACTTACTTTATATTCAAAGGGTCAGTTCACTGAAATCACTGGCCAGGTTAATACATGTGGTTCAACAGAGCCAGGTTTTAGGATTTTTTTCCCTTAAATTTCAGTGGCCACAGAACACTGTTTTCACAGGGGCAATTTCTTCAGGAGAAGTTAGTCCAGCTCCAGTTCAGGCCTTTGGATGTAAAATAACTCTCCATCAGTGCAGTTAACTCTTTCTTGAAACATATACCAAAAAAGCATATGTAAGGTACTAACATGCAGAGCAGCAACAGTAATGTGGAGCCAGTTCTGAGCATGGCAGGTCGTCATCAGAGTTCAAATCCACAAACAGAATCTGAGTCTGATCTTTTTATGCATTCACTCGGAGCTATGTGCTGATTGGATAATTGTTGCAACAGGTGATGGAGACATTGAGACAGGAGATGATTAGTGTAATTGCACTACAAAACAATAACACTGCAAATAAACAACAACAGCAAATCAGAGACAGAAATTAAAAGCAAACAAAGTCATGAACTCAGATTAAAAAAAAATATACTGTACATGAAGTGTTACGATTACTGTTTCACAAGAGTTTTAATTTTAATTTTTTAACAAAATTCAAACATCATCATGTATGAGCTCCTGGAAATTCATAGAAAGCAACAGGGGTAGGCATCGTTTAGTTGAAATGTTGAAAGAAAATTAGTGAAAAATGCCACTGAAACTTAAATCCCAAAGTAATGTCTTCAGTTTGCTTGTTGTGTCTGACCAACAGTTAAAAAAGGTCCAACATTTGAGAAGCTGTTTTGCTTGAACTATACACATAAAAACGCAACCTTTGTCTTGAAAATGGACTGAACTGATTGATTGATTATTAAAATAGATTTTGCTTAATATTCTGCAGTTAAATTAATGTTCGCAGGTACAATGCAACAGTATCTTGGTTTATATCAAAATCGCATATCCAAATTTTTCAAAACCAGGATAAAACCATATTCAGGTTTCTGAAACCAGGAAATGGTGTTTACATACAGAACGAGGGACCGGGTTACTCCATGAAAATCTGATAAAAACCAGGATCCGCCTGCTTATATAAACACACTCAGTGAAAGACTTTTCAGGGTCACAGTCATCAGAGGGTTGTTCAACCCCTGCTGATCCTTCCCGCACAGCTTTACAGTGGACAGACACTGTGCAGCTGGTCAACACAGGAAGTCCTCCAAACAAATGACCTTTAATTACGGCAATAGAGCACACCCTTTATTCCCTGGACTCTAACCTTTCCCCCCATGTCCCTAAGTTGTCCAGAGGGAGGGAGAGAGCAGGGAGAGCCCCATTAAGAAGCTAATGAACTGTATGCTACAATCTGATAGCAGATGAACCAGTAATCAGACCAGAGCTACAGTGACCTGTGGGCACAATTCTCTCTCACCCAATAATTAACCCAGCAATAAATCATTCCACAGCTGCACCGTCACATGGAGTCCATCACCTTCTGCAACCCTCTGCTCCAAGATAGGGGTCGATGAGAGAGGGGATAGCACCCAGAGGTTGGGGTTACAGATGTAGCGTTTGAAGTCTGAGATGTTATGGTTGGTGTTAGGAGGGAAGGGCCCCCCTAGAGAGGCTGTTTAGGGTTTGGGATGAGAAGCTCGAACAGTGTTTCAGATTAGGCTTCTAATCCCTCTAATGAAGCCCAACTTTAGTGCTCCATTGTTGTGTAAACTGTCATTGCTTTTAATGCCCGTGTGGCAGTGACAGATCCAGCTCCTTGTCTTTCATCAGCAGAGCGGTTGTACACACACACACACACACACCGCAACAGCTAATCAAGTCAAGCTGGAGGCAAAAAAATGGTGGTGTGTGTTTGTGTGAGTGTGAACATGCACATGAATGCATGCAATTAGCTTGCAGCGTGTGTTGAGGCGTATCTGCACACATGTGCGAGCTTGCAGTTGTAAGCACTTAATCTGCTCTTTGTTAACAGAAACGGCAGCGCACTAAATTTGGAAACGGTATGATTGCCTTTGTTCCGAGGAGAAAATCAATTTGCTGTTCTCAGCCGTACTAAGTGTTCACTTCCTATTTCCTGAATGCAGCCTTGATGTGTGTTTACCACCATCACAATCACATTCTCTTGATGAGATGTGATGATTAGGCTACTCCATCAGTCTGGCGTGCACTTAAATTGACTAACTTCAATCAAGGTCATGCTAATTTTAGCTTGATAAAATGTTTCCTGCGTTTACAGAAAGAAACACTAATATGTTACTCCTAAAGATCTCAACAAATCATTATGTTAAAGGGTCAGTTCAAGCAAAAAAAAAGAAATTTGTGCTGTTTTTGACCAAGCAATTTTGAGCTCAGGAGGTGGTGGACTGCAACACAGGTGCTAAAAAGAGGAGTGAATACTGGGTTCAAATGAATCAGATGGTCAGAAGAATGAGTCCAAGTGTAATCTTGCTATCTGCTGGATGTATAAAAAGGCAACTCTGTGCCAGTGTGGTGTGCACAGCTTATTTATGTTACATTATGGCTCATTAGATTCAAACATTCAGGAGTTGATTTTGGATTTAGTAAAGTCCATTTCTCTGCCTGATACTTAGCATGAAATTTAATGTTTTACCGTGATGCAATGCTTGGCTGCAAAGCATGATTTTCAATAAGCAGCCCATTCGTGGCACTTGCAGCGGCTTAGCAGACATACTTTTACTACGTTTATCAAGAAAACACACAAGTTAACAGACTCATCCAACCTTTATTAGTTATTGGCCTGCACTTTTGAAACATCAAAACATCTCATCAGTGTTACATGAGTGTACCTGGGTTGCTATACTGTTTTATCCCCAGAGGAAAAAGGATAACAACTCTCCTAGACTGAGACAGCGAGGCCTTTCTCTCTAATTATGCTATTCCAGGAGCCATAATGATCACTCTCTTCCTCTTTCACTCTCACTCTATAAAAACCCTCCAGTACAGGGCAATATAGCATGATGTTCTCCATCAGCCAGCCAATGAGGGCCAACGCTCACCCACAGTGACTGGTGCCAAGCCACTACTGTCCTCCCCACATCCTCTCACCTCACTCCTCCTCCTCCTCTTGCCACCCATAGCTTCCCATGAGCGGAACCCACAGTCTATACAAACACAATTGCCTGGCAACTGCCTTTTCTCCTCTGTGCTATACATCATTAAGCCTGCCCTGCATCATGCTAAGCATTGAAGAGGAAAAGGGATTAAAAAAAGGAATTCTAAAAAAAACTAGTGCTGCTGACGGATGTGGTGTTTTTGCTTTGTTCAGAGACAAAAGCTTTTTTTATGCACTGAGCAGTGGAGGTGGTGGTAGCTGCAGAATTGAAGGAGGTTATGTAAGATCAAAGATGCCAATCCGACATGGGTGTTAGTTGTGGCACTGAGTGCTGCTGAGGACCTGTCAGCATGGAGGGGAGTGCTGGTGTGAAGTCTGCTCCACATGTCCTGCCTCACTTCCACAGTGTGTTTGGTTCTCTGTGTTCCTTGATGGTGTTTCAACACTTTCTGATCATTCCCGTGTCACTTACAGGACCTTATCATGTATGCATCAGTAATGTTTAGTGATACTTTTGTATTATTGTTTGTCGCCTCACTGTGGTATTGTTCTTCAATTTATGGTTCTCAAATTGAGGATTAAAAGCAAACTGTAATCATGAACTAAACAAATTAGTTTTGTTTGACATACATGCAGTAGCGTGGCTGAGGGTAAAGTAGAAGAAATAAATATCAATGAAGTCTTCTTATGAGCTTTTTCTGGAGCTTTCAACTACATCGCATGGGGTGAGGTTCCATAACTTCATTCACTTAATAACAACTGACCCATCTCAATGACAGTTAAGTGACCATGAATGATGCTTGAAAGATCTGGAAAAAAACCCACTTCAAAAGTTCTTTAAAAAAAAAGCCCTTTATAAAATAATGATTTCAACCAAATCATGTTTCTACTGTTCCAGGAAGCCACTTTATACAATTAAAAAACTTCATTTAGCTTTGTACAAGTCAGCAGCATGGTTTGTACAATGTTTTGATGTGATGTGACTTCTTGGCCCTTAAAAGGTTGGTTCGTTCAGCAGAGCGGACCATCAGAAACATTGCAGGACTAGGGCTCTGAAGATCCTCAAGCAGCCCAGCCACCCCGGACACCATCTCTTCTCTCCTCTGCCATCTGGCCGGCGTCTCCGCTGCCTAAGATCCAGGACAGAGAGGATGAAGAAGAGCTTCTTTCCACATCCATCCACCTGCTCAACCTTAAACATTAAAATCACAGACACAACATTGCACAGGTTTTCTGCTTCTCTGTTTTTCTTTTTCTGTTTGCACTATTTATTTATTTATTTAAAATAAAAAAACAACAAACAAAGCATATAGTCAGCAGGTACAAAACAAATTTTACTGCACATTGTACACTGTATGATTAACCAATAAAATCTTGATGTGAAGTAAATGTGATTTGTACTAAATGGGATAAAAGATGAGAAGACCCCTTTATGATCTTTTGTATGATGTAACTCAGGTATTTTTTTTTTCGCAGTTGGCATGTCCAAGATGGTCAACTCATTATTTCCTCAGCACAGCTCCTATGTCAGGGGTCCCGTTTGCTGTGGAGCTTAAGGAGGCCCAGAAGATTAGGCCTGGTGTGTGTTTACAGTCAGCAGGGTCACACAGGATCATGTACCATGGTCTTACCGCCACATTCATGGCTCCATAAGCTCACAGCATCTCAGGGATGACAGCTTTCCGCTGCAGCGCCGTTGAATGAGCTCTGACAGGGCCTGTAATCAGCAGCACATAGGAGATGCGTCTGAGACGAGCTGCTAGACCATCGCCACCCTGACATGCAAGAAACTAGACTTCAGAGTCACACAGACGCAGACAAACGTACTGGCTTGCTGGCTGTGACTGTGGTCTAATTGGGAAAGGACAGAGTTAAAAATAGCACGCGGTGACGCTGGTATGGCGTAATGACATCCTGGCTTGACCACAGACCAGATCCGCTCACTGTACGCTTCACTACACGTCTCACGTCATCATGAGGGAAATTTCATGGGGTAGAAAGTAGTTGGGAGGTATTTGTGCTGGCGTTTAATTCTGGGATAGTTTTTGTATGCACCTTTCTATTGTATTCATTTTTCTTAACTGAGGACACAATGTGCCAGCAACATTAGCAAACCCCGCCAAGGGAAAGCAGGGAATGACAACAGCTGCATGTCCTCACATACCTGTAGTCCGTGACAGACTGCACACCCCTATCCACCCCCACCCGCCTCAGATTAACAACAGCTCAGGATAACCACACACAGGTGGCAAATGTTCATTTCATCTGTCAATAGACCTACAGTGGTCTTAAGGATGCTTTTCATTCACATAGCCTTTCACAAATAGTTCATACCGATCTTCTCTTTGACACAATGCAAACATTCACAACTCTTTGTATACACACTCACTCAAACAGTGGGCATGTGGCCTAAAATAAACAGACTAGAACCAGATTAGAAATTACCAAGAAAAAAGTATATATTCCTTGGTGTTTGCTTTATCTATTTAGAAATGTGAGGAAAACTTCTCTCATTCACAAATATGTCAAAAGTAGCTCTGCAGTTAACAATTAGATAATGCAAAAACATACAAAAGGGGCTGATTTTCACCACCATTGAAAAACTGTGGTTTGCATTCTTTCTTTGTTTCGAAGTGCTGGTTGACCTTTGATCTGACCCATAATGGCTGAAGGTCAACAGGTTTGTAGACGGGTTGGGAGCTGCTTATATAACCGCACAGCTGCTGTTTGCGTTTACAGCATACGAGTGCTGACCTGTGCGATAGCGAGTTGAAAGATCCGAGTGGAGGTGTGAAAATGTCTGAGTGGTCGACTGGCAGACACAGGCCAGAGGGGAGAACGTGTGAGAGGGTTGAGAAAGCAAAAATGCTTGCCGTGATGAAAAACGGGTAAAGTTTGACTCTGTGCGTGCAAGTGTCCCTCCAAGTTATAACTGTCTGTGCTTCTGTGCGAGTGTGTGCAAGGCCCCCTGTACAATGGCACCCTGTCATTATCACCCTTGGCTGCTGATTACTGGTGCTTCATGGCCTGTGGAGGTGCACCTGGGGAAGCTGCTCACACCTGTCCCAGCCCTGCTCAAGTCTTGAAGTGATTTAAGGTCTCCTTAGTTGCTCCCTTGTCCAAGTAGTGCTCAGCAGACTACTCATTTCCATGCTGTATAATGTTTTAACACTTGTGAATCAGCTCGTAAGAAGGCTTTGCCCCGGTCTGAAAACTCTTATGTAACAGCACGTCAACAGTGCATGTAAACCCCCCCAGCGCACAGGATCTACACCTGTCAGGACGTGTTCCTGTAGGTTACAGTGTGTGTCTCTGTATGTGTGTGTGTGTGTAATGGCTGATAACCATCATCACCCCGCAGCTCCAAGAGTGACGACTGTGGTTGAACATGAGCGATTACATGCTCATGATGCTGACAGGGTGTGACATTACATGACCCCCGATATAACACATATATAACTTCATGTACAACATTTAAAGGGGGAATACAAAGCAGTAGATAATTCAGCAGTAAATAATACAGTGACTAAAGGCCAAAATCTGTAAATACAATAATGTATTTTCTTTAATATGCTCTTTTATTGTTTCAAGGAGCCTCAGTCAATATCTTTATGATAACAACGTTAAAATGACAACGTGACAACATAAACATAGGTTGCTTATGGTGATGAATCTGCAGAGAACCATCACATGAACTTGCAGCTCCCTTCACCTTTACGGAGCTGAGTTTCAGCTCATCAGTCGGCTGCCTGCAGCTTTACGCTTTGATTCACTTTTGTCATTTTCAGCCACAGTAGGCAGTTGTCTAATCATCTCTAAAGCATTTTAAAGTGCAAAGACTTATATGAAAGGCACTTAATATAAAGTTTGTTTGATTGATTTATGAAACAATACAAATGGATATATTCAATAATCCTGGGAACAAATCTTTTTTACTAACTTGCTAACTTTACTAACAAGCCTGAAGGCAGTATCATCTTACGTAAGAGTCAGGACTCTCCTGTTTTCTGCGGACAATGAAAGAAGTGCATGTCAGTTGTTTTTGACATACTGGTGAAAAAGGTTAGAGTTCAATACCATAAGAGGAAACCCTTTAATTCTGCATCCAGGTGCGACAAAACAGCCTGTCTTTGAAAAGTTGGACCTTCAAACATTCTTTCTTTTCCTTATGATTCTTGTCTGTGTTTTTCTTCTTCAGGGCTGATTGGGGTTAGGACTGAGAAAAAGGGGGCTGGATCCTTCTCTTCTTTGCCCCCTTACTTTATCTTTGTCTCGTCCTTGCTCTGTCTCCTAGCTGCCTGCCAGATTTGTGAGCTGAACATGTTGTAGATTCAACATAAATCCTGCTTCTGGAACTGGAGACTGTGAACTGGCTCTCACTTTTAGAATGAATCTCGAGATTTAGCAAGCTGAACAAAATCCTTCTGCAGCACTTTTACCATTTCTACTCAGCTCACCTCTCCTATTTCCTTCCTCATTTAGGTTTTGGAGACTGTTGAGTTCTGTGTTGGACTTCTGTTGATTTATGTCCTCCTCTGCAAAGACAAAGACTGCACAGAGCCCGAGAGGTGAAAGGCTACTCCTTGTACATACACAGAGGTATGCAACACTGTAGCCCCCCATGGCCCCCACCGCTCGGTTAGCCTTGTTCTCCAAAAAAAGCCTGCACCATATATCATCTGTGCACCACTTCGAAAGTAGGTCAATAAAAGAGAGTTTGGACTGCAGTTCTCAGAAACTAAATGAGGATGAAGTCTCAGAGGTGTGGAGTGGGCCAGTGAGCATGACCTGGACCAGTGTGGCATTAATGTTTGTAGGCCATCCTCTTCAAGAAGGAAACAAACTTCACTTGGAGGACATATTTTACAAACTTTATTACAGTGTACTGCAGAGACTTGCAAGGACTAAACATCTCCTCACATCTCCTCACTTCTTGCTGCCTCCTCTCTGGCATGCACGCACAATCAGTCAAAGCCTAACACTGACATGATGAAACCTGAATGTCTGCAAAATTACAGCAGGTAAGTCAAACAACAAAGTGACAACGAGGTAGATGCAACAGCAAAAGGTTGGGAACCTTAGTCATAAAGAACTCAAGTCTTGACTTGAGAGTTGCTCTGACAGACCAAAGCCTCCACTTGGTCTCAAATGACTTGAGAGTTGACTTTGATTTGGCCACAAAATGACTTAAAGCAGCTGTAAATTATATTTTCCCAACTAAGGTATCAAATGACAAGGTGAAAACAATGTGACGATGTAAGAGGGTTCATCCTGGTGATGAACATACAGAGAACAATCACATTTATTGAGCTTTATAGCGAATTTCTGCACATTGTTTAGCTATCTGGCCAGCAACTTTACTGTTTTTGTTCACTCTCACTTCTCTCATCATGCCATTTTGTGAACATAATGGAGCATTTAGGAGCTAAAGAGTGTTTTTCTCTGGAATTGGTAGAAAGAAAGCAAGTGAAGTGCTATACACATGCCTCGTGCCATACACACACCTACAGCGTGATTACAAAGATTTCTTCATGCACAAGTATAATACAGGTATAATCCAGCCCTGTACAGCTAAATTTGGCTGTGTTTCATGCAGCTCAGTTCAAAGCTCTCCAGTCTGGTCAGGAGGAATGCACCATCAGCTCTCACATGTCTGAAGGTCCACAGGATCAGATGCCTTGGAAGAGAGGAATTAAAACAAAAAAATGAAGGGATGAAAGAGGGGAGAATGCTGGAACGGCACAGGGAAGCTGAGACACACACACAGCCACTTCACCACACATGCAGACACGCGTCTACCCATGCATTCCTATTAAATGAAGGCCAAGCAGGAGTGTTGGTCTCACACAGGGAGAACTGTCAATCTGTTGTTCTTTGGAGAACATTTGAGGAAGTATGGATCTACTTTTACTAAAAAGAAAAAAAGAGAGAGAATGTACTTGCCAGCACCACCCCTCACTCACTCTGGCTCTGTTTGGTGCATCATCCCCACCATAATAATATTCAATGAGAACGATTTAATAAAGAGTGAATTTGTAGAGACAAAAAAGACCAAAATGACATGAAGAGGAAGCTGCTTTGCAGATGAGCATGACTGAAATTTTCACCCAGAGCTGAGGGAGGAAAGCTGATACTATAATTCACTTTCTACCCCTGCACTTTAATCAAGAACATTATCTGAGCACTTTGGCTTTCACATACATCTCTGCATCCCATCCTGCATGTTGACGAGGTGAAAAGAAAGGCTGTTGTAGTCTGTTGTGTCATCTTTGTTGTTTTAGACTCAAACCTGATTGGAGCTCCTTAATACAGTGAAGAGGAGATGAGAAAAAGATGGAGAGAAGAAGATAGGAAGTGGGGAGTGGGGCACTCAGAGCCCGTTGGGCTTTGTTTTCAAAAACGCACATCATCTTCCATCTGGGCCTCATTGCACAGAGAAACCTGAGCATCATCCAAGTTATGCAACTCAGCTAAACCAGCTTAGACCTCCATGTAAGAGAATCACCAAAAAACATCTTTATACAAAGTGATCGTCCAGACCCAAGAGGTCATGTCTCAGAGAATCACTGCAACTCTTTTGGGGATGACCGAGCAATTTAGTGTCCCGGTCTGCTTTGTGGGTGATCTAAAGGTCAATGGCGAAAAGCTCTGGGTCTTAACTTTTCGGACATGGGTGTTAAATTTTGAGTCAAGGGGTTGACGTTCATGGGCCAGAGATGATGTTTTGTGTTTGGAGACCAAGTCCGAGCCAGCAGACTAAGTTGGGCTCCCTCTCCACAGCCCTCAGGAAGCGACAGAAAAGAGGTAGTTGTGTTTTTGGGTCTGAAATGAGTTCTTCCTTAGTGGCGGTGGGTTTATTGTTCTAGCGAAAGGGGAGAGGATTGATGCCTATAGGTAGCAGGGGAGAAAGCCGTGTGCGGCCCGAGTGTCTGGAATGCATTACATATCCGTCTCCCAGTCGAAAAATACCTCACCTCACAACATCGCACTCCCCATGTGGCCCAGCTCGCTACACGGGCCTCATGTTACAGAGGGATCAAGGAATCACACGCTAAAAGGCTGTGGAACAGCAGGCGTTTGGTTCTGATCTTCTAAGCGTTAAGTTCAGATGGTTGAAGACATTGGTGTTCATGGAGTATTGTTTTCTTTTGACAGGGTGGTTGCCCTTTGTCATTAACATTTACATTCAGACCCTCAAATAACCTCATCCTACTGTACAGACAAATACTTTTGAGTACAATAAGAATATTTGCAATTACGAGTTATTATGAGTAATTAACACGAAAAAGCAACAGGATGAGTCAGGATTTGTTATTAGACATCACTTCAAGATATTTTGGAACCTTTCCTTGACTACACATAGTGTGTATTTTTCTATGCATGTTTGTATACAGAATGAGTAAATATTATACTTCTGTGTACATGATTTACTCTCAGTTGTGTGTGTTAATAATTTTACACTGTGTTGTATTCAATCTGACACATAAATTCTCTACATGCATCTTTTTCTAATTTAGTTCTGCTGTGATAGGTGGTTGGACCATTGAGTGCATGTGTTTCTATTGTGCCTCATTGTAAAATACATATATATATATTTTAAAAGATCATCATTCCTTACAACCTCTTAATTATAGTGATTGGTTTCTAAACTAACAATCTCTTCCCACATGCCACAAAACATCAACTGGTTTATTTTCATACTATGTCGTCATGTTGCCTTTGTGAAACCCTGTGAAAGATGGTTTAACCAGCTGCCACCACCATTTTCTCAATGAGAAATAACTCATTAGCTTTAAAAATAAAAGTACTCCATCTAATTGCTGGTTTCTGCTATGTGCTGACCTGGAACTCTCACAAAATTTAAGACTTTGAGGGGAAACTGGTGATATGGGAGCACTGAATTAATTAAAATTGTTCAAAGGGTAGTGTGATGGACCAGAGAGCGAAGTCAAAGGAACAATAGAACCAACAAAGAAATAGAACTGATGGAAATGTAACTGCTGCACTTAAAAAAAGAGTACAGCATTTTATAATACATGTTAGTTTACTTTGTTGATGTGAGTTAACTGTAAAGATTAAATCTGATATTAAGTATGAAGATAGAGGGCAACACTGGTGATATTTGAACACAGCAGCAAAACAAATATCCCCCTGCCACACACACACACACACACACACACACACACACACACACACACACACACTCCCTTCAGTGCTCCAAGCTCTGCTCCCTAAAATTCATGGATGTGACGTTACCATGGCAGTGACACAAACAACTGGGCTATGGCATCTTATATGCCATGAAAGTGGATACACCTTCTCATATCTGCAGAAATACAAACCTTATAACATGCACACAATCACAGCATCTTAGCCTTGACTCTTAGTGTCTAAAACGTTTGCACAGTGCTTTATTATATGCTCCACATTCATTTCATTTTCATCTATGTTGAAATGGAGGGATGTGCTTGAAGGATTGGTATATCTTTGTGTCTGTTTACTGCCCTCTGTGGTTTCCTCTTCGTGAGGAGATGGCACTAGTGAACAGCAGTGGGTGATAAAATGCATTCAAGATAAAGACAGATTTATCTTCAGTCTTATCTGCACTTCCCCCGAACTAATACATTTTATATTAGATGGTGTAGAAGCTCTGGTGCTGGTGGTTTAAGACAGAGCTATGCAAAAGAAGCAGCTGTATGCCAACTGTGAATGGCTCCGTGATAAGGAAGGAGGATGTTTTTTAGAGAGCTACCTGGCCGTGGGCAGTCTCCATCTCCCCTGGCATTTCAGGAATCCCTTTGTACACAAGCACTAAAGTTACTCTCCTTTTGCCTTTCCCAAACAGCTATTTTTATGGCAACCCATCTAAAGCTATCTGGGTTTAAAACTTCCAGCTACAAAGGCTTGTGATCTAACTTGAGCCTTTAAACCATTCATCACACAATCTTTAATTCCACTGCTCCACTGTATTTGATTTGGTTTTATGACATTGTACTGTAAGTGTCTTCAAAACTGCATTTATACAAATATGCTAGCTGTCACACACACACACACACACACACACACACACACACAGGAACATACACACATATATACTGTATATATGTCACATTGGCATGATATATATGTCTCCACAAACACTTAGGCAGAGCCCCATCTGTGTAATGTATAGGCTCATTCTAATCCAAACACCCTCTCAGTGGCTCAATCAGTGCTCATATTGAGTGCCAATCCATTCTTCAAAACATGGGGCCCGACATGATCTAAAGGCTACCAGCTTCTTTTGATTTATTATTGTGGGAGTGATCGAGCCTAGACGCACGTGCGTGCATGCAAACACACGCACGTATGCACACACACACACACACACACACACACTCAAAAACACAGACACACTATAACCACAATCCTGAATGCAGCTGCACATGTGCCATGTCAAAGGAGGTCTCAAATGAATTGGTCAATTGTTGGTAATCATGAGATCTATATTTTCCCCAAAGCACCAACAATCTGGCTTACATTAGGCTGTCCAGGGACAGAAAGGGCCATGAATTAAGCAGGAGATACCTCAGGAGTTGCCTGGAAGTCTGTCAAACTACAAGACAAAAGCCTCTTCTGTTGTCTTGTGAAGCACAGCCCCATTCTGAAGTGGCCGCGCCACGTTAAGGGGACTATCTGAAGAGCATCCAGATGTCAGAAAACTCAAGTCGAAGTTGCCTGTCATCGACCGTGGGCATTGAGTTATTATTACGAAGCTTTGGAAATTGCTCCGTTATTAAAGCTGCAGGCTTATTTTGGGCTTCAGCAGAGCTCCGTGTCTTTGCCACAACAGAGCCGAGAGCGTGAGATTGAGGGACTGCAGAGTGCATCAAAAAGAACAATGGCGGCTATATTTTTTTTCAACCTATCAAATTCAAAATCCATGAATGGAGCGAAAGTAGAAGTTGGACAGATGATATGTGAAAAAAGTTTGAACATATTAAATATTTGAACAGTTTAAATCTAATGTGTCTCCTGCCTTCTTACCCATGTCATGTTACAGGACCCGTCTCAGCAAGGACCCACTGGGATCCCTAACAGCCTTTTAATTGGCCTTAAATGATTCAATGTTGTAGCTTAATGAGCCATGTTTGCAGCCACGCTCTGCCCTCCCCAGCAGAGAGATCTGGATCAGATAGTGGATCAGATATCAGATACAGTTTACATTTGCAAAAGTTTCTGTCCAGAAAACTGGACACACCGTGGCTCAAGCTTTGCAGAGATTTGTTCACCAGAGGTGTCAGACATTTGTTATGGTAAAGGGTGAAAAACTGCTGGAAGGATTGGCATGGAATTTGGTAGATACATTCATCTCCCCGAAGATAAATTGTAGCTGCTAACAGGCAGACTTTAAGTGTTGTTTTCTGATAAACATTAGATAGTTTGTCCTCTTCTGCTTTCTTAAAGCATTCAACACAAGAAATGTGAGAAGATGTTTTTGGTTAAACTGCTCACAACTCAGAACATATTCAACCTGTGACAAGGTTTCGTGAGAAAACATTGTTTTCAAAGTGTTCCCAGGCCAAACGGTTGTGAACCATCACTGTAGGAAAGTTGCAAACATATGAGGATTTTTCTTTGCTGTATGATTGAAAGAACATTTTGTTCCCTGTGTTTGAAAAGTGTGTGTATTTTTTTAAACCATGTATCTGCTATCTGCTTTAGATCTGCAGGGCCTGTATTTGGCCAGTACCTTAACCAGCACATTGGAAAGGTTTCTAAACCCAAACAAATGTAGAGATATCATACCAACGTGACATCCAGGGCCGCCACCATGAACATGTACAATAACAATATGACAGTGTGTTGGCAGTAAAACAGTACAGGAAACAGTACCATTTGAGAGAAATGTTTGATACACATTCACTCAGTGCAACACAGAACAAAACCACTCAAATCTTATTAAACCAATTCAGCTGCTTGTAGGAGAGTTGGACAACTGGGGCAATGTTCAGCTCATTCCCTGCACCTTCGTTCCCTGATTCCAAGTCGAAATGTAACATAGTTGAGCTTGGTCTGACCACAAAATGGGGCAAAATCCTCAATCCAGCTTAATCTTTCCCCACTTTTCACCTAAATCTGTGTCAGCACCTCTCAGCTGTCCTAAACCTCTCCATCCCGCCTTCTCGTTCCCAGCTGCCCAGGTATCACTCAACACATCCTGGCTTTATCCCCCACCTTCCACCTTTGGCTTTATTGCCACCCCGGAATGCCTGGTATGTCTACAGCAGGCGCACCCATCTCTCTCAATCCACACACACAATCAACAATGCAAGTGCATGCCTGGGCTTGTTCTTTTGGTTTTCCACAGCAAGGCTGAGTCCTCAGTGGCAGGCCTGGCAATCAATACATGCAGACATGGTCGGAAAGGTTCTCACCAAACCTCTGTCACACGGCCCCAGCTTCACTGTCTGTCGCTTTGAGCAGGTGGCGCCTGTAAATCAAGTTCCAATCTGAGATTTCACCTCCACTCACTCCAACCCGAGTTCACCCAGAGACCTCTCCTTTGTGTTGGGGGGCACTGAGGAGTCATGTTGCCTGTTTGAAATATTCATGCAGGACCCATTTTGATGAAAAGACGCATTCTTCTTGCTACCACATTTTTCTGCCGAGGAAGTGTGGAAGTGGGCCCGCCGTGGGGCAGAAACAGATCCAGCCTGTGGATGCTGGGAAAGTGGGTCAGGGTATGATACCAGACCCTATCAAAGAGATTTTGCGAATTTCAGTGAATGCATATATTTAATGCACAGATGAATGCAAAACAACAACAAAAAATATTTTTTTTTTCTTTTTGTATATACTCATGCACACATATTCCTGGTTTGCTTGCTGGAAATGATGGATGATGTGCATGAAATTCTCCTACACTTTACAGACCTTTACCTCCCCTGCGCCACCTCTCAGTGGGAATAGGTGGAGGTCCTCTTACATTTTAGCTGTCTCATGGGAAACATAAAAAAGAAAAAAAGAGGCCCAACATGTGGTGCACATATCGACTCAGCTCGGAAGTTTACTGTCCTAATAATATGGCTAAACAAATGCCAAGTCAAACAAAACACTGGTTCTCCTGCTGTTTTTAGAAACAAGCAAATAACACAGACACTTTCTTCCATCTGTAAATGGGTCACTGGAAGTGTGCAAAGATCATTTTAAAAGTCAGGGATGTAGAGGTCAGGTTTTGCCATTTTAAACTCAAGCAAAGTTCATCAGTTGATCATAATAAGAAATTATGTTTTTTTTAAAAAGAAAGGCTGGAAGATGATACCTCTTGAGAGTGGTATCACAAAGAGACATCTTTGGGGAAGGGCTGGAAGATAAATACTGCAAAACAAAAATCTGAGTGTTTGTTAATACTGTACATGTGTGCATTCTTGTGCATGTAGACAGTGTCCTCACAGCACCTCAGCTGCTTTGGGTGGTGCTCGCTATGCTCGCTGTGCACCGTTGACTCTAAAAAGCGCCACTTCAGTGGAATAAGGCTAGCCTGTCATTAGTGAGCATGGCATGGGCATGCTGTTTAACCATTAGCGAGGAGTGGAGCTGCAGCACCGGGCAGCTTCCAAGAACAGCACTGCTGTGCCACGAGGACAGGGAAGAGGAGAAAGGCCTGCTGCAGCACTTTCTGTATGTAAAAGAGACATGTGCGAAGGCAACAGATTTTACACTTATTCTGCTTTCATATGGGAAGTTTGATGCTTGCCCCACCAAAATCGGTCAAACTGTAATTCATTCTTCTCGGTAACCATTTCCCGCTCTCCTCCTTTCCCCCATTTTCAAACCACACACTCCACACTGACTGACGGCCCATTGGACCCCAGTCTCCTAAGCAGCCGTTCAACATGTTTCACGGGGTTGTGGGCGACATGGCAAATATGGACGAACGCATTTGTGACGCAGGCTGGCCAGGGGAACTGTGGACTCCGTGTCTCGGAATTACAGAGTATGGCTGAAGGCGCGCTGCTGCAGCTAAACCACCTCATTAGGTCGTGGTGACTGCATTTAGCCGGCATTTCCCCCCCTCACACGTCCAGAGAGGCCGCATCAGACATGGTGATTAACTGCAGAGTAAACACGTCCATCTCCGAGGTCTCAGGTCACCACCATGCAGCACGCATGGTAACGCGTTTTACTGTAACGACCAACAAAGAAACACTGGAGGCCCCCAAAATTAATAAACCATGCTACTGAGGTTTTTAAAATTCATAACATTTGGTCAATACTGTGTGGCAAAACAGAAACTACAGTATGCTTGAGTTCATTTGCAGTGTAGTATGATGTTGCTCCAAGTGTTTTAAGCTGCTCCCTCCAATAATCGAACTCTTCCTTTGTTGAAACAGCGAGGAATGTTGTTTTTGACCTATCTCAACAATTACCCTGGAACTCGAAGAAATAACAGGCGCGCAGCTATGTAAACTTTTCAGGAGACATTTCTTCCCTAAAAATAATGACAAATAAGTGAGAAGCACAATTCCCAAAGCATGAAGGTGTAGTGGTTTAAACTTTTCCTCTTTAGGGAAAAAAGTAAATTGAGAGTTCTTAATGTCCCTCATGTGAGATTGACCTGGCCAATGCGGCAGAATACCACAGCAGAAAAGCGTAACGGAGTTTACCCTTGTCTGGGGAAATTCTTTACCCATTTACTGAATGTCTGTAGTCAGTGGTTTGATTTTTACTCGGGGTAATGTGGAGCCTATGCCAAGGCTTTTCTGTTGCTGGGTGGAGGAGTGAGAAATGCTGAGAACACTTTTTTTCATTTCATGTGCCTTTTAGTGTCCTGTAAATGCTACACCCTCAAAGCTGTTCTTTCAGAGCTTTTATCCACAAAATGTCTCTTTTAGTGCTGTGTGTCTTGCGCTTCTGTATGACACTTCACGTACAGTACATTTTCTGCAGGGCTAACTCCAAGCAACATGTGTGTGGGTGGTTTTGGAAAAAAACATGAAGTTGCGGTGTCAAGGTCATACTCAGGTCGTGGATGCTGCGAACAGAGGAGACAGAGGTGTTGGGAAAGAGCTCCGCACCGCAGGCTATGTGACCTACCTCTGGAACGGCAACTCGGCTTTGCACAGACAGCTGCAGACACCCTGTCTGGATGAACAGCTGGTCAGGATGTCTGGGAGAAAAGGAGGAGGGGGGAAGAGATACCAAGATAGAGAAATAGAGGATGGGAAGAGATAGATGGACAAAAAAGAGAAATGAGAAAGTGGGACAGGAAAGGGAGCGGAAGGAGAGGCAGACAGAGGTGACAAAAAGTAATAGACAGGGTCCAATGCATTCAGAAGCTCCAGAGAGGGGCCTCTGTGTGGGAAAAGAGGGGTGGAGGGTCATAAATCTGGCTGGGCCTGGCTGTCCTGGCTGCCTGGTTCCACACTGGGTTTGTTCAGGTGGCCCTCTCCATCAGCCTCCTCCTGCTGCCGCCGCCACTGCCAGCTCAGTATGCTAAAAAAGCCCCACCAAAAGAGAAATGTGTCGGAGGGAAGGAAAAGGGGCACTTCATGGTTTTATGGTTTCCTTGTCTCTGCAGGCATGCTCACAGACTGGGTGACATGGGCTAAGAAGCATGACCTGTGAGCAGGAGCTTGGAAGACAAAGAGAGTTATAGGGTTGAACTTTGTGCTGTGAACTTTTTTAACCTTTTTTGTTCCGGAGAAGGGTTTGCTGTGCATGCATGGTATTCATGTGTCATATTTGGGGCCATATGTGCATACTACAACAGATTTGGAGCTACAAAGATTTCTATTGCATAAACACCATTCATGTTCTAACTACACAGTCAGTTAATGCTTTGAGCAGATACAAGATTTTCAAATTCTTATAGATCTAGAGCAATATGAATTTCATGAGTTTGAACAGACATTAGTCTTTATAAATCTAAACTTGATAGTAAAAATGGCTTAGGCATTCTCATAAAAAACAAATGTCTGAACTTGGTAACAAGTTCACGTTCTCCAAATACCATTTGCCACAAACCCAAATTTAAACTTCTTTATACAAACTGATCTTAGATTTCTGGAGTAGGGCATTTATGAAATTAAAAACTTGTTATTTTAATCATTTTCAGCTGAGACTTGTGAAGGCCCTCAGTGGTAATATGTTTTGGTGTCATAACTGATCACATACAGTTAATATGTGATACACTGGGCTGCAAGATACGTGATCACTTTTTCCCAGTCAGCATAGGGATTCAGACCCGCAACTCTGTAAGCTGGGTTATCATGAAGCTGAAGGGTCGGTTGAGTGCAAGATGGAATTTTTCAGCACATAACCCCTGCAGCCAGAAAGTGGCCTCTTCATGGCCAAGGTCCAGAGACACTGGCCTAGTGGGCAGAATGACAGTGGGAGACGATACAGAGAACAAGAGGCGAGAGGGGAATAGAAGATGGAAAAAACAGACATTCTGCACAATATTCACACACACACACACACACACACAAGTATTACAAGTTGTCTTTCAGTCGATCCATTACCACACACTCAGACATATTGTATGAAAGCATATGAGCACACAGTTTTGTTTCACGTAAAAATACATGCCACAGATTCACATTCAGTAAGTACTGAAAACTGAGACCCCCAGTATACGTTTCACATACAACACACACAAAAAAAACAAGAAACGCATTTTTAAAAAACACACAACAAAATGCGAGCAGAGCAGCACATACTTTTCCACTTTGTCTCACGTGCTGGTGAGAAAGCGAGCGAGTAGGCTGTGCAGACAGGGCCCATTTTTCTCCTTTCCTGTGGTCGGAGTGTGTGACTGGGGATTTATTTTTGCAGCTCTCTGGAGGGAGGTCACTGTTTTGCTGAATTTGAAACATTTGAAGTATCCGAGGCACCCCCCACTATCCCTGTTCCACATTAGAGAAATGGCCCATTCATTTGGACCTGTCAGAGTGCATAATGGTTCTCAGATCGTGTCTACTTACTGCTCGTCCAACTGGGTCACACAAACACTCTGGCCCTTGATCTCATTATGTAATTTACCCCTCTCTCCATAAAGGTAAGGTCCTCACTGACAAAAAGTACAAGCACCAAAAGACTGGACAAATGAAATTAGACAAATGGCTTCATGTGAGATGTTTGCATGTGGGAGAACAATGAATCTATCACTTGAAGTGGGCAGATGAATAGCAAGCGGATATTAGCTTGGGCTACGCTGTTTGACACATGTTTGTCTGGGCTTCCTATGCTTCCTACAGGTTATATTTTTTCTGTAATGGCTATTGAGTGAAAGGCTGAAGCCGAAAAAGAATAATTCCAGACACTTCTGTCACTGCGGGACAATGACTGCCGCGTTTTCCTGGAGTTCAAAGTGAAACCTTACCCCAGCGACTATCCAATAAAGACAGCAGTCGCAGGAAATCCTGATCCCCCACAGCGGAGGGCATTGACAGTTCGTGGTAATTTGGCATCTACAGTGACACTGCTGTGTTGAGTTATAAACATTAACTGTTGATACCCCCCTTTTGTCTGTAAAAGTCTTAATCTCAGTGGCACTGCCTCAGAGCTCATATTACATTCAGTGAGGTAAAATGGGTGTTTTGTGAGTTGAAAACGGGCCCAATTTGAAACAGACCCGCTCATTTTGAGTCTGGTCCACTTAAGGTAATTGAATTTGACTGTAGCATTTTTCCTCCAGTACTGGCTGGCTAGATGCTACATCATTCACTTCACATTCAAACTGAGAAGAAGCAAAGTCTTCATCTGCTTGCTTTGCTTCCTCACCAGACCAATAATATCTGTTTCAAAGCTGTGTGGAGAACCACAAGGGTGCAAACACACACACACACACACACACACACACACACACACACACACACACACCATCACATTCGACTCTAAAAAGACCAATAAGCTTTGAGGCCAGCTGCCCTTTAGAGAAGTGCACTAATTTAGAGAGGGCTAGTTTCGAACTAGGCCAGTTATTCTCAGCCTCAAGTGCACTTCCACCAGTTTTTGTTTTGTGTACTTACATGACCTCTAAAAGACAGAGATGGGTGAGTGTTATTCTGCATGAGTTACTTTAAATGTGTGAAAGAGGAGGATATATATATACTTTAGATATTCTTGTTTTAGAGCTCTATAGGGATAGTACAGTTGGTCGGCCCAAAGCCTTTGGGCCAGACATTCCCAGATGTTCCCAATGAATCCTAATAATAGTGATTCCCTGACCTTAAAATATTTTAGAGTTTTCCAATGTAGTTTATGACCAGAAACCTCGAGTGCTAATTATCAAATACTAGCAAACTTAAATAAGATGATAAACATGGTTTACCAGCTTTATCATGTTTAAATGTTGCCCATTCTTCAGAAGGACAATTTCCACCAACAAGCACATAAGCCCTCGATGTATTAAGGATATTATTAAGGGAGTGGGATACAGCACTGCCACTCGATCTTCAATCAGCTAACTGCCCAAGTGTCCACTCAGGATATTGCAATGAACAAAACTCCTTGGAGCCCCCAAAAAACTTTACACATAGACCACCACTGTAGAAATATCTGCAAAACCACTGACATGATACCTTGAGCTGAAAACAAGGTTATTACTCTTTTTAATATGAATTTTCAATCCAGAGGTTTCATTATTTGTACAACTTTTGCAGAGCCATGAAAAGGGAGTTTTAGTTTCCATAATTTTCATACTGTACCAGTAGCTGTTTTTGATTCTCAGAAAGTTTTGCAAATAGAAAAACCTTCATGGTAACAGTCCTGGTACAAATAGTGATACAGTAACTTATCTGCATTTCAAAGAATCTTGTCAAATGTTTTACAGATATTTCGTTAATAATGGTCATCTAAGGGAAAAGTTTTGCAAACCACATTTTTTTGTTACTATAACACAGGATGCAGGTGCAAGTTGGCATCAGGATTGACTGGTTGTACCATATCCAGCTTTCTTAAAAGCCCTATGCACCTATGGTCCACCCACACAGGTGTTTTCACTTTACAGTGCATGGTTAGCTGATTAGCTCCTCTGACGATTGTGTGTGCAGACTTTGCTTGACTGACTTCCATTTGACTTGCCTGTTAGATTTGTTGCACCTGATAAGGAGTCACACCTTTATCATTCTTGTTGGTTTGTTAACTGTGGTGACCTCAAATAATTCAAGTGTTGCTCTGCACCCAACTTCAACCTGAACAGATTTCTAATTGGCCTGTGGGAGTAACTGAAAACACCTGTGAGGGTGTGCTCAGCCTTTAATGCACCCATTGTACAGTCTTACAGAGCTGCTAGTGTTGCTGCAGACTCAGTCTCATTTTAAAAATGTTTCTGCAAAAGTGATTACTCTGGCTCCAGAGTTTTACAAAAACTGTCTGACAATTGATTCAAATTGCGTCTGTAGTGGCTTGAGAAGATATCCATATTAGCAATGTATACTTTGATAGATCAAATAAGAAAGGTTAACAAACATAAAGATATCTGCATTAAAAGTCCACTCACTGGTCATACCCAAGAAATCCAAACTTGGAAATGAGAAATTGGATAATTCTAACTCTAAACTGTCCTTAGATATGAATCTAAACCTGTGCTAACAACCCCATCATTTACCCAAAAGAAGTGGTGACAGAGTCCATTATGTTAAGTTAACAGGGGTTTTGCTTGACTTGAAGTGGGGTAATTAACAGCACACTAAGTGCATTGGCCCTTTTTATTGAGCCATGGCTAAGTGGAAACCCCTTTTTACAGGAGTCAGTGGTTCATCCCTGAGCTTTTTGGGGGTTGGCCAGACAACACAAGGGACCTGACAGTGATGAATGGAGGCTTTGCACGCATAGAGCCTCTCACATCCTATCTTCAGTGGAGAACACGGACTTGTTCACCTCCTTGCTGTTTTTGTCTCCACAGAAAGGCATCTTGTGTGTGTCTAAAAGCCGTTAAGTCAAATGCTAATGGTAGGAGTCAACCATTGGAGATGATAAAGTGGAAAGAGCTGGTACCATGATGTGTGCAGGTGTTCATGTGAACTTGCCCTTACAACCAGAATATGTGTCAACACCTGAGCTGTGTGTATGCGTGTGTGAGTCACCTATTTGCCTTCAGCACAGTGTAGTGCTCTGGTCACTTGCTACTTGTGCTGACATGTGGTTTGTGTGTTTATGTGCAAGTGCAGCATCTGTGTGTATTTATTTTTAGATTCACAGCTGCTGAAGGTACCTCGCTTAAGTGATGTGCAGCTTTTTCGTACACAGAGCGGCTTGTTTTACTCATTAACACAGCCTCATGGCACATGAAAGGCCACTTGTCAATGCTCATGTATGTTTTTTTTCTGTTCCCTCTATGTAAACATAGCTGTTCTGGTTGCCTGTAAAGTCAAACATGCCCACTAAACTCCCCCTACATGCACCCCCCCCTTCTTCCCTGGCCTAATTAATTTTCCCAGTCACAATGCTTGTAAGCTGGGACAGGCCACTTCATCACCGGTATGTTCGTTTGGGTCTGGCCGTCATAGGCTGGTGGCGAAAGACATAGATCGAGGGTATGTGGGCTTGATGGAATAGAGTAGATGGGGTAGTTCAGTGCAAGCTATGCAAGGTCGTTGTCCTGATGTACCTGTGAAAGGAGCTAAACACAGGTGTCAGGGCTGTGAAGGAGCCAGACGAGGATGGACAGCTACCACACAAACCCTTCTCAATCACTTACACTGAAACTACGATCAAAGGCAACGCGGCTCCTGCTCATGAGTGGAGGTGCCAAACAGCTTCACATCAAAGATAGTATGACCTCACGTGGGTACGCGGGTGGTAGTCAAATCAAGGAGGGGAGGATAAGGCAGGACGTCAAGGACACAGAGGGGTGGAGGCAGAGGATTTGGAAAATCAAAGCAAGACCATATGGTTAAGGAGGTGCATATACATGTGCTAGTTACATATGTATTACCTTTATTTGCTGATCCAACACATTTCTACAAGGTTATGGATGCAAAATTAAACCTATACACTGCGTATGAATAACTGGGGGTCTCCGTGTTTTATGCAAATACTTAAAAACCAGGAAAAGACTCAAAGACTGGGACACTAATATACATAATAATGCGATGAATAATCTGATATTATGACATGAAATTACTGAATTAAAGTGCAGTTCACGGCCAGGATTTTTTCTCCACTGTCAGTGTGGGAGGTTTAGCTGCAGACCCTCACTTGTCATGTGGAAATCCAGTTGGTGTGGCCAGCGCCAAAACATTATAGTCCACGAACTAAGGAATTAATGTCAAATAAAATTGTAGGGTTGTAGTTAACGTGGTGATATGACATCTGGCAGTGATATTAAATTGCATCTGTTGTAGTCCTGGTCTTTTTTGCCTGCGGAAAATAGCTCTCATCTCCTTGAGAAAAATGCAGTGATCTTAGTCTTAAAGTTACAGAATGTTTATGCAAATTAGATGCAAGAAACCCACTTCTATTTCCACTTACAATACCACTGATGGTGGGTTCTGCCAGCCCTCTCTCCTGCACTGGCACAGTGCAATTGCAGTGTGGAGACAGGTCTAGCAACGTGAGACCAGTGTGGGTCTGGCTTAAGGGTGCAGTGCACCACAGAGAATTCCCATCCCTAATTCTTCAAAAACTCTACATTAAATTGCTTCAGCATCTGTTTTTTTTCCAGACTTACACAGCCTAAACAAGGGAGGTGACTTATATGGAAAAGGAATGAGATCAGATTTTCCCTTAGTCGTCCCTTGGGTGTCACACCATCACATGATCTTGGTTATGGAGCACAAAATGCTCATGGACACCGTTATACCCATTTGGTGCTCTGCAGGCCTTGGGGGGACGTCTGAAACATGGCCACACGACACAACATGCAGACCTGACCGCAGCAGAACACGGCTGAGGAACTGGTACGCTTGGAAGAGGATAAAAGGTGCATCTAGAGGAAGGCAGTATATTTTTTAAAAAAGGAAGACAGGGGTCACATATGCTTGTGGAAAAGGAAAAATGCTGTGCTGAAGATCACAAGCAGAGAAATAATTTATCACTGCTCCCTCTATCATTTCTTCTGGCAGAGACAGATGGCCTGGAGTCAGATTGGATCACTTCTGGCTTTCTTTGAGATTTTTGCCTGCTGTGTGTTTTTAGTACACACACACCCACCCAATTTTACACGCACACACACACAGAGTCATTTAGTGTTACGCACAAACACAGGGAGACTGGCAATTAGCAGTGTCAGCTAAATGAACATCTGCCTTCAATAATGAACTGACTTCATTTGAACACATGATAATTGTAGAGACAGAACTCAACAGCATGAACTCATGCAAGGTAGTTAATCTTTCATCAAATCAATTAAAGGGTATATTTAAACCAGTTTTCACAGGATAAAGGGTTTAAAGACCCATTGTTTGAGATAAATTGTAATCCATCATCCGTAATGCCGGAAAAATATTAGTTTTTTTGTCTGTTTCCAATTTCCTGCAAGTGTTAGGAAGGCTACATTTAGAGCCAGCTTGCAGCACCGTTTGAAATGCTGTGGTTCAGTAATGGTGAGACTGAAACATTTTGCACATGGCCCACCTACCTGCTCTATGCAGGTTTCTACTTTTCAGTTTCTTTTAATCACTTGCAGGATTTTGGCCATCTACATCAGTCGCTGTCAGTTGGAGTAAGTTATTTATTTCACACTGAAAATAGAAACCAAGGCTTGAAGGGAGAAGAATGCAACAACAGTTAGCCAAAGAGAACCTTAGTGGACCAAAACAGTTACAGAACAGGGATACACAAGGGAACTTCAACTAGGTGGGTGTCTACCCACAAATTAGCTTGAATCTGGCTAATAAGGTTGACAGATTGTTCTCCAAACATTTGGTCAGTTCCTGTTACTTTTCATAATAATAATTGTGGTAGTGTAGTTAAACACCAAACACATTAAAAAGTAAATTTTACAACATATATGGTGATAAAAAAATCAGACCTTGTTAAAGATAACAATGTGTAATCGATAAAACACACAAACATTATCTTGGGCACACAAGAGTTCTGTTGGGTTTGTACTTGTACATGCACAACATAAAATATCAACTTTTGAGACTCTGGGGTCTCAGGTGGCATTGCATAGCACTCCTTAGTAACATGTAAAGTAGCAGTTAAAGTACAATAGAAGCACTGTCCAACAAATGTAATTCTGGCAAATGTTAATCACAGTGGACACAGCTGTGACTGATCACAATGATTATGGCTGTATTCTGCCTGAGTGCCAGTGCTCTGATACTGTGCATGCCGGCTCACTGGCATGGCTTACTGCTACACCCACTTGTGGTGCAGTCATCATTAATGTTATTGGTCATACCTTTGCTGCTCCTGCAATGACAAGGCCAAAATGTTTGCTGGGAGGAAGGTGTTGGTGGGTAGATTATTACTGGCTGAACCTTGTCTTGTCTTTCAAAACTGCTCCAAAATTCATTCCGATTTTGGAGAAAACTAAACAAAGAATTACAAACGTCTGCAATATATTTGTGGTAAAATATCATTTATTAAACGTTTAAGGGACTCCAAATAGATAGTTGCCAGCCAAGTTGCCCTGAAAGTTAACATATGTACCATTGCCTTAAGGAAAGGCAAGTGAGTATAAATAAACAAACAACTGCCTCCATCTATCTATTATTCAGTGAGTGATCACAGTTGCAAACTTGTAAGAACATACTCATAAACATGTAAACACTACAGGGTAAAAACATCCACAAGTCAATTTACTCCACAAAATCATTGCGAAAGCATCTGAACAAGGAGGCATGCTGCATAAGGGGAAACTGTTACGTAAATTGAATTTAACCAGAAAGAAGATGAAGATGATGATGCCAAAGCACAAGAATGAAAACTACTGATTTGTTACACAACACAAGTTGAAACTGCAGTGCACCTGACTCACATCATTGATGTTAATGAAATTCTGCTGGCCAACTGTTTTTTTTGGGTTTGTTTTGTTTTTTACAATGTACAAAGGCACAGCAGCTCCATTATGAAATGGAAACTTTTTTTTTCAGAATGAAAGCAAACACAACAAACCTCTCATTCTCTCCACGTCATTTTCCATCTCTCCCTATTTATCTAATCATCTACACACACACACACACACCCCCATCATTTCATGCTGTTCAGAGAAAGTGGAAATGAACCGTAGTTTCAGTCACGATAACCAGTTTGCTGTGGAAGATAGTCATGCCATGGATTTCCACAGCTCCTCCCCTCACAGGTGTCTTCATCTATCTTGCTCATCTTGTCTGTCAACATACAGATGAATCACTGATTGAAGGAGCAAGCATCCACTGGATATTTGGGAATGCTGGAAGGCCATGTTTTCATCCCAGTTCCGTTGAGGTATCTTGGTTTTGCATGCATTTCGCTGATAGATATGCCTGCAGTGGAGGCCAGCAGCAACTGAAGCAGGAAGAGTAAATATGAATGGGAAATATGGGGAGGGGAGGACACAGCTATTGCAAAAACACCACAGAAGTCAGTGGTGTTATGGATCTGTGTGAGGCAGATACTGGATATTTGGCTACTGGAGATGGATCATTTGAGGACCTCAAACACATGCATGCTCCAGTGCTCATCACATGTTCGCATAAGTTTGAAAAATAAAGGTGGGGGAGTTAATTCACACTCGTGATTCACAGCTCAGTTGCTTCGATAGTGTTCAAGGGCTGTGATCTGGGTATGGTCCTTCACTTGTGTCCCATCACATCACACACAGTCTTGGGTAAAAGCACATGCTCACTGATCACAAACGTGATGTAGATAGAATATTTATACATGAAAAAAAGATGAAACGGTTTGGTTGGACCCAGTGATGCATACAACCCCACCATCCCCCGGACATGTACATTCATCAGATGAATCACTCACTGTGTGAAAGATATGAGCTACCGCCAAGTGATGATGAATAGAGTGCAAGGTACCCTGAACTTTATAATTACAATGATCACACACAACTATAATTCTCACTCAACACATTTAACACTTAAACTCAGTCTAGCTCGGCTGGCATAGACACGCCACACCAATAAATATGCATTCCTGCTCTCCTCTCTGCAAAGATTAAAGGGCCATTTTATGTGTTCACCGCTCTGAAGCTAACATGTCGGTGTCTGTATCAGCATACAGTTTGTTTGTACAATGAGCTGTACAGTGGTGTTTAAACAAATTCTTGTACTATAGAACAACAATTTCAAAGCAGACATACTTGCAACACAGGTCCTTAGAGTATGTAACTGCCAGGAGATATATGGGAACATATTTAAAGTAAATACTAAGCAGGTTTGATTACGAATTAAATACGATTAAGTCGTTTAAATACGATTAAGTCCACATTATTCACATGTATCTGTACATTTGTGTTGCAATTGAAAGAGAAAGGTGGTTGAAGTTGATGAAAAAGTCAAATCATCAAATAGTTAGCTCACTCAATATAACAAATTCATTGAAAAAATAATTTGCTAAAAATGAGGACTAAAAAGTGCAAATAGCAAAAATATAATGGCATGAGTTCATATATGTAGCTAAATGCATAGAGAAGGAGTTTAATAGTGTATTAAAATGAATGGATATATGTTTGAAATAGTATAGTTATTTAAATTAATGTGCCAACAGCTGAAATTGCATTGCATTGAAATTTAATAGACTTAAATAATGTTAAATAAATGTTAAAACACACATTCGGCACATGACCTTTGCCCTCCTGAGTTAAACTGACAGGGGTAAGGTGGTACATCAGACACAAAAAAGTTTAACAACTTCTGCCTCAGAAAACTTGAATTTAAGCAGTCTTTAATTGTTTGGAAACAGCCTCCCCTCCCAAATTGTGCTCTTATCATAGATATCCCAGAAGCTTCCCGAAAATAAGCCAACATGCCAGCACGCCTCGCTCCCTCCACTACCCACAATCCTTATCTGAAAAGTAAATAAGGGCTCCCATCCTGTCTGGAGGGGTTTTGTCTCTTTCTACACTAAGATCTATCTGCCAACCATTCCTAAAAACATGGTCAGAGGGAAGTAGAGGGAGTGAGAAGGGAAAGGAGGCAAAAAGGCAAAGCATCTTTGACAAGCCAAAAAGGAAAGTAACTATCAGCATTCGTGATCATGGGCCTCATTTATAAAAATACTGCATGAGTTTTCCCATGATTTCTGGAACATTTTTAGAAAATATCTTGTTGGGATAAAGGCTTTGATGATGTGTTTTCCAATATTTTTGGAACATTTTATTAGAAAGGGTTGTGTCAGGTTGTAGTCTGAGAAAACCTTTGCAACACATTTGCTGATATGAGTTTTTTGACAGCCACAGAAGCTGTTGACTAAACAGACAAAACAAACTGATACTGCTGTGATTCTAAGTTTCTTTTCATATCAGTGTCCTCATATTATCCTCAATAACCAATTCAAACAGCTGACAAAAGCCACTCTTAAGTGTAAGTAAGGACTTTATTTAATTATGGAGAAACCTATTTGTAGCTTCTAAACTTTCATTCCTGCTTCCTTATTTTCTTTCTAGGGATTGTGAAGTCGAACCAAAACACAAGGTTTGCTCAAGTTGCCAAATGGAGAAATGAACCGTAAACACTGGCATGCCTCTCATTTATTCAGATTGTGAATGAAGATGCCAGAAAACAATTCAATTAATCTCTGGCAGAGGGCAGGAAGGCTGTGTAGAGGACAGGATAAACACACAGACACACATACACGGGCAGAAAGAGGGAGAGAGGGGAGATAGATTAGGAGATGTAAACATTGATCGTAAAGGAAAACCTGCCACCCTGCCGGAGGCGAGGACCACATAAACAGACTGGCTGCTAAAATGTTGGCCGGGCCAGCATCACTGATTGACTGTGAGAATACAGTTGTAAACACTGTCTATCAGCAAAAGGAGAGGAAGGATCCGTCACTGGTGCCAGACTGTGTGTGTGTATGTATGTGTATTACAACTAAGCTTTGCAGGCATCGATGCACATTCACTTAAAGGACATATGTATGGGAGTGAAGGGTTGGACTTATTTAAGATTATAACCCAGAATGTTTATTTCTACTCTTCATAAAAGCATATACAAGAGTAAGTGGTTGCAGTGCAGAAGCTTGCTTTAAATAACCCCAAAAACCAAAACTATAAACTCTTCAAACAGAGATAGGTTACTATCATTAATTAACGCAGACAGAAGTCTGTATTATTTGTGTTTTTTATATCTGTATGGCCTTTAATATCTCATTTACTCTGTTTTTATAATGCCATGACTTCATGTAATGTCACCACATCTTAGTAAGCTGGGACCGTAAACCAAATGAGCACCAATGCTCATAATTCAAAATGTAATATGCACCATATACAATTTCTTATGTAACATGCAAGCAGAGTGCAATAACATCTGAAAACCAGTACCTTTTCTGGTTGCACTTTTATGTGTCCAAACAAAATGTTATTACTTGGCGCCATGGAAATAAGTGGAGGTAAAAATAGTCACAGTAAAAATAACACATTCCTACCGAGTGACAGATCGACGTTTGCCCATTTAGTGCAAATGTTGCTGTACTCCTGCGGCTGCAAGGAGAAATATTGGTGGGAGGCACGTTCCCAGAAAAAGAGCCCTTTTTTGTCTGTGTGCTGAAAAGGATAATTGCTCATCTGCGCTCACACAAGATGCCTCTCTCCCTTTCCAATGGCAACATAAACTTCTTCTGCATTCTTGAGAGAAGAGTTATGTTGACCTCCTCTCCCTCTCCTCGGGTGTTTTGTGTGTGTGAAGGAAAGACTTGAGTGTGCGGTGGGTGCATGAATGAGTACAGAGTATGTTTCTTGCTCACATATATGCTGTATGTACAGTGTGGTGTGTGGAAGTATATAGGGTGTGGATGTTGATTTTCAAACTGAGGGGAGGATACAAGAGAGAGCTTTTCTGGAGTGGGCGAATTGTGTGGGAGAAGGAGAAGAGTTTGGCGGTGGTGGTGATGGGGTTGGGAGGGAAGAGGTGGTGGGGGGGTGGGCGCTTCAGTGGTGTTTGAACGTTTGTGAGTCAGGCTTAAGCAATGAGGGAGTAACAGAGGCCGTGAATGAGAGTGCTTGTTTATGTGGGTCAGTGGGCTCCCTTTTAACCCTTTCAGCCTTTTCTGCCTTTGCACAGGAAGTAGCTGTTCCACCCATGGTCGTGCCTGACTGAAAGACAAATCATGTGTGCGGGAAAGGAAGTCAAACACACCACAGAGACAAAACCCTTTTTAGTCTGTCATTGCTGAAGGCTCTGTGTAAATAAATACCTCCAGTAATTGTTATATTAACTCTGGGGATATGAGGATTGCGTTTCATCACACATGCTCAAAGCCTCTATCTCCATCCAACATAGGTTAAATAGAGTGAGATTGTTTTTCTATAGCAAGCTCCTTGATGAAACTCTTCCCACTGCAGGAGGGAAACTGGACCAGGAGGGGAACTAACTGTCTAACTGTGAGAGCCAAAAGTGTCAGAGGAAGCCTTGGTGCTTCGCATCGCATGCAAACAAATTGCCTTTCCTGTTTATGCAGCTGCTTTTTTCAGAGAAAATTCCAGATAAAACAGCCATTTCAGGATGTGAATCAGATGATGGAAAATACCACGTCTAAATACTGTATGTGCACCTGGTGGAGCTCAATCACATCTCCTAGGGTGCTGACCCTTTGGGACAAATTTATGATTGAAGAGAAGGGCAGGTAATTGACCTGGCAGATTTGCAATGATACACACTGATTGCTTGGTAATGAGAGGATAAAAGCTGAGATTTTAGAACCAGTCCACTACAGTTACTATTTTACTGCTACTACTTTTTCCACCACAAGCACCACTTCCATTTACAATGTTTTTTTAATCCCCATCAAAGAGTTCACTGAAAGAAGAAAACAACTCTCTACAATCATCCAGTGGTACCTCGACTAAACAGTACTGGTAGTTTGTCCCGTTTTTGTTTGCTAATTTTTATGGGCTTTTAATATAATAATATAATTTTAGTAGGAATGTATTATTGATAATGCATGTAGCAATGCATGTATTATTGTAAATGGCATGTAAAACAGCAAGGGCCTTTTTGTCCACATTGGAGCAACATAACAAGCTGGAAGCACAACATTGACATTTATTACTTCCTAAAGTTGTTGTGTTAGACAAACAACTGCCTGGTTACAGTTCAAGACGACCAACACTGGCATTAATTTGAAGATGCATTTCTCCTACAGTTGCTATATACATTTAAGACTGAACCCAAACAGCAACTGGTTTAATAAAATCAAACCATGAGCTGATAGACTCCATATGGCAGAACTGCAGAGTTGATAGTGATAATTCTCTCTTTCACACGTTATGTACTCATTGTAGTCATGACCAGGTGACCACGTAAAAGTAAAGTATTGTGCAGCTTTAAAAATTGCCACAGCTACCTTATTTCTAGAAAGAATTATGTTCATACTACTGTAATCTACAACATACACTGCTGACCATTTTCATAGGGATGATTTCTTCAGTGCATAGCAGGGCCAGTGGAAGACTGTTGATTATGAGGTTTGTGGATTATCAGGAATAACTGGGACACTCTGAAAAGGCATATCTGTGGCCTTGCTGCTGAAACCATCACAAATGAATTTCCATTCTTTTACATTGTTTTGGGTGGAGGCAGAAATGTCAGAGGGTGATATTTCAAAACTTAGGCAAATGAAACCAAACTGTCTGCATGGCCATATACCAGAAGTATCTGGAGGTAATGAGAAAATGTAGATATATATTTATGTAATTTGGCTGGAGAAAGCCTTGTTCTGAGACTTGTTGCTTAAGGACACTACATGAGGATGGCTGTTTTTCTGACGAGCTCTATTCCATAGTTCAGATGACCTGACCTTGAAACGGTGAGCCTCAAGGCCTGTGGAGTCTAAAGTTATTTTTCCTGGTCCAACATCAGAGTCTAAATAAACTTCTGGCGGCTTTCAGATGGATGAGCTTCACAGGGACTCATACACAGTGATTCACCAGAGTTCAAACCACAGCAAGTCTAGAAGTGGGAAAAGAACAATGATATCAAAAGAGCCCTTGCTCACTCTCTGACACCCCCCCCTCCCCTTGCCACACAGGTTGTGAAGAGGACATCTGTCCTCCGTAAACTCACCAGGACATCACTGTGGGTAGAATGTCTGGAATGTGCTCTTGTGGTCAGAAGGCCTATGAACCAGTCATTTGGTGAGGACTGCTTCCAGAGTCTGGTAACAAAGGCATCCCGGTCCCCCTCTCACCTTTGTGGGGTTCTCCTTGGACCAGGCCTGAGGAATTTCTACCTCAGGAGTTATGATTTTGACCTCCAGGTCAGCCAATGGGGACCACCCTCGTCCAAACATATCAGCTCTCACATTGTCTGAGGGGGTGGGGGGCATGGGTGGGTTAATATTTTGGTTCGTAACATCATATTGAGCAAATTTTGAGATAGTGCGTTGACATCAGCTGCTAGGAATGTCTGTCAGTTCACGAATCTTTTCCCACCCTGCTCAGTGCATAGCTTGCCACTATAGCGTGTCATTAGCGTATGACAGATTTGTATTTTGAGCGGACATGTGGGAGGTGTGCTTGTGTTACTGTCTTTGAAGTTGTCAGGTGCTGAATGTCTCGGTATAAGAGGTTTCGGTGGTCAGAGGAGCGAGTTATGGCAGTTCCCAGGAAATCACAGAATAACAGCTTTGTTATGTATAATAGGAGATGGATTGTGAGCAGTGTCCTGGAGAAATGCATGACAAAACCCCTTTGCATTGAATTGATGGAACCGACAAAGTCATAACAACTCACAGCTTCAACCTTACTTTTTATTTGTTAAAGGGTACCTAATTGATATTCGTATATAACGATGACTCAGATTGTGCTGTGTAACGTGAAAGCTGTTGCTTTTAATAAGTAACAGCCCACTGTGCAGTTTCCTGCTCGTTGTTGTGGATTTATGGCCTGAAGAATTCCCCTCTCATCTTTGTTTTCCAGCAAAAGCAAACCCACTGCATATGCTTTACCTGTCCAGCACCAAACAGCAGACAGACAACCAAGAAAGCTAGCAATTAAATGAAAATCAAATGTCAGCTGAACTAAAGAGCAACTTTTTTTCTCAGGAAACCCAACTTGACAAAACAAAAATCGAAGAAAAAAAACCTAGAGCACCTCTTCTTTCTTCTTTACAACTTCTTAATTCTATGACTTTTTATCATCATTGGCCACCTCAAACAGACCTCCCTCCAACCATCACTCTCTCCTCATCTCCATCATTTCTTTCCCCTCCCTCACAATTTTGTCCTTTTATATTTACCCAGCCCAAACCCTCCCTTCCCCCAATTGCGTGCGACGAAGAGAGGTATACTCTTTCATCAAGCCTGCACAAGTGTGTGTGTGTGTGTGTGTGGGGGGGGGGTGCTGGAGGGCTGCTGGGACAGATCCATTTTCAAAGTGCTATCTTTTCATTTGTTTGCCTTAAAACATTTCACTGCTATTTAGGAGGAAGAAAAAGGGAGCAGGAAAAAAAGAATAAAGGATGCATACTGAGAAATGGCCCATATGGCCATCATTCATTAAGGGAATCTTTCAGGAACGACTCATCAGCCTATCCACCATGTTAAGACAAGACACCCCAACAGGCAACCCCCACTCCAACAAACCGCAGCTGCCAAAGGGAGATTTGTATCTTTGCCTGAGAGAAAAAGTGCAGCACTCCCATCCAAATGTCACCCATAAATGAGCATCAAACGGTACTCACCTGTAGTTGTGGAGCGGTTGCTTTTATTTGAAACTCAACACTCCCCAAAGAAGTTCCCCAGCCCTCGTCTTGGCAGGCAATACAGACCTTGATGTCTGTCTAGGATGTTCCTCTTTTCTTAAATCAATCCAAGAAGCGTGTCTTCATCCCCCTGAGGCTGCTTTTAATCCCCTCATCATGAGAGGGACCACAAAACCTCCTCATAGTCGTCTCCATTCCCACAAGCATGTTTGGGACAGAAACACATTTTCATTTATCTGGTGGAATCTCTTGTCAGTGACATACTATTGTAAAGGCGCATGAGGAAGGGCCGGCTGGAAAAGAATAACCCAGGATGGAAGGATGAGAAAGGAAGGGGAAAAGGGTCACTGCTCTGAGAGCGATTACCTCAGTGGTTAGCACTTCATTACCTTGTGTCTCACGTTGTTTTATGTGTGCGGCAGTGTCTTAGGTGGGCTGTAATAGGATAGCAAATGTCAAGCCCCACATACTTCTGGGAAGTTCTTTTTTCCTCTTCCTTTTAAAGAAAGACAACGGTAGATGGACCACCCTGACAAGGATTAATGTGGACGGGGGTGGGGGTAGGGGTCATTGGGTTTTACTACCAAGTTATCTGAATGTGGCAAAAGTTCAAAGGGGTCAGATAAACAACTTGTTCCTGGTGATATGTAGTCATACTGTATGTGCAGTAATTGTACTGAGCATATTATCACAATGGACTGGGTGTACTTTTCCAAACAAGATGCTGATACACTAGACTAGGCAAATTTGATTAATCTCTAACAGGATGAATTTGCTGGATAGAGACAACTTCTGGATGCAGTGTTGCAAGGAAACAACCTAGTTGTCTGGATCCAGATTTATCAAAATGAAAATATGAAAATGCACATACCTGGATATGATGTGGTATTTTTGTTTTTTGTCATGGCTCTGAACTGCCAGAATCAGTCATCTCATAGTTGGAGTCTCATCGAGACCCCCCGTGTGTGTGAAACAGCTGTTTCTGGAAAGAGCAACGGAGGAAAAGGAAGCAGGACAAGGAGGTCCACACCCAGGCTCATATCAATCACTCCAATGTCAGTTTGAGGATGGCCAGTCAGTTGGCAAAGATGATAAGGCCATGTGTGGAGACATTGTTAAAGGGTGGTAAACCGTGAGAAACCATTATAGTGATATTACAACATGTTGTGCAGAAGCCACGCCACTCCAAACTGAGCTCAGACAGCAGGGTTTTATTGTTTCAACACTAATTGCTGGATTGAACTTTCAAATTAATTTATTTACAGGATAAAACAGAGGAGTTTTTTCTGGTTGTGAATTGGCTGTAAGACAATACTGAATGGGAGTTTCCTGGTCAGTTTTTGGAGACTATTTGAATTCATGTGAAAAACGGACAGGCGAAAAAAGCAGAGGAAAATAGCTATGAATGGAAAGAGAGAGGAAAGGCAGAGGGAGAAGAAAAAGGAAAAGAAACTTTAATCACAGAAACACTGACCCATAAAAAAGGAGAAGCAGACACAAGTGGAAACCAGAGGAATGTCAGCCAGCTGGGGGATACATCTATCCATCCAGCTCTTTCTGCTGTATTTCTACTTAAAGCTATGAGTGAATTGGATTGGGGTGGGGTGGGGGGTGGGGGTTAAAGAAAACGTATCCGAAACAAAAACCAAATTGAAGGATGAGCTAAAACCAGCAGTGCTAAAACCCTGCGGCCATGAGATTGGGTCGGGGCGCAGCCAGGCCGCACATCTCTGAGCTTGAGCCAAGAACGACTTTGCTTCCCAGCCTTCTCCTTGGACTTTCACGCTCTGGAGAGAGACAGCTCTCATACGGAGTGCTGAAGACTGTTTAATTACCTGACTGGCCAGTTAGTCTAACAGCCCGGCTGAGGCGTCTGACAGGCTTCCTTCGAGTCTCCGCTCTTCCCTCGCCACGGCGTAGACTCAGCCCCACTATACAAGAGCTAAACCCACATCCCCTTATTGGGAGCCAAGGCCAATTAGCTGCGTCCATGCTCACAGTGCTGACTGTTCACTTTTCCTACTTGCTTGTGTACATCCTAAATCTAACAAGAACAAGATGTTTTGTGATGGGATTCTTATCAGTAGCTGGAGGATCAGCAGGATGCAGAGTTCACTGGTTCACAAAGAAAGGGTTACATGCCATAGAAGCACTTCCTATTCTTGGCTTCTGAAGAGGCACAGGGTATGTGAATACATGTTTGAAAAGATTTGGCTGTGTCCCATCGTGTTATTTTTACACCCTTCTGTTCATACCTTAATAACCTGGCCTGGGGGGACACCACTCCCTCACCGGATGAACTTTCATTGCCATTTGGGAGGTCAGGATTTATCTTATTAAATATGATGGAGATGTGTGTAAAATACACCCTGTGACTGCATTTCTCCCATCGGTTAGTATTTCAGGCATGCCTACAAGGTACTTGTTGAATTGAAGTGTATTGTCTCTGCTTGGGTAATCTCAGGAGTGAATGAATGGTTCCTCTTGGTCCTAGATGTTCTTGAGTGGCATACTGCAGTATGTCTCTCGACAAGACCCAGCTCAAGCGGATCTCTGCAATCATGAGCAACAGGTGGGCTTGGACAGCGTTCCCTCCACTGCAAACAATTTTGCTTTGAAACCCCTAAAGCCTGATCCAAGACAGGAAAAACTTCCCATTAGTGCTGCTTATTTTCTTTTCATGGACCACACGCACCAAAACATGCAAGCAAGGCAGCATTGCTTTGACTTGCATTCATTTCCTGGAGTCTTAACCAAAATTTAACCATAACCACAACATGCCTATCCGCAACCCTCACCTATGCCACAAAAGAATAGTTTGACATTTTGGGGGAACATGCTTATTTGCTTTCTGTCTGCAAGTCCTGGTGGAGAAGGTTGACACCGAGAACGTTGATACTGGCTGTCTAAAAAACATCCCTAAAAACCAGTTTGATTAGCTTAGCACAAACACTGGAAAGAGGGGGAAACATCTAGCCTGCCTCTGTCCAAAGGTAACAAAATCCACTGCTCACTTTTTGTTTGTTTAATTTGTACAATAACCAAGTGTAAGAATGCATTTTAACTATGGGTTATAAGTCAGACTCTTTCTTGGCTAGGAGCAGTAAATTCCAGAAGTAACCTCTAGTTGCCTGGCAACTGGTCCCAGCCACAAAATTGTTGAAATAGCCTGGGATATGACAGCAAATAAATCACTGAAATTTGTTGTTTTTACACTTTAGATTTTGTACGGATTAAACAAACGAGATATAACGTACACGGTGGTGCAGTGGTTACCACTGTTGCCTCATAGCTAGAAACTTCTCAGTTCGAATTGGAGCCTTTCGTGTAGCAACTCACAGAGTCTCCCCGTCCCTGCATGGGTTTTTCTCCGGGTTCTCCGGCTTTCCCCTTCTCCACCAAAGACATGCAGGTTAGGTTGATTGTGACACCTACAGGCTATTTTGAGTTGGCAGAGAAGGTAAAGGTTTGTCTACCTATCCAGCAGGTACCCTACCCTCACTGGATTTTGCCAGCCCCTTGTGACCTTCAAAGGTTAAGCACACAACAAATGGATGAATGGATTTCACATGTTAATCACAGATCCCTAAAGGTGAAAGTGGGCAGATTTTTTTGGTAAGGCTAATTCTGACCTCAGTCTTCATGTTGAACTCAGTTAACTGGCTGCTCATAGTAGTCTTATATTTAAAGGACAGATATGAATGTGGCATTGATCTTTTTGTCTGACTCTCCAGCAAAACAGTGGAATTCCCAAAATGTCAAACTATTACTTTAATCAGAAAATCAGATTAAATCGTTTTCCTAGTGGGAATCCTCTTTTTGTTGGTATTCTCCTATAAAGCCACTGTTTGAACAGATTTTTGTCCCTACGGCATTTAATCACAACAAAAGAATGCATACAAAGGTCAATCATGCATAAAAACTAACTACCTCAGTGCTATAGGTACTCCCCTCACCCCAGCTTTGTGTTTCTTGCTACAGCTACAGTGGGATAAAAAAAATTGTAATCAGAGCCCTGGGCCGTCCACCCTGTGCTGGGACTCTGGAGTGGTTTGAGAGTGGGCCAGACATTCCAAAAGTGATCGCCGCCCAGACACCCAGCAGCAGCCAGTCAGCAACAAATTCCAGAATAGCAGCGCTGCCGCTAAAAATAGTCATCTGGACAGGAGAGGGATGGAGAACTGGGTGTGTGGAGGGGGGCTGCTGGATGGAGGATGAATGATAGAGGAGTGGAAGCTGAGCAGGAAAGGAGGGTGGTTTATTCCATTCCATATCCAGTCACAATGTTATCACAGCAGCGCAGAGGAAAAGGAGCCCTGCAGGGATGTGAGTTAGGAACCTGCGTGAGTGCTTTCCGAGAGAGCGAGAAAAAATGAAAGAGAACTTCTAAAAAACGTGCACATGGTGAGTGTGTGCTCGTGCATTTGTGTGTATGTGAATGTGCAAAAAGTGTGGAAAGCGGCCTCTTAGACTGTTATTTCTAAAACAATGTGTCAGCTAACTGGGGGAACACACGCTTCACTGTACTTGGGACTTTCTTCAGGCCCGGCCCTCTGTTTATTTTTCCTGCAATGAACGGGCAGCTCAGTTTACAACAGCCATCCTAAACCATGCACTGTGGAACATCCTGCCTGCAACAGCAGCCAGACGTGCCAAGGCAGCATAAACCTCGCCAAATCCTCTGCTGCTTTTCCTCAATTTGCAGACTATCCCCCTACTTTCTTCATATGAAGCCACTTTTTTTCTGGAGACAAAAGGAGATGTAAACTGATTTGAAGCGCATGTAAATTTTTCAACTTTCATGTTCCAAATCCCCCTGCGTGTGATGGCTTTTATCCGATGCAGCTTGGGCTGCAAAGGGAAAGGGCCTCTTTTCAAGTCTGTGCTTCCAGCTAAAAGCAGAGAACAGCTTATATCCTCCAACATTATGCAGAGTTCCATATCTGCAAGGCATAGAGTTGGGGTCCCACTAAAGAACCGGATAGGGTGGAGGTCTGGGGAGGTTTGGCATTTTGAATGCTTAGCTGGGTATGCTGTCTCCATCAATAAACCCTCACCCGCTAACTTTAGGGGCAAATAGGCTCACCTTCTACAGTTGGATGGAGGAGGTAGTAGGAGGGAACAGGGTTCAGAGGGTGTAGCAGCTGGACATTATTTAAAGGGTCAAAAAGTGAAACAGAAATTGTTCTGAGGACACTAAAAATCCCTTTGAAACTCAGATCATATCAGTGTCAGAAGTTCAGCCATTACAGTCGCAAAAGATGTTTTCATTTTTTCTCCCCATCTGTACTGGCTTTTTCATATGACTGACAATTAATTACCATAAGCATTTAAATTGTTGCAGAACTGCTCTTTTATTGATTGTCCTCAGCTTGTAGTTTTACATTGCAGCTGACTTAGACAACTGGAATTTGCATTAAAACAAAGAGACCTGTGCTTGTTCCAAGGATAATCATTTTGCTCCTTTTGAGAACTTTTGACTTCCCAAAAGAAATAATGACGATGATTGATGATGATGATTGATGTAATTTTCTGTATTTCACAGTCAGTGTGACAAGAATGAGTATTGATGTAGGTGGGATTTATAAATAGAAGTCTTAAATGCTGCTTTTATAGCCCAGACTAGCACACAAAGGCCAATTTTAGACTTGGGATAACAGTTTCAGTGTGTGACTGAGGAAACCGAAATCCAGCTATGCACCATTCCCTAGAAGTAAGATGTTGTCTTCTTCCAAGGCCTGCAGCCTGCGTCTGGCCAGCACGAGCTGGGGGTGCTGTCCTACTCATCAGTACCAAAGCCCCAAAAGACTGCAAAGCTTCCAGCCAGCCACCCACCCCCCCCGTCTGTAAAATGTGGATCAAATTAACCCGGCAGCAGCAATGTTCTCTCTCGACAATCAATTGACTCCAAGTCCTAAAAACAGACACTCGTTTCTTCCCCGAGCCAGACATGAACTGTGTTCTCTGCTCCATGTTGTCTGCTGCTGTTTGTTTGACTTTGTCAGTTTTCTAATGACGAAGAAATTGCTTTTCTCCAGAGAGCACAGTAGACTATTATAGTCTACTTAAAAAAATTACCAGCTGGTGTGCTGGATCCAAAAAAACAATATTGAGCACTGAAGATGCAATATCAACACTTTTGTCACATAACTGCCTGCAGGATTTGTTTTATATTTGCTCTATTTCCAGTGTCAGTTAGGTGAACTGCTACTTACCTGTTGGTTTTAGCCTGTGTTGTCTCATTTGGGTTCAGGGTTGTCCGTCATGTAATTGGCAGCGTGTGCTTGATTGGAATGTACCAGTGCTGCAGTTTCCTTTATTGGGACTGGCTGTCATTCATCCACTCTGGGCTCATTCCCAGAAAAATTGAGAGTCTGCCTCCGTTCAAGAGGATCCCAGACTGAACACAGGTCCTTTTTTCCTGAGCATGAAAGTGTTTTGTAGTTGGTGCTACAGTGGGTTTCCTCAGCAGAGTGTTCAGTTAGCCGGTTTATTTGGTGGGCTGCACAAAATAATGCATCAAGACACACGACTCCATGTGCTTTTGCTGCCCAGTGCTCAGGCACACAGCTCTTCATAGGAACAACTTGAACCACTTCAGACTTTTCCCCTCTGGCTCAGGCGCTCCTTCTGTCCTGCTCCCAAACAAAACAGCCACTACTGCAGAGAAAAAGGGGCACTTGATTAGTCAACTCACCTCAGCTATGCTAACCAACTCACCTGGTGCTGCCCCTGCAAGCTAGCTCTGCCCAGCCCAGCCAACACAACCACGCCCAGCCCCATATATTTGTATTCTTTAAACTTAAAATTTGGTTTCATGGTAGAGCAAAGTCACAACAAATCAAAACTCCCACAGTATCACAGTTACATGGTTGTAAATTGGAGGAAAGAAACAGAGATGAAAGAATGTTGTCCTGCTTTCATGCTTTCAGGTACATTGGCTCAGTTTATGTGTTAACCTAAATCAAATGAAACCAACGGCAAGTGGCTGGGAATTATGCCGGGCTCTACTTATGTATCATAATCTATTCTGCAGTCTATCCAACACTAAATGCACTGATTCCATCTCGGTTAACATATGGGTGCGTCAAGCTCATGTGTAGGCATTTACGTTATAGTTAACACACATTTAACACCTGTCAGTTGCTCTTTCAAAGCTCCATCCTGGCATTTCACTTAGAAAATTCCTTACCTTAAAAACCAAACAACCCCAAGACAAGCAGCTCTCTTGACCAATAGAAGAGCAGGAGGTAGGCCGCCTTTAATGTGTGCAAACCATTGTCTGTAACCACAAATGAGCTTGACAGCGTTGTATTTGAAGAATGAAATAAAAGTTGCGCCTTTAGCCACATTTTGGTAGAAATATGATGTGTTCAGAACATACTGGGCACACGAATGGACAGCAGAGAAGTGGAGTATTCTGCAGAAATGATTTGAAATCTTTCTATGGATGTTTTGATTTCTGTTTCCACTGTAAAAGGTGGTTACTATTGGAATTCATTGTAACCAACATGAATTAGAGCTGCCCGGAGTCACTGTGATCGTGAGGAAAAGAACTGTTTTACAGCCACCTCTCAGGCCCAAGGGAATGACTTTTTAATGCTCAAAAAATAGAATTTGTGTGGAGTATTGGTTAAGCGTCAAGTTAATTTAACTTTAACTACAGCAGCAGCAGAGGCTGTGTGGAAACACTGGCTAATTTCAGTGCCTAAAACTGGATCTTGGTAGCTCTTTTTTGGACAGGCTGGCTTCCTGTTTTAAACAAATTCCGTTCAAAGTGAGTCAAAAAGCCTCTACTCTTTTATAGTGGCATTTGGCTTTTGCCCCTGTTAATTAATATAATTAATTACGGTGGAGTTAAGGTGGAAAACAGGACACCGTTGCACCACTGGTTCAGTACCGCTGGCCTCTTTTATGCATCCATGTAGGTTTTTGGGTCGCACACTTTTAAAAAAGGAAAATAAATTAGGACATCTTTCCAATTATAGTTGGTTTTACACGTGTCCTCGTGTAAGAAGAGGAGCAGTGGATAAAGTAGTTCTGCCCCAAACTCTGGGGCTGTTTGTTTATTCAATTCAACCACTGGATCAAACCAGAAATAACTTTTTCAAATACTAACATTTGAAATATGAGCATGTGCCAAGGTTAAAGCAACCACTGGAAGTTAAGCTGGAAATAAATGAAAAGGAAATTAGCTAGTAGCCTGTGTGAGAGATGGCAATCTTGGCCTAGTGGCCTATTTTTGAGTGGGATGGGGTATTTGTAATGTGAATGCCATACACTTCAGTAGTGAGTTAAAGAGTTTTGCTTGCCCACTTTGAGGGCATGTGCTGATTAAAGTTTAATGTTACTTATCTTGCCTAACTTATGAAGCTCTAGAGTGAAAAGACAAAACATAAAAACAAACACATGTAACTTTCAAGATCCATTTATTTGAGTTGATACAGTACTACAGAGGCATTGTGTTGAGTAGAAATACACCCAAACGGATGAATTAAGACATTTTACAAGATTAGAGGAACTCTTATTGATTTTGTTACTCTTAAAAATACCAGCTTGACCACTGCCTTTACAATGAGATGATACCACTCTATTTGAATGAACATACATGACATATCTGTGTGCAGTACGTTCTGAAAACAACACACTGTCCAAAGTAGGCCAAAGCATGAACAGGGAGCACTCTGACAACAAATTAAATGGCTTGATCACCAATAAATACAAGTATAAAAACACATTGATAATAATTTTCATTATCAAAAAACAAAACAAAACAAAAAAAGTTAATAAAAGATACCAAAGGCACGCAACTTAATCCACTTTGGCAGTCCAGGATCACCAACAGACAAAAAAATAAAACCAAAAACTGTGGCAAAAGCCAACAATAGTAATGAACCATAACAAAAATAATACTTAAATAACATAATAATACTAATTTATTATTATTATTGTCATAACAATATCCAGTCAAGTTTTCCTATGATTAGACTTTCTGCTAACTAACAGATATGCACCAGTTATTTCCAGTTTGGCAGAGTTTAAGTTTCATCATCAGATTCTTTCCATTGCTTTATTTCCTTTTCCTCCTGATGATATTTGGAATTTTTTGGATCTCCCATGCTTTGGTAGTGGTTGAAATTCAATTTTCATAAGTTCAGCTGTCAATATATTAGTATATGTTTCCATTTCTCAGAACACTAATTAATATTTTTTAATTTATAAAGGTAATTTTTTGCCATCTAAAAGGTTTTTAATGAGCTTCTATGAACCATGGGGGGACCAAAACAAAGATGAGTCTACACCAATTTCAGATAAGGTTGTCTGTTTTTGGAGAGAAATTTTAATACTTCGAGGAAGGAAGTATTTTCTGCCATAACATAAAGCAATATAAAGTTTCTTATATTTTGGAAAATCAAAAACAGAAGCATAATAAAACAAAATACTAACATAGTATAATTTTCTCACTGTAAATCCAGTTGACAATAAAATGCAATACAAAAGGCAATAAAATGCAATATAATACGCAACGGGTCTTTTCATATGAATCAATACCCAGGACCTTTCCTTCACACGAGCGGACCACTGAAAACATTCGACATGTGATCTTTTTTCCCTCTGGGTCACCCACCACATGGTTTTCCATCCACATCATTTGATATTTTGGATGATATCAGTCACTGTTTTCCTCACTTTTTTGCTGCTGTTGAAAAGTGTAACATACTTTCTGAGGCACACACTGACCCTCAAGCCAAGCTGTATCAACAGCCTCCAGCATTTCAAATGCAAATTCCAAAGGGGAAAAGAAATAGTGATAATAAAACAAATGTTAAATAAATAAAGCCAGCGTGGGGATGATTTCATTCATCAATGGGGATTCCAACATCGAAGGAAGATCTGAAGGGCTCTCATTAGTCCCGACCTACCAGCACCCCTGAATCATATCAAAGCTTCAAATCACATCTTTGGTATAAAACAAAAAACTTTCTATCAACTCTTTCTAGTCACTTTCTTTACATTCACTAATCTACATTACAATTTCTTCCAAAAAGAAATCTAACTCCTTGACCCATCCTGTGTTTTTACAGGAAAGTCCCCTCTGATCTCAGCACCACTCCATGCATCACTCTTTCACACTTTTCTTCTCCCTCTAGCTATAAATCTCCACTCGCTGCGTCTCTCTTACGTACAAATGAAAACAAAAGCTGGCTAATTGTACTTGGTTAAAATAATGGACTCGTATGTACACAGCTGGAGGGCTCAGCAGAGACCGCAGATCCCACCTGTGCTGAGTCGGGCTGGAGCTGATAGAGATCTCTAGCACCAACACGTCTCCAGTCTTTGTCTGAGGAATTTGCTGTGTCATCAGCAGGCAAAAACAAAACACCTTATTTAGCTCTTTTGAAGAGCTCTGGGGTAAAATATTAACCAGTCTGACAATGGAAAACACCTTACTTGTCTTTGGTAGGAGAAAAAAAGACTCTCTCACTAAATAGCCAATTTTATCACATAGCCTCAAAAGCCTTAAAAGAGCCAGGCACATTCCACGACTGTGAGATGGTGTCTTCGCCATCTCCCTTCACTAAATGTCCTGCTAGGTGAGTCCCTGCAGACCTCTGGTGCTGCCAGCAAATCTGTGTGTTCAACCGAGCCACCGAAACTGCTGACAAACCAAACTACAAGCTTAAACACTGACAAAGAGCACAGAGGAGGCTTTTCCGAGGCTGCCTGTAGATGTTGGCATGACTCTGTGTGATTCAACTTGGGGGGGGGTACTGTTTGATCCCAACTGCCTCAGACTGACCTTTGAACCCCAAAACAAAAAAAGGTAGAGGTAAAGGTAGTCAGCTGTGCGCTGAAGGCCCTGGGTCTCTCCACATTCACAAACATCAAAAAAGCACAACTGGTGACAGGTTGGCCTGGCTTTTCCCTCCACTTTAAGGAAATGACATACATAATTTTTTATCATGAGTCAAAAAAGGCACTTCCTACATATTCCCTAGTATCATACACATATATAGGACATACACTTTTATGAAGGTATAATTGCCCACGTGTCTTACATGCGCAGACATAGTTATATAATTGCTGAGTAGATATATGTTTCTCATCACTGAGTAACGTAATTATATATGTCAGTTCCACACAAAGAGTTGGAGACAAGGAGCTTTGGACTCTTCCAGTAACAGCCAGCGCCCACCAGTTTTGCACTTACAACTAAAAGCTACAAAAAATATTAATAAATAATCAGCAATGTCAGTTATTTTTGGAACAAGACCCTGGTTTGTTGCTTTTTTTAAAGGAAGTAAAGATCACAAAAGCATGTGCCCTGTGTGAGTTTTTAAGGTGCTTTTGTAAACTCAAACTCAAAATGGGTGGCATACAAGGAGAGCCAACCAGTTTCTGGTTGCTGCGTTTGTGATTCTAACTTGCCTTCTTGCTGAATATGTAAACATGTCGAACACAGCAAAGTCTATGGGCGGGCCGAGAAAGCAGACTGGGTGGCATTCTCTCCTGCCAGCTCCTTCTCTCTCCTGTTCACAAAACCCTACTTAATTTCCGCTTCACCAGAGAAGTGCACCTAAGTGTGTACATCTGTGTGTGTATGTGTACATAGGTATATATATATAATTTCCTTCAAGATTTCAGTTCCATTTAAGAAGCCCAACTTCCAAAAAAGGTGTATCCCAGTAACACACTGGTCGTTAATGCCATCAATATATATCTGTGCACGCATACACACATGTTTAGGTTTAATTCCCTCTGCTTCTTTCTCTCTGCCACCCATCTGTTAGGTGAGGTTGCTGCTGATGTCCAGGGCTTGCTGGTACACCTGAGTCATGTCCTCCAGGTCCCCCAGCAAGGAGAAGCTGCCATTGTCCCCTGGGGAGCCTTTCATTTTGGGGCCGCGGCTGAACTTGGGTCCCTGGAGCGGGGGGGCTGCCTGGAAGCCCTTGAAGTTGGCGAGCTGCAGTAGGTTTTCAGCAGAGACACAGGCCCTGATGTTTGGGCGGAGGTGGGGCGTGGAGGGATGCCACTCGGCCCCGCTGAGGGAGCTGGGTGACAGGGACAGGACGGAGCTGTCATCCCCGACTATACTGGAGGGCCGACTCTGACTGCGGGACAGACCAGAGTCAGTTGATGGAGGAGGCTCACCGAGAACTCCGGCCACTGCTGCTGCTGACGGAGGCCCACTGTAGGTGGAATACTTGCCATTTCGCTTCAAGATGCCTTTTCTTCCCATCACTCTCTTGGGCGGGGACGTGGCTAGTAGAGACATACTGGCACCCCCTAAAATCTCGGAGGACTCACTGCGTTCTGGGGAGGAGTAGTACCCTGATTCCCGCTGTTGGTTGTTCTTCAAGATGCCTTTCTTGGGCAGAGAGGGTACCATCTTTGCTGGCGAGCCTCCTCCCAGAGTCGGCTCCTCTTCCTCTCTATCTGGACTCGAGGCCTCTTCTCCCCCTTCAGCTTGTTGAGGCAGCGCTGCCTGGCCCAACTCCACCTCCTCCAGACTGGCAGACTGCTGCTCCTCAGTAACCCTGGTCTTCAAGATCCCCTTGGGTCTCTTCAGACCCGGCTTGTCCTCAGCTCCGCAGTGGGCTTGTCCTGCCTCGACATTTTCCTTCTTGGACTTTTTGGGCCTCTGGCGCAGCAGCTGGGGAATGGCTGCAGCTTTGGCTCCAGAACCACGTGGCTCAGTGCGGTTCTGCCAGTCGATGAAACGGGCCAGCATGGGTGAGCCTCCGTGGTCACGTTGGGTCTCGCAGTCACACACACTGTTCTTCCAGCCCCAGTTTACCCACCAGTGATTGGCTATGTCCTCCACTGTAGCCCGGCGCTCAGGGTTCACCATCAGCATCCAGCGGATCAGTCCACGGGCATCTAGTAGGAAACAGAACAAGTACAAAAGTGTGAAACTCAGGCCATGACTGATGTGGGTTTTCATTTAAAAATTAATAATCATGGATATATAGTATGTAAATATGGTTTTACATGGTTACTCAATTTTAGGCATCCGTATGTTTTTACAGCCTAAAACCATTAATCGCTAAATATTTTGAATGGTTTTCCATTGTTCAGTGGACACCACAATAATGCATCCTCAGTTAAACAAAACCCAATGGGTCACTGAGTTTCAGTTTCTGACAAATGGCATAGCTGAGTTTATGATATTGTTTCATAAAGGGGAGCTGTGTTTTCCTATCATGACAAAAACAACACAAAAACAAGGTTCCTGCAGCACCTGACGACTGAGTGGGCTCTTTGTATTCGCCGTTGCTAATCTGGCGAATGAGGTTCTTGTGGTCTCCCCCATCGAACGGCATGGTCCCATAGACCAGGGTGTACAACAGCACCCCTAGAGCCCAGCTGTCCACCTGGTGAAAACGAAAACCATGTCATGACTTGGTGACATCAATAAATAATTTTTCACAGTAGCATCACACAAGAACATCTCTGCTAAGTATCTTGTGATGCAACAGTGCTTCTCCTGCCCTCTAGTTCCCACAACATGCCAAGCAAACCCCCGCCCCCTTCTGAAGAAAGCACTTTCCAACCACCAACCTAAAGCAATGAGGCTTTTTAAGTAAGCAGTTACATAAGACTTGGTGTGTGGGACATGAGGAGATGCAGAGCCATGGGGGTGGGTGGGAAGGGGGCAATGAGTCCAGCGGAGATGGCAGAGTCATGATATCCTGAGCCCCTGAAGTCTTAACTGGAGACACGCTGCCATTCAGTGATCACCAGATGACCCATGTCAGTCTGTGTGTGTGTGTGTGTGTGTGTGTGTGTGTGCTGACTGTGGTGAGGGGAGGATGAGATGTCCTGAGGAATGTGCCTCTGATAGCTGTAGCTGTAGCTCTGAGACATAGTCTAGGAAGTGGAAATCAGATAGGAGCAGTTAAGGAGCTGGTGTACTTCCTCTAAGCCACATCAAGAATGTTTCACTCTCCTGTTGCCATTGGCCCATTCCCGAGGGCGAGACAGGGCACGCACTATTGTTGTGTTCTATTTTCGTTGCCTGTGTTTGCTGTAATTTGTGGCCTCACCCCAACTGGGGTTCTGTAATTTCGATTGCAATCGGACTGCTGTAGTTTTTAGCACTCTTGAGTAAATTATAGTGAATTACGCTAAATTGAACGGTTGGACTTCAATATCTAAAAATGCAACCCCCCCCCTCCTCTGCTTTGTTTTATGGAACTGATGCAATTTTTGAGACAACGCCCTACAGAATGACTCTGGAATTGCCAGATAAGTGGCTTTGGGGAGACATTTTCACTCTTTCCTTCACCAAAACTATTTGACTTTGACCATGAGAGCCTTTTTGAGGCCGTGGAGCTCATTTCTATCTCATTAAGCTCAAAGGAAAGTGAGCAAAAAAACTATCCTCCAGTTCCTGACTTCAAAGGACCCAGACATTGTAGGAAGTCGAAGACTGGGGAGAGATTCAGACAGTATCTGAGCTGACCTATTGTGGAGTTGCAAGAGAGGACACCCCCCCCCCCCCTCCCACCACCACCTTGACTGGAAACTAATAGTAATCCCATCAAAGAACCAGAAAATAAAGCCCACCGCCCCACTCTGTGTATGGCCTATGTGATGATGATGATAATTACAAGTGAGATAACAGTGATGAAAGCTATGTCTGAGGCGAGAGGTACAGGAGGTTCAGGCCAAATTTAACAACAAGGTAGAACAATAATGATGAGGATGGATACATAAAAGAAAATCATGTCCTGGATATTAAGTTCACACTCAGCCAGCTGAGGTTTTTGTCAGTGTCATTGTTTGGTTCACTGGGCCTCACCTCCGGGCCACGGTACGGTCTCCCATTGACGATCTCTGGTGAAGCGTAGAGCGGGCTGCCACAGAAGGTTTGCAGCAGCTTGTCCTTATGGTAGAGGTTTGACAGACCGAAGTCAGCAATCTGCGGAAACAGGGGTACGCTCTGTTAAATTTACGCTGGCTGTTCCATCGTTCCTTCGCGCAAAAGTCACATTACATAGTCCAACTGGGAATGCGTCACAGATCAAGGGGCAAAAAACTTACCTTAATATTACAGTTTTCATCCAGTAGCACATTTTCCAGTTTCAGATCCCTGTGCACCACTCCATTCTGAAAGACAAAGAGAAAAAGAAGTAATGACTGATGTATCTATCAATGTATTATTCATGAGAGACGGAGCCAAGTAATAAAAAGTCCTTTGTATTAACAGATGATTTACTCTGACATTGCTTGCGGCTCTCGGGGGAAATCAAGGCAGCCTGTTGGTCTAGTACTCTTTAATTGGTCTTGTCCCCTCTGAGGTCTTTATGCTGACATCTGCTGTGATTTTCCTTTTTTTTCAACCAACTCACATGTGTCACATAAACATGAGCCTATAATTACCATCCTGTATGAATGATGTTCTCACAACATCTTTGGATTAAAAAACACTAACTATGCTGTTAATGCCCGGGTTTGAAAAAACCTAGGAATTAACATGTGGTATGCAGACAGACAGACAACCCTGCTCAGATGTGGAGGAGTGACTTCACCCAACTGCCCCCCCCCCGCCCCCCCACAGGGTTGTGCTCTGCCTGGCATCTCCTATTGGTTATTGCTTAGCAGGGAGCTCATGTTCACATGACCCTGATTGGTGGATACAATGAAGAAATGGTTGCTTGCTTGTTGTGTCAGTGACTCACACCACCCCACCCGGCGGGAGGTTGTGCATGGTAGTGATGATTCATCATTCATGGCTGTCTGGGACTCTCCTATCTGAGGAGGATGACATCATCTCTATCTCCAGCTGGGAAGAGTATGACAAGCGGGGAGCCCATCCAAACAAGCTCTGGGACCTTTGGGTTTTGATGGGAGTCAGGGAGGTGTAGAACCAGGCTTGACACGGGTGTGGCTGGGGCTAAATCTCTGGGGAAATTCTTCAGGGGGTATCTTGGGACAGCGATCAGCACTTCAACAGATGAGGCCAGAATTAAGGCTTGTTTTGTGCACATCAGAGCGTAAGCAGGAGTTAAACTGGCCTGCGTTCCATCTTCACTCAGAAACAGATGACTCCCTAACACCAGCACGCCAAGAAAAGCATACTGCTGTAAAGCCTGCAGATTAACTAGCTATATGGCCGACAGTGGAGGTGCATGGTTAATGTTACAACGAGGCTGGAAAACAAAGTCTTCATGTGTGCAAGAGAGGTAAAGAGAGATTTAAGGTGACCTGAAAATGATTGCCATGTTTTTCCTCTATGTGCAGTGTGGCATGGGTTTTCTCACCTTGTGGCAGTGGTGCACGGCGGAGACTATCTGTCTGAAGAAGTGTCGTGTCTCTCGCTCGCTCAGGCGCCGGCGCTCGCTGATGTAGTCGTACAGCTCACCCTTGCTGGCGTACTCCATCACGATCACAATCTTGTCCTTGTTCTCAAACACTACAAAATGGAAAGACAACAATTTGATTCCATTGATATCTATTTTCAGGTAAACACATCTATGTTAACAGAAGGAGAGGTGGGAGGACAACTAATTCCAGGTTCATTCTATTATCTTAAAATCACAAATGGACATTGTTATGTAAAATGCAGCACCCCCCTCCCTTTTACTTTTGGAGCCAGAATCCAAATTCCAGAGGAGCGCATTATACTCTATCTCCTCACTTCTCCTAGGGTTACATCACCCACACCCCACCTCATGTGTCTGGCTCCTTCACAACATTGCCGGGAGGGGATGTTAACTCAATCAAGCCCACTCCTCGGAGACCAGAGTGAGTGGAGACCAGTGAAAACAGAGGGGAAAGGCAGCATCAAGGAGGACAAGCGAAAAGACTAAGCAGCACAGAGGATTCACCATGGAGTCAAGCCTTGAAGCATCCCAGTTTAACTTTACCTCATGTCACCACATTTCACAACATGTTCCCTCATTCCTAACCACCACACTGAGTGTCCACCAGATCTGAAACTATCACATAAATTACAACAACAGCGTATTACAGCAACCTGGTGGCATTTCCCCTTTTTGCAGCAGGATGGGACTCATTCTTACTCAGAAAAAAAGTAACACATTAGTAATCACAGCTCAGGACCATCTATTTATTTTAATATTATCCATAAAACTCAACTTGTCTTGTGTATTCATCTGGGTGAATGATGACAGAAACATATCATATGGAGTCATTTTCCTGTCCACTGTCCTTTCATCTTCTTTTTGTTTGCTCAATAAAGTTGAAGCAGTGACAGTATACCGCGTCTGCTGTTAGAAAGTAGACACATATTTTTCATCTAAGCAGCTTTAACAGTTGACAGACACTGACGTCACATGACCGGAACAAATAAATAATAAGGACAGGCAACAAACCCCGGGTAGTTTAGCTTCAATCTGACACATAGAACAGACAATAACATGATTAAAATATATTGCTGTGTCTAACAGGATCACTTGAAATAAAATGGTGACTTGTTACACATCTGGTGACTGGGGGGGGGGTCAATGTTATTACAGTTGTATTACTGTAATGCATTACCATCCAACTGCAGCTCGCCAAACATATCATTCTGTGTCAGTATTTAGCCTTCTGGTATATAATTTCAACTTGGCAACTTACTTCCTTCCAGCGCCTTTGGCATGAAGGGAATGAAAATGGTTAGGCAGAAAGAGACGTAGACAGAAAAAGACCAAGGGAATACTGAGGAGATGACAACAACACGGTCAGCCATGTTGCTCAGTATTGTGTGGGTTGTGTTTCCCACACAGCAGGGTCACCGAGGTGAGGGCCTCTGCTTTCTGCACCCTTGAGTGAGCACCTTCATAGTTTGTCACACTATTTTCCTCACCCCCCCCTCCCCCCTTGTGCCAGGGCCCTTTTAAAGATATAATCCTCTACAAAAACACACAGTTGCTGAGTGATGGTAATGCTCCCTGATTGTGACTGTCTGGCTGAAGTAACAGACGGGATGTAAGCCAAGCACCCGGGAGGGCAGAGTCGATCCAGCCCTGTGATTGGTGGACAGGTCGGTGACCTGGGGTGACATTTGCAGTGATCCGTGGTAGGGTTGTGCTCAGAGAGCAAATTCTCAGCTTGCACTCCCATTTGCCTTTGACCCCTGGTGTTGAAGTAATTACCTGGCTTACATAACTTGGGTTTGTTACAGCCCGTCGGGTACAGCAGCCACCAGTACAGCCGGGCTGTCACTCACTGGGCTTTGTTCACAGGTCAGGCCCTCAAATCTGACTAATTAGCACCTATTGTCCAACTGCCCACAGTGATGATAGACTGCTGTTGCAAGCTTTCTTACTGGGCATAAGCAGAGTATAATTACGAAGTGTAATACATAAGAGTAGTGGAATAAGATTGATGCAGACAATAACCAAGCAAACATTCATACACATACTTTTTGGGCTTTATGGATTTTAATGCTGAAGTAATAAGTTTCTCTGAAATTGTCCTATTGGAGATTGGAAAGATCTGGAAAAATCAGACTTTAACTTACTATCTCAGAGTAGGTCACCTTTAGAGAATGCAGTATAATGAGTACAATAAAAAAGTGTGTCTCTTTATTCACAGCAGGGTGAATGGTTTTATGTCTGTTTTAACTTTATATGTCCTCTTTGTTTCCCTTTTCACTCCCCAAGGAATAGCTCGACATTTGTGGGAAATGCACTTATTCGGTTTCTTGCCAAGAAATGGATGAAAAGATTGATACCAGCCTCATATCTGTTTGGTAAATATGAAGCCAAGGCTAGCAGCCAGTAAGCTTAGTTTAGCATAATGTCTGGAAACAGCTAGCTCTGGCTCTGTCCCAAGGTTACAAAATCTTCTGGTCTTCCAGGGCCATTTAAGTTCACTTATTAACATGTTATGTCTCGTTTGTTTAATGTGTACAGAAACCAAAGAAAAGCCATACAAACAACAGGTTCACAGAGCGTTATGCATCAGACTCAAGAAAGTCGCAGAGCTCAGAGAAGCTAATCAGCTGCTCTTCTCACTTAACTCTCAATAAGTTTACTTGAATTTGTCTCTGTCCTATCAGGCTCAGTTCTGCTGAAGCATCCCTCTGTACAAACATGGACACGCTAGTAACATTTTATTTGGCTGTATCAATTTGTGCATTTACCGCATATTTCGAGGTTGACTGTTTTAACTGGGGTACGTACTTAAGCCTGAGGAGCAAAGAGCTAAATCCGCTTTTAAATGCCCCGCACAGCATGCTGATGGATGCAGAATGTGAGGGAGTGGTAAAAATCAATCTTCACACACACATCTGGTTCAGCTTTGCTTCACACAAGGCAGTTAGCAGGGTCTGTTGAAGAGGGTGTTGCCAGATACACAAATCTCTGGGCCTCCTATATATCTCTAAAGCAAGGCTGGGCGGAGGCCAGGCCACAACAGTAAACGCTGGGTTTGAGGAGAAACACCAAAGAGTGAGAGCAACGAGTCTGGCTTAGTATGTCGGTGAAGTAGGCCGCTTATAAAGGGACGGCGGCACACACAGCAATACCATACAGGCTCCTCAGAGTTTATAAAGCTTGGTGTTCTTTTTATCATTCCCCTTTAAAAGGCATAAAACCCGGCTGCACTTCAGCCCTCGAGCTGACTGCTGGCACGCTCCCATGACAAATAGCGATGTTTGTCACATATACACATTGCTGATAATGACCTGAGGACTTATGAACTGAACAAAGGACAGTGGGTAAGCCAGTTTGGGCAGTGGCACACAACCCGCTGCCATTGTGCTGGGGCAGCTCTCCTGAAAAGGGCACTGAAACTGTTGCTTTGTTGACATAGGCATAAATATAGTCAGGAGTCGCAAATCATATGAAACCGACTCACACTGCAGCACCTTGTGACTTTAATTGCCTGCACGTAGGCCCAGACGACATTATAATCCATGATTAATTGCAAGCAGCATGCTGAAAAAGTTCAGTGGGAATTGTTCGGCCTTTACACTCACCATTCAATCTAGTCTATGTTTTCTTCCAGTAAGATTAGAGTCATTCATATGAGCGCTGTTTTAGTCTGACTTGAAGGCTTTGATATTTAGAGAGTTGCTTCCTGGGGTAGATATATGTTGATATTGCTCCAGGGAGGGCTTAAGGCCTTTCCTCCCTCTGCATAGCACTGGACCAGAGTCAGACGGGGTGCAGGCCTGGGTGACTGGGGTCAATCCAGTGTCTCCTGCTACACACATACACACATACACACACACACACACACACACACACACACACGCACAAATAGTCTGGTTCCCAGCTGCAGTTGTCTCTAAGTATCAGCAGATGTCTGGCCCCAAGATCAAGACCAGAGAATACAAGGGATGAGACCCTTTCAGATGTGGGAGAGGCAATCCCTTAGAATACCTGCTCTGTTATATATGCACACTTTGAGAACACACGTGCACACACATGCATACTGAGCCATCCAGAATTTTACTGGCCATGGCCTCCAGACAGAAAAGCGGAGAAGATGAATAACATCCCAGAGCTGTAGTCCAGGTCTTATTATGACATCTGCATGTCATAACATGACAATCCTGCAGCTTAGCCATGAGTGCTTGAATGAGCTGAGGGAGGGGAGAATTTTGGACATGTGGTGTTTTTGTTTATGCATATATCTAGTCAAACAAACCTGTGTGATTTTATCATGTGTGAGCATGTCATGACCGACATGCAGCAGCTCCCTTACCTTCATATATAGAGATGATGTGCGGGTGGCGGAGGGATGACATGATCTCAATCTCTCTGCGGATGTGAACCATGTCCTGTTCATCCTTGATCTTCTCTTTCCGAATGGACTTGATAGCCACCTGGAAAAGAGACACTCTGATCAGACAACTTGTAGCGCAGAAAAAACTTTGATTTCAAAATAATAGATTGCATAGATGCAGGTGTAAGAACACAAACTGGCGACAAAATTATATTCATTTAATTTGGGAAATTAAATCACCAAAAAACTAATACTAAAGGTCAAGATTTATGTCACATTCGTATCAGTGAAATTTAAAATGTTCATGGCTCTTGCAGAGTACATACTGCACATGTGATGTCCGTGTCAGTAAAAACAACTCTGCATGCAGCCTATTGCTTCATCTCTTTAATAAACTCTGCGGATCTTCTCAGCCTTATTTACTCCCCTCTGCTCCTCATAGGGGTCCTATAGGGCCTGTATAGCAACGTCTGACCTCATCACCAAGCTTTGCTGACATGACAGCCAGATGAGTCAAGCGAGTAGAGGTATCATCTTAGTCTCACACTGTAATTTACTCAGCCTCCTCTCTGTATGAAGCAGAATGAAGCAGAGGAAAAACAACCCGACACGTGGTGCCATAATGGAGGCTTGCTTTGTACTCTTTTAGGACAAGAGCCTTCATTTAACCACGTATTAGTCAGTGTTTGGGCTGCACCTATGATCTGAGCCCCCAACCCAACCCAAAAGGCAGATTCACATGTTAAAACAAGGGGGGTTTCCATAGCCATCGTCTACCTGGGCGCAGCTGTTGCTAGTTAAACGAGATAATTCCGCAGCCACGTGAACAGGTGTTTTGCGCTAAGCGCTAATGTCAGCATGTTGAGAAGCTGTAATATTTACCATAATCACCATTTTACATGAGTGTGTTAGCATGCTAACATTTGCTTATTAGCAGTCAAGACAAAGTACAGCTGAGACCATTGGTATTTGGTCATTAAGACCAGTGTTTTTTGCCCTGATGATGGTGCGACAGGAAAATTAGGTTAATACCAAAATTACTGCAATCCATCCAGTGGGAACCATGAATGTCTGTACTTAATTTCATGGTGGTCCTTCCAAAGTTGAGAGGACATTTCATTCAGAACCACATATGTGAATGTCATGGTGGCGCCACTGAAAGCGTGCCCCATTTTCGGGACAATATGAATGTCTGTGCAGGATTTCATGGCAATCCACTTGAAAAGAGCACCAGAGTGATGGACCAACTGAATGACCCTCCAACACTGTCATCCACAGAGCCAGCGAGGAGCATGAGCATCGTGAAAAAGAGGTGAGCTTGGTGTTAAGTGTTCATGACTTCTGGAGGAAATCAGGGAGGCCTGGAGGTCAGCGTGCTCCTCCATAAATTAGACGTCAGTATTAACCTATACGGCTGCGTTTCCTCCATTGTCAAAAAGTCCTTGAAAGGGCACTAAATCACTGACTGCTTTCTTAATTCTAGCCATTCCGATTAAGCTAATGGCCTACTTTTGAAATAGCCTGAAAATCTGGCCCTGCTGGGAATTTTATGAAGAAATCATGAAAATGAGCTGAGGGATGAGGAAGCGATTCAGTCTGCATGCCCTGCCAATGGGTCAGCCACAGGAGATTCAACAACTACACTTGATTTGACAATTTTTCACTGTCATGGCAATGCCACCGGGGTAAGAGTTGACCGCAACTGGATGCATTCAGACATCTAGCCTATGTACTCCTTAAATGAGAGGTTAGCGGCCTTCTCCAAATAAACCAATCGAGAGTACACAGTCCTGCACATGTCACTATAATTGTAGCCCAAACATTCTGGATTGAATCCTGGGTTTGCTTTGATCTGGCCTGTATAGAGTCGGTTCACTCTAAATTCTGTTAGTTTAAACTTTTGTCCTCTCCTTGCTAAGCTGTGCTTTCTGAGGAGCCCAGCTTTATTCCATGCAGCAGAAACCACAAGCAGTAGCGAGTGCCAAGCTAATTACCGTGTACATCAATAAAAATAACCCCAAACCGGAATAGTTCCCTTCCAGAGCATGCCTTGATTACATAGAATTTGAAGAACTGGTACCATAATAAACAAGCCAGGGTCCAGGGGGTCCACATGCTGTGTTCATAATTGGCAAAAGTTGTTTGTGTCTTAGCACTGATGTTTTCCTTTACCTCATCACAGTCATCAACATTTTATTACTCATCCCCAAAAAGCGAGTCACATTTCTGACCCTGGTGTTTATCGGGGAAGCAAAAACTGAGTGGACCCAGATTTAATGTAGGAATTCATTCAGGAATTCATTAAATGTGGGCAACGATTGAGAAATGATCTACAAAAGTCGTACACCAAGGCAAGTAAGATGTTTCTGTATGACTACTGCCTAAAACCAAAATGGCCTTTTCTCCTGAAAGGGTAGTAATCAATCTTTAACAGCCACGATCTTAATTCCACACTGTATGCTAAGTCCCTGACTGACCCAGCTCTCCCACATTGGACTTGAGACAAAGCCAGGTATATCTTGTGTATCTCCCCACATTCCCCTGCCCTGACCCCGATGTGGATCATTAAACAGGACTGCATATCAGCCACTTGCCAGCTGGCCAGGCTGGCTGACACAGCTACGCTTGTCCTTAAGTGGATCCCTATTACTGTCACTCACAGTAAACAGGCGCTACACCACTGCCCAGGCCGGCCCCTGCCAGGTATGGAGCCGGCCTCGTCTGCAACCCATCCCCACCCCAACCCCTTGTTCGCAACTGAGCTTGTTTGAAGTGAAAGTCCATGTTTCGCTTCAGTGGAGCCTGACATCTTCCTGCGCTTTCTCAGGCCATTAAAATAGATGAAGTATTCATCACGAGCTCACCCGTCCCTGTGTTTTTCTACAGAAATCGTGATCATCTGCTATATTGACTGTGTGCCTGAGTAAGGGGGGGGCACTTTTCCAGAGAACTGTATTCTCAATCACAGCCAGGAATCATAATACCTCATCAGCACCACATACAGCAGAGGAATGTCAGTGTTTTGGTCTCTTGCGTACCTCTCCAGTGAATCCATTGTTGAGGAATGATGTAATCTGGTGCTTTAAGCTCATATTAATGACTCTGTAACCCCTTTAACTGAAGCCGCCCCGCTCTTGTTATCGTGGTGGGGCTTCCCTGTGTCTCTGTGCTAACCCCCACCCCACCCCTGTCTGTGATGAATCCCTCATACAGGATATTAACCTTCCCCTCCAATCTCATTTCCTGCCGTGGATGGCCTTTCATGTGTCACTGCCCATTTTAGACCTGGCTGTCACCACAACCTTTTCACTATATTCATCTAAATGCCAAGTAATACATTAAGACACACACCCACCATCTCTCGTGAGTATACAAACACGAGACACATCTTCTGTAGGCATGCACAAACACATGAGTCCTGTGCGCATCACGTATTCCCACATGATCGATTGCACTTCATACAATGTTGGGTTTCCACTGGTCTGCCAAGCAGCACAACATATGGCTTTGCATATTAAAGCAGACAATCACACAGTTCCACTTTCGCTGACACACTGAATGGGCCCACATCTAATCAATCTTCCTTGAGTGCCTTTTAGTTTATGCTACACATGTGCATACACAATCAACACAAAACAGTTCCTTGGTCTGTGTCCTCACCGAGCTATCTCTGCTCTTCTCATTTGGTTTGTGGAGCGAGCCAGGAGACGGTACAGGGAGTGGAGATGATTGCATAACAGCCTCACCACACTGTTGTATCTGCCGTATGGACACAAGGGACTTCCCCTGGGTCAGGGGTCAAGTAAACTCTAGCAATGCAGTGCCAGATGCACGTGGCCCGTGATGTGGCCGGCAGTCACGCTCTGCTTATACTCCATGTGCAGAGGCGTTGCTTCTCCAAGGACTTCCCTAAAATATACAAACTCCCACATGAAACACATCGATTCAAGGTCCTATACTTAACAGACCTCTTATTTTTAAGTCTGGATGGTATGCTCAGAAGAGTACTGCAGATAATTGAAGAATGGAATGTATTAGACTACTTAGTAAAGACCTACAAAGAAGTATTTGTGTGTAAGTACTTTGGGTATTTGGCCAGGAGATCACTTTTAGACATATGCATGATTTTAGAAGTGTTGTAAATGTATGCAAATGCAGACCTTGTGTCAAAGATTGTTATCCTTCAATAAGAAGTCTTCAATTAATCATCTTCAGACAACATTTTGAGCCAGCTAGAATTATCTTAGGGAAAAAGTATCTCGCATGTTAAAATAAGGCACTTTGACCCATCTAGCACTTACATATTGTGCAATTTCACATTGCAAGTGAAAATAAGATACTTCATATCAGCACTGCTGCAATGGCAATAATGAATAGAAAAACATACTTAAGAAAGGAAAAAGTGCCAAGTGGGACAGGCCAAGAGAGAGTAAGCACTACCGAAGGGCTCATGGTCCCCCTATCAAGCATGCATTTGCCAGGGGCTATGAAACCACTGGGGGACATTGTTGACCTATACTAAGTCTCCCCCCTGGCATTCTCGGCACATGGAAAGTTCCTCATGTCCTGCCAGGATGGGCACAGGGTCAAATTTTGCCACACGTGGAAATACTTTGGAAAGATGTGCAGGTCTGCAAGGACACAACAGCAGATGGTGGGTTTACAACGGTAAATCCAGCCAACAACTTTTTTTTTATCATAAAGAAGCAGAAAGTGGTGGCCTGACCACTGCGGCCACCACCCCCCCATCACCACCACCCCCACAGTGAAATAAAAACAAAACTGAAAATCACAAATTCTTAAACACTTAAAACACTGAATGGAAAATGTGAGTGGGCTGTGGTAGGGTCTCTGGGGGACTGTTAGCTGTTGGTTTTCACGATGCTCACTGGGGTCCCTTAAGTCGCATCAGTCAGTAGCTGGATTTGCACTGCAGCATCCGGTCGTGTGGCCCTGCTTAGGACAAGGCATGTGCAGCCACAGCTCCCTGGCCCCATGGGCCTTTTAGAGAAAGGGGTGTGTGTGTGTGTGTGTGTGTGTGTGTGTGTGCGTGCGTGTGTAGTGGGGGGATTCCCAGAGGGGGAAGGACGTGCACACGCTTCTGAGAGCAACACAGCATTTATTTTAGGACCACTGTTGTTTTCAGTGGCTACTAAAGGGCGTTACTAAAGCATGCACAACCTACACTGGAGGCGCCAGGACCCACTAAAAGCATCGTGACAGATGTTTACAGGCGCTTAGAGCGTCGCTCGAGTGGCTCACCTCTCTGCCGGAGTGCCGCTCAATGGCCTTCTTGACTTTGCCATAGGTGCCCTTTCCCAGCGTCTCCAGCAGCTCGTAGCGGTGCTTCAGGTTGTGCTTGTGGTGGTGTTTCTTCACCCCCGAGTTGCGCCGCCCGTCGCCGCCCGCCGGGTTCTCTTGATCGTGCGAGGTGCCGGCAGGCTGCGGTGGGGCCGGAGCAGGACGGGAGAGGTCATCCCCCGCCGGTTTGCCCGCTGAGGTTTGGCCCTTGTGTGCCTCGGGACGGGTTGCCCCCCGGTGGGGCGATAAATAAGCGGTTTCCATCTCACTAGGGAAGTGTTTTAACAGACTTCCCACTGTTAAATATATCAAACTACCTACTTAAAAATAAATTGATAATATAATACTTATAGGCCTAATAATAGTAATAATAAATAAATAAATTACAAGGAATAACGCGTAGCTTGCTAGTCATATTATAACGTGTGGAAACTTAACATTTCCAGATTGTCTTGGTTGATCAATTCACTTTGATCAAAGAGATCGAAGATTTCTCCTCCTACCTATTCATGTTATTATCGCTATATAATCAATCTACTAACGGATTAAGCACAAAAAGTCTACAAGGACATCATCGGTCTATAATAACCTGATACATAGTCCTATAATCACTGGATAAAAATTAATTCTAGTGCCAATATTGTAATAAAATATGCATTCAGAAATCGGCAGCAGGCTGCATGCCGGAAGCTGAATACGCTTTCGATTTAAAAAAAAAAAAAAAGATATACTGGCTATAATGTATGTGCAAGTTCTATTCCAATAAAAGAAAATTAAAAAATGCCTAAATATAATTTGACTGATCTCCTCACTCCTCAATCGACTGGCACGATCTGGCTGTGGTTAATTCTGGCTCGTTCACATTATCTGTCACCCGAAACGCTGCCAACATCACCGACTCACATCCGAAAGGCGAGAAAGCTGCGACGAAACCGGCGTTTTGGATGAAGATGACCCTCATTTTGTCCACGGCCCCAGGTGTCGCCCCCCCTCCCTCATTCATCTGGACTCTGTCTTTTGTGCGACTGCATGCTCCGTGCCGTGGTCGACGGTGGTGGTAGAGGTGCGCTGTGATCGGACACTATCTCAGGCTGAGACGTTGTGGGTATTGCCATGGTCGCTTCGCGGCTCTCCTTCTTCGTCTTCCTCTTCTTCTTCTTCTTTTTGTCCTTGCTCTTCTTCGTGTGCCCTTCTTCTTGTTTCTTCCCTTTCTACCCTCAACGTGAGAGGCTGTGAATAAGGAACGCGAGAGGAGCCGAGACCGGAGGCGTGGTTTGCGCAGACCTCCTCCTCCTTTCCCTGTCTTCTCTCTTTCCTCCTCCTCCTTTCCCTGTCTTCTCTCTTCCCTCTCACATCTCTGATACGACCGACTGTCGCTGATCAGGGGCGTAGCCAGGAATCATGTGCGCAGAAGGTGCCCCCCCTTCACCACCCCACCCTATCTCCAACACACACACACACACACACACACACACACACACACACACACACATCAATGTCCTTTGTCCCCACAAGGTTTCAACCATTCATAACCAAACACAGATCTGCGTATTTAATGAACTCCAAGAGAGACCAGACTGAAAACTTCCTCAAAATGTCAAAGTATGCTTTGGCTTAATTACAAGTGTTGGGTCGAGTTTATCTGCACAAAAAATAGATAAAAACTCAAACATTGCTCACTCAACTTATGTAGAGATGGTCTCCTCCACATATGGTCTCCTATATGTAAGGGTGAGTGATTTAGCAAACGTGTATACGGTGACCAATCGTGATGAAATTTCACACCATTGTTTACTGATTAGAGGATTGAATGTAATAAGATGTGTGTGTGTGCGTGAACAGTGTATGTAACAAAGAATGCTTGACATTGTACTGTACACAGTCTGATGTTGTGCATTCATTCCAATATGATGAATAACAGACACCAAGAAAACACTGGCTCTGTTTGCTATTGCAGTGTTCCGACACTTCCTCTGTGTTGTATGTGTATTCATCATGCCAAATGAATTCCTCTTTGCATCTGGCTTCCATACTGGAAGGGAAGTAGGTGATTTTTGGAAAGGATTATCTAATGAATCCACATTTTTCATGTGCGCTGTACTATATATACTGCAATGACTAGACATATATAGTATGTATGGATGTGTTTGTTACTTTATAAAACAAATGTGCTTGACAGATCATTCATGAAAGAAAAAGCTCCAGCCTAGAGTTTAATAACCAGTGACTCACAAAAGGATCTGTTTTCTTTCTATATTTCTATGAGGATATATTTTGTGTCTGTGGGACTTAAATAATGAGCTTACAATGACTCCCTGTTCTTTGGGGTATTTTATAACAGAAGGCATATTACATCATTATGATTAGTGTACAACTTTGTTGTAAGACTCAGACTGTATTTTATAAAAAATGCAGGACTTATATAAGTTTGCAGGGAAAACGAGTGTCTGTGCTGAATAAAAAGCAAATATGTTTCAAAATGTAGGGATGTTTCTCTAAAGATAGCATGTTTTGGCAACTCAAAACATTTGGCATAGACGTCATCAACTTGCAAATGTATGTTCATTGTTTCATGATTTCAAATATGCGTGTTAACATCTTCAAGTTGACATGCTTAATGTTTGTTATAGGGGCAGGGAACCACTTCTTCAAATACCTGAAGGCAATCTGAGCAGATAACCTGTTGCAGCCAAACTACTGTCTAACAATTAGATTCTGATCTGTGCTTGTGCTTTCTGTGCTCTGTGTATTTTAGCTGCTAATTACAGAGGGAAAATTTAGGCCCTTGTCAAACATGGACTGATTAGGCAGGAAATCTTTTTTTTGCCTATGGTCCTCACAATAGCTGGCTTAATTTCCCCAGCATTTGTGGCATTTGTTGCCATTAAACAGGGCAAGTAGAGTGTCCAGTTATAGCAACACAGACTGTGAGATTAGTATCTGATCTGATTCCTCCCTTGGCCTTATTTGCACTCTGCAGCAAAGACTGTTGCTGACTAGTGTACAAAAAAGTGCCACTGCTGCCCTCTTGTGGTGTAAGAAGGGTCATATCAATGTCCACGAAAACACCATAAACACAAACAATGTGTTTTAATTCAGACTGGGGCTAACAACATAAGAACATTATCATCTTCCTCAGGAACATGGTAGGACCAGAAGTGTGTTTGATTATTGAGTCACTGTTCTCATTCAGCACTCAAACAGCCAAAAAAAAAGTGTAACTGCCACATGTGCTTATGAAAAAATTCTGGGCAGCACCTGTGGAAACTGTTTAAATGGTCCTTATGTAAACTCTCAATGTTAATGTCCTGTCACTTGCCACAGTCTCTTAAGGACACACAATCTTAAAACTAACTACATAAAAATGCCTTCTGTAGTTGTAAATCAACATTACAGTGCTGCCATGTAGACCATATCACTGTTTTTGAATGTTTTACTACTTTTCAACTACAAATCACAAATACCTTGCTTGACTGCTGAGTAAAGAAAAACATTTTTTTCTCTTAAAACGTTGGGATTATTTTCCAATCTGCTCGACAGTGTGAAATCAACTTATTTCAAAATAGCTTAACCAGTTATTGGTTAGATCATGCGACATGACAAAAAGACAACTTCCAGAACAGTCACAATGGTCTTGTGTTTTGTCTGTTGTTGTTTACTTTTTATATTATTGTATTCATTTATCGTAAGATCTGAAAGTTAACATAGGGGCATGATCACACTGCATGCCAAACATCGATGTCCCTAATATTTACTTTTACCTATACATGTTTTAGAAGACATAAGTTACAACTCTTACCATGTACAGTAAAGCTGCCATAAGAAAACAAGTATGACAAATTTATAGTCTATGGTGTACACTATGTTGAGCCGTTGGCAGCACAAATTCCAAGAATCTGAGTTGCAATCACTAAAATGATTTACCATTAGAAATTCAGAATCACTTGTGCCATTAGTATTAGTAATAGAATGAGTCACATGGAAATAGCACCCACAGTGCTGGTGGGCACTTTGTGGGGATCTCAAGTGACACATGGTTCTAATACAAAGAGTGATGCTGGTGGGATCAAATTTGGCAGTAACACTTTCATATCTGAAAGGTCTGTCCTGCTAAATTGGGGCTTGATCATATACGGAAACAATACTGAATGACTGAGTGAAGATTTTTACGTTGTTCACTTTGACAGCGTACATAAAGGAAGGGAGGATACTGACGGGGGCAACTTTTCACACTGTCATCAGATCACATCAGCGGACTGGTGAATCTGAATCAGTTTGTTCAGTTTGTCATTAATTAAGTGAAGCAGTAGTGGACCTTTTTTTACCAGGCAGATCACAAATGTGAATGTGATGTTACAGTGAGAACATGCAACAGGCTTCTGCTGAAAAAGAGCACAGTAGATGTTGTCCTTTCAAGTATATACAAAAAAAGAAGTTTCCCTTAATTTGGTTGAAAGTGTTAAAACAAAAGTGCTAGTGTAAGGCCACTCGGTTGTTTTTCCTCAGTCTTCACATCTTCCATTGAGATTTTCTGTCGAAGTCAAAGTGTCAAAAGAAGTTTGTTTTTTAACCGCAGTCCACAAACCCTGCCCCCTGCGTCATAACCATGACCTGACGTTCCCGCGCACGTTACGTACGTGTACCCGTGAAACTCTTCGTAATCTGGCGAAAACTGCTAATAGGACTCGCCCGAACCCGTGAACACTAGTTAACGTTTTGAGTTGAGAAGGGTTATTTATTTAAAATCAACATCCCTTACTCTTTGTTAGTTAAATATCACTTTTAATTACTTTCATCTCCACGTTGCCACTTGCGCTAAAGCTAAGGTACGTTTTAGCTAGCATTAGTTTTGACTATGTAAATAGCGTCTAGCTAGCTTGTCAATACCAGCAAAGCAGCGTTTGTTAGCGAATTTATCCTTGTATGGATACTCTGATTTCTATTTTTCATTAGCTATTTGCATTGTCCAGACGTGTTAGCTAGCACGTTGTAACCACTAGCCAACACGTAGGCAACAACAACATCTCAGTAAAATCGCGCTGCATTGTTAAAAACTGTTGTATCTCGTTTCGATAGCGTCCATATTTCGCAGAAATGTTTACCGCGGTGCGGTTCATGCTGTCCAAGCTGGTGTCTCCATTGTGGAGGACAGTAGAGGTGGATGGAGAAAGCCTTTTCTCAGGCACCCCAGGTAAATGCAATATAGTAGTATAAGCAGATAAAGTTCACTTAGTTTTCTTGATAGTTCTGCATTGCCAGATGTCAAACCCACTTCAACACTATCACATTTGATGGCCCGTCGCTTTTGGTCCATATTCCTTCTGGTGGTCAGGCACGGACGACGTTCGTCACCTGCGGGGCAGTGTGGTGACTCAGCTCTGCCTTGACTATGGCATGATCGATGATGCAGTCTACTTCACCAGTGCAGAGGTCCTGGGTGGGTTGCTACTTAAAGAAGGGGACATGGTGAACTGCATAGCAGTACGAGATGGTGCCCAAGGGGGCTGGAAAGCAGTAAGGGTAAGTAGCCTGGGCCAAGTTAAAGCACTAACATTATACAAATTTACCCAACAACACGATTGTTGTTTGTTGTGGTTGTGGTTAAAAACTGGCATATGTTATTTCACGTGTGCATCCTGTTTATCACATGCAACTGTCGAAATGGTGATGTGCTTCTTTTGCTGTGTTATTACATCAAAGTTGACTGAGGTCTGCTTGAATTGAACACCGTGCTTGTTTATTGTTCCCACCACATACTGTGCTTTATTTAGAAAAAGGCATTCAGACACAGAACATTTAATCCTGTCATTTAGGTGGAGAAGAGTGCAGATGCTTGGGAGGATGGAGGGGGAGCCTCCCTAGAAGCTGACGGCATGCAGCTGCGGCCTCTCATTGGCACAGTCACATCATTTGATGGAGATGGTGGCTACATAAACCAGAAGACATACTTCCCACGCTGCAGTCTTTGGGAAGGTACTGCTTCTCACTGTATTTCACATGCTAAAATTGTGATCCTCTTGACCCCCGTGATGTTTTGCATGAACATACTCTTGCGAACACCCATAGTAGCCACTGTAGCCCCAGACAGCAATATTTTGTTTGATATTTTTACTGTTGGTATTTGCTTAGCTCACAGACTGAGTGTGGATTAGACAAACTCATGGCCACAGTAAAATTTATTACCACTTGGCTATAGGGTGATGTTAACTTTCCTGCCCCCTGGCACAGTGTATTTTCTCTTCTTCCTCCTAGGTTATGAGCCAATGAAAGGAGACTGGGTCCAAGCAAAATATTTGATCAATCCAACCCAGTGGACCACCCAGGCTCATTCTGTGGCCCCTTTACGCTATTGCCGCCTAGACCAGGTAATTGCATTGGTGAAAGTTTGAGGCTCTACCCACTCATTTGAATGTAGTGTCTTCTAGTACTTCAGTTATGAAAGGTATTGATTTTATGTGCTCATGATTAAAAGCTCGTTCATGTTGATCTAATCAGAGTGATCAAGATTAAAGCCCTGTTTAGTTACAAATCTAATGACTTCTTTCCTGAGTTGAATTGTCCTCTTTCTCCAGGTGCGTGTGACCAGCGTGTATGGTAATAATGGAGTGGTGGAGGAAAGAGTGTTCTTTAGCCTAGACTCTCTGCTTCTGCCTGCCCACTACCGGCCTTTAACAGGGCACCTGGTCAACCTGGTGATGGTGGAGAGCAGTCAATCCATCTACAGTTGGAGGGCCCTGTGCATGGCACCCTGTCTTCAGAGGTATGAGAGTGTTTGGACTTGTATACTTGTATACTAGGGCTGCAACTAACAATGACATGTATTAGTGAGTACTCAAATGGATTTTTGATTAAACCTTTGGTCTGTAACCAATTTCTCTGGGATGACTTTGCAAGATAATGTATTCACGTGGAATTATGTCTACTATACCAGTTCACATTTGGATGTGGCTACTGCAGACACACAGCATTTTGTTTTTTATCTATGCAGTGTGACAACTTCTGCTACATGTCTCCCTGAGACTGAACACCAGAGCATCTTGGAAAACAAAGGAGAGCTGGACGTAACAGACTATGGACAGTTTGGGGATCTGATGATGGGAGAGAGACAAGAGCTGGTGCTCTGGATACAGTGAGTGACCAAAGAAGAAAGAAAATAGTCATGTTTTTAGTGGAAAAAGTGAGACTATAATTTTATTAAACTAAATGTGGTGCCATAGGTCCTTTGGTAGCAGTCTCTCAAGTCAGAAAGAAAATGGGAAAGTTAAAGGATACTTGTTAAGGAGCAAACTGGTGTTTCCATCGGAATGTATGTAATGCATAAACTCCATCATTCTATCATAACAGAAACAAAGGTTCTGAGACCCAAAGGTTGAAAAGGTGCGACTTTGCTGGCTGGGACTCAGAAGAACAGTTCAGTCTGGTTGCTGTCAAAGGGTCAATACCACTCAGGCGGAATTCACAGCCTTTGCAAGGAAACAGCTCAGACTCTGGGTCTACTCTTGAGTCTTCTAAAAATCAAGTCCCCGATGCAGAAGAGGCAGACAAAGAAAATGGTGAAGTATTGAAAGAGAATGTCCATTCTCCCGGTGTGAGGAGGGAGGAAAGAGATCTGGATATTCCACCAGGAGAGAGGCTGGCTGTTGTAGTGGCCTGCCAAGCAAAGTAAGTTAGTTAGGTTTTTTTGCAGCGGCCCTTCTGGGGCTTTCTGTCTTCTCCTATAAAATGAGCTTGACTCATTGAGGTGTAAAGTGTCTCTGTGAGGCTGCTGTTAGTCTGTTGTCTGTTCAGCTCTATTCCATGTGTGTGAAACTACTCAGGAGCCTGGGAAGCTGCGCCGAGCTGCTGTTGCTGCACTTCTCTTCTTTCACCATCGGGAGGCGCCTGGAGGTCACGGTGGGCAGTGAAGAGGAGAACCTGCTGCAGCCCTCTGTGCCCTACACCCCCAGTGTTGCATGTGTGGTCCCAGCAATACCCGCTCACGTGATCACCATCGCTGCTCCAAGAGACACACCCAGGTATAAAATCATTCATTTTACATTAAGTATCAGTATATTAGTTACTTTTATCCCTGTTGCTGTGCCCGGTCTGCTAAGATAGCTTTTCTTTTTAGTCTGATTGACTTCTGTTTCCCTGAAACACAGGCGGTTATTTGTACAGAATGAATTAATTGTGTCTTCTTTTGTTTGATATTGCCTATTTCACCTCTAGGCTTACCAGGCGGCGGCTGCCACAATTTCTACAAAGCTACCCAGTGCCTCAGGCTCTAAAACACTGTGTGGAGGCACAGAGTGATGTGCTGTCGGTTCAGCCCTGCCTGGGAGAGGTGAGCATGCACGTCTTGAAGCTTAGCAGGGTGAAGGTAAAGTTGAGGATTAAGTTGGAGTTGGAGTAGGGCTGCCTCTGCAACAGATGTTGATTAATGGTTTACCAAGGCACGTTGGATGATGGATTCAGCAAGAATCAGCAAGCAAAAGAGTTTACATCCTAACAAGAGCTCTGGGTCTATTTTGAGAATACAGGTTTGGCAGGAAACTGTTCTGACTTTTACCTCATCCTTGGTGAGGGAAAGAGGAAGAAAATAATAGTTTTCTTCTTGGGATTGTTTGAAATGTTTTATGTTTTCCTCCACCTGCCGTATCTGTTTGCTCAGGCGTTGTCACCATCCAACATGCATTCGCGCTTCTCAGCCCTTCTCTGGCTGGAAGAGCTGCATGCAGAGAGAGAACTGAGAGAATTCACAATCAGTGGAGCCTTCCTCAGGAAGGGAGCTGTCTACCTGCACTTAGAGGTCATTGGTTTGGCTGAGGGCAGACCCAGTCTCAGTGTAGGTGAGGGGACCTCATGTGTCTTTCTTCATTGTTGCTGAATCACATTCATCGTGTGTGGGGTGAAACACAAGAAGTCTTGACAAGCCTCCTCTACAGGTGACAGAATCACGTTGAAGAAACAACAGAATAATGGTGTAGTGATGGAGTACGTCAGTTACGTCACAGAGGTATGGAGGTGTTTCATACGCTGAAGCATCTTTTCATGTTCTGTATCTTCACACATAATCTCCTTAAATTTACATTTAATCTCTTGCTCTGTATAAACACAGATCAATGATGAAGATGTGAGTTTGAGAGTGAACGCGGCGTTTCAGCGCAGCTACCTCGGAGAGCCGCTGGATGTCGAGTTTTCTTACAACAGGTGAGAAAAGGCAGAGTAATATCATCTGAGATTATGCTTTTATATTTCATCTGAACATAATGTATCATCATGGATCTGATTCCGTTTGCTGGTAATATGAGTATTTTGACTTTTTGCATTTCCAGATTGACCATGAGGCGGTGTCATAACGCACTTGACCAGATGAAACATTTTGCAGAGAGTAAGCTGAGGCTTTATTTGAATTGCTTTGACTTGATTCTGACATTACATAAAATGAAAAAAATCAAGGTGTGTAAAGGTTCAATCAGTGAATTCTGATAGAATGTAAATTGAAAGAAAAGTGCAGCAAAGTGGTGTTTTGATAAACCATCCCTGAGTGGGAGGACGCTCATTGACACTGACACTGAACTGCCTCCAGAGGGCGCTGTTTACACTTTACCCAGTCCTCTGGTAAACTTCAAATTGCTTCCAGGGATTAATTAAGAATCCCATTTTACTTCTCCAGCAGTATCTGCTTGCACAGATGCTTAGAATCATTAAGACAAAAGCACAGACCAAATCACCAGTTAAATATTTACAAGTTCAATATGCCTGCTCGGTTTACTTGCCAGTAAGAGCAACACACTTCTTATTTTTTCTTAGTTTACATTTATACTCTAAGATTTTATGACAGTTAACTTCTCGAAATTTGTCCAGTCAGACTTCAACTGCTGTAATTTTGTTGTGCAGTTCTCTTTCCCTCAAGAGTGACTATTCAGACTCCGCAGTGGACAGGAGAATGGGTGGAGGAGCCAGACCAGATCAAAACAATAGAGGGCAATGAGGTGAGCCAAACTGTAACAAAATACATTCATGTCTGGTTAGTTTTTTTTAGTCAGTTTTTGATGAGGTGAAACTGTGTCCAAAAACCAGGCTCCAGCAACAGAAAATGGAAAGGTGTCAAGCATTTCCATCGACATGAAGTCAAAGGCCACGCAGACTAAAAGTCCAGGTATTTTATTTTCAGCTTCATTTCCAGCTTTGCCTTTACATACTAGGTCACACTGTGAACATCAGTAACAAATGTGTTATCGCCTCCAGATGGTAGGCTACCATCCAAACCCTTCCCCAGCAAAGGAAGCTTCTTCAACCCTGACCTGAACCCCCCTCAGAGAGAGGCAGTGAAGAGGATCCTGGCAGGAGAATGTCGGCCCCTTCCCTATGTGCTGTTTGGACCTCCAGGCACTGGAAAGACAATCACCCTCATAGAGGCCATACTACAGGTGCACACACACAGGCACCATAGAATACACTTCCTAATCAAGGGCTGTATTCATTGTAAGGCTACTGTGGATGATTGTGTTTTTGGTCAAAGATAATTAGACCAATAACACAATGTGTTCTCAAATGAAAGCAGCCAACAAGTTCTGTAAGTTATTGAATTAGTACCTAATTTGGGTTTTCCAATTGTTTTTCATTGTCCCTGTTAATTCAAGTTTGTAAATCCACGAAAAGTCCCATGATATTGTTGGCAAGGAAAACTGAAAACACTGAATGTGATGGTATTGATGAATAAGCGTCATCAAATTTGTCTTCAGGGGTGTGATTGTGTGCCTGTTGAGCTTTCTCTCAACCTGGTCCCCTGCTGGAGTGACTCCATTAAGTCTTTTCATCCCCAGGTTTACCACTTTCTTCCCAGTAGTCGGGTTCTTGTATGTACTCCCTCCAACAGTGCTGCTGACCTCATCTGCATCCGCCTGCACCACAGCGGCTTCCTGCATGCTGCAAGTTTGGCCCGCGTCAACGCGTCTTGTAGGCAGGACGAGGTAGTGGGACAGCAGCAGGGATGAGGAATTCACTGCATTTATTTTCACCTAAGTTACGTTGTGTATGATCAAAGGGAAAATATGCATGTTCTGGTGTGCAGTAAGGTCTGTGCAGATGCCACTGCCACCAGGTTGGGCGGTACAGTCATCATTAATCCTTTCTCAATAATAGATGAGGTTGTGGCAACACGCTCTGTCTACATTTCCTTTTAGGACCTCGCTTTATCATCTGAAACTTACCTTTCATGTTGATGTGACTGTTTTTCCTTAGGCAATCCCAGAAGTGCTGAGAAAGTATTCTCGGGCAGGGGAGGACATCCGTCAGGCCTCTTTCCACAGGATCGTGGTCAGCACCTGCTCCAGTGCTGGCATGTTCCATAATATAGGACTTCAGTAAGGCTCAGGCTGTAGTAGACAGTAGATAGAGGTAAATGGTTTCTCTTCTCTTCTGCTTCAGACTCAGTTTACTAACTGACTTTGTTTGTTTACTCAGTGTGGGACATTTTACACACGTGTTCCTGGATGAAGCCGGCCAGGCCACTGAGCCGGAGGCCCTGATCCCGGTGAGCCTTGTGTCAGAGAGAGATGGACAGGTCAGCCCAAATTATACACACTCAAACATTACTCAGAGCCTTTGCCTTGTGTGCCACACTGCAGTTATATTGTGATGACAGACTGGATTCACAAGAGCAACAACAACTTAATTTGCTCATGCATTTTTTTTAATGCTTTTCACTTGCTGCCCATTCCTGGCTAAACTGATTGCACACACATTTCTGCATGCCAGTTGGAATCAGTTAATGATAACGTTTTGTTTTCACCCTTGCCCGCTTAGATAGTGTTGGCCGGAGACCCCCATCAGCTTGGTCCAATCGTGAAGTCCAAGCTGGCCGCTGCCTTTGGCCTGGGGTTGTCTCTGCTGGAGAGGTTGATGGCCAACCTGCTGTACTCCAGGCAGGACTGGGGATACAACCCTAAGCTGGTTGGTGCACTGCATTCCAAAATCCATTGTGTTAGCACTTTGAAAGGTTGAGAGTAAAGCAGCCATTAAGTGACTGACAGTCATTACAATAGTCAAAATGTTTCACATACTATGCAGAGCTGATGCTACATGGCACCTGATATTGTTCAAACACATTTCAAATCACACATTTATTTTAAAATCTTTTACATTGGAATAACAAATTTTATTTCACTTATGGTGTTGATCTCAACACCATAATTGATTGTACACCTGTGTTTGCACTGTATGCATAATGATCCTGTTTGTTTTTCTACAGGTGACTAAGCTGATCTACAACTACCGTTCTCACGAGGCCTTGCTCGTGCTGCCTGCCAAGCTCTTTTACCAGGGGGAGCTGTGTTGTAAAGCCCCCAGGGCCATCGTAGAGTCCCTCTGCCAGTGGAAAAACCTGCCCAGAAAAGGCTTCCCTCTCCTCTTTCATGGCGTCAGGGTAACGGACACTTTTCAGAAGTCCTGCAAATGTAATCTGCTGTAGAACGAGGCCTGTTTTTTTTTCATTCATCTACACTGAGTTACCGGTTAAATAGATAGATATATACACTCTAATTGCATCTAGTCGGGAGTTGCAGTGATTCTTGCTGTGTTTTAGGGCACAGAAATGAGGGAAGGGAACAACCCATCATGGTTCAACCCAGTGGAGGCCGTGCAGGTCATGCTCTACTGCTGCCAGCTGGCCAAGAAGCTCTACAACCCTGTGGCTGTGTCAGACATCGGCATCATTGCCCCCTACAAGAAACAAGTAAGACTGCACAGCTGGGTGTGAATTCCCTTCTTTTTCTATCTTAGTAGACTAAAAAGAACAAGTTACCAGTTACCACTTACCAGTGGTCAGCTTTTCACACCACAGACCCAGACATATCCTTGTTTTCATGTGTCTTCAGTGTGAGAAGATTCGAGTGCTGCTGGGTAAAGTTGGCCTGTCTGACATTAAAGTGGGATCTGTGGAGGAGTTCCAAGGGCAAGAGTTCCTGGTCATCATCATGTCCACGGTAGGCAGATACAGAATTTTGGTTATTCTGAAGTGACATACATAAGATGTGCTTCTGAATGAGCGCCCCATTTTTCTTTACTTGAATTGCATCAATTCAATTCATCAGTCAAGTGCAGATTTTGTACAGAAATACAGTAAAATGATCAGTACTCCATCTAATTAAGTGAAAGATGGTTTGTGAACCAAGGTATTTAGGGGAAAAATGGTTATTTCTAGAACAGTTCAGAGGCTATGGACCATACTTTTATCATTTTAGTGCCAGCATCTGGTCAGTTAACGCAGTTCACCTGCTGAATATGTACGTTCGTTACGTAAGTTTTGGGCCACGTAGATGTTTCTGATTTTCCTTTATCCGCAGCTAGCATCTTCTCTGTCACTTCCATAAGTGTTTGCATGGTTTAAGTAATGAAGTTGCTTCAGCTTCTTGTTGAAAATCCCACAGTGTTGTGATGTTTCTGCGTGTTGATTTCTCTCCTGTTCACATCTGATGAAAGATGCTAAATAGGGCCGTTGTTTGTTGAGGTCTGGTGACTGCGGAGCTGGTAAAGGCAGCACTGATTGCTGTTTGATTTGTTTCTATTCAGAATGGTAACTAATGTCTTAGGTTTGCGCATGTCTGGCGAGATGGAAAAAAACAAAAAGGAAAATCCCAAATTGACACTTTTGCCACACTCCAGATGTAAAAAATGATCCATAAAAATCAGTTTCATTACAATCAGTGGAGCACAAACATCAATCCGAACCTCGGCACAGTTTATTCCCTGTATTCCTTCTCTTATAATATAGGTGCGTTCTAACGAATCGGTACAGAGTGATGATTTGCAGACTGCTCTCGGTTTTCTGGCCAACCCCAAGCGCTTCAACGTGGCCATCACTCGTGCCAAAGCCCTGCTCTTGATTGTTGGAAACCCGCACATTCTCATTATGGTAAGTGACAAAACACTTAATTTGATCCTAGCTCTTTAAGTATGTTTTTTTGTGGATTCAGTAGTTTTATACAGTACAGCCTGCCTATGAAGTACTTGACCAATCTTAATTTCTTTGCAGGATTCATGCTTCAGGGCTCTACTGCAGTACTGTTTCATCAATGGGGCATATCTGGGCTGTGATCCCCCTCCCTCCCTAACAGACACTCAGATGTATGTGGCATCGTTTTGTAATAATGGATATTTACATTCAGTGGCCACATTAGGTACACCCTAACAATCTAGTGCAATCCAAAACAAGTATTGGAGCATAAAGCCTATTTTTTCAAATCAGTTATTGTATGTTTTAGCCTTGAGGTCATATTTAGTGGTGTGGTTGTACAGGACTGCACGGTATTCAAAGGTTTTTATTCTGCCCCCCCTCATATATGCATATTTGGACAAATAAAATACACTGTCTCTGACACTAAAAAGCATTTAATGAACTAAATGTTATTGTCATTGTTAAAGAATTTATAGCACAGCAGTTGTTAGATTGCAGTTGATTGTACAGGTGTAGCTAACAAGGTGTGTTGTTGTCACAATGAAGTTGTGCTCAAGTAATCAAGTAATTTTGACCAGAAAAACATCATTTACATGTGAGGAGTGCCAATTGTGAATATATGAATATGGTAAAAACTTATCTTCATTTTTATACTAAGCAGGGGAAAGTCAGAATTGTTTTCTCAAACTTTTTGTGTCTGAGAAAAACACAAGGAGCCACATCTGTTTCTTTTGTTTTTGTGCCAGTAATCAAACCGCCTCCTTTTTTTCCTTCCACAGAGTTGCAGAGGAGCAAACGACTGCATAAGAGAATGACACAATCATGGATGGTGTACTTTAGCTCCAACGTGACTCTCTTAAGGTTTTTTTTTGTTTTTCCCTTCACATTTCCTTGGCTTGACTCTCTGTTGACTGTTTGCAAAGTAAAGTGAGAAATTTCACGTTACTGTGAAAGCCAAATGCAGTTCCACTCGGTGGGGGTAGAAATAAATATGATGCTCGTGTACGCTGCACAATCAGTTCTGTGTCCTGTGATCATTAAGACGATGTGCTCCACTGTGCAGATTATTGGTAAATTATCGTGGATTGCACCATGGCAGCTCTACTGTGTTCATCTGCACTGTCATGCTAGTAAAGTAATTTGATCGTCATCGGCCTCATTTCAGCAGCAGAATTTCCAGTGGTGTCGTATGAGCTCTTCGTAAAGAAAGAGGAACTGGATAAAAGTCAGCACTTCAACTTTTTGTATGCTGAGTGCGTCGCCCTGGTTTAGCATACTGAGTCGATCCACAGATGTCTGCAGTTTCAGGGGGCCAGTTGTCTGCACACCTCGGCGTGGCAGCGTCTGCCCGCAAGGCCCGGAGACTGGATGTGACAATTGAGTGCTACTGACAGTCCTTACAGGGACTGTCAGTCCCACTGGAGCCCAGCAGGATGGAGAGGGAGGAGGTGTGTGGGGGGTCAATCTCTTTAAGTTAATGAGTCTCTTATGAGCAGGGAGGAGACAGCTTTTATCTGAGTTTGCTGTGCTGTAAGGGAGCCCAGCTCAGACACCCAGGACCCCCCCCCATATGCCTGGGCTTTGAAGTATGTCTCAGGTGTTTGTTCTGCTGCCCCACTCTGCCACTGAAGACTACTGTAGACGAACAAACTGAACTAAAGTGAATTAACATGCCACCATGTTTTCCGAGTGATTTCGGACAACAACTTCAGCGTTTATAAACTGCTGTGTTTCCTGGTTGTATAACGGAGGTTCTCAGGTCATGTGCTTTATTGTGCTCGCAGCACATTTGAGATATACCTCTCAGAATTACCACCAGGAATTCCCTCTATATCTCAGCCAGATTAACATGTTGTAGTGATGGCTACACATACATTATTGCCTCTCTGATAGGCAGGTTAAGAAGAGACTTTTTCAAATTCACAATTTCAAATTGAGCTCTACAATAACATGAAAATAACAGTGGGGAAAAAGAAGTTCTGTGCTAAGCATATAAGCAGACTGATGAAGCATGCCAAATGACTGGCAAGGTGATGATATGCTGTTATTTTTAAAGTTCATTCTAGCATAGATACAGTAATTTTCTATTTTAGAGGGTAAATGTTGACAATGGTTGGCCATCTGTTGTTTTTTTTTTTGCTTTTACAAATTTTCACCTTCCTTTTGAAAAGCCTGTCTGTTTGACAGACAGGTGTCCATCTATTCAGCTCACCCTCTCATTAACGGAGGCAGGGGCAGGCAACACATTACCAAGACAGACATGGTGTCTACAGGGCGGCCATTAGGCCCAACAACAGACCCCTGCTGGGCTCCCGGCAGGGAGACCTTGTTATATGTGTGGACCTATTGTTCTCCCAAATTGGCCTGTGACTCTAATTGCCCAGTTAGTCCCCTCTTATGGGGTGTACTCGTCTACCCGAACTGGAACCAGCCTCTGCTCATCAGATCAGGTTGTAAAACCTGGCCAAGCCGGGGCTTGATGGAGGGCTCTGGCTGGCTGCAAGAGTGCAGTCCTTGCTGCAGACGGGGCTGGCATACAGGCACAGAAATGGGAGAAGGGCCAATCAGAATAGGCTTTGCTATGGCATGCCTGAAGCCACACTGACCATGACAGGCTGGGTGGGATAGAGACCTCTGATTCATGAGGGAAAGTTTTCAAAAGCCCAGAGGCATCGGCCCCAGATACGCATCTAAATCTAGAGACAGACGACATCCAAACAAATATGTTGATGCTGTAATGTCGTCCTATTGTTGGATTAAGAAGCCTAAATGCACGAGACGGAGAGAACGAGACAAATTAGCACTTGTGTCTGTGCCCCTGGTCTGCATCTAAGGACGAGATCTCTGATCTGTTGAATGGGATGTTGGCATGTTAGGACTTAGCGTGCAGATGTTGCATGTTGCTCTGGTTATTTATGGTACGTAATTCAAATAAAACACATTGAACAGTTAAACATATTGTCTGAAAATTATTTTTTCTCGATAATAGAACAGATCCTCATCAAATCGTGTGAAGGAATGTATGTATATGACCTTAGGAAAGCATCTGTAGCATGATACTGAAATTGCATTAACTCATTTTCGACTGTATTTTACCAATCTCTGTGCTGTTCATGTGAGTGCCATGTGCAGTGGCTAATGAATGAATGAAATTTCTATGCTGCTGCTGCATCAAACAGATAAGCAAAAGATGTGGGCTAACAGCATTTTGCATGTGGATCGGAGTTTGTGTTATTGGCAGATCAAAGCTAGGTGAGCAGAAGCAGACGCTCCTTTGCTAATGAGAACTGGAGGCTCTGCCGATGAAGCCCTCCAATTAGGAAGCTGGAACACATGAAAGAGACTAGCAATATGAAGGAGACTGCCCGTCTGTCTGCTTCTTTCTGAAGGAACTGTCAGAGATTGATTTGATTTATATATATATGTATCAGACGATGGAAAAGAAGTGGCATTTCATTTCTAACATCTCAAAGCTCTATAATGTAGGGAGTGGACAAAATAACAAGTATATGGTTAACTTTTGAGGTAACTGAGTCTCTATTGCCATTCTATCAGCCACATATTATAAACTTAAAACACAGAGAGTTTTAAATGAAGCAGAGTCAACCCTCTTGTGACTGGGCTTCGCTCAGTGAAAGCTGGGCTGTGATTGCCCATTGCAACCCCCCCCGCCCTCCCCTTCCCTAATCCCCCTCTCACACACACCCTTCATCTGCTTACTGCCCCCTCACTGTCTGCAGTCATCACAAAACAAGCCGTTGTCTCCAAACACATCGTCTCTGTCTTTGATAGGTACTTGATAACAGACTTACAGACTGATGGGGCTGGCTGACTTTGCTGTATATAAAGCCAGCAGCAGCAGTAACAAAGCCATTCAAGGACACCATCATCTTCTGACAACAAGCAACCTCAGTAACAGCTCATTTGTCTACCCACTGGACTCTGGATTTTTTTTGAAACCCGTCAGCATGGCCATATTCATCACTGTGGCTCTCCTGGCCATGGCACATCCTTTAATGGCATTTGACCTGGGTCAGTCCACTCGTTGCGTGGCCATCCCCAACCAGATGAAGGTCTGCAAAGATGTGGGATACTCAGAGATGCGACTGCCCAACTTCTTGGGCCACAGCAACCTGGAAGGCGAGGTGGTGCCACGTTCAGAGGACTGGAGGCCCTTGTTGCAGACAGGCTGCCATCCTCAAGCCCAGGCCTTCCTCTGCTCCCTCATCGCCCCTGTCTGTCTTGACACGTAAGGAGATTTTACACTTCCTATTTCATTATTTCTGAAGCACGTAACCCTCCACAAGTCTGTAAAACATTCTTATTTAAACCATGTTGTCATCAATACTGCGTTAGTTTTGTGTTCGGCGTTTGACATTTTCTCTTTCTTCCCCTCAGTTTTATTCAGCCCTGCCGTAGTCTGTGCATGGCTGTGAGGGACAGCTGTGCCCCAGTGCTTGCCTGTCAGGGTCATCCATGGCCTGAGGCCCTTGACTGTGATCGCTTCCCTGCTGAAGAGGACATGTGCCTTTCTCCCCACACCAAATTTAGTCACTTTGCCAAAGGTAAGGACCACAGACTAATTATAATAATGCCATTTTACTTAACTCTTTGTCATCCTATTTGCAGAATAGAAAACTGTGTTCTTGCTCTTTTAGTCTGCCTACAAATACTGCACATGCCCAACATTAAATTATGATCAACTTTTTTTGTAACAGACTTACCCAAACCTGCCTGCCAAAACTGCCCTTCTGTGGAAGAGGCTCCTGCACTGAAAACAGTCCTGGAGGCTTTTTGCCAGCATGACTTTGGTAAGCTGTTGTTTGTTGATGTGTAGTGATGTTTGTTGAGTTTTCACACGGTTGCGTTTAATTTTCCAGTGCAGATGATTAATAAATTAATTTATTTGTCTGTCTTCCCCACAGCTGTCACTGCCAAACTGCATCGCCGTCGCCTACCCACAGGAGAACCAGAATTTGAGGTGGAGGGCCGGATCGAGTTCATCCGTCAGGGGCCTCTGCTGCCCTATGACACCAAGCACCTACTCCAGCAGTGGCTCCTCATTAATCTTAGATGTGCCAATGTCCTTGTGCGTCCCGGACGGTCACAGCTTTATGTGCTAAGTGGTGCAGTACAACCTGATGGCACTCTTGCCCTCACCCGTCTCTTCCCTTGGCACAAAAAAGACACACACATTGCAGTGGCCACTCGCAAGTGGAAACACCACAGATGCTGAACATAATCAGTGCTTGAAGTGTAGAATCTCATAAGACCTTATGTGAATCCACAACTGACAGGCACATGATTTAAGAACAAAATCAAGGAAGAAGTTTGAGATGTAGAGATTCTTAGCATTGGGTGTTAATGAGAATTTGAAGAGGAAGCTAAATGGATATAGGAACAGAGCTGGACTCAGCTGGACATCAACACCCTTTGCTTCCTTCAGCCGCTCTCTATCTCATCTCTGCTCTTACGGCACACTGTAATGGAATGCACTCAAACCTGTACATAGTATTGATAAATGTAAATTGATTGTAGATTCTATTTTCTATAAGGATATTGGTGTATTTATGACATCTTTTTATGTTTATGTTCTGTGGAAAAAAGATGACAATTAAATATTTGCTCTGTGAAATTATCTTTGCTGGGTATTTGTAATTAACAGTTGTGTCAGCTCTGTTGCTTAGCCCATTATATTTACATGTTGGTCTTCTTCTTCTACTGCCTTCTTTACTTATCTCGCATTTCACCATGAGGTGCCACACTAAAGGAGAGCAACAGCACTGGTTTACTATTGTGGTGATATACCCCAAGTGTTTGCATTGTATTTACAAATTGGACATTCCATAATGTGAAGAGTGGCTCTGCATAAGAGGTCAAACGTTTAGAATGACTCATGACTGTATTCACAGTTGATGCATATGAAATTGATCTTATTATGCAGCACTAATGAGAAGATAAATCACTCACTTTACATTTGAATAGCCTTGTTTTCATGACCAGGCTGAACAGAGCTAGTTAGCGTTGTTGAACAATGGGCTTATTTAATACTTGTTTCTACAATACTGTTCATTTCTGTGTTTTTCCCTTCACAGAAAATGAGCTGCCTTGTAGTTTAAAATAAATGCTGAGGGATATTAAGTTTGCCCATTGGGCGTTAATTATCTCTGTATGAGTTTCTTTCATGGGACATGTCTTCCCTTTGGGGATAGATGAGTAGCAATGAGTAACAGTGAAGTCATGCTACTCATTATTTCATATCGGGTAATAAAAATGTTATTGTCACACTTTGATTGTACTGCTAAAACAAAAGAAATACATTGGGATACGTTATGTCAACCCAAGGTTGTATGAAGAGTGAGGTGGCATGCATCTGCTTAGTACGTTTTTCTTATTTAAGACAAGCAATATAAATGTTTTTATTTATCCCATACTTTGATGTTTGTTACTTTTAACTAACAAATTAACTAAGGTCTACAATCTGTGGGACTGTGTCCGCCTGGATAAGTTTTGTCTGCTCTCGGCTGAGTAGATAACTAAGCGAAGCATGCAAATCACATTCTAAAAAAAAAGTCACGTTTTTATCCTCTATAAAGCAATTTCATTGAGCAGCAACGTCATCATTGTAAGAGTTAGCCTCCGCCAGAGCAGCTTGTGCAGCGAAAGAGTTCTCATCATCCAGAGCTTCCATTATAAGAAAGAAACCATGAAATCAGGTAAGATGACAAGACTAAACATCAAATACAAAATTTCATTTTAATGCATAATAACTCATTTATTTTAGAGTAATGTTATGATTTTGGGGAACCTAAATTATTGGGGGGTTTTTTCCTCAGTTTGGTTTGCTGTCCTTATACTGGTGTACCTGGAGCTTTCCAGAGGGGTTGGCACCGCTCCAATCTGTGCCTATGGACAGGCTGGATGCCATGCCCCTTCCCTGGCAGATCTCTTTGACAGGGTCATACAGCAGTCTTCAAGAATGCATGGTATCTCCAGCGACCTGCACTCTGAATTTGTGAGTTCCACCCCCCCCCCCTCCAACTTCATGATTGACATCACCATCCATCACCCTTCATTCAAGCCCCATTTGTTCGTCGTCAATCATTCTTCTTTGAGGTGGCTATTTTTCAAGCTCTGACATCGCTGTGTGTGTGTTATATGTGTTTCCGTCTACTCAGGAGCAGTATTTTCTGCCCAGCAAGAACCTCATTGGAAAACGGAAATGCCACACACATGGCATACTAACACCAGACGACAAAGAGAATGCCCAAAGACTGGGCGTGAGAGTTCATATTGTTATCTTATATATGGCCATAGCAAATGCATGCACATAAGTGATTTCACTGCATATTGTCAGAGGAAATATTTTTTTATGGCCCACTTTCCGATCAAGTTATTTAAGCAATTCTCTCATGTGCAGCGGGAACAACTGACAGAGGTGATTCTGAGGCTGCTGGGAGCCTGGGGTGACCCCCTGTCACAGTTCTACCGGAGCATGTCTGAGGATCATATTCAAGACTTCAACCACTACAGCTCCAGCAAGGCACTGGAGATCAGTGATATGGTGCATGAGCTCCGGGATGGAGTGACAAAAATGGCTGACAAGGTAAGGAGGAAACAGAATTAAATAGAATTATTACCTGGAATTGCAGCAAATTTTCTCAATGCTTATGACGCATTTTTAGATTGTTATTTCTGTGACATGCTGTATGTGTCTTCATGCATTCCTTCAGGAAAGTTATTATCTAATTTTTTCTTTTGTCCATCTCAGATGAAGCTATTAGGAGTGCTGGGTAACACTGTGAGTTACATCTCTCCTGAAAGTTTAGTCCCCTCTTCTGCCTTTTCCTTCTACAAACATGGAGAGCTTAACTCAATGGACCATCACGACTTGCTGTTCTGCTTCCGCAGAGACTCCAACAAAGTCAAAAATTATCTCCGTATCCTGAAATGCACCACCCTACCTGGACTGGACTGTTAGAAGTGATATTAATGCAGGGGATTGTTGTATCATCAAATTTTTGACGTATTTGAAAATGACACATCAATGTGCAAATGTGTGCTTACACATTATTATTTGTAATGCATTAGATGTGTGCATTTACCGTTGAGGATTGTGTGTGCCCCTTGTAGTATATTTGTCGTAGGCAATGCAACAATTCTGCATCTGAATATTAAAAGGTTAAAAAATAAAAATTACTTTAACTTTCATTATTATTTTTGGTCATCTTTAAGGGGAGCGCAAGCTTTAAGTATTTACAGAAATGGTAGATGGTGTATAGTACACTGTACATTAACATCTCAGGGCTTTGCTCCAGAGACCACAACACAGAAAGAATAATGTGGAAATCTGGATTCATTGAAACATTTTATTTACAGGTGATCCATGCATTCAAGATCATAAAAAAATATTTACAAAATATACCAAGAGAAATTTGACTTCAAATAGGATTTGGATGTTGAGAAGAACAGAGTATTTAGTATTGTAAAGCTTTTTCAAAACAGGAAAGAGAGGAAAAATCTGATTTGTATCTGCAGTGACTCATTTTTGCCTTTAACCGACTGCAATTAATGTCAGAGAGCAGGAATCTTTCCTGGAAAGACACGTCAGTCTAATAACCATGAAATTGCTTACTGAAGCCAGTGGCACACAATATGATTGACCAAGAGATGAACCTAATTACATTTATAATGAAATGGAACAGTTACATGCATTGAAACAAAAGTTAATATTATCAGTGTTAGTTTTCACAGACAGTTTATTCCATCCATGTATTTGTAACCCACCAGTACTGTAGCCTTTTTCAGGTTTGTGAAAGTGAGAAAGTCCCTGTCTTACTTTTCGCTCATTAGAGCCCCTCATGTGTCCCTGACACTCTTCTGTGGTGGCAATCTCTCTGTTTTTGCATTAGTGTGATTCTGTGATGGGTGTTCCTCTTCCTGAGCGAGACCTCGAGCCATGAGCTCATCCATTGGGGAGCGACTGTTATGAACTTCCTTTTCCTTACAGTTTCTCCACTTCATTCGGCGGTTCTGGAACCAGATCTTCACCTGAAGCAGCAGGAGAGTGGATGAGATGTTTCAATAGTTCATTTTGTGTCATCTCATTCATTATTAGCCATGCAAAAGGAGTATCTGATGGCGGTGTGTATCTGTCTACCACTTTGGTACTGACTGAAATATCTCAACTATACTATTGACATGCAATTCCATTAAATTTTGTTCAGGAATTCATGTTGCCCAGAGTAAGAAACCTACTGACTTTAGTGATCTCCTGACATTTCTCCAGGGATCACAATGAAGTTCTCATTTGTGATTTTGAATGAAATGTCTTTGGCATAAATATTCATGTCCCCATCAAAATGACTTATATTAACTTTGGTGATCCTGACATTCCTGCTGTCATCATGTCAAAATTTCAGTTGGTCCTATACTTTGGTGTACGAACCTTCAAAATGAATGATGTTTATTGTGATTATGATTATCAAATGCTAACATCATTATAGGCTAAACCAAAATGGTGAAAATGGTAAGCATTATGTCTGTAAACCATATTCGATTACCTGTGACTCCTTGAGACTGAGATCAGCTGCCAGTTTGTTCCTGTCTGTCTTACTGATGTACTTCTGTCTCCGAAACGTTCTCTCCAACTCCTTCCGTTGTTCTTCAGAGAACACAGCCCTCCGAAGGATGCCCCTACGAGCTTTAGGGCTTATATCAGTAGACCACATCCGTATATTTGCTCCCTCTGAGAAACAAATGGGGGAAACAAAAATATATTCATGTCAGTGTGTTGAATCACACTGCTATGCTCACATCTTCACTTTTGTATTTGTCACTGATCTGTATTTGTCAGTGTTGAATTGTGTATCTCTGACCCATGTGCAGGTTGTTATAGTCATAGAATAAGGTGGAGCTTCCTATGAAAACAGGTAAACAGGTAAAGTAGCAGCCTGAGGAATATAGATGTGTGAGGAATGGAGCTCAAACAGCTAAATTAATGTTTAAGCAGCCCAGATCACATATTCATGATTTAGATCATTTTTAACTTAAAGGTACAAAAATCTAATCCTGTCCACAGTCAGTCTGTACATTTGGCCAACCATTACCACATTTCCTACCTTTTCAAATGAATGTGATGCTTGTTTTTGTCACACTCACTTCATCACTCACTTCCAATTCCTCTCTTTCTATTTGCCCAATTTAACAAACTGGGGGTGACTAAAGAGAATAGAAAGCCATTTCAAATTAGAAAAAAAGGGATTTGGTGAGCTGTGAGGAGCAATCCCACGCTGCTTCACTCACAGGTGCACACACAACAAAAGTCAAGTGGAACAATTTATCCAATCCATTCAACGTTGCCTTTTTAATCTGTACGACAAATCTGCACATAGACCACCTCTAGGGAACACATAAGAGATTTCGACATGCTTCTCACTTCTCTATTGGGACTCAATGGTTTTCACTTAAATAGCTGATTACTGGGTCATTCCTGGGCAACGTGTGTGTCTACCCTAGTGGGCCAACTATAGAGCCCTGTGGGATACCAACAATAGAGCCGTTCAATGGAAATGCCATTACTCGATGGTTCAGTGGCCCAACACTAAATCTTTTCACTTGCAGGTATGAAGCCAGTTTGTATGTGAAGATGAGCTCGAATAAGTCTATAAAAGTCACTTTCATTGACTGCTTTATGTCCTAGTCAAGAGGTCTCCAATGGGCAGGAATGAGAGTTGAAGGACAGGAGAAAGGAGGGGGGTCGGCAAACCAAGCTCTTTAGCCACACAATAGCTGGGGGATGTCCCTGGTCCAGCCCTCTTCTGCAGAGAAATGGGCAAGTTTTTTGTGCTTGGCGGAGTTCATTGCTGCAGTGAAAAATTGCAGTGAGGTCGCGTGTGGATGGTGGAGTGAATGTGCCAATTGGTCACGGCCAGACTTGGCATTGTTATGTTGCTGGGCACTGTGGGAAAGTGTCAACCTACTAAGAGGACTTCAGGGACCTGTGGGATGAAGGCTTTCTGATTTGTGCTGTTTTCCACAATTCTTGACAGGCATGATGGGATGCAGCAACTAATAACTTCCAATTGCTCTGGAACAATGCCAAAATAAGACAGCTACTAGTTTACAATTTAGTACTGTGACTCTAGTAACAAGTCCTCAGTTATATGTACTGACACATTTCAACCACAGTAAAGTGGAAAGTATTAACATTAACATTTCAGATGCAATTGCAACTTTCCTTAATGTTTCAAATTGCTTTACAGCCTGAAAATTAAACTTGAAACTGCTGGGATTCACAACCAAAGTTATTAATGTGCTTTGGGAGTGCTACACTTTAAAACAATCTGCCTTACTCAGCAATAACAATCCACACCTGGTAATTATAATCTTAATATGACAGAAGACAAGATGTTTATTAGCTCTGCATATTTGCGCTAGTAAAAGTCTGTATTTGCAAGTACAAAATAGGGGGCCCCAGGGACTCTTAAAAGCCTTGCAACCCACCCCTTTCCCCATCCTGAACAGCCGTGAATGGTTATGAATAGAGCTGTGCAGAGTTGAGGGGAGAATTAGCTCTTTGGCATTGCATCAGTAATTAGCTGTGGAGAGCATGGGAGACCCTGCTGCTAATGCTTAGAGAGTAGCTGAGGCATTGCTGATGAGGCATAAAACACTCACTGGAGAAGACAGGAGGGGGGCTGGACCCACCGCAGCATGCCAGCAGATACTGTGGGCTCCGCATGAAAACACTGCTCAGCGCACCTGCAGAGATAGATAGGGACCGTCAACATGTAGTCATGTGATAGCCAGGTGTGACATGTATGATCCTGAGGATTCTACCTGGATCACTGCCAATTTCTGGGAGCATTTTGTGTTCTGCCTTGCATCATTTCAGCAGTTTTATTTTATCAACATTTTTACAATAGTCCCAAGCTTTAGATAAATCAAGCTTTTTTTATAATGAAATTCTTTTAACAGCTACATTTTATTTTAAACTACCTACAGATGGAAAGAAACAATAATTCAGACAGAAAATTAATTTTGTAGATAATATTTAGAAAATAAGAATAATAATAGCATGTTAAGATTAGATGTTTCACATATTTCTTAACTTTGCTTATGTTAATTGTATCTTAATTGGAAACTTAGAATTTTCTTTTTCTTAAGATTAGCTAAATATTTGTTATTTCATTGTTATTTCTGTGTAAGGCTGAGATTATTGGATCTTTTTGGATAAAAATATTTAATGTTTTCCTGAACGTTGCTAAATTTTATTTTATATATATATCATTTATTTCAACACCTTACCCAATAATTAAGCAAAAAAAACACTCAAAGTCTTTACTTCAGTGTGGATACTGCCCCATTAACCATTTACACATCTTGTATTAGCCTTTGTTAATATTTGAAAATGTAATTCACAACTTATGTTATAAAGAGGACTTCATAGTTTTATTTTCTATAGTAGTATGGTGCAAAATTCTGTTGAAGTTTCAGCGTTTAAAAGTCATTGGTGATTAAGTAATTTTTCAACAGGTTTAAAAATTATTTTTATTAATGGCAGTGTGTCAATGTCAATCTTAAATGTATGACCTATGGATAATTTCCAGTCAAAGTAGAGAATTCTTTAAACTTGTCAAGTTACACAATATGTGTCTTTTATGTAGCTGGAATATAACAGTTTAGAAAGGAGAAATACAATATTTGTAGAAGAAAGAAAGGTTGTTATGTGATAAAGTATAACACTGTAGCTTCACATGTTTAAAACCCTTGACATTATCCAAGTTATATTACATTTTGATTAAAAGGTATACGTGCATAAAAACATCTGTTTACCTGAGTTTGCCAGGAGTGCTCCTCCTAAGTCTTTCACCTGTTGGGGACTCTGGGCCTGGCTTTGGTGTGCTCCGTGCTCAGGGCCCCAGGTTATCCTCAGGTGTTCACATGCTGCTCGCCTCTGGTGTCCACCTGTTGTTCCTTCTGAACAGGCTGAAGATGTCTGCAGCAGATTGTCAATTAGAAAACTCTTTCCCGAATTCCCAAAACCCGGTAAAGCAGGAGGAGAACCAGCCATATTGCTCCTGGTGCAGCTCTGAACTGAGACCATCCTGTTCAAAAAGTGACCCGAACACTTGAGTTCCCTCTTCGGCAGTCACAGCTCAGTGACACTAAATTCTCCTTTAATCCCTTCTTGAGTCACCAGGCCAACTTCATTAAACTCTGAAGAAAACAAAAGTTCTCTGGTCTTCCTCTTTTGGGCCTGCACTTTGCTACAGGGCTGTGTCGTGATTGGCTGAGAGGCTCTAATGTGCTTCTCAATTCAGATAAGACTGGGGTCCTTTCTGGAGTGGCAGAAGGTGGGTCTGGCTCATTCATTATGTCAACTAGCCTATTAAATGATAGACACCAGAGACAATGAACTGCTGGCCAAAGTTTAACACGCACCAAACAGACTTCAGTAGTAAATAGTTTTCTCTTTTCTCCAGACTCCCTCAGAGCTCCATTGTGCCTCTTACAGACCCCTCAGCAGTTCATTTGCAATGTGCTTTTTTCCCCATTTCATCTCAGAGACATTGCACTGTGAGGCTTTTCTTGATTGCAAAATGATCCAAAAACAGACCACATTAGTGTAAGTAAATATGGGTTGACAAAGTAGAGAAGAGAAGAGAAGAGAAGAGAAGAGAAGACATTTTCTCTTTAAAGACCAGAGCAAAAGTGCAAAAATCCAATGGGAAAAAAATCTGATGTTTTTTCTCCAAACCCCCCCCCCCAATTAATTTTGTTACCCTAGATGATAGCTTAATGTTTTTTCAGTGGTATGTAATTGGATAACAGAATAGTATTAAAAGGTCCCACAACACTAACCCTCAAACTTCTGAAACTTTATGAGAAATGCAAATTTTGGAATGTTTCTGTGGATTGAACTCCTTCACATAATACTCACAGACTGACAGTTCCTCACTGTGTTCCTCTGAAAAAGTGATTTCTCAATAGTGTGACAGCATTTTATATAGTGTAAAAAAATATAGTAAAAGTGTAGTAAGTCTCCTGTCAATAAAAAGATTTATTTAATACAATTTTAGTCACAAGACATCTTTCCTAACCATTACTTGTTTTGTTTTGTTTGTTTGCCCCTAGCAAAAGAAAATTATTTTACATTTACAGAGGTATTAAAGTTCTGGGAGGATTCAGTTCTAGGACAGCACTGAGAGATCCATGCAGCTCAGCAGGCAGCAGACTCAGCCACTTAATTATTTATTTAGTGCCAGTCCTGCAGTGCTGTGGGGGCATATGCTGCATATTTGACAGGCTGCAACTGTGAAATAAAAAAGGTCATAGGAAACCACACACACATACACACACATGCATGCATGTAGTGGTGTTTTGGTACAAACATGTCCTATGAGAGGCTTGTGTAACCTTTCACACTGCAACTAATGATCCTCAGCATCATAATAGAAAATCCAACAAGAGGGGCGACAGACTCAGAGTTTTCGGCACAGTAAACAGGCATATCCACACTGGTCGCGTTGTGTGTGTGTGTGTGTGTGTGTGTGTGTGTGAGGTGGGGTGGGGTGGGGGGGTGGGGGTAGGGGCCTCAAGTCTGCGCGTGTAGATACCTCATGCTGAGCATGGAAATTGGCCCAGACAGCTCAGCCTATTGTGTGATGCCCAGGGAGCCAAAGGTTGCTTGTAATCAAATTTGAGGTTTTATTCCTCAGACTGGTGGAGAAGGCATAGCGCTCTGTCACATGATGAGTGTTAGCAAGTCTGTGTGCACTATCTACTTTTGTGCATTCAGTGTGTGTTAACATGCTCCACATAGACCAGTGACTGCGGTAGTCCCTCCAAGGCTTTTTGTTTGGTGAAGTCATTTGTTTATATGACACACACAAAACGGGGGGCACCCCAGACTTATCTCCAGTGTTACTATTAGTTGTATTTGTTTACATTTTTGAAATGATCCTGAATGTGCTCAAGGTATGTTTTGTGTGATAACATTGAGGATATTTGTTTAATTTATTCGTACAGTCGGGATTTCTCTCCCCTTTAATTACCCTCTGAGCAACTAATGAGAATCTGTGGCAAGTGTAAAAACTGTTACGTGCTACTTTCCTAACAACATTGTGTGTTCTTTTAAAATCATATATTTCTCTGTGTTCATTTAACATTTTAGGTAGAACAAATCTCACACGACTTTTTGCACATTTTAAAAGGCATCGCTAAGAGCGTATCATCATTAAGATTCACCACTTTGTAATTAGCCAGATTCCAATAGTGCTCTCCAGGAGAGGGAGGTATAATTAAGCTATTCTTAAACGGTGGGTCTTGGAAACACCCTGAAGCAAGTTCATGTGAATTTATTTGATGTCCATCTCTTTTTTAGAAATGGAGGGAAAGAACAGGGGTCCCTTCATTCAGAATCCTCACAATGGCCCCTGTTGAAAGCTAGCACTTTGCAGACCGGCTGAGATTCTTTTTCTCTCTTTTTTAACCCCACTAAAGCTCTTAAAAAGATACCGGCCCATTGCACACGCAATTGATATTCCACCACTCGAACTTAATATCGTGAATGGAGGGCCAGGCTCTATGAATCAGGAAGACAATGCGCTTAGCTTAGCAGCAAACTGGCACTTTGTGTGCAGTGTCTGTGCCCCAGAGGAGGAAGTTTCTAATGTGAGCCTCACAATTGTGTGTCTATAGAGTTATAATGAGCTTCTGTATGCCGAGTGAATGGCTGCAGGCCATTCACCGTGAGGGCCCAATGAGCCAGCTCACTGCACACATTCACAATAGGATCCAGGGGGAATGGGAGTGGCTGTGTGGAGCAACTGCACTCCGTGGACAGTCTATAAAAGATCAACATAACCATGTTTCGTTTAAGGGAACGTTCATAATATGCTGGTTACATTTAAACCACTGGCATTTTTTTGTCACCCAAAAATGGTGCCCTTCCAAAATGATCTTGAAAGTGGCTAAATGTTAAAATGCCAGGTTGTTCTTTTACTGTGTACTAGGTAAATGGAGCTTTTGCAGAACAATGAAGTAAGGCTCCTTAGACGTAATTTGGGGAGTTGTGCGGAAGTTAATAAAAACAAGAAAGTACCTCAGTATGGCTTTCGGAGCAGTATTTTATTTATGGAGCAATTCATAGATTCCGTTGCTGGTCCTCTTGTTAAGAATATTAACAAAAAAGAATTTTGCAGAAGAAACGGAAGAAAGACAAAACACAAAAAGAGTGAGTAGATGGTCAAGGCTAAACAGTGTAAAACTCTATATCACTGTGATTTAATCACAGTAAAGACAGGACATTAGACTTCACCAAAGTGGCTACTTATTACTCCACTGCCATGTGGGAATACGACATATAACCTTGTGAAAGGCCAGCTAAACCCAGCAATATTAAGTGACCCATGTATGTATTATTATTATTCGTAATAATATAGGCGCTATCACTATATTTTGCCACATGTGATAGATATATGACAGGCAGTCCTCAGTGTTGCCATCTCTCAATCAGGGCTTTTTAATGATGCCACTGTGCAACCAAAACAATCCAAAACAACTGTCATCAGCATACAGATGAACCCTGTCTAGGCCCCACCAATCAACAGGTCTAAACATCATTTAACCTTTAAGGGGGGTCCTGGACTACATGGCTTTTTCTTCTTTCTCTTCTTTTCACTATGTTTATACTCTACCTTGACTTTTCAGCTACTTCATGTTGCCCATATCTCAGGTCATGAAGTATTTAGCCCTGGGATGGGCCAAGGGTGACACTGCCTGTCTGACCTCAGTACTACTACACCCTGATACTGTGGCTGCAACCACTGCCATGTACACAAGATGGCACTGAGGGAATGAGAACCTTCTGTGTTTCAATGGATTAATGCATTGGATTAAATGGTTTTAACGATTCAGTTGCTTTGTTACATGTTGTGTCTTGAAAATATTTCCCCCCTTTTTTAAAAGTGGTATGGAAAAGCATCTTTCAATCATGCAGTTATTTCTATTAATTGCTTATCAATTTGTCAAATTGAGAATTTAGGTTTTTTTCAGGTGTTCTGTGGCGTGGTTCTTGTGAATTACCTTTTCAGACTAAAAGCATTAAATGCTTGATAAAACAAATTCTAATAACTAGTGGCTTGTAAATTCTTTATTGTTAGCTTTGCTTAAGACATATTTAAATTAATCGTTTATTGTTGAAGTAGTGTTAATTAATATGAAAGATCATTTAGTAGATGAATGTAATGGATCGTTACAGCATACAGTTTTTATTATGACTCACGCATGTCAGATTTGAAAGGCAGATAACGTCAATATAACATGGAATTATGGAATTATGGAACAAAAGAATCCCAGGAAAGCCCTGTGGCAACAATAGGGACAGTTTTTTTTTTTGCATTTTATTGAAATCTTGTACAGGTACTGTAAGCAATTTCCATTTTGTATATGTAATTAGTATAGCTGTATGTTCCAGTTATGGCCATAAGTGAATAAACCCCTGAGAGATTTCTAATGCATCACCCATCTGGATCTATTCGAGATGAACGAAAGGACTTCCACTGTCCCTCTGTCCTTACCCTGAGAGGTTTGGTGTGTGTGTGTGTGTGTGTGTGCGTGTGTGTATGCATGCACAGCTGGCACATTTTGTGTTTATTACTTTTCATTCTTGGCTGGGCGCATGCTTTAATGACTCTTATTTTCCTGATGGCACTTTAGGAAATGACAACTTGTGGGCAATACAAAGTAATTACATTTTCTGTGTACGAACCCAGAAGAAATCTTGTATTATTAATAATGAATAGAGGGTTGGAGGCCCTCTCACACAGCTCATGTGACACTGCCACTGCATGAAGAGCCATTGGCTGCCTTTGTTTTATTGACAATAGCCATCCATTAACATCACACTGTGGATGTATGAACAAGCTATCTGAAGTGGAGACAGATAAGAGGCTATTTGTCAAAGGATATCCGTTTACGTTTTGGCATTAATGAATACTGTGTTGATAGGGATGCAGATTGATATGACAAATATGTTGGTGTTAATCTGGGGTACTCAGCAAGGAGTTGTGCACCACACAGAATCTGGAATTGTCCCTATATTGCCCTGCGTTCCAGGGACTGTTTGTGGATTTGGGATTGCCTCTGAACATGCCTCTAAATTTATTAGAATTCTGGGAAAATGTAACTGTTTATCATCCTTAAAAATCATCTCCAGTATAGCATGGCTGCTGATAAAACAGTTACGCGTCTAAAATGGTAATTGCTACCAGGAATGAGGAAGATACAACATGAATAAACAAATATATATATATAAGCACAACAAGGCTAAGTCATGCTAAGTCATGCAGCCAGCCAAGCAGTCCATTTAAACTTTTCACACCACCTGCTGAAAAAGCCAAACTTTTTAAAGGTTAATCAAAGTCTTTATGACAGTCTGATAAAGTTAATGCAGACAGAAAAGACAGTTGGGTTGAAGGAGTAGTCATGGTGGCCATCTTCTTCAGCAGTGGAGCATGTTCACGTTAAAAGCTCATTTTATTGCAGTACAATATTATATTAATCGGAATGTGCATAGCTATGACAATTTTATGACCTTAAAACTAGCAAAACTTATTTCATTTCCCTGACCATTGCAGGGTCAACTTCCAGTTTGATGCTTACTTCACCCACCTACTTCACCACTGCGCTTAAACACCATCTCAAAAATTTTGGTTAGGAACTTGCCATATTATTGATGTTGAAAGTATCACGCATTACGTAAAAAAAAACTATATTAATTTTAATATGTTACTCACAGGGAGTGATTGTAATAAGCTAGAAAAAATATTTACCAGCAGTAACTGATAATAAGTGAGGTAAAGTAGTATGTTAGTGGTTTCACATAGTGCACAGCTATGAACAATGTGTTGTTTAAACGCCCAGAGCAATAAAATAGAGTAATCTTGTAGATTCCACGTTCTTGAGAGCGCGTGAACACACCGAAGCCGTAAAAACGACTTCCTGGAAATGGAGCCATTGAAACCACACGTAAATGCAACTACTCAATTTAAAGTCAAGTAATAATTAATTCATTCATATTAGTTTATTGATACGTTTTCTTTTCTTGGCAATAGGCGTGGTTGCCATCGCGACCAGTGGCCTCTTTTGGGCCTTTCTCGTCTCCGACCGCAAGGGGGCTTCATCGTGCCTCTTTCCGTCCCTCCCTCCCGCTCCTCGACAGGTCCCCTCCTCTCGCCGCTCCTCCTCCGGCGGCCGCAGCTCACTCACGCCGCTGTGGGAGCGTCTGTTGAGCTGGTGAGGCAGCAGCAGCTCGCTTTGTGCATCCTCCTGTTACCCACCTGTGCTGCGGATGGTGCCGACGGAGCAGACCTTGCGTTACATGGAATAATTTATAGATTGCTGAGATTTTTTCTTTTACTCGGATTTTCCTTTTTTGCATCATCGGGCATCCAAAGTTGTGATGATGCCTCCGCTCAACATTTGGGATTGGTAATAGCCTTCTGCGCGAGGGTGATAACATCATTCGCATGTGATTGAACAACACGGTCTCTTGGAAGTGGACAAAACATGGACTAATTTTTTTTTATACATTCACCATGGGATTATTAAGGCTATTTCTGGTTCTCAGCATATTTTGCGCCTCCTCAGGTAGGGCACAGCTGCTGTCACAGATTATACCGTAACTATCTCTTGCAACATGTAGTCTGTAAAATGAGATACATAATGGATTTCTTTTGGTTGCATAATTTGTCATGTAGACTTCATCCCTACTTGTACATTGAATGCAGTCCAGTTACCTCCCATTTCTTCCTCTTAACACCAGCAGGATGACGTTTTTTCTACATGGCAACACAGGTGTCCTTGTCTGCAAAATACAATGGCAATAATGTTTTTGTGTCTGCATATTAGTTGTAGGTTTCGGGGTTGACCCTGCCCTGCGCATCAGCGTGTTTGACGAACTAACAGTTGGAGAGGGCTTTGACGGAGTTACTCAGGTCCAGGGCTTCCACAGCGAGTCCAGAGCTTTCCACTTCCAAGGTACAGTAACACACTCGTTGTATTTCTGTTCTGAAATGGGACATAATATGTCTCGAGATGATGTGATTTACATGCAAATCAGTGTTGAACAAAGTCACAAACACTGCTGTGCTTTTAATATTTTATTTTAACAACTTGCAGGACAAACAGAGTGCAGCCCAGTAATCCATGGATCCCATAGTGAGATTCCTGTTGTAGAGCTTTTTCTGAAAATTTCAGGTCATTTGAACAACACTGTAGTCCATATGCCTTTACACTGTTCCTACTGTCCATAGCACAACAGTTGAAGAGACTAAGCTTGGGGGCCCTCAGACTGCCACCTGCCTGAACAATAGGCAGTGTAAGGTCCTTATGAAAGAGTGGGGTGAGGTGGGGGAGCACAAGGGGGAGAGATTGGGGAATCACAGAAAGAATTGTAGAAAGACTGAGCATAATCAGATTAGGCAGGGACAAAACCCTGCGTTCACGAAGATGTATGATGTCAGTCTGGAGGGTGAATAGGGGCCCCCTGCCAGAATATACCCAGTTCTGCATAAGCAAAATATGAATGGGAGCAGAGCGAGTCAGATGTCCACATTGTCAGTTGTAAGGCAGTGAGTAGGGTAAATGTGTTATCTATGGCATTTAGCAAATGGCAGTGTGCAAAATGGAGCTGTCAAAGCTGCGGTCGTGCTTGACTTTTATATGCACTGTTATGCTAGAGTAACATCTTTGTCATTTGATGTTAAACACTCATTACAGTCCAAATGAGTCTGTTAACAGTCCCATCACAGGGATGGAGATGTCTATCATAACCCAGCCAGGAGTAGCAACAGAGGAAATCTTGTCTGGCTCTCAGATCAATGGCAATACCAAAGACGTGGTAACGTTCAAATCTTCACAAGGAGGTTCCCACCATGGATCACATAACGTACCAAAGTTGACAATGTTGTTTTTGGACAGAGAAGCACTGTGATAATTTGTCGACATTTCTCTCCTTCCCACCTCCTTGCTGATATCTTCTAATCTCCCTGCACAGCCGCTGAGACAGCAGCACTTCTGCATGGAGCAGCAACTGCAGCATCTCTGTGAACGCAGGCCATTTGATGTCCTCTGTGTAGACAACGCTCAGAAGTGCTTTACCCAGGCAGGTAGTAAGAGGGAGGAGAAGAGAGAGCGAGCGAGATGACAAGGAAGACCTGGAGAAAGAGAGAGAGAGAATGAGAGCAACAAAAACAGTTATAGAAGCTCCCACGGCTTTTGTCATGAAATGAAAAAACATGTTCGGGTCCAGGAGTGGCACCGCTCTGTTATTACTGTCTGTTATTTCTCTGCATTACCTCTGCTAAGTACATTCAGTTACCCAGGCGGAGCAGGCGGCATGTTATTTATGGCGGTGCTCGCCTCCATCCTTCATTTGGGATGTCTGTGTTAAGTCAATGATGTTGGTTGAGGGGGAGGCGGGGTGGGGCGCACCGGCGAAGCAGACCTGGGCCTCCACTTGCTCTGTTTGTGATCAGAAATAGACAGGAAGACACACATACAGTACGGCACAGATGCACAGAGAGTGAGGGGAAAGAAGCTGCGATGGAAAGAAAACGAGACAGAAAGAAGGGGAGAGAGGGAGAGAGAGAGAGAGAGAGAGAGAAATAGAGAGCAGAGCTGTCTGCCAGTTGTTTGATAGACTGTGCTGATTCCACATGTATGGATGCTTGGCTGGCTGGGACCAGCAGACAGGCTCACGGTGACATTCCGACGCTCATTAGATAGCAGGCAGAACATATCCATGGCTGTCCCCTCCACTGCCTGCCCGCCTGCCCGAAGGGATGGCTGTTATCTCCGGGTGCTGGATGGAGGCGGGAGGAGGGGGTAGCTGCTGAGAGCTGAAAGAGAAGGAGGCGAGTGTAACTCACACTATAGGAATGTGTGTGCGTGTGTGGACAAGCAATTGTGGTGTGCGCATTGCTATGCGCTCTATCTGCTAAAGTGTGTTGTGTCTGAGGAAGGGTGAGGGGCGGTGAGCAGCGTGCGGCAGAGGGGATTGCTGTTTAGCGCACCCCTGCTGATGCTCTTGAAGGCAGCTGTCAGTGCTCCATTGCATGGCATTAGGAGTGCTGGACCTCAGGGACGGCCGTAATAGAGAGGGAGAAAAGCCTCCGGGCTATGTTCCTCTCATGTCCTGATGCCAGGTGATGCTCAGCCACACCACGACATCAGCGCATCATTAGCGCCACCCCCCCTCCCCCCACACACATGCACTTTCTTTCTTTTTTTTAATATCGGGGTATTAAGATATCTATCTGTCTCTGTATACACAAGCACAGGGGCCACACCCAGAAGCTCTCCCTTCCCCCAACGCACACACACCCACGTTCTCTCCCTCTCTGTCTACGAGCGCATGGACCGAACTCATTCCAAGTGCAAACACAGTTGCTAGAAGCATCCTTTCAGCTGCAGCGCAAGATTCCCCTGTAATTGTATCCATCTGCATGTGTGTGCGCGTGTGTGTCCTGTCTGTCTCAGAAGCATGTTCTCGCTCAGACAGTTTGAACAATGCCAGTGAGGTGCATCTCTGCATGCTGTGGCGATTATATCCCTGACTGCAGCGACACTGAAGTGTAACAGGACGGAAGAGACTCATTTATAATACAGCCGAGCTTTGTGCGTGCGTGCACATGTGTGTGAAGGAGGAAGGACGACAGAGGAGGGACTGCGTATGGATGTGAGTTATCTCACATTAATGTGCGTGCAGACAAGCGTTTTGAGTTGGAATAGTAATCGTTTTGTTGCCATTGTGGGAGTTCCACTTTATCACTTCTTGCAAATGTAATAAACTGGAGTACTGGGCTGCGCTGTATAGGGATGTAATGCAGTGAGTTAGGTGTGTGTGTGTGTGTGTGTGTGTGTGTATGGGGGGGGGCATAGCTTAGTCTCTCAACTGGAGAGGCCAGATTCAAGCTGCTCTGTAGGTGAGCAACTTCGGCACTCTCTGCTGCATTGTATCGAGCAGGTTATATTTGTTTTACTTGTATTTGTTTCATTGAGGTTCCTGTCACATGATGGACTACAAAGTTCCACCAATGGAAAGAAAGAAAACATCATCTAATACAGAGCAAGATGTTAGCACAGGAGCTCAGCTCACATTTTAAGATATAACTGACTTTCTAAAACACAAAGTGGAAATTTGGTACTAAAAATGTTATATGTTTGTAAACTACCCAAGGGATTTGTATTGTTCAGGCTGTAAAAGCGTCCCACTATTTTAACCTGAACAGTAGAAGAGTGAACAGTAGTTGTTTGTTTAACCAATCCAGGAGGCTGTGATGATGTGAAGGCTCGTTGTTTCTCCCATCATGCCTCCAATCAAATAGACTTTTTTCTTGGCACTATACATACGACGCTCTGCCTCATTCTGCCTTGTGTAAAAAAAACAACAACCTGACACTCATTTTCAAAGAAACCTTTGTCAATTTACACGTTGAAATAATTGTGCAGTGTGACAGATCTTTTTAGTCATCTTAGAAGAGTAAGACTGACGACTGTGTGACATGACAAATAACTCGGGGGACTATTTCTGTGCAGATTCCTTTGGGGCCTCACTTTTTTTGTTTGGTTTTGAACAGAAATCCAAATAAAGATTTAAAAAACAGATCAAATCAAGACAAAGCAGGCGGGGTTCACCTGAATTTACAATCGCCACACCATCCAGAATTCCCGGATTCTATGTCTAACTACACCTCCTTCGATATATACTGTAGCGTGTCTGCTGCGCTGCCCAAAAAGTTGCCCAACCTTATCCGTACTGGTGACTGGCATTATCCACAACTCCCCGTGGTCAGAGACTGTTTTGCTCGCAGCCTTCTGAGGCGAGGCTGATCCGTCGTTCCACACAGGAGCACCGGTGACCGTGGAGAGAGAGAGAGAGACTTCTACCCCCAGGGCAGTTATACAGTTGGGCTGCGGGAAGGCTGTCATTAGCCATGTGTGTATGTGCGAATGTCACATAGGCGGCCACTGAGGAGGCGATCTGAGAATTGGGGAGAAATTGCTGGTCAAAGCAGTCCTGGAGGTGCCCTTGGCTCAGTTTAGTATTTGTTCCAGGACAGTGGAGACGCGGTGGGGGGAGACGGGGGAGACGGGGGTGCCGAATGCAGATTGACCGAGCGCGGCGGAATATTCAGGAGCTGTAATGACCAGCTTTTGGGGGGCCGGCCTGTGTATCAGCGTGTGTGTGTCTCTGTGTGTGTGCATTCATTCTTTGTGGTCGCCCGCATGTTCCTGCATATATCTGCGGCCATCTCTCTCTCTCTCTCTCTCTCTCTCTTTGTATTGACTCAGTGTTTTTGTGTGGAGGCCAAAATGTCGTGTCTGTGTGTGTCTGCATGGGCTGTTGTGGACACCTGACTGCGTTTGTGCACATGTGCATATGTGTGTGTGTTGACAATAATGAAAGGTTTGGAGTTTGCTGCCGGTGGAGAATTTATCATTACTCTAATCCCTCTGGAGAGATATTGTCTTGCCTAACCCTCCCTCATGTATTCCTCTCTGCTCAGGCCAGCAGATAAAATGTGTTGTTTCAAATATGCTCTGTCATTTTTCAAACAGTAAACATTATGCAATGAGAAAATGGTGCATTTTATTTGGTTTATCGTTATGTGGTCCTTCTTCTGCTGATTGGATCACAGCGTTTACTCTGACCCCTCTCGGCTCTTGCCGTTTATTGCTTTTTGTGGCTCGCTCACTCTTAACTTGTGGAAAGATGGCTCATTCGCAAAATGTTGCTGAAGCGCTGTTGAGCGACGTAGGAGGTGTTATTTTGTTCTGGCAATCCACAAGAGACCAAAGAATGAAAGCGCTGATTATTCCCATTTCCTCTCTAATAGCAGTAATACTGTTTTTTGTCTGTTTCCTTCAGGAAATAGTTAAGTTAGGAGCCAAACATGTAATGATCATGACAAAATACACTGCAGAGTATGTGTCTTTTTGCTTGGAAAAAGAGAAACTACCTCTCTGCAGTTCAGAATCCCCCCGTTCTGTAAATACAGGTAGAAGTGGAAGCAGTGCGTGAGAAAAGGATCGTGTCAAATCCGGGTGTACGTGGACTCTCAAGCCTTTGCTGCAGGGCACCTGTTCTAAATGCTGACTGTGTGAGCAAGTGAGCGGAGCAGCGTTGCCAGTGTTGCTGATATACTTCACGAGAATGCTGGGATGTGTGTGTGTGTGTGTGTGTGTGCGATAGGACAGTTTCAGGCTAGAAGTGAAACTGGGGATCGTAGCCTGAGTGTAACCATTAAACCGCAAAAGAGGATAAGATTAGGCTTGAGCCCATGGCTGGACTTCCGAGGGATGCTTTTGAGCCCGAGGCTTTTGGGGAACTCCAGTAAGCTGATAAAACTTTGTATGTCTCAAAAACACACTTTTCTCACAATCAGCCAGTCCTTATACCCTGTAAACAACCCAGGATAGGTGACAGGAGCTGTTACTGCGCTGACAAATATGCTGATTGCAATTTTATGTGCCGGATCATCATTTTCAAGCTATTTTGTGTCAGCATCTCACGTCAGAGTGGTTGTTAGGAGCAGGTGGCTGCTCCATGCAGGCGTCTGCCAATAGATAATCGACCAAAGGCCCCCTCAGCAGGGCCACATTGATTTGGCAGGGAGGAGAGCTGGCCCTCTCATCACAGCACAAACTGCTCTTTCCTGTTTGTTTTTAGGAAAGCGGAGACGTTACCGCCATAGCTGACCCAATCTTCATTTCAGTTCACGTTGGGAGTGTCGAGGTCATCGCGTTTTTCATACAGGGGGACCGACCTTATCTCTCCGTCCAAGTGAGAAGAGGCCTCCGCCCTCCAATCCCCCACAGTCCCATTTGAAGCAGGCCCTTCCCCTCAAACTATAAAAGGCTTGTGATGAGCGTCGTCCGCTCGTAGATCATTGGCTCATGGCTGCCGATCTGTGGAGCCACCCAGTGGAAGCAGTTCCTCAATCCGCAACCCCCCCCCCGACTCATCAACCTTCTCTCAGTGTAGACCCCGCCCTGACACCTGCTCCCACAGCGCTCATTTTGCCCATGATTGAAATGTCAGTGTACTCTCTGTTCAACACATGGCATGGCAATAGACTGACCAACGCATATTGTTGGAGACATTGTAAATCCTGTTTGCCTTCAGTGCCCATCCTTGATTCAAAAGTGGAGAAAGACTAAATGCAAGAGCATTTCCCTAAACTTCCCTAAAAAAAATCTATAATGCAATAATCTAATTGCAATTTGGATCAAAGCAAAACCAATTTCGAATAATTGGTGAGATTATTTTGATAGTGGTCTTTTGGATATGGTTATTAAGCAGGATCTGTAGATTACTGCAAGGTAGAACTCCTGTTACAGCCATTGGACCATCTGTCCCACTTTGGCCAATGACACCGGAATGATACTCCACTGGCAAGCAATACAAAATGTATGAAACCGTGCCCTGTGCTTCTCTTCTGGTGAGCAACAAATCTAGTTTCGTTTGGACAGAAATGACTCAAAATATGCCCCTGATGGGTCTGAAAGCCTACATCAGCAAAAGGCTGGTGCAAGCGCAGTAAGTGCTCGCTGCAAGTTTAAAATGAGAGATACACAATCGGGGTCCCGTTTTCAGCTTGTTGTAATCGAACAAGCAATGAAGACACAGGTCTCCGTCACGGCGTCACTCGGGCTTTCATGAATGGTCGTGTTAATTGGCTCCTCTCACCAGCTGGAAGTAATGTTAATACACTGAGGAACAGCCACCACGCGAGCTTCCTGGAGCGCTTAAGTGTGCCAGGGCATCTTGCATGCATCCCATAGCTGGAAGTGAACTCTTTGACGTGATTGCTTCTGAGAAACGTCATCATTTATTGATGCTTCCATTAAAGTGGCATAGACGTCTGTGAGGAGTTGGAGGGGAGGAAGGGGGCACACTGGTGGGAACAGGAGCGTAGGAGCTAACTACAGAGGGCCAGCACCATTAGCCTTTCACTTCCTCTCCCCAAATCCTCAGACTCATATCTCTCATCCCACACCAAGCTGAGAAGAAAGTGTTTTAATCCACTGATCTGAGTTTTGGGTTTTTATTTAATGATTTTAGTAAGATTTTTTGAATGACCCAACCTCATCTTGAAAGCGCTTCAGCTTCAAACTAGCAGCTGGCTAGTTTCCTAATGCCATAATTTGACAAACATCCATTTCATTTTATTTGCAGCAATAACAAAGAGGTAACAGAAAGCTTTATAAGAACAGGTTTTGTGTCAAATTATCAACCAGTTTTCAAAATTGAGTAAAGAAGGATTAGTGTCTGACTTGCTGCTTCTTAAAATATGAGTGAAATGATTGAATAGAAAATTTATTTAAAGGCAACATGGTTCTTACTAAGTAAAATATGTCAATATATCAAATTTTTATTTGAGCCATTAAAGATTTTAAAGGAGGAATGAAACATTTTCTTTAAATTTGTCCATATTTCTTAAGGTGTACAGTGGGTTTTGTGTTGATTTTTCATTTATGAATTTATGAAATTTGTCCAGAGAGTGAAAACATCAAATATTTACAGCATATTGCCTGTGAAATCCCAACCGAATGTTCTGTGGTTTCATACAGCAAATTTGTCCCGTTAAATGACTTTTATCCATAAAGTGTCAGTTGTGCCCTTCATTTCGGCTTCAGCATGTTTTAACATCACCCAGTTAAATTGTTGTATGTAATTAAGAGCAATATAGCTGCTTTTATCTCATCAGTGTATTCATTTTCAGTTTCAGTTTTCTTTACATGAAGACCACAGGTACTCACTTTGAAAACAAAGAAATAATTGAGGTTGAGAAAGATATCTAGCTTTAGATAAAGAGATGATATTTTAATGTATCCACATAAATGATTTAACACAATGTCTGTATATTTAGTAAAATACACCATCCTAATATGCTGTAACATGTTTAAATATGGCTTTCATATACAACTACAACACTGAATTTTCAGTGGTAAAGTTTCTTTTTAACAGTTAAAAGAGAATCTCCATGAGGAAGTGGCTTTTCCGTGGTGTAAATATTAATAACATCTGATACTTCTGTCTTTGTTCAGGCTCCTCCAGGGAAGTGAAGGCTCCGGTTGAGGCCTCAGAGCAAATGGTGCAGAAGCTGAGAGGCAAGAATGAGTTTACTGTGCTGGTGACCCTCAAACAGGATCACCTCAACTCTGGGGTCATCCTCTCCATCCATCACTCTGAGCACAGGTATGATCACCTCACACCCCCCTTTATAATATGTTCTATAAAATGCATGCAGAAAAAAAGCAGTGTTAGGTGGAATCTGTGAGAAATTGATTTAAACACGTGAGTCCACGATGTCGCATTGCGTTCAGTGAAGCTGCACTGACAAACCATAATTAAAGCTCTTTTCTAAATTTAGCACTGCTCTCTGTTGCTATCAGTCTGTCTGAGCAGTCTGTAATATGTTGATTGAAACCTGAATATTTGTATTTGATGAGCATTTAGATGCTTTACGTGCCAGTCCAGTAAACAAAGCAAATCACCCTGCACGCCGACGTATTATTCACAGTCCATCAACGATCCACACATTTGGTCTGTAATCGCAGATCGAGAACTAACGACACGCTATCTGCAGTTAGCATGCTAATGTTTTCCATTACTTTGTGGTAGCTGAGCCGTTGGGTAATCAGAACAGCAATCTGAATTCTACATAATGCATTGATTGAACAGTTTGTACATTAAAGTCAGTCCTGAGTTGAGAGCTCACAGGGATGTTAATGACTTTCCCCGCTGCTGATTAACTTTCCCAGCCGTTCATATGCAACATGGCAGCGCTGCATGGCTTCATCTGAAGACACGGCAAGGACTAATTCAGTGTCAGAAGTGTTAGCTAGTGCATTTATGGTGTCGAGATGAATGTGCATGCCTGGCTGGGGAGGGGGGCATAAATCCATTGCATGTAGTTTGTAGATAAATCACTTCCATTGCTTCACTCGCATAAGAGTGTATTTTTCTCTTGAATATTTTTTTCTAGCAAATGACCCTAGTTTAAATAAGTCTCTCTTTAAAGGCAGAGGTGCTGAGTGTGTATCGGCAGCTCATCCCATTAGTGTCACTATGCTGGGTGAATCTCAGTGACGTGGAGAAGAGAATTCTCCTAGAATACTAATACTCCAATGTAAAGAGTTGATCCTCTACACGCGGGCCATTGTTGCGTGTTGCTGATGTTGCACTTAACAGCCATATAGTGCCATTATGCTTGACTACTGATGTGATTAAATTCTTAATGGTATTGCAAATCAGGATAGATGTGAGTGCAGTGCTTGGAAATGAGTGATGTGTTATCTCTAAGCGGTGTGTTGAGAGAAACCCTGAGTTTTTAGACACTTTGGTGATGCCTGAGGGAACAAGGATCCTCTCACACTAATGAAACTTTAACACAACCAGACATACTGTACAATGCAGGGAATGCAAATTCTCAGAGATGCTGTCATTGGTTATTACAAGACGGTTGCCGTACTTTTTACTTCACAGGTTCCTGGAGCTGGAGAGCAGCGGCCAGCGCAGTGAGGTGCGTCTTCACTACCGTACCAAAGGCCAACAGGCCCACACTGAGGTGTTCCCCTACAGCCTGGCTGATGACCAGTGGCACAAGGTCTCTGTGGCCGTCAGTGCCTCTCACGTCATACTGCACGTGGACTGCAACAGGTAAGCTGCTGTGAATTTATACTGTATGTAGTAGAAGTGACAGTAAAGGTAAAGAGGAGCAGTCAGTTTACAGGTCTTCAGGAGAAACGCTGCATATGTCAAAAGAGTTGTATAAAGCCTTTTGTGGCTCCAGAGGCAGCTGTGTGAATTCTGATCATTTGCTTCAAGCTATGTCACTTGAGTCAACATCTTCTTGGGCTGAGGAGTTTTAAAGTAAAATTTAAAGAACTGTGGAGTTTTGGAAGAAAGGAAGATAAAGATTGGAGGGTTTGGTGAACTGGCCTTTCCATCAGGGATGGAAAAATAATTTTATGGTATTGCTGTTTAAACATCTAACATCTAACTCACTCTCCGAAAGCAAAGACAGAGAGAGAGAGAGGTGAGAAATAGCAAGGCTGCGTGTGTGTGCGCTGAATGACAAAGAAACTGAAGCTTAATTTGGTAATTACCTGGTGTAATTGAGTGCATTGCTGTTGTGGAGCAGTTAAGTGTCTGACTGTAGCTTATGCTGACAGCAACACAGGTTAGATGCACCCTGAGAGCATTATACATGCATCTGCTGTATGAACGGGCTGTTACTGTTTACGTGCGAGGATCTTCCTTGGCACCATTGAAGAAGCAGAAGGTGACACCACGTGCAATCGCTGAAAGCTTGTTGCTATCTATACCCTCCATGGAGAAAGAGTTAAGAGGAGGATTTAACAGGGCAAGGCCTGCAGTGTGGGAGGATGGCAATTCTAAACTGGTCAAAAAAATAGTGAGGGATCAAGAAAGGGAAACCAAACATGAACAGAAGTAACAACTTGGAGGGATTCCTGTAACTGCTCTGTGTGCTCTGCAGGATCTATGAGAGGGTGGTGGAAGCCCCCTACATGGACATACCCGAGGATGCTTCCTTCTGGCTGGGACAAAGAAATGCCGCTCACGGCTTCTTCAAGGTTAGCACTGTCGCACCTCCCATTTCCTGTCAGAAAATGAATGCTGATGCACGTCCTGACCCATGATATAAGTAAGCGGCAAATTGTTCAGAGTGGCAAGAAAGAGTCATTCATCTCAGCTGTCGCTCGAGCTTTTTGCCCCGCGCTCGCCTCTTTGTTTGGCTTGTTTGGTTTTTATTTATTATAACTGTTGGATTTAATTGTGTGCATTTCTCTGGGCTTACCATTTTAATTTGAGGTTTGCTCTGCCTATCCCAGGAATTTACATTTTTTTTGTCATTGTTGCTCCCCTTTTCCTTAGTCTGCAGCTAAGCCCAGTGCAATTATCTCAGCCACCCCCACAACACTGATTTGGGAGAAATCATTAAACAGCCTCTGGACTGTGCTCATTAAGCTTAGTCTAGAGTATTGTTTATCAGACAGGGAGACATATATCGCCTCTCCCAGGCTGGACTGCACTCCAAAATCTTCCACCTGGGGAGACATGTTGGGGCAAAATGTCAGCTTCCCTGCAACTATGACTATTTTAATCAATCCGCTAGTGTCGGGCTCTGTGTTTGATGGTGTGGTTATGTGTGTATGCGTTTACCTGTGTGTCTGTGTGTGCGCGCGCATGTGCACGGCTGTTCATGCTTTACACAACGTGTCCTGGCTGTTGCATTTCCTCTGTGTTAATTGGTAGATGAAAGACGCCTCGGAGGTCACCCACTAATCTTGTCACGTAGCCGTATCTCTCCCCCGCCACTCTGTGAAGCCTTGATTAGTTGCCGGTACGGCACGTCTCCTTTTAAAGCGCACTGCTTCATTAGCACACGCGTGCTCGCACACACAGAAACGGTCAAAGCCTGTACGTGTGCATGGTCGCCAGCTGAACCCAAGGAAATGTAAACCTATTATATCTAATGTATCTAGTGACATAGTTTTTGAATATCATTAGAGATATTTCATTTTTAGTTGGTTTGTATGGTAATGAAGCAGTTGTTGCCAAATGCAAAGAAGACACGGAAGCTATTGAATCATTCAATTCAGATTTTATTTCACAGTCACATTTCATTCCAAAGATGTGGGGGTTTTTTTTTTAGCTTGGCAGGATATACTGCATCTTCTCATGATTGTTTGTATCCTATAGAAAACTAATGCAACTGCATCCAAAGTGATTCAGCCCTGACTCTGCCACCTGCCGTTCTCCACAAATTCGTATTTCCTGTACAGATGGGGCAACAGTTGACGCCCCACGTGTCACTGCGTGTGCGGTGCGGTAAACATGAGCGTCCCTGACACAGAGGAATCAGCTCGGAAAATTTTAAGTGTCTCTCTGCTTTTCACTTGCCAGAAGGTGCAAAGCAGCTGTTTGTCTCGATAGTGCTGCATCACAACACAGGCTCTGCTTAAAGACTGTGAAATAAAGAATACATTTTCTTCAATATCTAATCCTGTATGCAAAAAAAATATGTTTGAGTATTTTCTTCTCTTCTTTTCCTATAAGACATTCAAGTATCAATCCAATGTGATTTGTGGCTACTAACTCCACCCACCGTATAAATCTACACGTGACCATTACCAAGTAAAATATAAGCTGTCACACGAGGTTGGTCAGCTGGTACATTACATATGTAACTGGGGTCTAATTTATAAATGAGATAACCCACAGCTCCCTCGTTCTCTTCGGCTCCGTATCACAGCAAAGTCTCTAAGCCGTCCCCACATTTAAGTGATCCAATCACACCTAAAGGATTTTATTTTAAATCCCTTATGTAGCTAAACCTAACCTGCATATTCCATTTCACTCTGAAATACGTGAGATTAATGAAGATGAAGATGCTCTAACCTTTTTTTTTCTGACTTTAACCACATTCACAGACAAAAACAGCATAGACACTAATAGCACAGTAATAATTGGGAAGAGTGTCCGATGGCTGCTGAGAAATGTGAAGTTCTGTCGTTTCATTACAAGTTTGATAGACACAACTCCTATCTGCTTCCATTTCAGCACGTGGCCGTGAAAAATCAGCATGTAATTTCCACAGGATTTTAAATTTATGGCCGGTAAATTGAAGTGGCAAGACAATTTAAAAAACAATTTCTCCTAAGTTGCACCACTCCACTTCTGTATGGGAAATAAATGCACTCAAGGAATGAAATGGGCCAAGTTACCATGGTGACGGAGTATCTGTGTATGCGTGTGTGTATGCATGTGTGTGTGGCGTTTGGACACAGGACGACAGGCTACCAATTGGGACTTATGAATCAAATTGAATCTGTATCTCCTGTTTACGGCTATCAGAGGAGATTGGAGGCCGAAATAAAAATTCCCTCTACCTACTAAAACCTCCACATCACTCGTCCACTTCCAACTTCCTACTGGTGTCCAGTCATGAGATGATTCATCTGAGCGATAACCTGGGAGGTGCATTGTCTCAACAAATTCTCTCGCTCTACTCCGAAAAATAAACTTGGGCTTGCTCGCAGATTGACTTTTGTTCCGCTGTGTTCAGCTTTATGATTGCAGCAGTTGCTGAGGTTCTCGTAAACAGGGCTGTTGGGTTTGTGTTTGTCCTGGCATATGCTGGGGTTCCATGTTGTCTCGTGTGGAAAATGTACCATGAGCACACGCTTAGACGCCACTCTGGGTCTTTGCCCACTTACAACACATTAACATGCTTCATCCCTTTTTTTTACAGCCGCGTCTGCTTCCTGTAATGCATTACTCTCCCTCGTCACCATGTTTGTTATGTGTCTGCGGTGTTCAGGGGGTGATGCAGGACGTGGAGATCGTGGTGATGCCGCAGGGTTACATCTCGCAGTGTCCAGACCTGAACAGAAGTGAGTGCTGTCTCTTCCTCAACACATTAAAGAAGCGTTTCACTTATGGGTGTTTCATTTAATTTAAATTACCACTGGTACTTATTTTGCCAGGCACTTAATTGGGCCGATTTGTTTTTTATTTCAATTCTTGAAAGGCTCAATACTCGCCGGAATAAAACAGCTTTAACAGAGATCGGCATTTGAGAGATGATTTTTCCCTCAATAAAAATGTGGATTACAAACTGGTCAGTGACTCAGTAAAAGGAGGAATTCCCACTTTTTGCCTTGACTTTTACTAAATTCAGTTTAATGCAGTTTCTCTTGAATTCACATACGAATTTCACAAGTTAAGGAGCAAAACAAACTCGTACCCAGTACAATGGTGTATGGTTATCAAAGGAACCCACATCGCACACATATTAAAGAGGTGATTTGCACATCTTAATTGATTATAAAGAATTTTAGCAATATTTTGATTGGTCATCTGTTTTCTGAAACTTTTTGATTCTTTGAAAATCACTAACCAGATTTTTACTGGATTTTGTTTCATCTTATATTATGCCAGTTCCCTCTACTATTGTAGTTAATATTCTAAGTTAATGTTAGTAAAGTAGATGTGCAGAATTTCCTGAAAGAATGATGCGTATCATAATGTCAGCTAACTGAACAATGCATACTCACGTGCAGTTTATTGTCTCCTGTTTCTCAGCGTGCCCAACCTGCAATGATTTCCACGGACTTGTGCAGAAAATCATGGAGCTGCAGGACATCCTTGCTAAAACATCCAGCAAGGTAATGTAGTATGATGTAATTTGTCCTACTTTGCCATTTAGTCCACAATTTGAGCATTATCTTAAACCCCCCCAGTAATTACCATTTTAAAATTGTGCTTTAAAATCGTGCTGTAGCATGAAATATCCACTTGTACATGTGCTTCATTGCAACAGGCGATCAGTGGTGTATTAACAACAGACATTAGCTATTGTTAAAGTCTCTCCTGTCCGGATGCAGAGGCTCTGTGTAAAATGTGTTAATAACGTCCAGTGACTTAGCTTTCTGCTGCTGCTGGTTTGCTTCTGAACCTCTGCTTTCTACATGTGACTATAGACACACAACAAAGCTCACTCTCATCTTCTCTCCTTCTTGCTTTTTCCTTTTTTTTGGTGGGGGGGCTGCTGGTGGTGTGAACAGCTGTCCAGGGCGGAGGAGAAGATGAATGGGCTGGATGGCTGCTATTGTGAGAGAACCTGCAGCGTCAAGGGGGTCGTCTACAGGGAGGACGAGGGCTGGACAGATGGCTGCAGGAACTGCACATGCACGGTGGGGCTTCATCACACGCGCGCGCTCGACCGTGTGTGTGTGTGTGTGTGTGTGTGTGTGTGTGTGTGCAGGGGTACGCTGGATACATGACTGTGTGTGAGTAATAAAGCACAAGGGAGGGCATTCAATTTTAATTAAGTCTTTGTGCCTGTGTGTGTGTGAGTGTGTGTGTTTTTGTTACTTGAATGGGACCTTTTCTGATATAATCACTGGTCTTATCGGGACCAGTAGTCCTCATGGGGTCCATAGCCCAGTCCCAGACCCGGTTAAGGTTTTGGAATGGCTGTCCACAGTGAATGGAAGTCAATGCAATGTCCTGATAAGGATTGCTGTGTGTGTGTGTGTGTGTGTGTGTGAATGTGTGTGTCTCTTTATGAACCTCTGAATCTGGAATTGTGTGTTTTGATTGTGTGCCAAGAGGCATGTATCATAAAATAAAAAGATGTGTAGGTGTGTGAATATTTGTGTGTGTTTGTGTACCTGTTGGAGGAAGTGGAGGGAGGAAATGCATTTTTCATCATGTCGGTGTTCTGTTTGTTTGTGTCTTTGTGTATGTGACTGTCTACGTTTACACACATGTTCCCTGCTTCCATTGTAAGTCTTTGCTCTTTGTTTTGCCCCCTTGTTCATCAAGTGTGTGAAGGTGGGGGCGGGGGTGGATGGGGTGTGTGTTTTCGGGCAGGGTAGAGGTGCAGAGTGCGGGGGCCCCATTGTCGACAGCTTGTATTTTCATTATTTCCTTGCAGTAGAGGAGAGTTGCCCCAGTTCCTCAAGAAAAGACACTGTAGTGAAAACCCCCACAGCACTCGGGATTAGACACAACAGTGCTTAGTGATGCTCGATTCTCTCCAGGGCCTGTTTTGTGCTGCATAAAGTGTGAATAATTGCCAAAAAGAGAATTAGAAGCGATTGGAGATCTGGGGCTTGTACCACATCAGCAAACAGATTTCACCCCCTGCCAGTCTACACAGCTTCGGAACACGAAACTCATTCGCTGCAACTGAAGTCCTCCAACCAACCAATGAGAAGCCTTCGCGCACCACTACCCAACATGCAAAAAATAGGAAATCACATATCTCTCAGTGCACCGCACCTAATTGCTCTTGACAGATGATAATTATCATCAGGGATTTGTTCTGCCCACTCATCCTATGAAATCGCTCTATTCGCCGGGAACGGTGTGTTGCCGTTCCTGGGCTGCAATTAAGGAATTAGATGGGATATGTTCCTTACCTTATGTGTGGCAATTAGCCGTGACCTTTAAAATTCAAAGGTCGTGCATTAAAATGTTATCAATTATGTGGAACAGGTTCATGGATGTTGCTGTCACAGAGCTTTCATCCGTGGAAGCAATGTTAATTACAGGCACAGCCGGAGAAAAGGAGATAGCATTTGAATAATGTTACATATCAGTGGTACTGTTGATATCTACTCATAGGTTATGAGTAGGTTTACAACAGTCAGTTCTGTCATTTTAAACATTAAGCATACCCTAAAGCCTCCCTTCCAGTGTATATTAAAAATGCTATTGAGGAGTAGTGGATAGGCAGGAGGGGGGGCAAATGTTTGTACACCAGCATTTAGTCCAAAGTTATAAGACTGGAATCTATTGAAATTTAATACAATTCAGGTGAACTTTGACATGCACTGTGCCACACACATTTGTGCCACTAACAATTGCCAGCAGTCTAACATTGCTGACTTTTGAGGGAAGAAAGAAGTTTTGAGTTGACTTGCACCATTCAGTTTTATATAATCTTGGTCCGCTCGAGTATAACCTGCTCAGCAAAAGAGCTCCGGCATGGTCCGCAGGCTGAGACAGGAGTCAACAATGGTATGAAAACATCTTTTAAGTGAACTGACTTTAACTCGCTGAATCTCTCCACCCACGTAGTTCGAGGGCTCACGAAAGGATTTGGCCGATCAACTTCGCGAGGAAAACAAAAAATGACAATAGCCACTCAAAACTGAAGAAAATATCACAAATCGCTAAAAGCCATGGCCTGTAACTCACTGTCGAAATGTCCTGTTAAAAATGTAATCCGTCTTGGTGTTTACACTGGCCAGGCCTCCACCAGTCTGCTTTTATGCTGACAATCTAACTTTTGTTTTCCATAATTACATAGCTTTGCACAATTATTCTTTTTTCTGTTAGGACAAATAATAAACAGAGCTTTACTACTCCAAACAACATTTCTTGTGAGTCTGTATGTAGTTATAGACTGATCATATCACAGATATAGTGGGGTCCAAAAGGCTGTGGGAAGTAGTAGTTTGGACCCCACTGTGTATCAATGGTAGTGTATGTATTAGTAAGTAATGAGGGATTACAGTGCAGGAATGCCAAAGATACAGTTTCTCCATTACAACTGTAAAATGTCTCTCTTTTTGCATATTGTGGTCATAATTTTGGAATTGTCAAATTTAAGAGACCCTTCCCAGAAATGTGTGTGTCCATGAAAGATCAAGAAGGAACATCTGCAGAAAAATTGTCAGATTATTCTAGATCTTGACTCTCTAAACAACTTCTGTGTCTCTCTCCACCAGAACGGTACAGTGCAATGTGAGGCCATCTCTTGCCCTCCCCCTCAGTGCCCGGTGGCCACTGCGCCTGCCTACGTAAAGGGTGCCTGCTGCAAGGAGTGCCAGCGTGAGTGAAGTACCCTTGACCTCATCACCCTCCCACACTCAGGCAATCGTCGACACAACTGCGCACAGACACGTGCAAACCACAGCAAAAACAACCACCACCGCCACTACCAGATTTAGAGCGCACGCCTCCACAAGAGCTGCCTAACAATTGACCAGGGCTCCACTGTGTTGCTAAGCTACCTCCTAACATGCCTCTTGAGATGGGTCCATCCTTTTGAATATACATAGACCAATCAATTATTCACTAGCTGGCTTCAAAACACAGATGGCCACCAGTCACACAGACATGAGCCAGTGAATCCACGACTGCTGCTTGCGATGTAAAGTAGTTCCTATTTATGGAGGACACGGCAGACATGAGACGAGCGAGGAAGAAAGGAATGCTAAAAGCCTGGAATGATGCACATGCTCACAGGTGGTGGTGTCTTCTTTAATGTCCATTTTAAACTTTTGAGCACTGATTTGTTCTTGCCAGATAAATAATGCTGTTTCATTACATGTCTACATAGAGGGTCTGCTCTTTTTTCCCCCCTCGATAAGACTGAGTGCGGCAATGAACTCTTATTAGCCTCCTCACCGCAGTGCTCTGCATCTCATATTCTCTCAATTCCCCTCTCAATAAAAATGGATTTCAAAATATATTAGCTTTTCTCACCCCACCATTCTTCCCGATGTTAACCCAAATGAGATGTGATATATTTGCTTTTAAAATGCAGAACAAAATCTAGCGTGCGCATCAGGTAGGGTATTTATTACCTTAGCTCAGTTTAAGTAAGAGTTCTTTTATGAGCTGATGTGCTCACCTCTGACTCATAGAGGGTTACACACTATGTGAACGATAAAAAAACGATGTAGCGGACTTTACGTAAGTGTAGTATGTCTTTGCAGATTTAACTCTGCATCTTGTGCAAGCTGACTTCACTTGAAAACCCTCTCACCGCACACTCCTACATGCTGCTGCCGTTGCTCCTGCTTCCCCTGCAAAGCAAATAATAGATGAGACGTAACTCTGTATCAGTAAGAGACCATTAGTCTTGGACGGTAATCAGCTTCTGTCGGCATCATTTCCACTGACCCAAGGGGTCAGGGCAGCAACACAGGGGTTTAAAGTATGATTTGGGAATCTGCTGCTGTGCTTCGCAAATATAAACCCGTAGCAGGTAATCCCCTTAAACTCGACAGCCCCCGTGCTCACTTATCTCGACGAGGTAGACAAACACACAGCTAATTACGCATGCTCCGGCTTTGGAGAGAAGAGCGCCGCAAGTTTCCTCACTACAAAGACATGATTCGCTGTCCAAATTAAAGCCTTATCTCACAGCACAAGGCCTTGCAGGGAGGAGTTGTGAGTCTGTGTTTTTTTTTTTTGATGGTCTGTCAAGTAGAATGTCAAATGGCTGTTTCAGAAGTCCTTCGCTTTCATGATGCACCGCTTTGTGATAGGGCCCGACCTGCGGTGTCAATCATTCTTCTTCCTCATATCAGTCTGAATCTGTCTGACCCCAACTGCTCATCAAACACACACACACACACACACACACACACACACACACCTTCTGCCCATGTGATTATTTTTGCAGCTCCCTCCCCCACAGTTATGGGGGGAGGGTCCGCTTAGTCTCTTTACATATTAATTATTTCATCTTTTTCTCAGCAGCATTGCTTAATTGGGTTTGATATGCTTGATTTGGTTTGACTTAATTTACCTGAGGACTTCAGAAAAGGTTTTTTTTTATAAAAAAAATCTGAAAATAGTAAGGAGAGATTTTATCATATAAATAAAACATTAATGTTATAAGACCCCTGGTGTTCCACCAATGTCCACAACCAAGGGGCAGTGGGATTGGAATCCATGTGATGATTTATATGATAACTTGATCTACAAATAGCTAGAAAGCTAAAATTTGTTACATTACTGTTTGATGAAAATCAGTTGTTTATTGATTAATGGGATCACAAATGAAGTTATTTGCTTACTTTTCTTTTAGCTGTTAGGTTTTGAAATGTTTTGGACTAAACTATTTCTTGATCTTTTTGATAAAAGTATCAGTAGATTGATTTTACTGTAACGTTTTCTCTGCTACTTCTAATCTAGTAAAGGTTACTACAGAGTTGTCATTTTTGAGAAATAATGGTATATTAAACCAGCGTTTGTTCACATTTAAAAATCTTACAAATCTTTAATGTCTTGAAACAGCACATATTTTTAGACATGCTCCCAATCATTTATTCAGTGGTAATGCATTAAAGATAAGACACATTCATTAAATAAAACAGAAATACAGATTATGATCCTGCACATCATACTGAAGAAATATGGTTTCCAAGAGAGCAATGTGCTTTTATGTGTACATCTATTTTTTATGTGTTTGTGTGTTTATTTGTTGTGTGCACTGATAATGTTTCTGTGTCTCCAACCAGCTGTCTGTCTGTTTGGTGGAAGAGAGCTGGTGGAGGGGGATCAGAAGGCTGTGCGCGACTCCTCTGGCAGGTGCCTGCTGTTTGAATGCAGGGTAAGTCGAGTCAACGCATGCACACAAGTTAAGACACTTACAGGTATTTCTTCAAAAGCATTTTTTATCAAACCCGTCACGAGAAGGGAGACACTGTGGTGACTCATGTAACCAGGCACTTCAGCGCAATTAATTTCCATGTTTCGTTGCATGGCAGCTCACTCATTCTACAGCTACGATGGCCCACCCTGAGAGGATAAATCAAGCCCCAGTGAGCCAGCAGCACCCGAGATTGTCTACTGATTTTCATTGATCTGACTTGTCATCGCTTTTTTTGAAATCTGAAGAAATTGGCTGAACCCTACTAATTAAGTTTACAGTTGGAGGCCAGGGCAGTGCGCTTGTCAATCACGGGATGCCACAACCATTCTTCAGTGCTAATCATCAGATACCACAGTGGTCCCAAATCATATTCATTTTCCAATTATTCAGAGTATTTGCCTTTGTCTGCCTGGTGCACCAGATGGGCGGGTCGCCCACTTTTGGGAGTAATTCACTTGATGACATTATGCCAGGCAGGTCCAATCAATCACAGGAAGGTGATTTGAAGCTTTTAATCTCCCGCCTCTATCATAACAGCCAGCTCCTCCATGAATTCTGCAAAGCTCCATTTGAATCTGTGGTTTCAGACAGCTGTCTGGCTTGCTGGCCCACACCTGGCCCATCTGTAGTCCCAGTGTACTGAATGGCAGTCCCAGGCAGATCAAAGAAATGGGGACGGGGAGTTCTGTCAGTCAGCCCACTGCTGCACACTCCTGCAGGCTTCCCCTGACAGCTGCTTGTCACGCCTCTGATCTTCTGACTGCCTGCTGGCTGCACGGGGTGGGGTGCAAGTTTTGGGGATGGGCGGTAAGAAGTCGATGGTGAGGCTCGTTTGGAAAGTTGTTTGGGGAGTTTGAGAGGGAAGTTCATTCAACTAGTGCGCTCAGGTCCATGACACCTCATGGAGATGTCTTGTGAGGAGACAAATTATATTTGAAATTATCCTCAAATATTTGTGCACCACAAATGGATGGAGAAGCTCTATTGTTTTGTCTGTCTTTGGTGTTAATGACTCTAAATGAGCATCAGTCGGTGGGACACGGATGAGATCATTAGAGAGACCTGCCAAAGGCATGCTGGGGAAAGGAACCCCCTAATCAGGTTTTACACTCTGACTAAACACACATGCAGGGATAATCCAGAAGATTGATTCAGTGTTTGTATAATAAAGATGCATCATGAATCACAATGTAAATCACTGTGGAGAGCAGGAGGAAAGAAGAAGAAAGCTTTTCTCTTTTTTCCACCTTCCACAAGTCGTTGGGGGAAAAAAACTACTATTGACCGAATGAGTAATTGGTTTGTAATGAACACGGGAAGGGGGGAAAGTGGGAGAGTGAGAGAGGAAACACAATAGATGAATAATTACCTTCATAATTACATCCACTTCCTTAACAAATGATGGGGGGGCAAAGGGGATCTGGAGCATCTCTCATGAGGGTTTTGTCTCCACTCGCCACAGGACAGGACGATGCATCGAGTGGTCCCCAGTGAGCCTTGTCCTGAGCTCAACTGTCCAGAGTCGGAGCAGATCACCTTGAGTGACAGATGCTGTAAAGTATGCAGAGGTATGGAGGAAATATCGGCCTGTGCTACTGTTTTACTGCTGTCCTATCTAACTTTTTTTATGGTGGAACGTGGCTATCTTTAGGTTTTGATGTTACGTATTCTGTTCTTATGTTGACTTCCCACCCTCCAGGCAGTGACCACACAAATCAACTTGCAGGCATGATTTAGTGACTGTTTCGTGAGCGTTTTCATTCACCAGAGCGTTCCAGAAAACAGATCCACAAATTCAGAAATGGCAGAGCGAGCTTTTCATACAAGAAACTACCAAATGCACATGATCCCTCTCAAGACATCTTTATGTGCTCATTGTTTGCTTTCTGTTTGATTTTGTGACAACATAAATCGCTGAACGCATCAACCAGCTGGACAGAGCGCCATTGTTTTCACTTTGATTGATTACCTTTGCAAACAAATTTTACTCTGCAAGTTGATTTTGCTGATTTTTATTATTGCGCAGGCATAAGCTAAAATAAATGGGCGCCTGTGAAGTAGAAAGTCAATCTGAGAATGGCAATAAGCCCTACTAAATTACCAGAATTTTGCTTACTCACTTGTAGTTATTTGTACTTTTAGCCCAGCAGTATCAGCATATGTTTACTTTTTTGACAATAATGAAACCACAGTAAGGATACCGTGAGAAAAGGTTGTGGTACTATGACCTAACCCTTCCATTGCCCCCCATGCCTCCATCACACCTCTCGTCTTCCCTCCTCTGGGTGTCAACCTTTTCCTCTCTGTGCCTCCCTGCAGGTCATGACTTCTGCTCGGAGGGCCACGGCTGCGTGGAGCACTCCGACTGTGTGAACCTGGAGGCGGGAGACTGCTGCGTCTGTAAGGATGGCTTCCGCCCACTTCGAGACGATAATGCCTACTGTGAAGGTAAGGCATGGCTCTGAATAACAATCCCTGACTTTTACCCAAAGTTTATTTGCCCTCCAAGAGTGGAAATGCTGTTTTGTATTTGTGAATGTGCCAGGGCTGCATTCGAGGGGTCGTGAGAGGAACCTGTTCTTTGCCTTTGGGAAAATTTGAGTTTTAATTTTTCTGTGAAGAAGAATTTGCAGTTGTCATGGTGCTGTGGTATCAGCCTGATCTGATTCAGTTTTGAGAAATGTGCAGACGCAGAACATGCAGATACTAGATTTTCTGCGTGGGAGTCAGCAGACATGCATGTCACCACCATAAAAGGATTTCAGATGACCAGAAAAAACATGTTTGACATGGTAGATGTGAGAATGTGGAGATCAGGGATGTGAGCGAGTCTATCTTGAACTCATGTGCACACCTTTATGTTAGCATTGTAAGTGATTTCTTTACAGGTTTATTTCAATATTAACTTTCAATTTCACATTTAAGCCAGTTGTCTTATTTCGGCTATTTGTGCCATGGCAACCTTACAGTCAACATAGCTGAAGATGTCATGGCTTATTTTTCAACTCTGAAAACACAGTATTTGCTGATTTTTAGTCTGGAACAATCAAAGACAATGGCCGCAGGCTTGCTCCAATAAATACAAGGCATTACATCAGTGTTTCACAATTTTAGTTATATTTCTTTCCTGTTATTTTGTTTTCACTTTTTCGTGCTTGTTCCGTTGCCTGACACGAGAAACAGAAAAATATGTTAATAAGAACCGCTTTACTGGGAATTACTGTATGTGTTTTTACAGGAGAGAAGCAAACAGATGAAGGGCTGAAACCAATTGACACTAAACAGAATGCACATAAGATGCGGTGAAGCAGTGTATATAATTAACGTTTAGCAACCTTTCAAGCAGGCTTGAGCTACTTTCCTTTTACAATGGTTTTCTACATCCTCGATTTCGAACATTTACCTATGCGATCCAGCTATTCAGTAGTTTAGGTCCATGTCTTAAGTTTGTTTTATTGAAATGTAAGCAAAAACATCTGTATAAAAATATATTTTTTTATAAAAAAATGGAAATGCATACACCACAAAGTGCAAAATAATGGGGACATTTGCTAAATAACTGGCAACATTTAGTTGAATTCATGCTTTTATTGCATAATCCTCTTGTGATGGGAGACTGTAATCCTCTCATTATTTTCAGAATGCATTTTGAGAGACTAATGTTTCTCCTCTCTGTCAGTTGATTAATTTGTGATATAAAAACATGCCATGAGTCTTAATGTTTGTGTGGATCCAGTGTCACTCTGCTGTGGCAGCGATTGAAAAAACATGCCATCCATCATTGGCAAGGTCAGTCATTACTGATTGTTTGCTAAGGCTCAGATGTCTCCAGCCATGTAACACTATTAAGTAAAACACAATACAGTTGACTAAATCAGAACTGCCGTACTATAAAAAGACAATGTTTTACCAGATTGCCTTTTGAATGTCCCACATTACATGATCGAAACACATCCTCTACTGTACATCTGACTGAGCAGGTCATCTCGTGTCGATGGTGAAGCCATCTCCGAGTTCGCTCTCCTAACTGATGGTGCTCCAGCTGAATTCCTCATCACATCTCTCTCGCGGCTGAATTCTGCCACATGCATCATTAAGAAATGATGACTGTTATCATCTCCAATGCTATACTGTAGTAAAATATGTAGTAAACATCATGTCATCCTGTCATGTCATATGCATTTCTGGTATTAATGAGAAAACACGGCGTCTAAGTTATTCAGCTTCTTCTGCATATGACCTTGATAGCTGCCCTCTCAATCTTCTCTTTTCATTGTGTGTGTGCATTTTTAAACCATCTTTTTGTGAGTACATGCCTTGGCCTATTTTTTTTATCTACAGTCCACCCACTTCCTGCAGTATATTTTGAGTCACCTTCATCAAGATGAGGCTAAAGTGTCAATCAAGCTTTTTGTTACTGTAATCAGGATGCTAAATTGAAAGAATAGTAGTTCACAACTTCTGCAGATCTCACATTAAATTACAGACGTGAGCAGTTGTCCAGGTAATTAGCCTGTAGGAATCTGTATAATTAAAGATGCTATCAGGCTTAAATTAATGGGATGTAATGCTGTGGGGTTGTAGGTTGTCATCAAATGGACAGTAACTGTGTCTGACCATGGTCTCTTTGAAAACATAATTCAGCTGCTGGTGAAAAGTGATTAACATTTACACAAGCCAAGTACAACTTGTAATGAGGCTAACTTTTTGGTTTGATTTTACAGTCTCACATAATAACAACATGTAGAAAATATGATGCAGACAAAAGAAGTAATTTATCTGTGTCAACTTGGGCTATTTTCCACATTTTTTGTTATTTTATATTATCATTCTCCTTCTTCTTATTATAGACCAACAATAGTTTGATCAATCCAGAATAAATCTAGAAATATATATCTTCCACATGGATGGGGGAGACCAAAACAGAGCTAAAAAGGGAGTGAATGCTGGACTAACATTTATCCGAAAGCTACAAACATGACTCCTGATAAATACTAATGTGTGTGTCTCTGGATGTGTTGCTGGAATAACAGCTTTATAAAGCAGAAACATGTCAGTATCGTGTACACATTTTATTGCGCTGCCCCCAAGTGGCTAAAAGAAAAAAACAAACAGTTAATGCACAGTTAATCCCACCCCCGTTTTCCTGAGGGTGGATAATTCAGACTCTTAACTCTGACTCTTAGACTCTGAACATCTGTTGATCTGTTGTATGTCTAAGAGGAAGATTTTTTTTTAAAAATCATGGGGAAAAACAACCAGAAAATATTCTGGTCTCTTTTGAAGCTTGGATATCTTTTTGTTTTACTGTTAACACATGTGTAAAACCCAAGCTGAACCAAAACACTTAAAAAAGTTGAAAGTTGTAGAAATGAGGATAGAGCAGGCCCATCCCATCAGCAGCGTGACAGTGAGTACAGGTGGACAGACTTATGCCTCCAACATCAACACTTCAGGCCCACACTATTCATCTCAAGAGCAGCCTGGCTCTCAGTATGAAATTGCATGGCGGTGTTTGCGGTGAGTGTTTGCATCAGAGACTACACAGAGAAACCTGAAATTGACTCAATTTGCTGATGGAGTTGTCTCAAAAGCAATTGATTTTCTGTGTGTCTCTGTAACTCACTTACTACATATGATTGTGTGTGTGTGTGTGTGTGGGGGGGTGTCCTGCACAAAAGATAAAAGGAGCGTCTCGACAAAACACAGAGGAACCCGGGGGACGGATGGGGGAATGTTTGTGTTCATGTAATACGTACACCATTTTGTGGCGGCGAGGAGATGTACAGAAAGATGAGTGTAATCTCCCGCTTTCAATGTGAGATGAGTTTCAACGCAGGTGGTGCCTGGTAGATGAGACGTGAAGTCCAACTTAGAGGAAATTTTGTGTATTGAACACGGCAGGGAAGATCATAAAACAGAAAGACATTTAGGCACACATTCATACAGTAATACAGTTTTTTATGCAGAAACTTACACACACATACACACAGACATTAGTTTTTGGGGTCTTGTCAAACATAAAGACAGACATTGCAAAAAGCCGACGGATGCGAGCTCTTTAAAACGTTCCTAGGTCAGAGATGGGCTCAAAATAGCCGATGAGATCACTTCTGTGTAAATTTTTCATAGAGGTAGCAGTAGGGAAAACTCAGGGGGATACTAGCCCTGCCTTTGTGCAAGTCTGTGTGCGTACGTGCGCAGGTGCGTATCCCAACAGCCGACAGAAAAGAAGAGCCCAGTTTTTCCTCCGTCATATCCTGACGGCGCGGTCGGGCTGGAGGCCTGTTTTGCTACATGCATGCTTGCGTTTAAGACAGAATTAGACAGAGGGGTGAGCGGTGGAGAAGTGACAGTCTGTGTGATTGTCTCTAAATTGAACAATCATTATAGTTCAACATGTTGAGATAATACCATTATTCATCTCAGCATTGTGGAGAACTGCAGGCAGAAAGACATCTCCCATTGTTGTCTAGTTTTGAAATGCCCTACTTTAGAAATTCTCCATCAGAATTGCTCCAAAAGGAGGACTGCTTTGGTGGTTTTCTCTGTAGCATCCATGTGGGAAATGTGAAATACAAAATGATATTCTGCAAAAGAGAGGGAATGGAAAGGGACAAAGCATGCAACAGGATTTTTTACAGCCTATCCTAGAGTGTTATTTTGCTAACTCACTTTATTTATCAGGGACACTTCACATCCGCGTACACATTTGACAAATGTATAGAAATTTAGTGTTAGTTAGAAAGTAACATCCACATTAAAGGGTTGGTTCACACAAACTACAAACACATTTTTCACTTACCCCTTTTGGTATTTAGCCATTCACACAACTCCGGTTTGCTGTATCATTGTTTTGTGCTATCTGTTTTGTAGGGAAATTGAACTACACATACAGAAGGGAAGAGACTGGTGATATTTTGTATTTTCTTACTGCTAGCAAATGCCATGAAAAGACCAAAAGTTCCTTTTCGACTTCCTGACCTGTCTGTTCAAAAATATATTGTTTTCTTTATAGAAAAGGCTGAGTAATCTACCAGAACACCTTGCCCCTGTAGTTTTGAGCGAACATTAAATGGATTAACTGGTGCTCTGGACTTTTTTTCAGATGTTTATTATTACACATTTGTTGCACTATAGTGATTATTTACAGCAGCCGCATGTGGGGACTAAATGGAAAACTACAGTGCCCCTGTTCATTTTAGTAAAAGATCATGTCACCTCTGTGCAGTGATGTGGTTCACTGACAAATTTTTATTGATTTTGGACAATAATGGACCACTAGTATATAAAAGTATGATAAGTAAATAAGAAAAATATTGAACATCGTCTGCCTTATTACTTAAAAAATATGGCACCTTTTTCCAGAAACAGTGTCCCTTGGTTTTAACATGTTGACAAACATTTACAACTTATTTATTAATCTCATGTGTCATTCAGCACATTTGTATGATGCGGCATGAATGTTCAAACATTTTTTAAAACTATATAAAGCTAAATCATAAAAGCCACAAAGATAGATGTAACTATATCTGGGCTGAGCTGGACAACCAATAATAAGACTATGTTTGGTTAGAAAGAAAGTTTTCCTTCTGACCAATTTGTTTGCCTAAAAACCAGGGTTTGAACTTATTAATGTAGTAAATGTAGATCTGTTAATGTATGTCACATAACTTCAAAGCTGTTTCACCACACAATAATGCTTTATGGCCTGTGTGTTTGTGTGTAAGTATATGGTGTGCGAACATAGACCAGCGGCCGCCGCTGTCTTTTGAATGTCAGAAGGTAGCAGCAGGCTAATTGGCACTGACTGAAGAGCACGGCCCGCTCCAAAACCCCATCACTGTCGTGATGAGCCCCGAGCCTCTGGGCTCCCCACCTGCTCGGGTCCTGACCCATCCCCCCCACACACACATACAAAACTGCGTGTTCGTTTACACACATCTCACCTCCGCGACCCTCCTGAAATGTCACACAAAACAGACAATCCCGACCGTCGTCCAGACAGCCCCCTCTCCAGTGTAAATAACAGTACCTCAGCACTGATTGAGCAATATCCTTCAAATGCCACTCTGCTCCCAATGCCCAGTGGAATCACACTTAATTCACTGACTGCCTTACGCTCAGTTGGAGAATGTCCACTTATGGCACAGATAAAACTACTTCTCTACATTTCAGAGAGAAATATTATATCCTTTGCTCATCTGCATTACTGTAAAGCTAAGGTAGGTAATGCATAAGCAGTAATATCCCAGTAATGTACATTAATATTACACATGATTCGTAATAAATTAATGCAGAAATTAAGGGTGCATTTTGACTAATAAGTACTACTAGTATGTACTGTAGTACATTATGACAGTATGCACCCTTGGTTGGGCTGCAGGAACTTTACTTGCAGTGTAATATATTTTCTACTGGGTTATTGCTATTTTAACTTCCATGAGGAATCGAAGAAATAATTCTTTGACCGCTAAGGAAACAGTGGTTTGTCATCTATAACAATAGATATACAGAAGAATATAATACTGCAAATAAAATAAAAGAAAATGCAAGGGCAGCAAAAGAAAGGAAAAGAAAAAGTATGTTGCAACACATACATTTCACTTGTCGTCAGTCTCTCATAGAGCTCTGATAGCTGCTTCTGCTCCCTGTTATTTACTGTTTAGACCTCTGGCCTACAGGCTGCACTTGGTCACAGAGTGAAGAGTGATGGATGATGATGCTCCGTCGATTTACGTGCGATGGAAATTCTCTCCCAGATTACCGAGAGCCGTGATGGAGAGCAAAACCCCATTCACGCTTACCGCACATAAATAACTTTTGTCTGTAACACACACTGGGCTTCATTTAGTTCGATGCCAAATCGAAGTGTGTTAAGAGAGTGTTTAATGTGACATATAGACGCATGCGCACACACTCAATGGCCTGGTAAATGTTTTCCATAAAAGGATTCATGAGTGTTAAATTGAATGGAATTTTATCCCCGTGTAGAAATTGTCAGGTTGTCATGTGTTGACTATGCAGGGCTCATGTGCACACATTGTCTAGAAAAATAAAACAGAAACACACGTTCACACACGTTACAATTCCACCAGGAGACGCACACACACACACACACCTCCTCCACCTTTTGCGTGTTTGATGTTCATTGTTCTAAGTCAGGTAGCAGCCTTCTAAGTGCTTATAGTGATTGATCACAATGTGAGTGTCTGGTATTTAGACAATGACTGTGCTCTCAGGATGCAGTTTTTCACTCTCGTTGCCTGCTAATGGGATTCTTTCCACTCAGTCATCTTAATTGGCTCCTGCTCTTGCCCAAATTGGCAATGACGTTTTGCATATTTGTTTTGGGTTTTTCTGAGCCAGTTTATTCTGGAGTGATTGTCCAATTTAGTTTGCTGAAAAGACTGTGAAAAGAGTTTTCTCCAAAGTAGGCATAACTGTGGTTCATGTTCAGGTAATGGCTCAGAAAAGAAGCTATGAGCTGCTCTGTTTCACTTCAAAGAGATTCATTTTGTCTGATATTTTTTTTTTTCATTGACAGCAGATATTAAAAATAACAGTAACATATCAGGTTGATTAAAAGTCACCCTGCTGCTGCTGAATAGGGTTAGTGGAGTCTATTAAGAGTAATTTAGCTTGTCGAACCATCTTTGCCAGACACGCCCTGCAGTACAGCTTGCAGTATCACAATGTGCTAACAGCACTAAATACTCAGGACTTCAGCAAATAGAAGAAAAGGAAAGTCTGTATACCGAGCTGTGAACAGATGTCACTTTTGGCTCTGGCAACTTGGATGAATAATCAACTAATGTAAAAACTACTCAGTGGATTAAATGATTTGTTGGATCCCTAATTAAAATCTTTTTGAAATGATCTGATAGAGATAAATTGCATTCCGTCTCCTGAATATTAAAGGAGTAGTTTGAAGTTTTTGATAAAGAAGCATTTGTTTTTTGTGTGTATGTTAGAAATTTGATATGTCACTTAAGTATCTGTTAATATAAAGATAATGTCCCTTACTGGTCAGTGTAAAAGTTGCATGTTGTGGAGTTACATAGGGTTGTCAAACAAATTATTGACTGGATGCATTGACTTGCCTGGCAACCTTACTCTGACACATCCAGGAAGTCACTCAAATACCTAAATAGATAAAAAAAAAATACCTTTTGCCGGAGCGAGGCTAGCAGTTTCCTCCTGCTTCTGGTCTTCCTTGCTGTAGTTACATGTTTACTGTACAGACAAGAGAGTCCGTGACCTCCCCTGACTTGAGAAACTGACTAAGAAAATAAGTGTCTCCCAAAAGTGTTGAATTATTCCCTTAAACTTCCATTAAGCCAACATTTGTCTTACCAGGAAATTTCCAGCTTTCGTTCCATGTAGTGCGAAAATATGACCCAGGGGGCACAAAAAAGAGTAGGTTCATTTTTTTGAACAAACAAAAACTAACTACAAAGGCTTGATGAATACATAAAAATTCATCAGGCAGCTTTTGCAGTGACTGAAATTTCTCTGAAGCAAAGAATTATTTTCCCCCCATCCCATCACCAGCTATAACTCAATATTTGATCTAATGACACTCCTGTAAACCAAAAGGGGCATCCTACAAAAACCTCTGACACCTTTCTCCACCCACGAGGAACCAAAGCCAGCAGTGGAGGTTATTTGCTGAGTGGGACACTGTTTGGCTGGAAGGGACAGCTCTTTGTCTCTCTGCTCCTTCCTCTGACTGCTTTATATCTGGCCATGAGGGAACTGGCTACTGAGGAATATCAGACAGTGTTTTGGCAAGCCTCGTTCCTCTGCCATTTACTGAAAACCATCTGCCTGAGTTAGAGAGCTGGTTGGGGAAGGGATAGAAAGAGGAGGAAAAAGACAGAGAGACAGAGTGATGGAGAGAGAGAATGGCACAGATTTGGGTGCCTTTGTGGGACATCCAGAGGCAATGGCAGTGTTATCTTCCTACTCCCAGACCTCGGTGTACTGCAGTATTAAACACAGATAGTGAGGATGCTCCCTATTGGAAACTACGTGCCATACAAGCAGAGAGGGATAAGCTGTTGCTCCCTATTTACATAGTTGTGGATGAACAATGATGGCAATATGAAAAATGCCAGAACAGTTATGACCTCCAACAATATCCTACCCTGGAGGGTATCATGTGTAGTATCATTGTGCATTTGAATGCATAGATATTTGTACTAGGTCAGGGTACACAGACAGTTTTGGCCTACATCAGAGTAAACACTTGCTATGCCGCTGGCATGGCTCAAGAGATGACAGTTGGTCAAGTCAGCTGGTCCAAAGCATTGGTTTCAAACTGAAATATTAATAACCATTCAATGGATTGCCATTGAAATCTAATGGATGAATCCTGCTAACACCTCTGACTTTTCCTTTAGTACCACCAACAGGTCTACAGTTTGAGGTTTGCGTAAAATATACTGTTTGTTAGAATATTTAGTGCTGGATTGATTAGTATTTACTATTTCTAACTAGTTCTTGCTGTGATTAACAACAGAAAGTAAAAGGTCTCCCTCGTTATCATAACATGGATATTTTTTTTGTCCAACTGATGCAGTTACGCACCCTCCTCATTTATGACTATGATTGATTTAGTAGTCATGCAGGAATGCATAGACGCTGGGGGGGGGGCACGGCCATTTTTGAGCCATCCATCGTGGCGTGGCAACAGCTTGACCCTGAGTGCTCCATTCAGCAGTAAAAGCCGCTGCTGACTCTTGGCCAGCCTTCTTTGCTTGCTGCGTCACGTGTGGCGATGTGACAGGCCAATCAAGAAAATGGAGTGCGTTAATGGAGATGGAGATGGTTAGACACCCCCCACCCCACAGACACACACACATACTGCTCCTCATCATCTCACCTCCTAACATATTGTTTTAGCAAACGTAACTGCTGTCACCCAGGGCGGGATATATGGTGTCTTACAGTTAATAGGCTCTAAATCAAAGCAGCACTGCGAACAGCCAGTCAGTTGTCACTTAAGACCTCTGCTCAAGGTTACCTTTGCAACTGCGGACAGAGTTTTCTCTCTTACACTCTGTCTCTTAGCGACAGTTAATATCTTTTGCTGCTTTCTCTTCACTTCTGTTCCTCTGCTATCTAAGTCTCTTTCTCCCACCAATAAATTGTACTCTCTCTCTCTCACGCGTGAATACTTTCCCTCATTCTGCATCTTTCTGTTTAACCCAATACCTCGCCTGGCCTTTCCTCACCACCTCCCTCCGTCGTCCATCTGTGTCACTCTTACTTCACTATCTTATTCATTCACCCTCTCCCCAACTGTCTCATCTCCCCTTTTCTGTCTGGCACTACAGCACGGCTCGTCGTGACTCCGTCTTTGTTTCTAATCCACTTCTTCTCTTTACCTGCGCTGCTATCTGCCCTTCCCTTTACCTCCACGCTTTGCTCTCTCTCCCTCTCAAAGCCAGTCGAAGCCCGTCACAGGGTTTAATTAGCCTCCATTCATTTAGTGAAGGACACATGTACTTTCATAGGTGGTCGGCAATTGTCTCCCTGCTTCATTTATCCGTGAGGCTTGTGAATAGCCGGAGGGAGCGAGTATTGATGAAACTGTGAAAGGAAGAAGAGCAAGGAAATGTGAATGCCACAGTTGTAGGCAAGTGCTGAGCGCTTAGTTTGTGGGGTGGTGGGCGGCGCTCCACCCAAGGACATGGGAGCTGAGTGAATGCCAATGCAAATCTATTGAAATTCAATATCAAGTGCTCTTCGCAAAGGCATCTGGCACGGAGCATATTCAGGGGTGGATGTCCTCTTGCACTCTCTCACATACACACACACTGAATACAATGAATGAATAATAAATTGGTAATGTCAAGGACTATGTCGCCCATCTCTCAAAAAGTGCCTACATTTGACCTGTACTATCAACAGGAACAAGGCCCTGGAGCATGTAACATGGCCGGGTGTGTTCAGTTCAACTAGGATTTGCATGGAATTGCATTTGGGTTGCATCACATTATCAAGATTATTTTGTTTACGCTGGCAGTGTTGTGCATCTTCTGTCTGATGGTTTGGCATGCAGTTAGACCCCAGGAATAGCTGTTGCTAAGGCAACAGCTAATATGGATCCAAATATGGAATCATGAGAGCGAGAAGGAAAAACAAAAGACAATCTAATAAATAATATTCTTAAAGCCGCACTAACGGAGCTTTAATTACTGGGGCTCAGAAAGCCTCCAAAACAAACTGGCAGAAACAGCCCTGATGGGCTGACTGTCTATCAAGTGTTTATGCTAACATGTTAGCTAAAAATTACCTACTTAAAGCAGCACATTCAGTGGAGCAGAGCAACATGAGCATTAGCCTGGTTGGTAGCTAGCTACTTAGATACAGTAAACAGAAAATCAGCAGGAGAAATTATCATTTTTTAAAATAGCATAATTCCTTGATCAACATTGGCGGGAGGGACATATCAGTAGCCTGTCTGTTGATTGGTTAGAGCATGACAGGAAATCACCTGACGTTAGCACGGTGTTGGCATGAATGAATGAAATGGAAATATAGTGAAAGAGTCCAATTCTGTCTAATTATCACAAGCCTCCCACTGGAGTTGAATTTCAGCCCACCTCATGAATATTCAGTTGTTGTTCAGTTTTAGCTTAGTTCTAGAAGACTCCAGAGTTTCTTCACTTGTCGCTCCTTCACCTTTCTGGTGTTTTATGTTTGGCAGCTAGGGTACGTACTGTTTATCCAAGCTGGGTAGCTGGGAATGGCTGCCTAACATTTCATAATGATAAACTTCTCTAGTGGTGTAATTCTTACCTTTCAGCATCTGTTTATTAGTATCTATTAAATTTAGAATATGTTCAAAGTGCAGAGATTAAATGAATGGGCAGTAATCATCTGGAGAAAAGCAGCAAAACCACAATGTGGACAGCTTTACCTCAAACAAATTGAAAATGGAGTGGTGCAACCTTAAGTGCTTCGGTGCCCACCTCTCACAAACCTTCTGCATTTCGACCCCTGCCTCTCACTGATGAAGACAAATGGCCCTCTCTCACTGGCTGCACAGGAGCCTTAAGGAACCCTCTGTAACGAGAACCAACTAAGACAAACTCTATAAGGGGGTTCCCAGGATGGGGGGAGACACCCGAAATAGGCCACAGTATAATACTTGGGAAGTCACTATAACAACCAAGCCGAGAAGAACAGTAGCTTTGGTCATTTCAGCCTAAGAATAACATATGTTTCGGGTTAGATTAAATTAGATTGAATTTTATTGTGACTGCACAGGACACACTGCAGCATGTGCAGGACCTGTTCTGAAAACCAATCTTTTTTAAAAAAAGAAATCAGCAGTGAATGCACATTCATGTCGTCTCATCCACAATTAGAAATTAATGAAAGCCAAAGTCAATTATGGCCCTCTCCAACATCTTTGATGTATTCAGGAAGCTCAGCATCCAGCAACGAGACCAGACAACAAGACGGTCAGGTAATTTATTTGTATAAGAATAAGAGCTGACGCAACACGTGCAAATATGATAAATCAGCTTAATGTTTGTGACTGCACATCACAAGAGTGTAAACAAATTACAGCTCTCTTTTGTACATGCAATTTAACCCTGTCTCCCCTTTCTTCTCCTTTTTTCTGCCTGTTGCACCCTATTAAACACTTCTGGACTCCTAGATGAAGAGAAAATTAGTCAGTGGTGACTGTCTCCTATTTTTATTCAGACTTACACCTAAAGTCCATCCAAACCTTTTCAACCCCCACTCCTCTCTCCATGGATCAAGGAAGCATCATACAGTATTTTGTAGGAAAGTTTGTTGGAAAGTTTAGATGCACTCCTTCCACTAAAAGATGCTGTAGAGTTTTTGTTCTTTTGTTTCTTTACATCCACCTCAGAAACAAATGAAACCTTTCACGTCAAAAATATATTATAGCCCTTAACAACTCGATTCAGGAGGGAAAACCGATGAAGCTGTTGAATGTCACTCAGCTGCAGGGGTTTGAAAAAAAAAAAAAACAGCGAGTCAAAATCGATCACGAGGCTTGAACTTGAGGTCTGAGGCTTCAGCTGTCCATGCAGAATATTGATTGAAAAATGATAAGATTTTGTTCGATCTGCACCACAACAGGATGTCTCTAATCTATCAACAAATATTTCTGTAATTTTCATGTGAAGGTCTGTTAATATCTGTGACATATTTGACCATATATTGACCTATTAATGTGAAGAAAATGATTTTTGAAAAAAGATGCATGTACAGATTCATTTGCAAATTTGATGTGACTTGACAGAATACTGTGTGACAGCAATCCGCACCTAACCCATTTTTTTTCTGCCCTTCTCTCTTCCTCTTGCCCGTCTCCTCAGATATTGACGAGTGCGCTGAAGGGAAGCACTACTGCAGGGAGAATACCATGTGCGTTAACACCCCTGGCTCCTTCATGTGCATCTGCCATACTGGCTACATCAGGATCGATGACTACTCCTGCACAGGTGAGCTCCTCCACTGGCCTTTGGACAGACTGGAATTAGGTGGAGAAGGCACTGTGGTTGCTAAGAGACTTGAAGTAGCCCAAATAAGGAACATATTTTGTCTTTGTATGGGTGTGGAGGTGAGGAGATTGAAAAGGAGGATGTGTCTTTGCTGCAGGTATCTACTACAGGGAGAAGCATTTTATGTAACTACAGTCAGACATTGGCAGTTAGAAATCATTTACTTTCCATCTTTAGTCACACACTGGTGGGTGACGTTTGATGCCATGATGATAAATTGTGCAGCCAAGAGATGCATAGACGGAAAGCGGAAGAGGCGGTCATACATTCACATGTAAATATTGTGAGTTACCGGTGTGTGAGTGCGGTGTGAGACAGAATGAGGAATAGCGTAATAGAAAAATCATGTTACAACAAGGAGAGCTGATTTTCATACAGCACCTGTAAAACACCTTAGCCACATACTGCACCCACTCTCCCGTCTTTTATTCATCATATTCCAGACAGTACCTGGTTTCAGAGATTCACGGACATGCTGGTCCATGAATCTGTCACCCTGCAATTACACGCGGCCTGTTCTTTTAATATGTGCAGAGATGAATGTCAGAGTTTGATTTGCTCCTATTGGTTTTTTTTCTTCTGATTACTGGCACTGCATTAAAATAAAACACACATGCGCGCACACAAATCAATACCAGGATTGCGATCTAGCACAAGCTAGCAGCAGGAAAAAGATTGAACAGAGAGAGTTGAATCAATTTTGGATTGCGTTTGCTTTGTTTAGATTACAAAGTGCATCTGTCCCCCTGCTTTGTTAAAAGGTTTTGTCAAACTGCATAATTACACATACGATATTTACTCTCTAAAACAGCATTGATATAAATCTCTAAACTCTTATATTGTGAGACAGGACAGTTGTCTGTTATTTGACATATTTGCAATTCTGGGCTTCTTTAAAATTGATTCCCGTCACTGGTGTGAAAACTTTTATCCTTTGAAACTTCACTTTGAACAACAAAAGAAAAAAAACATTAACTTCAGGCCTGTTTGGAAATGTCAAAGTGTCTGCGTGGGCGTGTGTGCGTGCTTACAGACTTCGTCTGGTGTGCGAATGTCCTCACGTGTCTGCGATGAGGAGAGAGAAAGTCCCTGAGAACCTGTGAAACAGAGAGACTGTGAGTGGATGCAGCAGACCCATTTCTGATCAAAGTTGAAACCAAAGTCAAATTGTAAAGCAGACCAAATCAGTCTGCAGACAGCATGGATGAGTAACAGTCTTTGTTGTGTGTCTGTGTTTTAGTGATTGTGGTTGTCGCCCCTCGATGTTCTTAACCTCTTCTTCCACATTAGTTTGTCATATATAAGACAAACATTAATTTATTACATAAGAGAGGAGTAGACCCCTGTTACATCATCATGATGGATCGGACCGTGTGCAAAAACACATCAAATTCAGGTGTAATTTCTTTATCGATCCATTAAAAAAGGCAGCTATGTTTGCATTTTGCCACAGCCAAGTGTAAAAACAACATTTATCTTGAAGAGGGCTGAGCTGTCACTGCGATAGAAACATTTTGTTAATAAGAAAATTACTTCCTTCGATTTACTGTCAATAGGAAAAAAAAACACAGCTGCTTTCTGACCAGCCATACGGCAGTCTTTTAGAAACAGACAGCTCATTTCCCAAAATAAGCAGGATTGTTGTTTTTTTGATGTAAAAATGGACAGATGGGAGAGATGAGCGCTACTTCAGAGGAAACTTCAGCTGGCGTTGCAGAAACCAACAGCTCAGCAGCCACAACATGCTCACAGATACAAAGAGGTGGTGTGGATAAATGAGGGAACAACAATGGCTTTGGCCATGAAGTCGGCAAGATAGTCCCAAACGGGTCGAGGCTACTTCATGTCCAGCACGAAACATAAATAAGCGTTTGAATTATTTTTGGAACTGGCCTTTATGCAGGTGGGGGTAATGTAATATGCAATAAATATAAGCATACATTTTACCTGTTTAATGTTGATAGTGTGTGAGATTTCCTTTATTTTTCACAGTCAAAGCTTGAGGGAATCTTAAAGGTCAACAGAAATAATCATCCAATCCATGTCTGGACATATATTGGCATCAACTGACATGACTGATGGATGTTTTTCTATTTTTCGAGATCATCCAGACTCAGTCGTTTTCAAATATGGGAGCTATGTAAAATCAATAAATGTTTGACTCAGAACAGGAATTTAATGAGAACAAACAGAAAGCAGGTGGTAACATCTGTGTAAAATCAATTACCAGTATTTATTGGACAAAGGGAGAGATGAAAATCTGTTTGAGATGTATTTTTTTAAGGTAGGAGTAAAGATTGCTACAGCAACACAACGTCTTTATAAGGACTGCTGTGAGGCCCATGTCTCTATTTAAAATATTCACTTTGTTATGCTGCCAAATGCAGGACCATACAGAGAGTAAAACACATAAGAAAAGTCAGTAATGCTTGCATAAAGAAATCTCTGTCCTTAGTCTGAAATAACACAATGCCATTCCGCTGCGATGAGGGACAGATCCACCTCGTTCCTCACCAGTTGTTTGCAGCTTGTGAGACATGATGCTAAGTAGCTCCCTGTGTGCATCATCTCTGAGGGGGAGGTAACGTGCGGCATCTCCTCTGTGCCTGTAATTAAAAAAGCAATTTGCACCAATGCAAACTAATTTGGCGGCAGCAGAGTGAAGGGGCTGGCTGCTGCGCACGCTGCATGCCGGAGGATTCAGGCCCGCAGCCTTCCCGCTGTGCCGGCAGAGTTTGAATTTAAACCGTGAGACTCTGCAACAAAAGGAACACCTGGTGAAAACCCCCATTTCCTGCTCCATCGAGGCCCCCTCTGAAGTTTCTTCGTTTCTGATCCGAATCAGGAAATAATGGCGGAAAGTTAAGGATCTGTTACTTTGTGCCTTTTTATGACCAGCTTTCTGAAAGGCCTGACGAGTTAGAACTGAGATTGAACAACAGTTTTTAAGGGAGTAACAAATGCACACTCATCACTTTTCTTCTGCTCATGCGGTTTACTTCAAGAAAGACCCCCCCTTGCTTGCACAGTCCTTTTTTCCACATTATCTTCAGACAACCACTGTACTGGATGTGATTTCAGTTGCCGTGTTGTCTCTAATTTTCTGAGCTGCGGGGCAAGTTTTATTGTTTTACTCATTTGTCTTTCTTCCACCGTGTGCTCGTTCCCCCAGATTCACAATGAAGATTAATACCCCCAAACCCAGTGGATTAAATTGTGTCACCATATTTTATGTAGTTTCCCATTAAAATGCCTTCAAGTCGCGGCAGCGGAATACACAGCTATGCGTCTCCTTATAAAAGTCAATTTGTGTGATTAAACCAAGGCTTGTATGCAGAGGCTTGATGTAATGACTTTCCCTGCTTCAGTCAAATTACCGTCGTAATCTCCCCACTGAGTTATTGGTCTATCAGCTCCCTCACATCCACCATCAGAGAGCTTGATACCGAACACAATCACTACTATAGGCACATCTCACCTCTCGGACGATCAGAGAAAGATGGATTATGGCCAAATTGGTTGTCAAATAAAATAACTGAAAACCGAATGCTGGAGTACGCAACGTAGTGCTTCTCCCTATACATGTTGATATGCGGAGTTTAGTGTCACCTCTGTAGTCCCGGTGGCAGTAATTGATAATAAAATGGGAAGATGCTAACCCACTAGCTGCAGGAATCTACTGCCTATTAATTGCAATCGAACATCTGCTTATGTTTGAAAAGAGTCCAGAGGGAGCGCTGATCCTCTGAGCTGCCCACGGCAGAAATATTACAGCTGTGGAAAGAACCATTAAACCATCCCCTTCACTACCTATTGACATTCTAACATTCACATGATACACGAGTGTCTTTGTCACCCTCAATGGCTTTTACCAATTAACAAATCGCACATTCAGCAGAAACACTGTCCGGGTATTGATAGCCATATTTCCACATGTACTAGTGTGTTGTATGTAAACCGGTCAGCCTGGTAAAGAGGATTACATTGACCGTAGGTCATTTCATGGTTCAGTGTTTATGTGCAGAATAGTGGATTAAAAGACTGATCCGCAGATTTAAGTCCAGGCGAAACAGCGTGGACCCCTGGTTATATTCCTCCTCAGCTTGTCAGGGGGTCAGCAAGCTCAGACTGAAGTCCCTATTTTACATCAAGACCACCTGCAGAGCAGGGGGGGGGGTGTCACAGATTTAGATCCCAGCTGGTGGTAGACTGGAACACCAGGACACGTGGACTTCCTGTGCTTTTTTTCGTGAAATATATCTGACCACATGTCCCGACACAGCCCGCGCTCCGTATCCAGTAGAGCCTTTTGCAGAAGAAACAGTCCCAACTTTCTTTTGCCCCTTCCTTTGACTCGCACTTCATCCTTGATCTTCAAGGTCATGGTTCCTCCTCTTTCTTCCCTTCTGCTCTTCGTCTTTTCCCCAAAGTGCCCGAGGTGCTCCTCGCTCTGTGAGATTAGCAGCTAATCCATGAAAGGTAGTGGATTGGTTGTGCTTTCCCTTTGAATGCTATTAAAGAAGGCTGTCCTGAGGTGTGTGCGCATGCTAGGTGTAGGCGCGAGCGTGCGTGCTTGTGCCCGAGGTGTGTATGCAGGGCGTGTGTCCTGGTCCTAATCCTGTGATAACCAGACCCGAACTCCTGAGGCAGAGGAATGGAAGGAGGGCTGGGCGGAGAGGGAGAAGGAGGGATGGACAGGGGGCCAGAGGTGGAGCACAGGGTTCATCAACAATAGAGATCAGAAAAGATGACTTTCACTCTGACAACTCAAAGGGCCTGGTAGCCAAGGGAGATTTGGATGAATGCACGGTCTATATACAGGTGCTTGGACTTAATAGTTTATAACTGCAGATGATGGGAAAGCTAATGGTGTTATGTATTTGGCGTTTTCAAAAATTCATGGTGGAGTTTTCAGTGTTTTTCTCCCAAACACATAAAAAAACAATGCTTCCAAGCTCAGTTTCATATTGATGTCATACTAACACATATCTTTGCATAAGTACTAATCTATTTTTTGCAATTAATTAGAAATATTAAAAATTACAATTATCTCTGTTGCCTAATGTCACAAAGAGGATTTAGACAGAGATTCTCCTTTGCTTCAATGAAATCTTTAATTATAGTACACTGTAATGCCCTTGTGTTTGTGCCGGAAGAACATTTTTTTTTTCATCTTTGTCCAGGGATTTTATCCCATGAAATCCAACTTTTGCCACACAAAGCAAAACTTGGGGTAGATGCTTCGAGGGTGCTGATCTTTTGAGCCGTTTGCTTCATTTGTTATATGCAATAAATCAATTTCAATGTGTTAATAATTTGTTCATGTTAAAATGCTAAACAGTATGTGTTTGATCCCTGGATGAAAGGTATCTACAGTATAAAGCAGATTTAGAAGAATTGTTAAGCTAGCTGCACTGGCTTTAATTAAACAGGAGACACCATTCATTCAAATAATACAAATTTCAGCCCCCCTAATGTGTTATTGTTGTATACGACAGTATTGTGTTGTCTTACTTGACAAGCACAGATTCGCAGAGGAGGCAAGAGGGTTTTTTTTCCCTGACATATGCATGATAAGATCACCGTCCTCTCAAAGGCCTGTAATTGTTAAATTAAAGTCAGAGGCAACAGTATTTTGAGGATAATAGTATGAGGTCAGACTTCGCTGAGGCTGGTGTTGTTTTGGCAGAAGGTGGAGGGCGCTGAGCAGGAGGAGAGAGAGACAGAGAGAGATCCCTGCTGACAGGCTGTACATAATTGATTGTTTATCTGTCTGCAGCCTGAGCAGCCGTAGTCAGCGAGGAAATACCTCTCATGCTAACACACACACACAAACAGTCATGTCTGCATGACCTCAGAGGACATGGCATTGACTTACATTCTTTTCCTGGAGCTTACTCTAACCTTAAACATAACTACTAGTTCGCTAAACCTAACCTTACCCTGACCGTACACACACACACACACACACACACACACACACACACACACACACACATTTCAGGGATTTTGTTGTTGATTAAATTTAGAGTCGCTTAAGCTGAGTGCAGGAGTATAATAAGCCTAAATTCCTAAATAAGCAAAATTACAATTAACCAACGTTCATCCTATCATGGTGATAATGGAGACACACACACGTGCAGCACCTGTGTCTGTTCAGACTGACTGACAGACTTTTTTCTGCTGGGGCAGATGTGACCTTGGGGAAGAAAAAGCTGCGTTCCTTTTACCGTTTTTTTTTATATGCCTATGAGCAGACTTTAATTCTGCCCAACAGCAGGTGAGTGTGTGTGTGTGATGCGATGCAGCAGTAAGAGTACAGCACCGGGCCCTCCTAAGTGCCCTTCAATCCTTCTCACACACACATGCACGCATACATCATACCCTCGATGGAGGAGCTCATCACAATGTCACTTTCAATTTGGATGAGCCTACGGTCTGTTCAGGAGGTATAATGGATTGGATGATGGCAGGAAAATGGATGATGCGACTCAGGTCTCCTGCAACAAGCGTTTCAGATTTCTGATCGTCTCACTCTTCAACGTCTTTCAGTCCTCATATCTCACTGTCTTTCACAATTGCATTTTAAAAGAAAGAAAAAACTCCCAAGTTGTGGGAAAAAACATCTGTGAGTAGGTACTGCACAAAAGTATTGTATCTCTGTTTGTGTGGAACACTCTGGAGATCTGCTTTACATCTGACTAAAATGTGCCAGAGGAAAACAGATGAGAAAAAGTCATTTATTTCCACTCCCCACCAGACACAGTGTGGCCCAGAAATTCACAAAAATAACGATAAAAAGTCCAAACTCTTGCCCCCAGATTGGCACTCCAGTCTTTGTGTTTGTGTTTTCCAAGAATCGTAACGTTTTTGAAAGAACCTTTTTTGCAGCTGACTGCTTCTCCTTTCACCAGCATCTGAAAGATCCTTTTGCACTTAAAACACATGATAATACAAAATGGAAAAAGCTGTCTTGCTAAATTACTAAGTGTTTTTTAGAATACAGCAGTTAGAGAGAGAACTCCTTTTGCCAAAATATGGACCTTTCATGATTGGTTTCTGTTTTGCATCCTTTTGAGGTACGACTGGATGCAGAGTTGTGAAATAAGAGGCAGATTTTTGAAGGTGAAACAAGTCCAGAAAGTTTTTTTTTCCACACGGCAGCTGATGGGGATAGCTCGGCGAGCGAGCAGTATTTATGTGAATCTCCAAAATTCGATTTTAAAAATGCCCTAAGTATTCTTCTTTTGTGCATCTCACAGGGATAAAGATCTGCCTTTGTGTTCAGGGTTACATAAAGGGCGTGCATTTAAGTGCCTCTTCATATAACACGGGAGAGTTCACTGTCGAGTCCTAAACCAGCATCAGATGATATTTTCAACTGATTTTGCTATTGGTGTCTTGACTGCGGCAGGGATTAAAAAACACCTCATTATACAAACAAACATGGTGGACACCCTCAAGTATAAGGCCAGAGGGAGTTCAATAAGTCAGCACTGACTGATGGCCTCCAGTCTAAGGAGGGTCATCACTAGTGCTAAAAAAGGTTGGTTTACAAATTAGACATGCAGCAGTGAAGCTGGACTGAAAACGAGTTCGCTGTGGTTGTCTGATGTAATGCCAGACCATAAACTCCTGATATCATGCACGCCTGCGAGAGCTAAGCTTAATGTTATTTGGGATCAGCAAAGCCAGATCCAGCCGTCTCCAGACAGATCAAATCAGATTTATCCCAGCTCACGGCTTCTTGACAATAAAATAGTATGAAGTAGAAACAGCGGGTGTGACAGCAATGTGAAAATAAGGAAAACTTCTCTGCAGCTTAAAACTGGTTCATGTACTGTGCTTAATTTCCAAAGAGGCCAATTCATAAACTGTCTTTTCTTCTGTGTATGAAATGTTAATGGTTTTATGAAGGTAATACAAAATGTGGGCCATAGTATGAGACGGAGACACTTAAAATTCTGACTTCTATTCAGCTGTAGTCACTGTATTACAGACAGGGGCTTATAGAAGATAGTAACAGGCAGTGTGACTTCACAGTGCCATCAGTAAAAGATTTCTACAAATCTGCACTATGAATTAATTAAAAACAAATTACTACGTGTGAAAAAGTTATTAGACTCTTCCTCCTTTTCACACTGCAGATGCTCTGCGTTCCTCAGCACTGAGTTTGTGATATTTAGTTTTTTTCCCCATGTAGCATCATCACAGTATTTGCACTTGGACTTGTTTGATTTATGTAGTGGCGTATCCTCCAGGCTTTTATTGCATTGTATTTTTGCCACCTCAGTGTCTGCGTCCAGCGGGGAAGAGATTTGTTTGCCAGTTGGATGCAGTGCGTCGTCATGGGCTGCGGCCGTTAGTCAAGCTCGTCGGTGATTCATAACACGCCACATCACTAACTCCACGGCTGCAGCGATGAGAGCTCAGGGGTCCTGGTTCTGCAGGAACATTTTGTGCCGAACTTACAGAAAGCAAATCTTTTTGTACTCAGGGGCCAATTTACAACACTCAAGCTAAAGGCCACTGACTCATAAATAGAAAATGCAAAACATGATGGCACCTCATCATTGTAAAAGTACATATTAAGGAGATTATTTTCAGTTAAGGTTGATCACTGAGACTTGTCTCATCCCTTATTTTATGACAAGCAAAGACATTTTTCATCGAGTTAGCTGTTTCTGTTTTATTACTAGATTAATAACTCTCTAATTAGCAAGTAATTTAATCCCAGATGAGTGTGACATCTTATTTCAGGAAACTTATCACCAGTTAGCAGTGGCCCCTTTTCATACATATAAGGAAAATAATCATTCAGTTTTCTCTAATCAAGTGTTGATAGCAGTTAGAAGATGACTTGTTAATTGCTGCTGCTTTTTCCCCCACTCGTTTACAGAAAGACATATACAAATGCATAAATGACTAAAGAGCTCATTGAGATCGACGTCTGTTGTGTTGTCTTGTTCTTCAGAGCATGACGAGTGCCTCAGCGGGCTCCACAACTGCGACGAGAACGCATTGTGCTTCAACATGGTCGGAGGCCACAGCTGCTCCTGTAAGCCCGGCTATACTGGCAATGGGACTGTCTGCAAAGGTGAGCATCACTGTGTTAGATTTACTATTTACTGTGTCAAACGTCCAGCCCGCATGGACTTACACAAGGTTTTAGGATCAAACTCCAACAGATCACCTCTTATACAGAAGGAACATTTTGCACTGAGCATTATGACTATCACGCTGTAATTTGTTCTGAAAAAATAAAAGTCAAAATAAAGATTATACCTCACTAGTTCGGGGAAATCCATGCAAAATGCCCCAGGTAAAAATCTTTGTAGTTCAAGCATATTCACTTGTCTGCTCCGAAGTCGGATCATCTCATATTCATGTCTGACATTTGAAGGTTCCTGACTCCTTATCAGCACCATGTAAACTGTTTTGTTACACTTTCACCAGCACCGACTTTAAAGCCTCCGACCCCAGATTAATGGGTGCTCCTCTCTGTTTGCTCTTCTATTTGTAATCTATGGACTGACAAGAAAATTGACTTGACCATCCCTGGTTAATTAATCCCTTGATTAGAGATCTATTTAAATGGGAGGGCACTGGTTTTACACATAAAGTTTACTCCTCATGGGGAGTACTGCACATCCTCTGAACTACTAACTAGGGCTGAAACTAATATTTTCAATATCAAATTTTAAAATGGTTTTCATTTTTTATGAAATTGTTTTTTTCCCCAATCCATTTGCAGAAAAACAAAAATGATTCAGTTTTCTAGCAACTAGAGAGCTGAATCTAGGGGAATGACATTTCCACCCCCTTTTTTTTCCGAATCTGCTTATTGTGAGGCTCCAAACTTTACAGAAGTGCAATCATAAGTCATTGTGTTACTCCAAATACTGGATTTGGACTCCACTTTTTTAATACTTCTCATTCATTGCTCTGTTACATTTATTTCCATTACATTCTGTCAACTTCAGTGACTTCTCTGTGTTTTAAAGGGCACGTTAGCCACCAGTCTACCTACGGATAATGAACATTTTTTGTATTAACCTTGGTGAGATGCATTAATCACTCGAAACAATTTTTGTGCGAGCCTGTAATGAATCACATCACCAAATTAGCTCTTCTTCTGTATGCAAATACGTATTCTGCTGCTGGTCTAATTGCATAGTTAATGCTCATTAATCTTAGTGAGAAATGGCCCTCCTCTTCTGGTCTACCTCTAGCTATGTGTGACGGACTGTGCCAGAATGGGGGAACCTGCGTCTCACCCAACAACTGTGTTTGCCAGCAAGGATTTACTGGGAAGAGATGCGAAACAGGTAAGAGTTAATCTCAGCTGCACTCCTACGTTTCTGCTCCTCAAAAATAGCTCAAGGAGCCCTTATGACTGAATGTTTAGGAAGGAAGGAACGAGAAGCAAGATGGAGAGGTGATGTAAAGTTTGTGTGTGGGGGGTGGTTTCACGATCTTCAGCTCCAGCAGGAAAAGGATTAAAAAGAGAGAGGAGGTGAGATCAAAGTTGTTGCTTTAGTTGTCTCGGCATATCTGGACTGTTGTTTAAGAAGGCAGCGATTATTCACACCTTGTGGAGCTGTCTTTGCTCTGACCTCAACAGAACAGCTGATCTGTAAATGCTGAGATGTAGTGCAGTGTGTGTGTGTGTGTGTGTTTGTCCGTGAGTGCGTCAGACTGTGTGGGTCTGCTCTCCGTGGTGAATAATGAGCTTGTACCTCTTCCAATGGCCCAGCGGAGGATTTGAACTGCAGTTGCAGCAGTATGGGAATTACCCCGTATCACCGACCATATTAATCAGCGTGGTATTCCTCCTCATAGGCCCCAGGCCACATCCGAGTTATAACTGCACACTACACTGCAACTCTTGATGCACAATATCCGATAGGAAACGATAGTTTAACTGAGTACTGAGTCTGGTTGTGTTTACAGCAAAGGCCATGCTCGCTCTCATGTATGGAACTGTGATAAGACCTCTGGATCCTGTTAAGTGGGCATTCCTCCACAGGGCTGGTGACTTAAGGTACCTGTGAAAGACTATAATTGTGGCAGAGGTGCTAGCTACACCCTGTGTCTGAGCTACAGCAGCGCCGCCCTTCTCATAACCCGTTTCGACCTTTTGTGGAGTGTCCTTCTGGAGACAGGCGGGCGAGCTAATAGAAAGTCAAGTCATCACAGTTCCCTCAGCGTGTGAGCTTGTGTTTGAGAGAAGCAAACGGAGCCTCTCTGCTCGCTCACTGGTTCAGCTTATTGATTGAGCATAAAGGGCCTTTTTTTCTCCTTTCTTTAAGAGGTGTCCTTTTCACTGCCCATCTTAAAGTAAATGAATTTCCTCATGGCACTGAGATGCTAAGGAAGGAGAGAAAGAGCATACGTTTGTGTGTGTGTGTGTGTGTGTGTGTGTGTGTGTGTTTGAGAGAGAGAGAGAGTGAGCTGCAGAGAACGTGTTAACACACCAAAACTGTAATGACTTATCCTCCTCAAGAAAAGGTTCAGAGGAGCTCGTCCCTTAGTAATGGCGAGATCCAGGCAATCACACATTTCATTACCCTCTATAGTGTTTTAGACCCCTGCCTTTTTATTTCTGTCCTCCTCTCTCACAATACTCTCCTTTGTGAGGGGTGTGCCTCTCAAAAACAGCTGCAAAATAGTCCATCAAAGGAGAAACCTCACGGTGCGTACCAAAGTTATGTCCGGGGTGATTCTTTTCATCACCCCACATCTCAAAAGCAACAGATCTATAAATAGATTTGTTATGTAGGGAACATTTCTTTGTTATGGCCTTCTATTTTCATCAGATCAGTCCTATCAAGGTTATGTTTTTGGAAGGTTTTTGTTCTTAAATAGTTGATATCTTCGTCCACCGAAAAAATGGTTTGAACCCCCTGCAAAGAAAAGTCTTGCTGCTTTGTTAAAGTACAGAAAAGCCTCAAAAGCCTTTGTTGTAGTGGCCAATAAGTATCGACCACACCGCGGTCTGCCACGGGGTCAGACGTGGATTAAAAACAAGCCCCAGTCACTCACATGAGGGTTTTCTCATTCCACCTGCACTCAGAGCTAAATGAATGAACACTGTGTCTCAGCTCATAGTAATAAATGTGAAAGCGCACACAATCAATGCCAGTGAATGCATTCCAAGAAATTTTAGAACTCCAAGCTTTGTGTGAGAATCAAAGTGGCTGTTCCTCATTTGTTTTTTTGTCTAATGGTTGTGAGACGATCATGAAACTTACCAAAAATAAAAAATGGTATCTAACCATATTAATACTTTTGTTTCTATCTGCCCACACTTTTGAGAGATGCTGTATGTCTGTGAGATTTCTGCCTTTGTTCCAGTTTAACGCAGGTGAATCGAATTTTGTTTGCGGTGCTCACAGCCTCGGCCATATCTACTTAATCTTTCCACAATCAATTTTTTGTTTTTATCTGTCTACAGAACTGTTCTTCATGCTCAGCTGTGTCTCCTGGCTGTCGCCAAAATACATATTCCTGTTATTTTCCATTACCGTAATAAGCAAATAAAAAATAGCAAAAATCCACCTGGAGGTGGAGTTGGAGGTAGATATCTTGAACATGGAACAAACCAAACCAAGACTATCAGCGCAATCTGTTTTGTTATAATTTGTGTTAACCAAACCTTTGAGAAAAAAACAACTGTTTCCTTACAATTGTCTGTTTCTTAGTCGCACCATGTGTAATCAGAGGATGATTGATGGGTCTGTTTTTAGACTCCCTTCCTCATTGAGTCTGATTAGAATTCGAGGTTCGGGGGGACCGTAAACACAAGCAGGCGCTGACGTGCAAGCCGAAAACTCTGGCACGCGCCTCATGCCTCCGGCGACAAGATGTTTGTCACTGCAGCTGCTGCTGCTGTTGTTGCTGCGTGCTTGCTCATCTCTCTCCTCCCTCCCACAATCTCTCTCGTCCGAGTCAGCTCTGTGACAGCTACCATTCTCTTGTGTGTGTGTGTGTGCGTGTGTGTTTTTTTTTTCCTTCCTTGTGGTATTATAGTCCAGGACCACCGTCAGCGTCCCTTGGTACTGGTCTAAAACCTCTGGCACTGTTTGGAGACTTCTTACTCTTTCCTCAGTGTGACAGGAACTCCCACTGAAGGCAGTGTCTCCTGGAGAAGCTCACAAAGATGTATGGAGGTTAATGTACTGTTGGACATGCTGCTGTAGGATGGGGGAGGTGGGGTCAGACGGGAAGTGGAAGGGGCAGCGACAACAACAGTTTGGGGAGAAGAGATGGAGATGTTCTGGGGGAGTGACAGATCCAAAAATCGGAGGAGAGAGAGGAAAGAGAGGTAATGACTGGGAGGGGTGGTGACAGGAGGTGAAGTGGAAAGGAAAGATGCGGAGATGTTGGGAAAAACTGACAGATGCAGCGATGGAATGGGAAATGCAAGGAGAGAGATGAGTGGTTAGAGGCGAGGGGTTAGTGAGTTTCTCTCTGCATTTGGATGCAGAATGAGGCTGGTGGTGCCGCTGCTGCAGGAGGAGGAGGAGGAGCGGAGCTGGGTGGATGAACATGGAAAAGCTTTCACTAAGTCTGGGCTCCCCACCCCCAGAACCCTGGGAGCTTTTAAAGGCCTCCCCTGGGACTCCAGCACTTCTGCTGCCGCGGCGGCGGCAGACTGACGGCCTGTCATAAGACACCAAACAGGAGCTCTCCGAGGCAGCGCGGATGCACGCGCACGCCTCTGATCATGCACACACACATTTACGTATCAGAAGACGCTAACAGCCTGTGAATTGTCGACCTGACGCCCCTCTCAGATAGCTGATTTTCAGCATGTGGAGGTGTGCATATGCGTACTATCCCGGTTACATTTGCGACTGAGTATGATGAGTAACTGAGGATGTGGATGTACGTGAATGTGCCATCTCTCTGTGTGCCTGTGGTCTTTTTTTGTGACTGTGCGTGTGGTTGCTGACTTGTCGTTACCATTCAGGGGGAAATGGATGGGGAGGGACAGGGGACATGCATTGTTGACAGACAGACACCGGCTCGCAGAGAACTCTGACACATCATGAATAATGCAGGATACAGCTGTGGCAGGGCACACACACTTCAGTCATGGATATAAATGTACGCTGGGCCAGCCATGTAATGGGTGCCCTGAACATGCAGCATAGTCAATGTTGTAGCCTCAGGCTAGCACTTTGCATTATATGGCGCGGGTGACAGATGGGCAAATGCTGGAATGTTCCGTTTATATTTCAGCAAAATGGACGTCCATTTTCTTCCTTGGAAAAATTTAGAGTAAAAAGTGCAACAATAGGACGTTTCAGAGTTCAAACGAAATGCCTTTTAAAGCCTCTGATGTTTTTTTTTTATTTAAGGCCCTTAAATTCCACACCTTAGATGTCTGCTGCAAAACGTAAGCTCACTTGAAACAATGGGGAGGTCATTATTTTGTGTGATTGATCACATTCCTGTAGGTGCAGCTACTTCCTTATTTGCTGTATTTATTGTGCATTTCACACAATTTTTCAACGTAAATTTGATCTTAAGACTATTTTTTGAGAGCACTTAAGAGCACTAACAAATGAAAAGCTTTTTACTTTGGCTGTCTTCATGTAAACCATAGTAGATACCATTAGGTACATTAAATAGAAACCATAAATGAGAAAAAAAATGCAAAAGAGAACTCGTAATCATTGATATGAAAGCATAGCATATGTGAAGACAACAATCAGAGCTTCCAGTTTGCAGCATTTTGTATGGTAAATGTTACTGAGTAGAGATGTAAGAAAAATCTTGTGGTCCTCAACAAAAACAAAGTTGCACTTAAGCCCAAATTGAGCTTCCAATTGTACATCTAATTTAAAAGAAAACACAGGCCACCGATACACAAGAATAAAAGGACAATTTCCAAATGGAAAACAAAAACACAGGGAAAAGTGCCACTTCCGCAAGATGAGATTAATATAATATTGAAGGCATAAGTGAGCAAAGCGCCCCCTCCTTTTAAGGTTGCTCTGAATATAAGGATAAAATATAAGTACTATATAATAGGTTGGAGTGGCCAAAATCCATAGTCTGTCATTGTGAGGGTTGAATATCATCGCCCTGGGTACCTTTGCATAACCTCTGAGTAAGAGAATATTACTGGAAATTGGCAGATATGTTCATGTGCACTTCATGGTCATCTGATTAAATCGATGATCTTGTGAATATTTCCTTGAAGAGAGGGTTAAAGAAATCCTTCTTATCCCTTCCATTTCCCTTAGCCTATGGCCCATATATATGCTTTGCTTATTTATTGTTTGCATTTAAAGCACTTCACTCCCATTGCAAAAAGCATATTATACACAGAAATTACCACAGTGGTCTTGACAAAAGACAAAAATCATTAAATGCAATAAAAAAACCACAAAATGTAAATTTACATGGTTGCAATTCCATCTTATCGTGCTCAGTCTTCTTTAGATAAGATGGCAGGAGGAACTTGTAAAGTATAAGAGCACATTTACCGATAACGCTTTTAGGATACAAGGAAGAACATCCATAACAAGGGCTTTATGATCGTCTTAGCTTTAATATGCTTTTAGGAAACGGGGCGGGGAACTGTAAAGACTTCTGTCCTTGCGGGAAATAATTGGACGTGACGTCTGTGAACATCCTCTTCCCTGTTTGGCTCTCGGACGCATGTTTGTTGACTGAATTGCTGAACTGCTCCTACGCGATGAATGGGGAGGTAGCCTTTGTGTTTTCCTTATTTTCAGCTCATTAGCTCCTCCTTTCAACTCCCTGTAAGCTTTTCTGAATGCCTGTCCACTAGTTAGGATTTTCTGTCACCATGCTGTCACTCCTGTAACTAATGACCATCTCTGCTGTCCTTGGCTGGCCTCTTAGCATGGAGATGCTGTGGGCTGATGGAAGGGGGAGAGCATTTGATCAGATGTTGCTGATGGACACCTCTCCCTTTCATCTTTCAATTCATCTGCAGTCTCAGTCTCGAGCACTTTTAATCAGCGGCGCCGAATCACACGGAGGGCAGTTTAGCATCAACAGCGTTCTTTAAGGACAAGGGGAAAACGATAAAATATTTTTATATTTAGCGTTAATGATGCAATTTAGACTTGTGACTCCCACACACTCCTGGAGGGTTATGTTCAAGAGGCGCCGTCAGGGAGCCCTGGTGCATTACACCTACACTGTAAATTGATGTTTTATTGGTAGGCAAAACTCTCATTTTCTCAAGTCATGATCATTTACCAGCGCGCTTCGTCTTCAGAAGTGATGCGCTCATAAAAAAGACGTTATGTTTATGTGAGTGAAATGGCGCCATCTTCATCAGCGCTTCGATTCTCTTCGATTCTTTGTTCGAGGGCTACCAAAGAAAGTTTGCTATGCTCTAGCTTATGGGGAAAGAAGGGGGAGAAGTAAAGGGAAAAGGGAAGCTAAAATTTCATGATTTATAATGAGGTATAAAAATGGAAGTGGGAAAAATAGCAATGAGGAGGAGGAAGAGGAGGAAGATGGGAGGAGACATCTTGATGGCCAGTGAGTTCATGAGGAAACTTCGAAGGCAGTGAGAGAGAGTGTGAAGCCTGGAGGTCACGCCGGCATATTGACGAGGACAGAGAGCTGAAAAGAGCCAGACAAACAATTTGTTCCCTCAGACCTCATTTACATTGATGTCGGGCTCCAGGAAGCTTGTCAGTTTTAGACAGTAAGACAAAAACTCAGAAGGCTGAAAGACAGATACACCAGTAAACAGAAAGTCCCAGAAGCAGGAAGACAGATAGCAAATTGAGATGTTCAGGCAAATATGAAGAGGGAAATTAACAGTTGATAATTTTGGGCGACATGTGCATTGAAAACAGGCCTGTTTGGGTTAAATTACACCGTTGCTGTCAGTTGTTGATGCTTCACTCTCGTGTAATGCTAAATAGCCAGTGCATCTAATACGATAGCAGGCAAGAAAAAAAAACAAAACATCACAACCTCATCATAGTTGAAATCTCCCCTGGGCACCTCCCACCTGACACTCAGGCACAGGTAGTGAATATTTTAAACTGTATTAATTTTTTCACTCTTTGACAGCTCCCATGATGCATCGATGCAGCGCTCCCTCTCGCGCTCCTTCACTCCTTTGCTCCGCGATTTTACCCACAAGCCCTGGGGGGGGGGCTGCGACTGTTTAAGCTCAAGCGGCTTGTTTAAGCACAATGATTATGTATTCATTATTTATTTAGAGACGGCCTTCAAAGCACCTCACTCCATCACCCATAATTAGTGTGTCTTAATTAGACCCTGCTAATGGCCGGAACTGTCGTTTAGCTGAGCACAACCTGCTGCTTCTACCTAAATGACACATCTCCCTGGGATAGCTCGCTGCTGTAGCTGCTGCAGTGCAGCGATCTGCAGCGCGCTCTGGACAGCCACACTGTTTTAGAGGACAACGGACCTTAAATCACATGCTTTTTCATCTGTTGCAGCATTTTTGTAATTCAAAAGTGGAAACTGATAGAACTGTCTACCGCACAGAGTGTCGTTGTTTCTCAGGAAACATTTTTGTTTATATCCTTTGAGGGAGAGGCAGGAGTCAATCCTTGCTGACATTGGGCGAGGGTGGGCTATGCTCTGGACAGGTTGTTAGTCTATTACAGCACTCACACATTGACGAACCACCATCCGCACTCAGAATTAACTCATAACCTGCAGGTCTTTGGACAGTGGGAGGAAGCTGGGTGCAGGCGAGCATGCAAACTGCACACTCAGAGATGCAGTTATGAAAGCATCAACTGCTATTACTTAAACTTATATAAAAAATCCTTCTGAAATAAACTATTGCATGGGTTTTAACTGCAAACCCTGACAATTTAATCTCACTTGTACTTTAGCGGGTGGAGGAGTTTCACAGCTATAGGTAAGTGATACAAAGCGAGTGCATTCTGTGTGCGCTCGCAGCTACCGATTGTTCGCTGGGCTTGTTTCCAATTTACCATGATTGCTCATCCACTCTCCCATTCAAGTGCTTGCAGATATGGATTTGCGTTACAGTGTCTGTTTCATCTTCGGGAACCCAGTGTGTAACTCAATTTGCCTCGGGTTTCATGATGATTGATTGATTGTTTGAGCTCACTCTTTCTCTTAATGAAGACTGAGGACCAGTGACAATCGCTCAATTGCTTACTTGAGTGTACATAAAAGAGCAGTGATCCACAATCCATATTTTACCTTATCACCGTGTCCTGTACGCGCCAATGAAAGATTTGTAAACACTGTTATCGGCGCAAAGGTTCCGCAGCCTTTTCTAAGCCTCCATCCTAAACGTGATCTGACACGACAAATTCAGCTCATTTTAAAATCCACTTATGTTCAAATGGCATCTGACTGAGGAGCTGGAGAAAAGGATCAGATGAGATCCAGAGATGTTTATGAATAATCCCTTGTGTAGCCTATCAGGATTATCAGGTAGACCTCAGTGGAAATGGAAATCAGTTCGAATTAGGTCACTGTACGGGTGAATGTACATGTGGCAGCAGCAGAATCTGGTCCCCCCACCCCACCCCCCGGGGATATCTGTCACTCAAAGAAGGGAAAAGATGTGTGGGAGGGAAGAATCAGTGGAGGAGGGTAGGAAAGAAGGAATGGGTCAAAGCGCAGAACTGTGCCTGTCCAGGATCAAAATAGGCGGCGGGAACAATGTGAAGAGGTGGGAGGGAGGAGGGACAATGAAAGGGTGGGACGAAGAAGAAGAGGGCAGAGTAGACTAAACTCTAAACTCTGCCTTTTTCGGCTCAAAGAGAGTGCAAGCTGCAGGGATGAAAGAAGGTGATGATGAGGGCATCTCTGGGTTTTTTCACCTCAGCCTCGAGACACAGATAGACAGGTGAATGGAAAAAGGAACACATGGAGAGGTGAAGGCAGAGGATAAAGAAAGAAAGAGACAAGGGGGAGGGGGGTGTTCATGGCAGAGTGGCGTAACAAGCCCAGGATGGTGCAGAGGAAAGACCATCGGCTTGTTCTTTTACTTTGTCTTCCGAGAGCTGCCTTAATAGAGCCCTTGTTTCCAGGCTGCCACTCAGGATAACGAGTAGGATAACTGCAGCCTATCCCGTCGTCTCTTTCTTCTCGTTCACTTCTTTCTTCTTCTCCTCCTCTTCCTGCTTCTTTCTCCTTCACCTCTTCCTCCTCTTTCCTATTATGCCTGTTCTCCTCCATCCTCATCCTCCTCTCTTTGCGTAGGTATTTCTTTGTCAGCTACCATGTCTTTCAGTCAGCGAGAAAACTCCAAAATAACTGCTTTTCCATGGCCTTGACCTCTCTCTGAAAGATAGACACAATGATTTTTTTTTATTTTTTGGAAAAACATGACATGATTTAGCAAGAGACCATCCACATCTATGATTCAAAAAAGGCAAAAGCCTCATGATTTAATAGAGCTTTTAAGCAGCCCCCCCGGTTGCAATTGTTGATGAATTAATTACAAAGATCTCTGTCATTCATGCAGGATGATAAAAGGGAGGGGGAGAATTTTTCAAGCATGTTGTAGCTTTGCTGCACATCGCATGTTCAATCTTTTTCAGTCCAAGGTGCGACAACGGTGAGTTTCAGCACTGAAATGCAGCAGCGCTTTAAATGTTGGCCTGACAGCGGGCTGACAAGCGCAGTGCCGTAATTGTAGCTGGCAGGTTTGGCTCAGATAAAAAAGAAAACGACAACGACTTTTTGTTGAGGGTGTAACCCTCTGTTGTTGTAGCCAGACAGTTGAGCTTTTAAAACGTCTGAATGGAACTGGCTCAAAATAACTCATTTACATATTTTTAGACTTGCTTCACCATCAGTGTCTGTTATAAATAGTATCTGACTGCTCGGTTGTACTTGGAACAGTTTGGTGCAGCCTTATTGGGGAGAAGAGGGTGATTCAGACTAATTCGGCTTGATTTTTTTAACATACTGCCAAGACATCTTGTGCAGCTTTTCCCCTTAAAAGCTCTCTGTGCTTTTATCATGCTGAAATTCACAGGCAACAAAGAGCATTGGATATTTCTCCTCAGGAGTGGGGAGAATGTATATTAATTTTCAAAGATAGGCTAGTTATAGCGTTTGCTGCAGACTCATGATTCTTAAGCAGTGTCCTTTTAACCCAGCATCACTGTCTTAAGGGGGGAAAAGGAGGTGCTCTGCTCTCGCCAAACTAATGTAATTAGTGAAATGAGAGCTTTAGCTTTAAAGCCTGCCACATAAAGGGAGAGAGCTTTCTGAATCTGACCACTTGAAAAAAATGAGTATGCTGAAGTTTTTTCTTCTTTTTTTTAGCAAACCTGGAGATGACTCAGACAAATGCGGATAATTTTTAAATAGATAAGGGCCTAATCTGCGGGACATTTGATCAGCGGTTAATCTGCTGCAGAAATTCTATTAAAAGGCTGAGGGCTCATTAGCCAATAGATCTTAATCCCATTACTGCCTGGGCGGTGGGGGACCATGAGCCCGTCTGCCTGTCGCTCTGTGGGGGGATACTGTTGCAGGCAGTCGTGGAGAAGGTCAGACACGGCACACTGCCATTTTCATAATGAGAGCAGAGCATCATGCATCATGCACAATCATAAAAAAGCCATCACTGGCTATGCAGACACATTTAATCATGGTGCATGTCTGGGCCTAACATATTTAGCCCTGCTGTGTAATAACAGGATTTATTTCCTCCCTCACGTGGGCCCGGCCCTTAGTTTAATTAAATATAAGCTGAAATATCAGAGTAATCTGTTTCTCTGTGCATATTCTGCTCATCATTGAAAATTGTATTGGATGGTTTGTGGTTGATGTTCATCGGGTTCATTTTTGCAGGGTTCCTTGTTGAAACAAGAGGGTCGAGCATCTGGCCTATTGTAAATAGAAGGGAAACAAGGAAACAAATAAAGATAGAGGGGGGTATAAAAAGAGAGGAGAAAGTCAGGGCATGTAGGCCAAGAGTTGTATTAAAGACAAGAGCTGAAGGAAGAGGCAGCGACAGGGATATTTCTGAGCGGAGGTCTGCGAAAACAAACATCAGCTCCTTCTGTTGACAGTCACCTAAAGGCTGTTGTAGGAGAAGCTTCTGCACACTGGACCTCACGGAGAACTCCTTATATACAAGCAAAGTTTAATGAAAGGTGTGATCAGTGTTGATCCATTCACCTGCATGTGCTGGGGGAACAGACGGTATATGATTTTTTCTGGCATTTCAAAATACAATACCATCACATGCTCTGGCTTCTAAGAATAGGCTTGTTATATTAGATTCATTCATTCCCTGCTATCTTTTATTGATACAGATGTCCTTCTCTGGCTATGCAACTGTGCTTGATCAATAAGGCCTGTGGACCAGATTCACTCAAAGGCTAGACACGTTGTTTTATCAATTATGAATCAGCCAGTGTTGAAAATGCCTACCAGGCAAGAATGGAGCTCGATAGCCCATTCACTGTAAAGAGTGTGTTTTGAAACCATCAGGATACCGAGTATATATGGTTCTCTTCTTTTTCTTTTTCTTTTTTATTTACTTCTTCTTCTCCTCTCCTGTCTCCTCTCCCCTTCCTCTCCTCTTCCTCTTCTCTTCAGATATTGATGAGTGTGCAGATGGCTTTGTCGAGTGTGATAGTAAATCCACTTGTGTCAACTTGCCCGGCTGGTACCACTGTGAGTGCCGCGATGGCTACCATGACAACGGCTTGTTTTCCGCCAATGGGGAATCATGTGTAGGTGAGTGGCCCAATTTTGCTTTCTTCATACAGAAATGTAAAATACACTGTGAATAAAAGTTTGAATTTTACACTTTGTAAACTTTGATATGTCAAGGGAATCAAAATTCTATCATTTGAGGCCAAATGTGACTTTTGAAGTTGTGATGCCACTTGGATCTGAAATCTGCTCAGCATGGTATGAAACTTCCTTTTTAATACTTTTTTCCCTCAGAGTTCTTTCACTCTGGTTTAAACTTCGGATTAATTCCTTTTAGCGCTGCAAGAATATGACCTTTTTTGCATCTTACAGCTCCACATTGTCCCATTAATGGAAAACGCCCCATTAATTTTCCATTGAATGGCTTTTAATTTTATAACCCAGTCTCTCATCATAGCTTGAAGGGTTTTCTCTTTGATTTCAGGCTTCAGAATTGGGAGATTGAAGTTAGAGAAGCAAGCGGTGAAGACAGTGCCTTTTAATTAATCTAAACTTTTTCAAAGCATGTGAATCGTGCATCAATGTTTTGTTACGCTGGCGATCTAGTGGTATGATTGTATAGGTATGTCATTATCAGTGTGTTTTCTTCCCAAAATGTCAGATTTCTTTCTGCAGCCTGTTCATTTTCTGGAACATTCTCTCTGATGCAGACCGTCAGGAGACATGTCAGCTGTCAAAATGGAAACCCTCAATCTACAGAAACATCGAAGCATTGCCCGTAACAGTAGTGCTAGCGCTGCTCCACTTGTTGACCCCATCTTGGCTGTCAGTTTGAGTTGATAGAGGCAGCAGGGAGAAAGTAAAAAGAAAAAAAGCACATTAAAGGCTCTCAAAAAACCAAACCTGCCTGCATCCCACAAAACTAAGTTATAATTTTAACAATAGTGGAATTTTTTGCTAAATTACAGTTGTGTACAGTTGTGTACAGTTGGGGTTTTGTACACTTGCATTTGAAGCTCTGACACTGTTGTGTTGAGCAACTTAGTGGGTGCAGAGAGCAGGCTGGCGTTTTGTTCATCTCATCGATAATACATGTTGAATTTGTGCCCATATTGCGGCAGGGTAGGCTCTTTTATCTCGTCTGGCTGTTATTAAAGCGACGTTACCAGGCTTGCAGGGGGAGAAAAAAACCCACAAGTCCTGCACCAACTGTGTTATCTGGACAGAGCATATGCATGATGTCTTCTCTTTTTGTGCTCTCCGCAGACATTAATGAATGCAAGACGGGGAGGAACACCTGTGCCAACGACACAGTGTGCTTCAACCTGGAGGGAGGCTACGACTGCCGGTGCCCCCACGGGCACAACTGCACCGGCGACTGTATCCATGACAACAAGGTCAAGCACAGTGGGCAGATCTGGGTGCTGGACAGCGATAGGTGCTCTGTGTGCTCCTGTCAGGTAAGAAACAGAGGGGAGACGGACACAGAGGACACAGGAACAAAGGAGGCTGAGAGAGAAATACAAAGACAGACAGGAAGTAACAAGTAGAGGTGGATGGGTTAGTCGAAAGAGCCAGAGCCAGAGAACTGTAAAAGATCAATAAAAAAATAAATATATATACAGTGAAGCAATGACTTTAACTCCCTTTGTCTCTGTGTGTTGCTGCATGCAAACCTAGCTAGTCTAGAATTTAATGTTTTCTCCTTTTGGTTATTCTATCTCTCTATTTAAGCATCTTCCCTTTGAACGATTCCATCACCCACAGGGCCAATCAACAGCAAATGTTAACCTTGTCTTGTCCTGTAAACACAGTGCTCCTCTTTAAGCAATCACTGACATTTTGAAAAATACTGAAGCACAGTGGTGCAACGGATGACCTCTTCTCTGGAAAAAACTGAATTGCAGTCCTGATGCATGGTTAAATAGATGGTATAACTGTGTGTCGTGAAAGCTGCGCTTAATGAACCTGTTTATATTTACAATGAGTCCATTGAGTATTTGCAGTGATACACCCACAGAAAATTATTTTATTGCTTCTAAACACACTATGGTACAGTATCTGTCCAGTGCAACCAAACAGCAGACAGACAAAGTAGCATGTAGCAGAGCTAAAACAGAGCTAAAAATGCACCAACACAATGTTGCTGTGGGTGAGCAGGATCTGTGAATAGGAAACGGTTAAAGAACAAGTTCACCATATAAACATTACCAGTTGATAATATGTTTAGGCAAACATTTTATTACAAATGCAAGAATAATTCATCAGCCTTGCTTGAACTTTTTTTTTTTTGGCTTTGTGGCTTTGTGGTCAGCAAGCTTGCTCGCCCACTGTGCCTAGCTAGTTAAGTTGCCTGTGAGCTAGCTTCTGCTAATGCCTGTAACATCCATGAAACATTAGGGAATTTTGCTTTGCCAGTTTCCTTCCACAATGGGGCTCTGAAAATCCACCGCTATATAACATATATGACACACAAGGGAACATATAAAAACACACAGTAGGGGGCAAGTACAGCCTAGATATTATAATTCAAATCCAAGATCCAACAGGAAAGACTAGCCTAGTTTTCACTCTTATCTTTTTTTAATACAACAGATGTGTAGAATACAAGAAGCATGGAAAGATTAGATGCAGACGGAAGCACTGGTACAATAAACCCTGATGAGACAGTGACAGTGATGCCATTGTGATGAGCTATGTAAGCTCATGAGCTATATGTATGGTTTTTAAAGGTCTACCGGAGTGACTCAAGCTTTTGAAGGTGTCGTTTTGATTGATTTCTGTCATCAAAGTGACAAGGCCTCAGGGAACAGTTGGTCTGGATGGAAAACTCATTCCATCATCCCAAACGCATTTTACCTTCTATGATTATCAGGTCACGGACTAGTCATACTTTCCATTTCAGTGTTTCACTCAACCTAATGCCAAGTGTCTGGCAGTAGTGGAAGGTGATTATAGTGGATTAGTGTCGGTATAGTGAATGATCAAGCAGCAAATTATTCATTTGATTACAAAGGACCAGGGCAGAAATGAGTCCCTAATTAAATGAGTCATATTAATTGATTTGAGAGATTGAAGGGCTGCCTATCAAAATTAGATGCACTGAGCGGTTGAAGGAACAGAGGAGTAAACATGTTATTGTTTTGGAGGTGGGCGGACACAGCTGGATATTAGATTGAGAGCTGCACATAAGTGACAGGGGAAACCAAGGTCAAACATCAAAGAAATGACAAAGACTGGGTTGTGTCCAAACTGACGTCATGCCAAATGCAAATAGTTCATTGTTCCAGTCTGCCTTTGAGCACCAGATGGGTGGGGTTCACTGCCTAGCTGCGTGTGTCAGCAGGGTCGCTAATTTTGAAAACATTTTCAAAAATGAAAATACATTTGATTAATTGGATGGTAAAGATAACAGTTAACAGAAACTCCAGGTATCGCCGCAGGTTGTGGGCACTGAAGGCACTGAGGCGGCAATAAAGGAAAAACTAAGCAGATTTGAATTTTTAGTTGACATGCATTTTGTAAATATTTGTTTTCATAAATACTGAGATTACTATTGCTCCATTTTAGGTCATTATCTGTAGTTGGCTCCAAGTATGACATAGATTTCTTTAAATTTCGTATTATTTCATACTATTTATTAATTTATTTTTTTAACTGTAATTTCACCCGGAAAGCCTTAAAAAATTTTCCTGGCTAAAAAAGCAATTTGAGAATTGAGATAAAATCAACCTGTAGAACCTGTTCCTATCTTCATTTTCTTGCCCACTGTATAAGGGATCCATAGCGTTGTGTCTGCATTAACCACTTATCAAAATTGGTGCTGATTAAGCGTTTCATGTGTCTGCCCAGTATTGTGTCTGAAATAAACATTACTGCATCTTTTCCTTTATGGCTGAGACAGTTACTCATAAAAGTGGCAACACCAGATGTGAGTAGGAGAGAAATACAGTATGTGACAAAGGTAATGAGTTGAACCCGCAGCAGCTCTCATACGTGCAAGCCAACTTAAATCACTGAGACAGCAAAGTAACACTTCTTCAAACGCCGCGCTGGTGAATAGGAACTCCTGAAGAAACTGCTCTTCCTCAGCACTCAGACAATATATCTCAGTTTGGTGCGTCCTTTTCTGTAGTTCAAGATTAGACCCAATCACCATAAAACATGGCTTCTAAGGAGCTGCAAGAGATTGGCTATGTAGCTTTTATTAGAATATTTACAATCCACATACATATTTAATGCCTTCATTAAACTGGTGGCCTTACCTATGCATGCATGTATGTGTGTGCCTGTGCGCAGTTCTGTGTTCACTGGATAATGTTCACTGTTGCTGATGCGATACATGTCCTCACGCTCTACGCTCAGGCCGGCCAAGTCATGTGCCGCCGGATGGTGTGCGACTGTGACAATCCCAACGCCGACCTGTTCTGCTGCCCCGAGTGCGACCCTCGACTGAGCAGCCAGTGTCTGCACCAGAACGGCCTGCTCACCTACGGCAGCGGGGACACATGGGTGGAGAACTGCCAGCAGTGCCAGTGCCTGGTGAGTAGGAATGCCCCCCCCCCCACACACACACACACACACACACATTTATGACATTTACATCACAGAAATTTAGTCAGTGCCTTTTATCCAGAGCCATATACGGCGAGAGTGAAATCACAAGCTTCATTGCTGTGCCACAGAGCCCACACAAAAAACTTAACAAATCTGCCAGTCTCCATGGAAATGTGCAAGAATGAGAGATGTACTTTGTAAAGAAAGTCAAGGAGAGAAGTTTTGTGGCCAGAGAGGAGGAGTGATTAAGAGGTGAATAGGAAGACTGCAAAGAGAGAGAAAATGAAGATTGGTTTTCATCTTGACAGAAGAAAGGGGAGGGAGTGATTAGTGAGATTTTAAAAGAATTCAAAGGACCTTCTGCACTGTTGTCTGCTGTGATGGAATTACTCCTTTTATTGAAGGATACTTCCAAGGTTAAGAGAACAGGAGAAAATCTGTGTGTCTCAGGACGGGGAGGGTGTAACAGTGTGCATCACATGGGTGTTTGCGACGTGAAGGTTGTATAGTGCAGTGCATGCCTTTGTTGATTGATGAGTATCAGCTGCATGTGTGTTCCTGTGGCTTCGAGTGTCCTCTACACGCAGTCCTATTCCTCATAGTAAATAAAATAATACTGTGTTCTCCACATGAATATTTCACAGTGAGATCTGTGCACCGTCTCCCTTTGTGTTCACATCTTCTGCCGCATCGACCTTTTCCAGAGTTTACATGACGACGGTGCGTCTGCTGTTCGAACACCGAGGGGGAGCGTTTCATGAGTGTTTACCAATCAACCTGGCAAAAGTGATAAATCCTTAAATGCAAATGTCATGCTTTACATGCTGCCCGGGTGCCTTGACTCGCCCACACTCGGCTGTAACACACACCCACACCCCTGTCACCCCTTCTGTTCAGTGACTTACAAATCATCTTCACTGTGGATCTCAGACAAGCACTTTACAACTCCTTTTTTCTTTTTTGTCTTTCCCCCTGGTCTTTGTTGCTTTTAAAGATCAGTCATACTTGTAGGTAATATAAGTTGGCTCTACTCTGACAGATTTATGGTCTGACTCGCAACAGCAATGCCATTTCTTTCCTCCCCTCCCACCACTGTAATGCTGTCCCGATGCCCGGACCTGAGGGCTGCTTCTTTGGATTTCTTACAGCACGCCATTATAGAAGAGCTTGAAAATCACTGCTCAGCTGAGAGGCAGCGGGGAAGCACAGTCGCTCAGAAATGGTTTCGCTCGGCTTCACTCTTGCTGAGGCTCTGCTCACTGTAGGCACTTGTATATGTTGACACAAGCAGACACAAATACATTTGGAGAACGCAGGCATGCCTGTCTCAGCAGCAGAGCACACACAAACACATGCGCAGTATACAAACACAAGTATGCACATATTATACACATGTACACTCACATGTACTCACGTCTAAGCATACTGGCACACCTTTCACCACTGCAACACACAGCTCTTCATACATTCATGAACACACAGACGTAAAATACACTGCAAAGGATGCACAGAGACATGCACGCAACACAAAAGGACCACCAGCCACCGCGTGCAGAGAGCGGCAGCTGAAAGGGCGAGGGAGAAGGCTGCCGCGCAATAGTGCACTGGGACTCCAGTGGCGTGACAGGGACGTGAAATGAACCTTGAATGCTGCTACACTTAGCAAAGCCATGGCTGTCCAGGCTCAGCAGGGGCCTTAAAATACACAGTGACAGCAGGCGGACGGGCAAAACACTCTCCCAAGACCAAGATGTGAATCCTTTCTCTGCTACCTGTGCAATTATTGGAAATCAAGTGTGGCCTTTGCAGACTGTGCACACACAGGCCACTTGTAATCTTCTATCCTGTTAAATCACCAGAAGATCAAAGAAGCATTGAGTTCCTTCGCCATAGGATGTGCTTTAGGTCAAGGAGCATAAAAGAAGGAGCACGACAGTTGCAGGTTAATTCCTGGGCAAAGATAAATGTCACTAGATTTTAATATCCCGCAGGCATTTTGTAACATTCACTCTTATACACAGTGAATCCTTACATCTGTCTATATAAAGGCAAAGAGATTAAATTGCAGCGAGATACCACGGGCAGTGAATGCAAATCTGGATTAAAATACTAACCTTCTGAAATATCACAAAGAAACAAAGAGACCAGCATCAGTTTTACTTTGATCAAGTTTACACGCCACGCTGTTCTGTTTGAAAGGCAAATAAAAGCTGATTGTGTAGCATATCTCTTTCTCCTTTTGTGATCATAGGCCACATCTGCATAAACAGACAAAGACGACAGCGTCCCTTATCGCAGTGTGGGACGGATACCTGAGGCTGCGTTCAATCCCTCCCTCTGGCTACAGGCAAAGATTTCCCACTTCAAATGTTTACGCGCTACACACAGGCAGGGAGTGGGCATTAGCACTGTGTGAACCTGTGCTTTATAACCAGGCTAATTTACAACAACATTTCTGAAATGCTGAGCCAGACAATTTTCAGTGATATTAAATATCCCCAGTGGGACACTTGCATCAAACCTCTTGTAACTTTATGTGTGTGCGTGTCTTTTGTATCTCTTTGTGTTTAAACATATAAGGTCTGAGCTCGTATTTCATTTCCCCAATCAGGTGCCCAGCAGAAACACTCACAGATGACACTGTGAGCAGAAGTGGGTCAAGGCCTGAATGATATAGTGTGCAGTGGGTAGGATGTGTAATGTTGGCCAAAATATATACGACCTGTTTTCTCAGGCCAGTAGAAAATGGCAGCAAGAGAAATCCAATAAGGCTTCCTGTGCAGAAAGTTTGCTGTGAGATTAATATAGGAGCAACAATAAAAGAGGGGGAGGACTAGAACAAGTCAATTAAAAAGCTGGAGCATTTACCCCAACCGTGTGGGAAAAAATGCTGACTGCTTTGGAAGATTGCTCTGCTCATCTGTATTTTCTAGGTACCTTAACAACTTTTTTTTCATCAACTGGAGACGCTCCCTCTAGCATGCAAATACAAAGCATCAGGAGAAATGTGTGTGCGTACATGTGAGATTATTTCTGAGCTTTGTCTCCGTCTCTCTCGCTTTCTATCTGTCCATCTCAAATCCTCTCTCCCTCTGCACCTTCGCAGCAGGGGCAGGTGGACTGCTGGCCCCTGCCATGCCCGCCAGTGGACTGTGAGTTTACTGTGGTGCCGGAGGGAGAGTGCTGTCCCCGCTGTGTCACCGATCCCTGCCAGGCCGACACCATCCGCAACGACATCACCAAGACGTGCACGGACGAGCACAACATCTCGCGCTTCAGCGGCTCCTCCTGGATTAAACATGGCACCGAGTGCACCCTGTGCCAGTGCAAGGTAAGGCGCCAGCCCCCGCCAACAGACCCTGAGACAGCAAGTTATTGTTCGTCCACTTCTGGGCATACTAGACACCAAAGAGAAATTGTCTGGAAATTGAGAACCCTTAGTGTTTTTCAGAAAAAGCGAAAGTACTGTGGTCCAAACTTTACATTGTGGTGGCAGTTTGTGCATCTGCTACACCTCATTGTTGTATTTATTCCACATGGTGATGAATATGTCTGCCACTGTTGATGTAGATGATTCTGATTTGCCCACAGAGAAGACACATTTCACCAAATTTAATAATGGTGGTAGAAGCAAAAGTTGTACAAAGACATGTAATGTAAAAGAGCTTAATGAGACAAGTAACCATGCAATATATTTTAAAAAGTAAAACACACAGTTCCACCTGATGGTGACAGAAATCATAAGTATGCGACAGCTGCTGTCATGGATGTTCTGTTGCTGTTCTTTTTTAAAGCATTTGTTTGATGTTTTGGGAAATGCACCTACTGCTTTTTTGCAGCTGTTCACGTTCTGTTTGCTAAATATGAAGCTACAGCCAGCAGCGGGTTATCTTAGCTTAGCATAGACACTGGAAACAGGGGGAAACAGCTACCAGGCAATAACAGCAGCTCTTAAGATCACTCTTGTACAAATGATGTTTCTTTTTATATTCGTACAAAAAACCCAACTGTGAAAATGACCGGAGATCTAAATACCTGAAGTCTCCGCTTGTTGCCTGGTAACCCCACGGTGATGACAAGACAGCTGCTTTCAGTCGTTACGCTAAGCCGCGTTAGCCGGGTGCTGGTTGTAATTCCATATTTTACGGATATTAAGGTGGTATCATTCTTTTCATCTCATTCTAAGGCATAAGGCAATAAGCACATTTCCCACAATGTTGAAATATTCCTTTCCTTTAAATAAAGATTAACTGAAACCTTGGTCCCAGAGTTACCTGCGCTCAGAAATACAATATCTGTTGGTCCCCCCATCTCCTGGCCTCTGGTTCGGCCATGGTAGGGAACCGCAGTCTGTTCTGAGGTTGGTGAATTTAGCACATGCAGAGTGCTGCGCATGCAAGCCTTCAGGCATCCAGGGAATTTATCAGCCCCCCTAAGTTTGAAGCGGAAAGACAGTTCACATTTGTATTCTCAGTAGAATATTGCCACCTTGGATCAGTTGGTACCAAAATGATGCCCACAGGAATCCTAAATGCCAAACTGAGTCTATACACTGCAGTACTGCCTCTACCTGAAAATATTATCTGCTGAGCTTCAGAAAGGGTTTGGCCCCGCGGGTAAGGTGTGACGACAATTCTCTCACGGCTTTCTCTACCTTCTTTCCTTTTCATTTCCAGAATGGACACATCTGTTGCTCAGTGGACCCCATGTGCCTTTAGTCCTGGCAGATCTGAAGGCACCTGTACAGTGTTCTCCATGTAAAAAGAAAAAAAAAAAGTAACGCCACCCCTATGTCTCTTCACCATGCTCCTCACAGGCGTGGGTCAGAAAGTGTTTGCATTGTTGGTATTTGATTTAGCCTGCTAAACCAGATGGATGGGGTTACTAATTAGGATAATTCACATAATTGTCACATTGTCAGATACAGACAATTGTACAAAATTAACCTTCAGGTACTTTCCGCTGATTTCTTATACTATATTCTACATGGTGAACTCCACCTGTCTGGTACCTCATTAAAAGCATTTTTGCAAATACTCTGTGACCCACATCTGCTTCCTCAACTCCTCTTTATACCAAATGCAAACCTATGTCATACCAAACAGGTGATGGACTACAGTTTCCTCAAACCCACTCTCTTTGTTCCACCTCACCTCTTAAGTGTGAACCTTTAAGGATCACCGTTCCCCTGCTCCGAACCATTGCTACATGAAGCTGTAAAATATTACTGTTACTGGCATGACTGTAATTGATGTCCAAACATTTTTGCTGATTTCTAAATTCTCAATGATGATGATACCTTAGATAGAGTACAGGCTGTTAGCTTAAGGTTTCGTTGCCACATTTATGAGTCGTCTATATTATGTGGTGCTTTGTAGCATTTTGTTCCATTTCTCTTTTTTGTAATTTTTTTCCCAAGCTTGTTATTGTGTAATAGTGAAATAAAGTATTTCCATTTACATTTAATTCTTGTTTTTGGCTTATCTAGTAGTATAATTTATTTGTATTCATTGTGTTTACTTAAATGCATATGAATATTTGGTAATGTCGTCTTAAATATTCCTTTCATCATATTCATGGTACCACTTTTTCCAGGCACTCTTCGTTAAGAGTTACCCAGTGTTTATTCTTTCTGTTAGGTAATGACATTTGTCAGTTTTTACAGCAAACTATATTATGCCAAAAATGTCACAGTATTCCATGACATAAAACCAGAAAAAAACAGAAAAAAATTTAAGTATAGTATGTATTAAAAAACAAAAGTCATAGTATAGTATGCCATGAAATCACAAAAACACATCATAGTATGCCATAAAAACACGAAAGGTCATCGTATAGTTTGTCAAAAAGTGTAACTAAATTGTCTCAGTATAGTGTTTTGTAAAAACAACATATAGCATATTAAGACAAAAACCATTGTAAAAAAATGTTTGTACAGAATTTTTGTACAGTAAGACATAAAGACATCATGAAAACAAACACAACTGATTACATGACCGCCTTGGTGGATGTAATAAACCAATAAGAAACTAATAGTAACGGCATTTCTGGGTCTCATTTATGAGTGTCAGTGATCAGTACTTGTAGCAATGTACCATCATTTTGTTCAAATGTGGCCCCTTGTGGTGAACACACTTCAACATCCGGATATTCGGATGCAGTGCAATGACTCTCTCAGTTGTAGCACACGTAGATTCCTCTCCTCCCCACTTTGTCCTGTGCCTCTGGAGATGGTAGTAATTTTTGTATCGCACAAGAGCACTTAAAGCTCCTAATATAATTATCTATCAGTTCACAGCCACAGACAAATGAGTTCAGCCTGGAGATGGCTTTATTTCCCTGTGGAGCGGTCTCTCTCGTACCAACTGATTCCCCGACTCTACCTCTCAGCTGCTTACATTAACAAACACAAAACGTAATAGGGCCCATTTATATTCCAACACACTCTCCGCCGCTCACTCGAGCTTTTTCTCTGCACTGCTCTCCAACCCCCCCAAAAAACTTTTTTACCTGAGGTTATCATGACTTCAAACTCATCCCTGAAACTCATCCCTGAGTTGAACGTTAGGATAGGGGACATGGGCAGTGGACAGTGGGCCGTTTGCAGCGGCCGCTTGTAGGGTTGGCGAGGGCACCATCTGGCCTGCTTTGGTCCAGTGGCTCCTCGCTGGTGGTGGCATGAAGCCAGTGGGCACACGAGTAGTGGTGGCACAGCAGGGCAGACTGGTCCTCCAGCTGGCTTCTAAATGTCCAATTTTCCATGGCAGTGCCGAACCCACTGCAACAGATGCTTGGACCCACAGGGAGTCCACTCTGCCTGTCCTATATTCACTGTTAATGAGCACACGTATCATTGCTATTGTGGCTAGTCAAGCAAGGCATCAAAAGAAATGTCAGTTTTACTTTAGAGGAGTGTTTGAGTTGATAAAATGCTTTAGCAAGCAATATTTTGTGCCGTTTTTTAAAACTATATTTTCAGTGATCTACTGTTCATAAATGGCTGTAATTGGTCTTCAAAATTCACTCTGCTGTTAAAGGGTCCTCTGTGGAGAGAGATTATCTCTCAAACATGCAATTACTCAAACTTATTCGTGTTCTGACCTGGCATTAACTGTCCGTGCAGTAAGCATAGGAAAATTGCATTGACATGAGCAATTCATGGAATGCCATAAATAAAAATTGTTCTGCAAGTGAAACTTCATGATTATATTCTATACATGGTCAGATTATTTGGACAATATATTCACTCAAGGTTCAAGGTTCTTTCTTCCACCTGCACCACACATTGTTTCATAGTAGCTACAGATTGTTCATTTGTCAAACAGACTTCATCTTGTCTGGTGATGATCACAAACTCAATCTACTGAGGAAAATGCACCTAAAGATGTCACAGCCATGCTGTGGCCTTCAGTCTTTCCACAGTATTTCCTGTCCGTCTGCTGTGTGTGTGTGTGTGTGTGTGTGTGTGTGCATGTGTGTGTGCGCATGTGTGTGGCACAGCGCTGGCTACCTCGCGCACCTGCATCTAATCATTCATCAAGCACAGTATAAATAGCCCAGCTCCTGGCTTGTTCTGTGGTAACACTCAAGGCCTGCTTAAGTGACGTTCTCTCGTTTGTTTGCTTCTTGTTAGTTTCTCCCTGGATCACTCACCTCTGGTCTCCTCTGGCTCAGCCCTGCCTGCACCAGTGCAGCTGCTTAGCCCTTGTGCAACCATGTCGGTCCCGTTGGCCTCTGAGCTCTCATGCTGCCTCTGCTACATGTGCTTGCCACCTCTCAGAACCAGCCTGGGATCACGCCTCCTCACTGGCACCCCACTCCCTCTAGAAAAAACTCCTACTCAAACATTCCCTGTATCAGTGTCCATTAAAGAGCACTCTTGTCAAAAATGAGAACTGGGTCTAACTGAAAGTATTGCGGGTGGTTTTTGTGACAAAAAGCATCCTAGGTGGATCTTGAGCTAAGAACAATGCCACGAAGTTCATTTCAAGGCAACTTTTTCCCATCTATTCTGTCCATTTGCTCTTGTTTTCCTGAATTCTCTAAATATCTTGCTAAAAGAGTCCTCCAACAAGCTTTCCAAAGACAAGAATGAAATGTCATGTCGAGAAAAATGTTTTTACAAAAAAAACCTTCACATTTTCTTTCAGCATCAATTTGAATTCTTCACTTGAATTGACTAAGAATAATTTTTGTCAGTAATGTATATCATTCCCCCACAGAGTAATAATAAGGCAGACCTCATTATCACAAACCCCTGACTGGGGATTCAGTTCTTCAAGTGAGTTGTCGGGTTGTGTTGAGAGATTCAGCCGACCCACAAGTTCCTCTGTGAGGAATCAAAAACCTGCAGAAGGAATTAGTGATGAGTTCTGTTTCCCTTGTGGTCGCTGGGGACAGGAACCAGCTCAGGCTTGGTGAAGGGACTGATGGGGTGGAGTGGGGGTGGGGGGTGGGGGGCAATGAGCTGGCTGGGAACTGACTGCACTGATAAATTTCACAGGGTCTCACAGAGTCACGGAGCTGTCAGCACAGAGTGATGGGCCATGCCGGGACATGATGCACTGATCTAATTGGACGATAGCTCAAAGACAGTGGAGGAGATTCCAGTTGATCTGTAGCTGTGGCTTTGCGCCTCTGGGGGGATTTCCCCCCCTATATTTAGTAGGGACAACACTAGCAGTTATTCTTTTTTAAGTAGCTCTTTCCTGATTCTGTTGTAAAATATATGTGCATAGAGAAAATACCAAATAATATGTCCAAAATACCTCCTAAGTTTGAACGCAGAGACATGGAAAAAGAAGCTTCTTGACAGAGAGCAGAGCAAAATCGACCATGAATGCAACCAACACAAATGCCTCCACTGCAGTCAATACACCGGTAACACAACATGGGCACGGGGCTCCAAACCGCCCACAAACATTTTTGAAACTCCACTTTTGATGTGTTCTGTCAATTACTGTGCTGTCTTCAAAAATCAATATCTCATTTCTCTGCTCAACGGCTGACTTGGGAGAGGCCTCAGTCAAACAGCAAATGCTCTCTGGCAATGAGATTTTCCCAGACAAACAATGAGAGACAGTAAGGCCTCAGGTGTTGGTACAGCTACTTGGTTTTCACACAGCAGGTTTTTTTTTTCAACATTTACAGTTAAAAATGCCTAGCTGATGCTCCAACTAAAGATAGGGTTCAGTTTTCGTGGATGCCATTTCATGTCACATGCACTTCTGATTACTGATGTTGGATGCTGCAGAAATTAGCCCTGTGGTATCATGGTCACAAGTTACTTCATTTAATTGCTGCTCCATCAAAATATTGCACTTCTAACCTCATATTTTTATTATTTATATAAAAATGGTTAACCTGTCCTTTTTCCCCACAACAAACAAGTTCATGCTAGCAGCTCTGTAAGGCTGCATTATGGCCCAGCAGTGCTCTGAGCTAATTGCTACCATGCTTATATTTAGCGGGTATGTTTACCATGTACAACATCACATTTTAGGGGACTGGTGGCCTTGAGCTGTCAAGTTTTGTGCGAGCCACCCATCTGAAAGATGGATGAATTAATAAAGAGAAAATTGTTTAATTTCTTGCACCTCATTTAACTCATAACCACAATTATAACTCCATGGCGGGGGCCAGAGGACAAGTCAGGGAATCATAAACTCATTGGCATTCATCCTCTGTGGAACATGAATGTCCAGCTGACCAACATTGCCATCCCTGGAGCCAAATTAGTAAAAGATTAGAAGAAATTATCGTAATCTTCCGTAACAGAGCACATTTTTCCTTCTTTTCTGGACTGTTAGTAATCTTACAACCCCTAGATTTGTCCTTATCTCACTTTGGAAGAGTTCCAACCCCGAACCAGGAAACACTGCTTTAAAACAATTCTATCTGTGTTCAAGTCTAGTTTTTCTTCCTCAGACCTTTTCGGTCCAATCCATAACTCATTTACACGTTTACATGTTCTGTAAACAAACCCCGCCAGGGAACAAAACACGTAACACACTCAAATTGTTTCCCACTGGCATAAATCAAAGTGGATAGGCCCAGAGAAGGACTCATACTAATCTGAGCTGGGTGCCGTGTGTATGCAGGCTACACGTTCGAGTGTCCTTGTGTAGATACTATCATTATTTCTCTTATCGCCCATATTAATTGGGTCAGCAGGGGTTTGACCTCAGCTGTTGCCTGGGACTATTTCCCACACATAAATGTTGAAAAACGTAAAAACAAAAAAACAACAACAACAAAAAAAAGAATTACATAACGGGATCAGCAAACAAAGTGTATAACAAATGTAGTAATTTATTGGAAACACAACATTCAACAGACATTCAGTACATTGAGCAAACACTGAAACATTTCCACTGCTTAACAAAACAGCAGTCAGTTTTGCAACACAACACAATGAAAATAGCATGAGCGACAAAGTGGAAAGCCTCACTTTGAACCTAAACACAACACATTACAAACATATTGGACCCCCTTGAAGTGCAAAGAGGTTCTGCCCTTTGGTTAAACACTAATATCGAATGTCTTCACAGAGCTGTAATGTATAAAAGGATAATTACAGAACCGAGAGCTGGAAACCAATTATGCAAAATAACTGACCTCTTCACAGAATGGCCTTTGTCAAAAACAAGTGTGGTACACTTCACAACCCTCTGCATGCACGCACGCACACACACACACACACACACACACACACACACACACACACACTCACACAACATGCCCTGTTGAGTAGAAAACATCCTTTACATACACGGATGTATGTCTCTACCCCTACAATGTACACACAGAAGCACATGGGATTATTGTATGTAGTCTGAAGTGTGCCACCAGAATATATAATAATAATTATAGTTTAACTGTGTAACCATAATCAATAAAAAAAATGATGCATTTACAAAAGCTATTTAAATCTTTTTTTAAATGGTGTAGCGATTAACTGATATATATTTGCTCATTCCATCAGGACATGAGGTTTAGGTGGCATACTGTATACACACTTTAAAATTATGATATAAATGCCTGAATGTAATTAACTGACATAAAAATATATTAAGAAAATGTCAATTTATTAATTGCTTGTAATTAAGCTTTGCACAAGTCTACTCTGGTGGGACAGTCCAGGCTCCACAGTCCTGCACTGTTGGGGGAGCAGTGCTTTATCTTTCGTAGGCAAACTTAAGCAGGTTACTGTAGAGCAGAATAATGCTGAAGAATTTTTATCAAGATTAAGGAGTTAGGAAGCGAAGGATGTGGTTATTTATAGTAGTTTCCTCTTTTGAGGCAAATACATTATAGTACATTGCAGTGTATTATAATGTAGGGTGATGCAAGAGAACATAATATTATTGCACTCTGACTATCATGAATATGTATATATCCCTTTTTTAAAAATTAGCATATTTTCTTGTGCAGCATAATTAGTTGAAAATCCTGTATCATTTGGCATCTTTGGTCAGTAATATATGCAAAGTACTCTTTTATACACGATAAACTTGCATGAAAAAGTTAGTAATGTAGCAGTAATTTACTTGGTACTTGCACTTCATAGGAAAAATTCAAATCCAGACACTTTTTTCGACCAAAATATTTGTATTTTAAGGAAATGGCATACCAAAGGGAAAATATGAAAAAAGGCAGTGAACACTTTCAAAGCCGGTGCAAAAAGATATATTATGCAGGTGTCACTTGTGTTTGAAATCAAGGATTTTTTTTAGAGTAGGATAATGTTTCAAATAAATATTTTTCATGCATTTACTATGGCTGAAAAACTCTAAAACTTTCTAAAACTTTCAAGGTTTCTGTACACAAAGAGGCACAGAGCATTGGAGCAGGAGCCTCCCATAGACTTCAATGGTGTGTTTATGCCAAGGGCAAAACCACCACTCTGATTCTGTTGGTATTCAGTCAAGGTGCAATAGCCGCATAAGCAATCATGAGGTGGCTCGTTGGGTTTGCTATTTGATCTCTGCTGATTGCATTTATTATCTCTGCAACTAATATCAAGTGTGGAGATACAAGTGGGTCTTCATCATATATTGATGTGCATAATCATATCATTTTGACAAGAAAGAGACATTTAATTCCCGTAAGAGATGTGACGTGAGAATAAATTAAAATGATAAAGTCTGACGACCGAGTGAGGTAACAGCTATCCATACGGTATGATGGGGAAGCACATATAAAACATTAACACAGCGGACCATAACAAGGACATCTTCCTTTTTGTTGCCTATGAGTAGCATAGACTGTCAGGATGTGTTTGTATCTCAAAATAAGAAATATCAAGGCACAACTGTTGCTGTAATACTAGTGTGATACCGCGACTGTAGAAATGCTCCTCTGATATAGGCACCAAAATCAGTTTTCCACAACAAAATTGAATTATGAAAATGCAAAATTGGAGCGAGCACCATATCAGTTAAGTGTCTGCATTCTGTTTCACAAGAGGTGTTTGTTATAGGAACTGATGCAGTTTTTGGGGGACTTTTAAAAAGGCTGGTTAGAAAAATATATTAATACAACTGCAATAGCCATCACCATCAGCTTGTCCATTCAGTTTCTGTTGCAGCTTGGTCTTATCCAAAGAAAAGCAACAACTCAGCAACTTGACGAACTACATCTCCATCCATTTCGACCATTCCACCTGCCTGTAGTTACAGAGGGAGAGTTGCAGAAGTTCTTAAGGTCAAGGAGAGAGTTTGTGGACATCAAAAGAGACGGCTGGTTCCTCCTGAGCTGCGCTGTTAATCACAATGCTCGGATGCGTCTCTTGCGTTTCCGTGGATATAGTTGAGTGGGTGGAGGGTGTCGCTCCAAAATGCGGCCCGTCCACAGAGAGGAGCATGGGTGTTCCAGATCGTTTCAAAGTATCACTCATGGTCACGTGTGCTTCCTCCGGCGTCACGCCCATGTCCTTGCTATACTCTGATGGTGACTTCCTCTTTATTCTCTCGTACGTTTTGTCTTGATTTTCCGTGAAGGTCTCACTGTCCTGAAATCGCCCAAACAGCCATACAAAGAAGCCAAACAGGACAAATGCTGCCAGGCTCGGGATGAAGGCCAGGCACTTGATGTCGAGGCTGGCTCCGATATAGCGGCTGTGGAGGAACATGTCCTGCTCCACGTAGCTCCGGTTGGTGGCGGGATCAATGTTGGTGGAGCGCCACTCGTAGGTGAGCGTGCTGTGGTTGAAATTCCTGAGTGTTTCTGGTTCCTCTACCGTGTAGATCTTCTCACCGGGTCCGACATACTGACCGTACTCATAGGGCTTGTAGAAGATCTGGTTCTTCCACATGTTTAGGTCCAATATCAGCACAAGGAAGATGATTCCATAGTTGAACCACTTCCCTGTAAGTAGACACGCAAAGTTTGAGATTGGGCTGTCTTTTGACACACAAGGAAGGAACAAACACGCACATACTGTACAGATAATTTAACAATCACATTGATGTACAATGCAAGCCCACTCCAAACATGATTTCGAGGGCAGAGTTAGACAGACAGATTCGCTGTCACATGAATTTATCAGGAGTCTCCCTCTCTATGCATATAGCACAGCCTGAGAAAGAGAGATCCTTTTGCAGGTGCTACTTCCTCTACAGTATCATCTAACGAGATCACTACATTACCATGAGACAGCTACCTGCCCAGGTTGACTGATAGCAGGCAGATGTCTCCCCGGGTATACGTGACACCGGTCCCCTTCCTCCCCCCGGAGATATGTTGTTAATAAGCTTTTAGTTAAACCAATCACGTTGAGACAGAGCCATTTCCATAATGCTTAATGGATATGCAATGCATTAGGGTTAACAACCTTTAGCGAATCACTGAGCGTTTCAACAGCTTAACATTTAGCACAGGAACATTGGTTTTGCCTTTTCTTGACGGTTGTGAGTCACCGTGTGCACGCAGCAGAACAAAATGGGAGAAACCGAGAGGACGGTTTTAAATGGGAAATTCATTCGCTCACCGAGAACATTAAGACACAGAGATGTGAAAGATGATGAGAGACGCGTCTCGCACGACAGGGAGGAATGTGAGGAACAGGAGGGAGTGGGGAAAAGAGTTAAAGTGGTGGAGGCACCTGTGTGCCACAGCAGCTGCAGATGTATAATAAATGGTTGCTGTGGTCTCACCATCAAACTGTTTCCCAACAGAAACTGGAAAACTAGAGCAGCCACAGCCTATTTGGTATTACTATTCAGAAATAGGCCACAGTTGTGTCTCTCTTGTGGACATTTTGATTTCTTTCTGCTACTTCATCAGTTTGGGGATACTGGTGATAAGAACCGTCTGTTAAAGTTACTGGATGCACTCACATTGAAAGCACCTTTCCTCATGTGCAAGACAGTGTTCATTCACAACTTTGTACTGCCGCTTTAGTTTAGTATTAATTTACTCGTATTTCTACTGTTATCTTTGTTAGGCAGTGTTTTTTGAAGCATTTATGTATTATTTAACATTTACTAGCCTACTCTCTTTTGGATTTATTTTTCTTCTGTTATATTGTAATGTAATTTTAGTGCAAGCAGGCACAAATATTTCCTTCAGGATTAATACACTTTTTAAACCTCATCTTAAGACAATGTAAGAACCCTGCACTTCACCTGCCGCAGCCGTACCTGTGATATGAATGTGATACTCTTCTTTAAAGATACGCTTGCAGACAGGAAGCTTGACCTTCACATGTGTTGTTGACATTCCTGGTAGATTCATATCCAGGTCACCCATGAAGTGAGGGAACTCCCAGTCCTGAGAAATACACAGATAGTCAGATAAATTCAGAGTGGACAAAGATTACATTTTAGATTAACCTGCCTACCTACTATCTGTCTATCAATCACAATCCGTATACTGTATGCAACTTTTTCTATATATGCCCCTGTTACCAGTTGTATGTGCAGGAAATGGGCTAAAATGCCAACTGAAATGGAAAATGTCTGCTTTCTGTAAATACAAATGCTAACATTGGCAGTAAAATGTTATTTTGGTTACTTGTATGCTGGAGTACATTAAATGTAATATAATAACACTCAAGTGGACTGTTTTGGGGAGAACGAGCTATGCTGTAAGTGGATGGCCATATAAAGACATGTAGAAAACAATGTTGGAAGGTACCAGTCTGACGCCTGTGCTTCTGTCTCAGAGGGTTGACTTTGACATTTGATGTTTATGTTTATTGTACGTTTAATATGGACATCTGGCACTGCAACACCATATATATTACAGAAAACAATGAAAGGCATAATAGTTCCCCTTTAAGTCTCTGTGGAATCTCGTCACATCCCGACTGGAGGTCAAACATGGTGCCAGCTGCTGCAGACTCCAGACTACACTGTGTTTACAGACTTGTGGTGTGTTCTAATGTGCACTGGGATTTCAACATGTCAAAACACATCAAAAGGCATCCCAAACTGACATTTAGAAGCTGCCCATGCCCTGTGGTGTCACTTAGCTCTCTGTGCTATGTGGTGATATTTGGTGGCGGCTGGTGGCTTTTAGTAAAAGTCTCTGCTATTATCACTGAGGTAGCACACACATGCAAATGACAGGCAAGATTCATAAAGTGAAGAAATACATTTTTACAGGTGGCAAGAAAATTCAGAAAGCATATGTTTCTCAAAATGTCTGTCATGTCCAAACCATGTATCTCCCATTTATCAAACTTTTCATGGGCCTTGAAAACAATGCTGTTTTCAGCTTTGTAAAAATGTATTTTTCACTTAATGCTTAATCATTCAGTTTTTACCAAAAAAAGGGGGGGAGTTCTGTAGGTCTTAACACTACAGTGTCTACTAAGTGACATAATCATCTCACAAATTACCTTTTATCATCTCTATTACTGTAAATACAAAATCAAGACAAATAAATTCAGATTAGCTATATTTCCCCGCGGTTCCCATTATTTGCATTGTGCGTCTTGCTACATTAAATTACCACATGTCTGCATTCACTATATCCTCATGTGATCCAGAGTCTCCCATGCCAATATCTAAGAACAACATAACAGCTTGGTGATGGCCCCCTGGATATTAATTAAGCCCTCCTCTCTTCTTCCATATCTGTTGGTTTAGCATTAACAGGCATGGCATTTGAGCCAGGCACTTCCCTCCCACACATAATGAGTCTCTTTCACATACGTATATAGGAAGAGCACACTGTATCAGCGTATCATCTATGTTAATGTGTATATACATTTACACATTCAGCTGGGAAAAACAGTGCAGTAAACACAAAAATATTAAAAGAAAACCTGCCTTGGAGGCAAATCCAGACAGGTCATTAATCGGGGCATTTATTAGTTTGAGAACAACACTGCCCATCTTTTCTCATGGAGGTGAGAGATTAACTGCGGCACACTGAGATGGAGGTGAATGAAGCTGTTGGGGGGGCTGTGGTGGATGAATTTTTATTGACTGGTTGAACTCAGTGATGGCCGGCAGTGGATGGACCCTGTAACGGCGCAAGTTAACTCAACTCATAAATAACTGTACTAAATGTGCTTGCTGTACACTGCACTGAAAATGAGAAGGGGCCCGTCGTAAACAAATCCATGCGAGTCAGGGAATGATATACGGCCGAGTTAAAGGGAAAGGCAGTCGCAGGTCCAGAGCGGCTCAGGGGAGTCAAGCGGAGATGTCAAAATATGCAACTTCATGTTACATGGAGGTCTGTGGATGCAAACACGATGTGAAAAAAAGATGGCCTCAGCATCTCCAGTGAGGAGAAGCCTGCATACTGTAGGCTGAGCTGTTTCTATATATCTGCATAATCACAATAATTGGCCAAGTGAATGAGAAAAACACCACAGTGTGAAGTAATTACTACCCAGAGCAGCCACAAGCCCTCCTTTTTAAAATAATGAATTGTTTCAATAAAGTAAGGTCGAGAAATCATTTTAGTGGTACAGTTGTTCTAATACATATTACCACTGGAATTACAATGGCCTACTTGCCAGGTTTCTCTGTTTGTAACACTCGAGGATGTTCTTCCATGCAATTGCAGGCTCCTGTTCATTAGCATAATCAACAGAATAAGGTATATTTGAGGAATACCAAATATTAGTCTCACAACGTGTCCTCTAATACCCACCATGAAGGCCTCATTAAGCATTTGGAGGAGCCCAGCCGTGTTGAATTAGACTCGCAGTCAAACCACAGACATGACTGGCCCGTGGTTCTGACTCCTGGCCAGCGGGCATGAAAGTAAATTTAAAAAATAAAATAAATAAGTAGATAAAAATATAGCTTTTTCCCAGTCTCTTTCTCCTCAAAACAGTTATGAGTTGGGGTTTTTTTTTGTCCAGACAAACAGATTTACATATTCATGAGCCACTGACACAGGCTTTATTGATGTACACTCTCCTGTGGGAGCGAGAACATTGGGTGGGGGGAAAAAAGAGTGGGGAAAAGAGGAAGTGAAGAAAAACTCCAATCTTGTGAGTCATCATTAAAGAAAATAAACTCACAGGCTCACAGGGGTGTAAGGGAGGAAAGGGCGAGTTCATGGCTGAGATTTGGGAAAGAGGGATGAAGAAACTGAAAGAGTGTAAAGGAGTAAACAACACGTTTGTATACCTCCTATGTGTGTTATGTGTGTTTTTTTTTGTGTGTGTGTGTGTGTGTGTGTGCATGCATTTGCGTCCATGCCAGCTGAGAGTGATCAAACATCCCTCTCACTGCTCTGTGCCGCAGTGCCCCATTGATGAATTGGGGGGGGGGACTGGCAAGATGGGTAGGGGAGTGAGCCAAGAGACGTCCCAGCTCCTCTTTTTTTTTTAATTGGCCACAGGGGAGAGGTATACCTGCATGACAATGAGAAGGTCGAAGACCAAGATAAAGGAGGCCAGGAAGGCTCTGGAGACCTCATCGCTGGGCAGGAAGCCGCGGTTCAGGTTGTCCCAGCTGATCCAGTCGGTACTGATGACCAGAACCACCACTGACGTCAGAGAGATGAGCACTGTCCTGCGGGAGAGAGGAGAGGAGAGGCGAAGGAAGAAAAAGACAGAGTATCGGAGAAGAGAAAAGAAGCATGAGTAGAGACAGAGGAGGGGAAGGAAAGAGGGAAATAAACGGGAGTACAGGAAGGAAGTGGAAAGAGACACAATCAAAGAAGATGGGGGAATAATGTATTAATCGCGTGAATAAAAAAACACTAGACCTTGGGAAAAAAACCCACTTCTTTTAAAACTTCAATCTAGGTGAGGTGCACAGCTGACATTGTGTATCTTGGAAGACAAACAACCCACCAGCGTCAATTACAAGAAAAGATAAATCAAGCACCATTCAGTTCCTCTTTTCATGGACTCAATGATGTATTGAACAACAATTTTACCTGGATTTGAAAAATGGAAGCCGATGAAGCTCACCGGGAAGATGAATGTGTACACAGGAAAACTGTGTCTGTTTGTTTGTGGATGCAGAAACAATGCAATTCAGAACCACTGCTGCACACATATTTCCATGTATTTACATATTCAACATAAGCCAGACTATTTCATTTACCTACATGCAGCGGTTACTGGGTTTTTCTCCTGCTCTCTTTCACACTGTGTATTTTGTTTATGTAAGTCTGCATTCACTGATATGCCACTTTAAGAGAGGCACAATGATAAATTCTAGTATTATTATATTTTGTCTCAAAGTCACCCAGCGATTACTGTGGCATTGTGTGCATTCTCCCACCACACATCGGCTGGCTGCACTGTAGAGTGCATGCCAGCTCATATCCTGTTTCAACCGTTAGGGAGATTAATTTTGAGGGTTTTTATTATTCCACAATGAGATTCTTTTCCTTTGTCTGACTCTTGGCATCGTCCTATACTAATTGCCATGGCCCTTAAAGTGCCTATTGACAAGATATACCCAGCAACACATTTATCAATCATATTTCAAGCTCTGAATTCCAAATGATAGCTCGTCAAATCCAGAATTGATTGTGACAGTGCAGAGTCGGGGCTCCATCAATAAAATAAAGGGCTGTGGAAAAAGTCACAGAACAATTTGTCTGCTTGCATTCTAATCGCAGGTGAATCAATTCTGCGAAAGGAAAATGTCAAACACTGCAGCCAAACTGTCTTTGAAGTTGAAGATGTCTGTGTCTGTCTGTGTCTTCAGCTCTCTGTGTACGTATCAAACAGATGTCAAACTGTTTCAACCGTGTCCTCTTCTTCACATGTCCTTTACGTCTCACTGTGGCCCCAAAATGAACTGCTGGAGAAGGCGTTCGCATGTCATGTTTGACTGACAGCACAGAGCCACTCTGGTGAATGAAAACCACAGGGACCATGCACTGGTGGTGTAATACATCTGAACAGGGAACAATTCTACTTGGCTTTCGAGTAATGGGCATATCAGACATGGTTTGCAGCATTTGTTTAGCAGTTATTTAAGGGTCACAGCTTGTGGTGTGAAAAGTAAAAGGCAGGGGCTACGCCTCGCCCTGCGACCTTGCTGTGTCCATTGATTTTCACCCTGTTCTTCTAATTAAAGGTGCTGACACTGAGTGAGGGAAGATTAACACGGCTATTGACTGCGTGTAACCCTGCAATGGGCCGAAGAGACCGCATAACACAAAAACACAAACACACACACACACACGTGTAGGTTATGCATGTAGCAAGCCAGAAGGTAGTAAAAATCTTATCATGTACAATACCAGTCAAAAGTGTTTTGAACAGTTTACCATTTTTTAATGGGATTTAAGCAGTTCACGTCCAGTCAATAACCATACATGTTACAAAGGTAAGTAGTAGCCAGCCAATGAAAATCTTGAAAAATCATGTACTTTTCATAGAAAACACACCTTTTTGGGGATTAAGAAATTGGTTAATTTACAGCTTTTCTGTAGCGATTTAAGTAAATGAAGTTACTGCAGGTGTTCCAACTCTTGCTGATGACCTCCAAACCCTCAAACTCCATCCCTCCATCCTAAAACCTTTGACTGCAATGTACATGTAGACACAGACACACACAGTGGTGCAGACATTCAATCAGTTTATAAGGAGACAACATACCAGAAGAGAACAATCCTGTTGTTGCCTTGTTTCCAGAATCTTCTGGCTGCTTTGCCCCAGTCTGGGTAGTGCTGATCCTGAAGCATCATATCTGTCACCTGCAGAAATGAAAAGGCAGAAAATGATTGAATTAACTGTGAGGACTGGATCTAGAGGAGCTTATCTTATTTTAGCAGAAAGACTGCAAACAGGAATAAACAGCTAATCCGCCAAAAGTAACCCTGGAAACCTGTCCAGTACCTTTTAGGATCAACTGGGATGCTGACCGCGAGCCAGGTCTCACCTCCAAAAATCACTGACTGATCTCACTAATGCTCTAGTGATTATAGGGGACTTAGTACCTGCGGCCAGATCCCAGAAATCTTGAGAAAAGCCCTCTCAGCAGAACTGAAGTTGTCATAGCAGCACATTAATGGTCAATGGTTAGGAAAATGAGTTGTTCAAGGGACACATCTGGGTGTAGGTTTGGGTGTCCACAGACTTTTGGCAATATAATTGGTGAAACAACAAGGAGATTTCAGATATAGTGTTGTTCACTGCAGGAATTCACTATCCCACCTTTCTCCTTCAACAATACATTTTAATTATACACATTTAATTATACAAATGCTATGTAATAAAGAATGATATATGATGCAGCGTTACCAACTTAAAATTAAAACAATATTAAAAATGTAGCTATACGGCTGTTTAAATGTAAACACTGAATAACTTGTTTTGCATAATAATTAATCTATGATTATATACTAATTAGACTGATTACCACTGATAAATATTGACTCGTTTCATTATTAATCCTGTGGTCGTGCCTGTCTTTCTGCTGCCAACTGTTAGTGATCATGTTTTCACACTGACAACTTAATGTTATCAATGTTATTAAAATGAGATTTTCTCATATGGAGTCAGAGTTGTGTCAGAGAGCTTTTTATTCCCACTTTGTTCTTTATGTGAAGCGGCTGCAGAGGCAAGGTCAGTTTGTCAATAAAGTGCCTCAGTGCAGAAGCTGTTGCTCGTGTTGGAAAAGGAATCTGAATCAGGCAATCTGAGATGTTTCTGGCTTTTCCTTTGCATTACAAAAACAGACCCTTCCTGTTCGCTCCATCTAGTGAAGAAGACACATGGTAAATCTATGCGTAGGAGACACAGAGGTCATCTTCAAAGTGCCTTGTTGAATTAAATGAATGCACAAAACCTTGAGTAATTTCTGGAATCAGCACTTTACCGTGGCCAAACTTTCTTCCTGTCTCCCTAATTCACCCTCTCCCCCTCACTACTTCTCCCGTCCTCCTCCCAAGCAGGCTTCCACATTTCCCTTTTCCCTTCACCTCTCTGTTTCTTACTCCTCCCATCTCCCCTTCCGACCTCTCTCTTTCTCTGCAGTATGTACTGTAGAATACTAATGTGACCGATGAGGGAGCTTGTCAAGCTTGTCTCAGATGTGTGCATGCTGGTGTCAGAGCCTCACTCCTCCCACCACAGGTAGTCCACTCCCACCGGAGCTCTTCCCCTCTCTTTATGTTGACAAATGAACAGAGGTAGGTTTCTCCTCCAATATACTCTTGTCCCTCTGTGGGCAACCATTGTTTCCTCTGACCCTCCCCAGATAATTTCCGCATGTTGCTCTAAGGGTTTGGAAGCAGACTGCTCTGGACTGGTGTTGATGGGATACACCTGTAGGTAATTTGATGAGTGCATGAAGAAATGTATCTTGTATCTTGATATTACATGAACATAAATATGATTTTAATATATGTATTACATTAACACTTGTGATCTGAATGCATGTCTAAAAATAGCCATGCTTGCAAGTTTTTATATAAACAGGGGAAAAAGCTGTGGGAGTATCAACTGTGTACCACCAGAGGGCAAAGAATATGAAGTTTTTTCCCGAGCAAATCATGGCGCTATCTTGCTAATTGAAAAGACGGAAAACATAGAATGAATAATAAAGATGGGGGAGATTTCAATGTGTGTGATTTACAAACATTAAGATGAACGCAGTTTGTCACTTGAGACAGAACTATATTGACTAAATTTGGGTGTCATTACCTATTAAAATATGAGGCATCCATGCTTGTTTGATTTTTCAGGCACTTCCCTGTTATTAAACGGCAAACTGACTATGTTGGTGGTTTTAGAAATATTCCTAATATACTATGACACACCTGGGCTACACTTCATCAGCCACAGCTATGCTTTAAGCTAAATGCTAATGTAACATTACCTTTATGTCATTTTACCATTACTAAAGCTAGCTAGTAGCAACTATAGCCAAATGTTGCTGAATGTTAATACGCTGATGTGAAGCATAAAATTAACGTGATTTAGAGTTATGCAAACTAACATGCTAACATTTAGCTTGGGCAAGGGAACAAACCTTTGAAAAAAATTGCCAACTATAGTTTATTCTCACATTTTGAAGGTCTTGCATTAAAACACATTGTGAACTTGACCTTTATCTATTAACCAAATAAACATGGTTGTGGTTATAGTATTGAAAGGTTTATATTGTATATCGCCATCAAAAATAATTTGGCATGTTGGTATATCATGCTAAATGTTTAATATTTGTACCATGCCATCTTAACAGCCATTCATTTTAGCCACTGGAGATTAAGAGTGTTAATGAAAATTGTTAAAAGTGTTAATTTTGACCTGTTGGCACAGAACCATTTTGATTCATCGTCCAGGACATAATCACGACATAAACATCTTTAATTTCTAGGTATATAGTTATATTTCCTTTCATAAATGCAAACTTCTCTAATGCTGTGGATACGTAAGAGATGGGATCTCACCATCCAAGCGGTGACAAAGTCTCCCATCCACGTCCCCACTGCAGCAATCTTCATAAAACTCTCATTCCTGATGCCCATATACTCCGTCACCATGTGAGGCCTGCAAGGGAAGAAGGCTGAGAGTGAAAAGGACATTAAAAAATGTATTGCATGTTATGAGGGTAGTAAAGTCAGACAGAAAAGGAAGGAGGCAAGAGGACTAACAAAAATGAGCCAACAGAGGGAGAGTTAGTGGAGGGCGAAAGAGAAAATGGTCACTGCCGCTAAGTATCATGATGCTAGCTGTCAGAGCCAATCAATATCAATCTTACCCTGTGAAAACAATGAGTGATGGCTCTACCTTCCATAAAGCCCAGAGGATTGTAAACAATTTACGCCCGCACAATGGAATTTATGCAATATCACTGCTTCCATTTGGTCCTGCAGTGTTTGGCAAATCATCCATTTGTTTGGCAAATTTGTCTCGTGTCTAGTTGATTTCAAATCAACACTGCCTACCCAATGAGATCCCTCCTCTTAATGCACTGGATGCGAGTGAGCCCACTTAACATTGGCTGCGGCAGCACAGAAGGCGAAACATAGACCGGACCAAAACACACCATGAGAGAAACAATCTCACATGCAGTAGTATCTGATAAGAAATGACATGCTTTCTTTGGAGTCCCAGTTACGCCTTCATCTCTCTACAGTAACTGAAGATGAGAAGCTTTTGTTCAGCCCTGAAAACCCGCCCACCCAACACACACACACGCGCGCACACACACACACAACACATCACTCCATTTTCTCCAGGTAATAGCACAGGGAGGGAGGAAAAGTGGGTCAGTCGCCTCCTATATGGGACTTGTGGCAGGGGGAGAGGAGCAGAACAGAGGGGAGCGAGGAGGCCTGTTTGATCTGCTGGCAGCCAGTGTCTTCGAGGCTGAGTGGAGCAGGTGGGCGCCTCTCACCCCCCACAGGTCACACTCATGAATATAATAGATAGCAATGGATAGGGCTCCGGCTGTGCTTTCAAGGGGTTGTATTTGAAGTCAATGGCTCCATTCGTCTTTGTTTTCCCAGGTCATTTTCTGGCCGCCAGCATACACCAATAAAAATGTTTTCTGTTGCACAGAGAGCTCTGGAAAATCCCGCCTACAACCTTGCTGGTGCATAGTTAATATCGTCTATATACTGTATGTTTCATTTTCATTTCATCTCTTAGCTGACTGCAATTAAGAGATCCATTTGGCATGCCATTCACTTCACTGTAAATGAATTGTTGTTACACAGGTCTAAACAATCTGTTGAAAAGGAGTGGAGGGTAATCCTTTTAAGCTATTAGTTAACACGGTAGCTTTAATGGGTGTGCGTTTTTAATTCATGCTAATTGCTCGTGCCTTTTCGCATTAGAAGTCCAGATCTGAAAAGCATAATAAATGCTCACGGGCAATACAGAACAATCATGATTAATTGTGGCAAGCCGGTGACCCGAAATGCCAACAGTTTTCAACTACCTGTTTACTGCAATTGTGCAACGAACACTCTTCCCTGGAAGCAAACATTATAAATCATATGTCATCAATGCAGCACGCATTTAACAGATCTGACAGGATTTTATTGACGAAAAAGCTCAGTACCGCAGGTGAAGTATTGCCCCACTCAAGCCCGCAAATAAAACGGCCTTGATTGGAATGGCGATTTATATCTGCATTAAGTCAGTTAGACATTCAGTGGCTTGGCACTGCTCCAGTTACCAAGGAGATCCCATTGGGAGTCATTTACCCGCAGCGAAATTCTAATCGATACTTCTGGAAATGCTGTCTGGCACCACATGCTAGACTTTAAATCTAAAAAAACTACCCCTGCTGCCAACCCCTGCCCTTCTCACATATTTAATTGAGCAAATGTTACCCCTGCGCTCCTGAGAGAGAGGGTTTTTTTCTTTAATTTTTATGCAGAGTACCTATGATGAGTTTGGGGACTCTTCGCACTGCATGATCAGAAGCAGAACTCCCTGACTTATTCATGCTGACTGAAAATTTAATGGCCTTTAGAGCCGGGTGACCTAATGAGAGAATTCAGTGTAGTGGAACATCAGTACAGTAGCACCATGAATAATCAGACCCAAAATGGCTCCCGTGGCTTAATCGCAGAGCCAGTGGCAAGTGTCGGTGCCAGGCAGCCAGCTCAGCCAGCTTTGACCCTCTGTGGAATGTTATCAGGTTTCCCACACTTGTTCAGACATAATATTCAATGACATTTCAATGCCTTTCAAAGTCTTGTTCCATCACAGGCAAGAAATTAAAATTTTGCACTACAGAGGGTACAAGGTTACAGAGTTCGGATGTCACCCTGGTTTGACATCAGCGAGTGAAAAGGCCATTATAACTGTTGCATTAAAGTGATTACCTGTGGTGATCATTGTTCTTTGATTTTGGTGACATCTTTGGTGCTGAGAAATTATCATGACTTTTTGAGAGTGCTCAATTTACACAGTGCAGTTGTAACAGTGACACCTCTGTCATTGTTTTCTAGGGTGATGAAGCTTGAATGTCTGATGATACTACTTTCTTTGTCTGTTACTGCTCCTCTTCATAAATTCATATTCAACCCAGTCCTGCTCGTGCTTTTTCTTTTTTCCAACATGAAATGGATCATCTCCCGTGCACCAGATTTTTTCTTTGCAATAATGTATAGGTTGAATATCGGGCAGGTTTTATGTTAAGTTGCGACAGACTTAATGTTGGGCAACGATTCAATATTATTGTTTGACTTTCAGTGCAGTCATTGCAGTGAGACACAGGGCTGGATAATCTGGAGTGATGAACTCTAGAGTACAGTCGAAGCTTTCTAATAAGGTGCAGTAATGTAAGACTGAAAACTCATGACTAAAAAAAAATAAAGTAAAAGAATGGCAGCTATAATTTCCCAAGGCCCGAAGTTAATGTCTTAAAATTACTTTGACCAAACAGCAGCATTTTAACATCCAAAGATATACAGTTCTGAGCCGTGACAACATTATTTTTAATGGCAATTAATCTACAGATTAATTAAGACTTGGTTTATCGATAAATCTTTAAAAAAAATTTGAAATACCCATTTATACACCAATCTACCACAATGAGGACTGTAAGTAATGGAGTGGCCGTGTAAGGAATATTCAATTATAACTCATCCTATGAAAGGTCTTTCCCCCATTTCATCAACCATCCAAACTGCAGCATGGTGCCAAAAACATTTTTGCAATGTCATACCAAGCAGTCCCAACTCAAGGATTTTCAAGGCCCATGGGAACCCTGATAATTAAGGTTATAAAACACCATGCTGAGAGAGCTTTCACTACTCTGAGTCATCAAATACCCTGATTTCTATTAAGTTGTTCACTTTCCACTTGGACTTATATGCTTTCATGCTGGGTTTAATAAACTTGTTTTCTCTCTCAGTGATTTAGTGACGGTGGCAACTGAGTGACCTCTTCTGCCCCGTAAAAGGCTGGACTCATTCAGAACATTAAATTTCGACCTTGGCTGGCTCCACACTGAAATGCATTGCCTATTTACAATGTACAATGCTGAGCAGCAGCAGTTACCAGGGAGCATAAAGCTGTCAATACACGCTCTCTTCACTATCACCATACCATCTCCCAAGGCAACTTAAACCCTCAATCTCTATTCATCACTCAGTGCAGAATCAGACCACGTATTGTATTAAACTGGATGGAGATTGAGTCCTTTTAGTCCTTATCATTCCCCCAGCTCAGGAGTGGGAGTGAATAACGTTGGGCAATATCCCGGCCAACGCTGCATCAGGCCAGCTCTTCCCACGATCACATTTCCATGAGGAAGGAAGGCTCCAAAGCCATGCAGGTCTCCCCATACCTAAACAATGAACACGCAGTGAACGCACAGATTACCATCCTCAATACATCCTATAAACTACAAAATACTTATGGGATGTTTAATGAGAGGAGGGCATCATTTACTTGTGCCTTCCTAAGTAACAGAATGACAGGTATGAATGGTAGAATCAGAAATATGAATCACCAGCTTTCTGTATGTTCCAGGTTCACATTACACCAAAATGCAATTGTGTAAACATAGCATTAAAATCACAATGTGAGTAGGTATTGTGTGTGGTTATTACAAGTGTCGGGACATGCTTTATGTTTTTTTTTTAACAGGCCACAAAACAGTGGTGAATTAATGCAACAAGGGAGCAGCTTCCACATGATGAAACATGAGAGATATTAATTGTTACAGCGAAACAAAAGCGAGAGATGACAGGACTAAATGACTGAGTGTAGTTTTGTGGCACAAAAACATGCGCGCACACACACACACACACAGACGGTCCTTCTGTCCTACTGCAAAACATCAACATATACATACACCCTTACACCTACTGTCTAATATAATACAGATGTTGTGTATTCCCAGTGGATACATGCACACTGCTGTCAAGGTTATGATGTTTATTGTTTACAACACTGCGGCTGTTCCTCTTTATGTGACAGTGACGTATGTGGAGGGCCGCAGCAACCGTAATGCTCCCCCCATCCTCTGTCCCAGAAAACAGCAGGATAATATAATCAGAGAGGAAACGGCTGGGCCCACTGCTTCATATAGTGCAAACTCTGTTTCAGAGATACTGTGAGAGAGAGGAAAATGACTTTAGAGGGAAAGCTTTAAATGAACTCAACACTCGTTAAATATGTAATGAGTCATTCTTGAGGTACCAGCATAATGTGCATGTGTAGGAGTGTGAAAGACAGCGGGAGATATGGTTGGAAAAGTAGGTGTGGGCGTGTGCAAGTATGAGCGCGGCCGAGTGCGGAAAGCAAAGACAGACCAATTAATCTAAACTGCACGATGCTTGATGTGATTTACAAACAGGCAACAGGTTCCTGTATTGAGATCTAATCGTAAAACTGGTTGACACGTCATTAAATATCAACAAAACTGACCAGCGAGTTGCTACATTTAAACACAGAAATTCCCAATGATCATTTCATTTAGGGGTGCACTTATACTAATAGGGGTACTAATATTTTACTAATATTAATACTTTATTGATCTTCAAGAGAAATTCACAAATATATCCAGTCGTGGAGAGGCTGAGTACATATTCGAGGTGATTTTATAAAGCCATACGTCTTGTGAACACCTGGTGTTAAAGTAAAGATTAACTCTGTGGATACGAAGGAATGCGTGTGCACTTTTTGACATGCCTCGTGGTGTTGGAAACTGTTGGTCAACAAAAATGGATTGGCCACTGCCTTCAGCCCTTGTGTCTTACAAGTTTTCCCCCTCCTTCTTTTTAAATTGAACTGAGCTGCTGTAGTTTAATCACCCTTTGAATTACCTACTCCAACCTGTAACCACGAATATCTTTATCTAAAATTAACAGACTGCTTGTTAATAGGTGTTAAGCAAAGTCCAGATCACAGAAAAGGCTGCTGTAATGTAGGCAACAGGACGTCCCATGTGTGCTCGCATGCAACAGGAGGCATCTACATACATGCTCTTTATTCAGCCCTTTAAATCCACTTGTCCATGGTATTACTCCAGCTTAGTGCCAGACAAGCAAACAGACAGATGAGGGGGACTAGCATGCATGCAGCACAAAGGATCATGGAAAACAAAGATAAATACCCTTACACGATGGGGTCTAATCCCACTCAGGGTATCACTGTAGTTAAATGCCAAATCCACCCCTCCCTGCTCCTCATCAAAGATATCCACCAACTGAACCCCCCCTCACTCTCTATCCCATGCTCCTATAGCTCAGTTATTCTCACTTTTTTCCTCATCCTGACTATCAATTTATTCCTCTACTGAGTGATGAACAGAAGACGTAGATGTGATTTTACTGTTCCTGTCCCATTGCAGGTCCTCATCAGTAGCCCCACGTACTCCCCACGTCCCTCCTTCCCTCCACCTCTACATACTTCACCACCCCCTTTCTCTAAATTAGTCATGATTAATGTGAACGCCACGCATTGGGCTGTCTTAATTAAATAACACCATCTAATTAGGAGCTGATTTCGGCTGGTAATGGTGCCGTAAGATGGCGGAATGGGATTGTGTGGCGTGACAGAACATTCATGAGGCCCGTCAAACTCCCTGGGCGGTCACACTCCCCTGGTTTCACACAAACAGCCCCCTCTTAATCTGACAGTTACATTAAAATGCAAATAGCCCAGATGTGAGGGCTTGGTAACAAGTGTGGATTACAGCTCCCAGGGAGCCACGATGGACAGGGCTTTTCCCCCCTGATATGATATAAGCCAGGTAACAGGCTGATAGCTGTTGACCTAGAAGTGGCTGTTTAAATATTGGCTAACACACAGTTGGACATGTGTAAGATTACACAGTCTAGAAATCTCTTTGAGCTGAGAGACAATGGCCCTGATGAACTGATTTTTCATGACAAACCATGAACAAATACTTACCATCCAAAAAGATACACGGTCTCTTATCTGTGATTGTTTACTGTCCTGTTTGTGCAGTTTATCTTCCTTCCTTGTGGTTGTATCACGAGTTTTAATTAAATCAAGCTCAAGACCGATTCAAAAGGTCGAAGAAAATTAAAGAATATTAATGAGCGAGGGCACAGGCAGTGTGCAGCATCAGGTCAGGGAGACAGCCAGCACCCTGCCAACCCACCACGCCACACACAAATCCATTCACACACACACACACACACACACACAAACACTCTTGTCCCAACAGCAAACTTGAGGAAGGTGTGAGACATGAACTGTGTGTTTGTGTGATGCCCTTAGTAGCCACAAGAAGAGCATCCCCTGCAGTGCGCCATCGTGGCTGGATGTCAAATCCACCCAACTCATGCCAAAATACCTACCCTTTAAAAACCCTTGGCAGTAATAATACCTCACAGTGGCTTGTTCTTTCAGTACAAATGAATAGGAAAAACACCATTCGTTCCCACAGAGGGACAGCTGCAGCCACAAAGGGATATTGTACTTTTCCTTTGTACTGTGGCAAAAGAGAAAACTAACAAGAGCCTCGCTGCAGGGTGAGGGAATGGTTGGAGCGGTGAGTGGGTGTGGTGGGGGGTGGGGGGGTGGGGGGCATGCAAATAGAGTTTGGGCATAGATCAAAAGACTTAAGTTTCACTGCATCATCAACATGGCTGGAGCACTTCTCCAACTCCCCCAGGACTCCCTCCCTCCTTCCCAGCCCCCCGTCACCGTTCCCTCGCTCTGCTGCATTCGTGCTATCGTGGCCTAGAGCCCGTCTTCTGGAGGGGCATCCTGGCATGAGTGCGAACACTGCTCTTACGTGTCGGTCTTGAACAGAGATGTGAACACTAATGGTTTTTGGCAGGGCCCAGGTCCTTGGTGGACACACTGCTGGAGCAGAAAGAAAACAAGTGGGAAAGAGGGATAGGAAGGGGGGGGTTCTGCGAGTGCTGAAAAAGACCAGGTGTCTGAGCAGTTCACTCGCTTTACAACAGCACCATCTGTCTTTGCGAGGAGAGTTTTACAGCGTTGAATAACTGTCAGTCCACACCACGCATCCAAAGCAAATAATTATGGATGGGTGTTAGTTAGTGTTGTGTCAGCCAGTACAATCATCTAATAAACTGTTATGGCTGCTACTCTTTATATCTGGACAACTGATGCCTCTAACATAAATGAAGACTGTGTGACTTGCACATGTTAGATGGATATAAATTGTCTCTCAAAACGTCTGAGTAACTCATTATTTTTCTCTAAGTATTCTGTCATCTAGTGAGACACACTCCTGACTAAAAAAGCACCGACGGACTAAAAAGGGGCCCCTGACATTTCAAGGCGGTGGAAAGGAATCCTCCCTGTGACAGATGCACTCAGTGCGACTGCAAATGGAACTTTTCCCTGAGCAAGCAACATTCATCGTCTCAGCGGGCCTGCCCCGCTGCTCAGCTGTTCGCTTCCTTTTTTCACGGCCAACCAGAGAGAAAAGACAAGATGGATGCCGGTGTCACCGCGCTGCCCAGAGTGACAGATGGGCTGATTATACAAACTCATCCCTCTGGCCCTAGTAAAACACAACACCTTGCCTGCTAGCTAATAGCCTTCATCTGCCTGCACCTTATGGATAGTTGATGCTTGTTGTTAATATTGGAAAGCAGTATCATATACACAGATCCCGTTACAGCCCTGACCTCCCTCTTGACAGCTTGTACCTGCATAGACACCTAACATACTGGTTTTTCTTACAGCCCAAACAAACAAAATGGTAAATCACCTCGCAGCGACCTCGTGTCTGGCTGGCTGGCTTCAAGGGCATGTTTTCCTTCCTCTAGACAGACACATTGCAAATGCATCAACGGATTCCTGTCATCGGCTTGATGTGTGGGTGTAAAGCTCTGCCATGCACAGTGGTTCCTCAGCAGGTAGGTCGGTGCAACGGGAACAAAACCCAGCAAACTGAGAGAGACATGGTGGAAGCGTCTTGGTTATCAGCCAGAGAGGTGTCAAAAAATAAGTCAGGATCATGGGGGAATAAGTGTGGGTGCTGAAGGTGATCTTTCAGGATTAACCACCCTCCCCTTCTCCTGCTCCTACCTGTGATTTAAAGTCTGGGCCGATTAATCAGGCTGGTATCGGGTCTCTGTTCAGGCGAGACATTTAGATCAATCAGGCCAGCCAAAGGGGAGCGTACAGTGTCTAACAAATGGGAAGCAAAGAATGAGGGGAAAAAAAGGGCAGAAAGAGAGATTGAATGGCTTACTCCATGCTCCCAGCCATCAGCAGGAAAAGGTTGTAGATGTGTGAGAAGATGAAGAGGAAGAGGATGGTGCTGAAGAACATGGTCATCCAGGAGCCATGATCCTCGCGGAACATTTTCAGGCGCAGGTATCGACCTAAAGGGGGCATGACAAGGACACTGCTGTCAGTGGCGGTTCAAACAGCATGTCAGCCTGCTAACATGTATGGCCACGAAAATGAAGATGAAAGCAAATAAATTAGTCACATAGATCAATACTGTCCTACTCCGTCAGACACGTGCCCTTTAGGCAATGGAATTAAGATTAAAGACCACTTTGAAGTGTCACTTCCAGGACCTCGAAGTAATCGTCTCTTCCTGACCAATTTCAACAGTCAAGATGCCATCATCAATCCAAAAAGAAAATACATATACATACATACACACAATTTCATGCATCTGGTGGACATGCTGTCAGTGGATTGATGCTCGCTAGTGTTTCATGATGTGAGTTATGCATGATTAGAGAAATTATTCAAACATTTGTGACCTGTGGTGTTTTTTTATACAGTTCTAGCTTGGAATCAAATTATAGAGAAAGATATCTCTGGCAGAGCATGAGATTGATTCGGATATGCAGCCTTCTGCACAGAATACATAATCACATGAGCTTGTCCTCTGGTGGCGGCGCATAGCAGAACAATGTTTATTATACCACGGTTAGCTTGTTGTCATTAAAAAAGACTACTCACATTGGTTTTCTTGTGAGATTGGGGTGAAAATGGACTACACAAGTACAGTATAAATTACTGAGAGGTCTGAAAAATGTGTGATGCAATTCCATATGCATAATGTAAATGTACAACAGCTGTCAGAGTCCTTAATCTAGCTCCAGCACTGCTCATATAACAAAACAAATCTACTTTGTTCATTTTTGGGTGTCAGATACTACAACCATCATTCAGACCTGGGTCATTTGGAGTTGAAAAAAAACCCACCCAAACAAAGGGGAACTTCAGATTTAGAACTGTGCTTTCATAAAGTTGCAAGACCAAAAATAACAGATGTTTTTGAAGAAAATTCAATCCACAAAGACTAAAATATTCAGATTTTTTAGACTACTCAGGTAAAAAAAACAAAACAATCTTCAGGGAATGTCATTTTCAACATCAATTCAAGTTCGTTGAGTTCGTGAAATGTGTCCATAATGCAATTCTTTCATAAAAGTGGTCATCTGGCAGTAAAGATGCTGGCTTTTTAGCGGTATCGCTTGCTAGCGTGGCTAACCCCGCCCGTCCGATGACCTTCAACTTGAAGGTTATAGCGATCTGTCAAGAATCTGCCTGGGAACTGCTCATGTATTTGTGCCCCTAGATTGTAATGCTGATTTTCTGTTAAATTTTTTTAGTCTGTAATGCATGCAGGGAGCAATTTCTGACAAAGCATCAGACAGAAATAATTATACAAGCACTTTCTTTAGGCTGAGAAGAAGCTAGTGAACCCCAACCATTAGCTATACACCCCTATTTCTGCTTCTTTACATATTGTTGTCTCACACACACATATTTTGAGGCTCTTCCCTCTGCTTTGTCTCTGCGAGCTGTGATCCAGTGCCAGAAGCGGCCATCTTCCCAAGAAAAACTCTTTGTTTTTCTCCAGCTCAGTCAGCGTCCCTTTGAGTTACAGCTCCTCAGAGAGCTGATTGTGTTGGTGTGCATGCAGACACACACATGCACACACAGACACACACACACACACACACACTGTCAGAAAGATAGCAAAGCAGAATGCTCCATTTATTTTCCTATTACAGCCTGGCTGGTTTACTCTCCAATAGTTTTACATGCTGTTCAATCCCAGCTTGTTCACTTTTAGTGTTTTTTGTTTGGCTGCACACATCATTAAAAACAAAGATGTTGAGATTCCTTCAGCGATGAAGATCTTTGTTGATTCAAAGTGCAGTTATAATGAATGCACCTCCTGTTCAATTATACAGAAAATGATAGACAGAAAAATAGATTTGCAATACAAGTTTGTTTATTTACTTATTGTGAGATTTATAGAGGAGAATAAAAATCTGGAATTTCAAAAATATTCTCTCAGTAGCAATATTCAACCCCAAAATTTGGGACGCCGTAGCAAAAGCAAAGTGGCCTCGTGTGAGGCCATACGTCTTTGCTCTGTGGTATTTCAGGGCTCATCACAGATGCATAATTGAACTGACTTGCATGGGTGAACTTAATTGCCTCCAGTGCCAATGAGCCCTGGCTTAGATGTAGGTGCACAGTGTGTATCGGCAGATCTGACTTTTAAAGCAGCATGCCGCGTCGGCAAGCACGGCCGGTCTGTCTTGGCCTGTATGGGGAGGATTTCAATAGGGAGAGGGATGGGGGTGATTCAGGACTATTCAGCCAAGCCAATTGAGTCACTGCACCTACCCGACAGTTAGGGACCCTGATAAGGAGTGATTCATGAGCGCTGCCCGCTGTGAGGCTCAGCCCAGCCAGGGTACAACAACAACAACACACTTAGACAAAGGCAGCCACACACAGGGAGACTCTGACACTGCAAATACACCCAGTCAAAGACTGCAATTACATTTTGAATACTTTATGAAGAATTTATAGTATCGTACTTTCAGTTCCATTTATTATATTCTGTTCGGAATGACATAATATTCATTTCTCCTCAAGCTGTTTCCACACGAAAATCTAACATGTTGCTGTCTCCATCTAGTGGTGATATATGCACACACACATGAGAGAGCCAACTTCAAAGTGCACCAACATAGAACATGACCTCACAATCAACACACTTTTTTGTATTGCAATTTCTGTGTAAAAACAGACAAAATATACCCTGCTCAAATATTGTCCAGCCTTTTTCATGCTTCACAATTCACAAGGTTGCACTTTTTTCCCCCATCATGTGTGAATAAACCCCTAATCCAATAAATATGAACTCTGGTAAATGCACACAGAACATACCCGTGTGATAAGGCAACACAGAACAGAAAACAAGTAGAACAAGCATCTCAGTAACTCCTAAGGAAACTGCTGGCATTTTGGTTATCAGTCTGTTTCTATCCAGTAATGAGATCATTTGCAATAATTTTGGGAAGTGCTTGGGTTATAAAGTCACCAGATTTATAGTAGTAATCCATTTACAGGACATTCAGAAAGCCTTGGAGCCAGAAACAAAAAACGTTAGAGTGAAAATGAACAGAGAGCCACCACAAGCATATACAGTACGTATCTCAGATGCTTTAACAGTGGTTTTGATTAATCCTCTGTTTACTGTATCAAACACACACACACACACACAGTCTCACAGGTAAGGCAGTGCACCGACAGCTCCTGACAGATGAGCAGCACACAGCTGGTGGAGGAGGAGTGACGGCAACCTGAGATGTGATCACCATCTTCATTCATCACTCCACCGCTATTCTACAAGTCTAAAATGAAAAGAGGTAAGAACAATCTGAACCTCAAGTACTGTCTTCTACTGGTCTTTTTTTTTAGGATTAAAGCAGTGGAAATTATCTACATAGGATTTATTAAACTTTCAAATAATCTATGGTACAAAAATGAATAAACCTTTATTTGGTTTATTTATTTTAATTCCGTGACATGGATGTTGTATGAATAGCCATTATTATCTACATTATATAGTTTCCTCATACTTAAAGACAAAAATTACTAAAATAACTAAAATTTATTACTCATGAGTTTGTCAGTATGATAAAAAGAGGTTAAATACTTAATCACACAATGATTTTAAATTAGATTTTTTCATATTAAAACCTTTTGCATTTTCTCCTTTTGAGTGAGTATTGAAAGGGGGACAGGCGGACATGATCTAGGTTAAAATGTCCTTCAAGTAAATTGTTAAGATCTGTTCACCTGAACAAAATCAATGTGTTATCTCTGATTAAGTGCAAACAGGGTCTGACATGGTGGAGGCATAGATCAACAGTCCCCTGGCTTTCATTGTTTGCAGCAGACAGTCAAGCATTCACTTCCTGGACACAGTGATGACGCTCAGAGACTATGGAGACAGCTACAGTAAATATAGGTAGGATAGAGAGAGAGAGAATGGGTGAACACATTGTCCTTAAAAGTACATTCTCTGAGAGCAGGGCTTAACAGCAGACTAAATAAAACAGATAACAACCAAACTATATTCAGCTTTTAAAGCTTAAACGATGGAACGATGGATTAAACGAAGATAAAGGTGCCATGTGGTGAAGAATCCACAGTTACAGTAACATTATGATTTTAATGCCTTGCTTATACTGGTCTAGCATGTATGACATTTTGTTTTACAATCTTACATAACAAGTTTTTACCTAAAAGATAATGGATAACAATGAATATCAGCCTTTATGCGGATAGAGACATAGGTTATGAAACAATAATTTCATTATGCTTGTTTTACTGTGTTGCTTACTCAACCGGTGTAATAAGTGCCAGCAGGGGCAATTTAAATAAAATAATTCATGAGACAATTTGGAGCACTTTTCAAATAACCATTCCGATCTGAGTTTTCTCGGCTCTGTTTGACTCACTCCTTAAAAAGAGGTACTCAACTGTTCATTTAGAAGTAACAGATATTACTCAGCCTGTTAAAAGGAGCTTTATCAAGTCCGAGAAATTTAGTCAAGTGTCATCAGTTGAGTAATCTCAGCTGGGGGTGGGTGATTTTTTTAATTTTTTTTAAAGATGTGAGCATTTACCAGTCAAACATCTATGCTGTACTCTACGAGAAAAAGTCAGGATAAGTCAGGTCTTCGCTTTTGGATTGACTGTTGTGAAATTTGGGATAGGTTTTTGTGGTGCTCAGAGGATGCATCCTAAAGACTTGATCCCCCGAGTTTTCTGGAATTGTGTACTACTGTTATTTCTCATAACATGGAAACAATAATGTTTCACTTGTCAAACTAACTACTTTTTGTTCTTCAAATCCCAGAGGTGCTTCTCGAGTTTCTGAACCAGTCGACAGTATTCTGCGGCCGGTTTGAGAACGGCCAGTGGTATTGCTATATTCTGCTGGTACTGTTCAGTTTTGCCCTTCCCGTGGGGATCTTGGGAAACATAGCGGCTCTAATCAACTACACATGCTTCAGGAAGACCCTGAGCACGAGCAATGTTTTCCTGTTGAACCTGGCACTGTGCGACTCAGCCTGGATCCTCACCCTCCCCGTCACCCTCTACTTCACCTTCCAGAGGCCGCACCTTGAAGACATACAGATCTTCTGCAAGTTCAAGAAGATTTCCTTCAACATCAACATATACGGCAGCATCCTCTTCCTCACTCTGATCAGTTTTGATCGCTACGCTGGGACGGTGCACCCCATCACCTCCCTGCGGTGGTGGAATGTGGGTAAAGCCAAGCTGTGCTCATTCTGCACATGGATTGTGCTCGTCCTGAGCTCCATTCCTGACTTGTTTGTAACGTTCGCAGTTCAGCGGTCAGAAAATGCGACTGTATGCATGGACCACATCCAGGGTCCTTTTATCTACGTCAAGACGATCACCATTATCAGAACAACAGTAGGCTTCCTTTTGCCGTTCAGCATCATGCTGGCTTTTTACATCATGACAGTTCGTGTGTTGAGGCGTCTCCCAAGGGATAGAAGGCACAGAGGAGCCCAGCGGGCTGGAGGGAAGCCTCTGCTGCTCATCACTGCTGCCATACTTGTCTTTGTGGTCTCCTTCATGCCGTATCACATCATGGTCATCACTCTGGTGTTCATGAGAATCCATAAGCAGATCACAAAACCCAACACCAATGTCCTCTATGCCTCCTATGAGTGCTTAGAGGCCATGTGCAGTGTAAGCAGCTGTTTGGACCCAGTGCTGTATATCGTGGCCAGTGAGCAGTTCCAGAAAAACCTGCTGGCACTGAAAAGAGAACGATACAGGCGGCTGTGCTGCAGAGCCAGCAGGAGGGTTGAGGTAATTAGGTGATTGAAAGATCTGATGCGGGATTGTTTTGCCCAGGTGCCTTAAATTCCCTCAGCTGGATCACTTTTACACATGTGCCAGTGACAGATGTAAATATCACAGTTACCCTGGCCTAAAGTATGCCGTGTATTGCACTGTTTTGGAATTGAAATGAAAAAATAAAATACTTTGGCAATTCACTTGAACAATGCAAAATCAATGCAAGCATGGCTTCTTTTTAATAGCAGAAACATTTTATTAAAATGCATCTGACCTTCTGCCATAAAAGTGGCCAGTGATGGTTTTCCCATGTACAGAGTAATAGTGACATCATGATAGTGTCACCATTGGTACAAAATGCCCTTTGTAATTTCCCATAGCCCATTGTAACACATTTAAATTGCTTGTTTTTATCAAGCCAACCGCCAAAAGGAGTCACTCTTCATTCTTGCACGGGTGACTGTTTGTCATTTTGGCTTGATGAATGACAACTAAAGGAGTATCAAAATATTTGCACATAAATTTTCTGCTTATTTATTAATCAACCAATCATTAAATGTGCTGATTCAATCACATACAAACAGGTGACAAAAGAGGAGGGAAATGCTGGAAAATGAGACTTCAGCAGTGGATAAAAGGACCTAACTGGACCTAATTTTTCAGTGAGGATATATGATGGTGCAACATCTTCCTAATGCACTTTTGGTTGGTAACACACTGTTGGTTTTTCCTTTTAATTTGACATGCATCTCTAAAGAGTATATGGGGTTTTGTGCATTTTAGGTGTGACTTCAGATTTCCTCTGCACCTGTGAATGAATACACCATCCTATTATTTATTTGCAGTGCTGGTGGGATTAACTCCTGTTGTGGTCTTATCAAACAAACCTGCAAAAAACACCCACTGTCACCTCCTGTTCAAATATTTTGACTGCGCTGCAGTGAGCTGGACATCATACATGGAAAATGCGATCAAAATTAACAATGAATGACGTAAACACCGGGCCTTGAACAGCAAAACATGGCTCACATGTCACCTGTTTTGGCCACACAGTAAATGATACCATCATATCCATATTGATTCTTGAACTGGAGTTAGCACAGTCCTCTGATCCCAATCACGTCTCTTTGTATTCAAGTCATCAGTTTGCACACATCATGCACAACCTATAAGCTCCATTCTTTTTGCACATCTGTACATTTTCCGTAGACAGCTCTACTGTATCCTGATTTCCAGCATCGGTACAAACATCCCAAAAACACAAAAACAACTAAATATATAGCAAATCCAGACTGTAGAGAGAGTGAGCTGGCACTACCTGGATCTTAGTATGTATACACTAGCATCCTCATTCATCACACATTTGCTGGGCCGCAGCATCACCTTGGGGGTCTGGGAATAGTCTTGGCTATGGCCACTCATGTCCCAAGGGCGAAACTCCTCTGTAACTAAGTGTCCAGATAATAAATCAGAGGTAGGAAGTGACAACAGAGCTCCCTCCACAGGGAGACTGCAGCAAGCAGAGCCACAACACAGGGCTGGCTACTGGGCCACTGTACTACTCCACTTGTTCCAGTAAGTAGTCTATTAGATCATTTGATTTTCTTTATTTATGGCTTGGCGCCGGACCAAAGGAGTCATACATTTCAGGTAATTTCCTTTTGGCTGGTTTCCTTTGTTTGCTAGCTCACGTCATTATTGCTCTTTGTCTCTCCGTCTGCTGTGCAAACATCTTTGTGTTTTATCCTTTACTGCAAGAACATGGACATGGAAGTTCACTCTGCAAGTAGGCTACAGCGCATTAATAATGTCTTAGTGACAGTGAAAAATTATCTGCAGTTTCAGAAAATGTTGCAGCATATTGCTGGATTGAAAAATGGTTTTCATTTTGCGATGTTAAAAACAAACCACAGTCCAACTCACATCTTTGGCCACTTGGGGGCAGCACAACAAGACGTAAACACTGACATCTCAGTACAAATCTGATGCGGTTAACATGCTAGCAAACATTTGCTATTATATTTATTCATCGAGCAGGCATGGAACAACAACAGCGGGTTTAAGAGTTCTCGTCCCTGAAAATAGCTGCCATGGTTTAGAGTGGTGAAGGCTGTAAAACCAAAACAATGACTGAAAAGATGCCAACATGTTATCAGAACTGAGGAGAAATACGGATGAAAATTCTCTGCCACACCTTTCCTATTACATTTATTTTTCCATTGTGGTTAAATAATTTAATTAACTTTTTTCTCACAATACTGCTATTGAAGCAATTGCATTAGACAATAACCAAAAATATTACATTGTAGAGTTGTTTAATTCCCAGACAACACTACAACCTCACATAAATGCACACTGTAGTAAAATGCCTCAAAGGCATCAACTTCCAAGGGAAAGCAGCTTGAAAATCAAAAAGATAGTGGTGCTATAAATTCAGGCTGTAGGGGCACAGCAGTGCACTGACACCACAGCGCTCATACATTATTTACAGGGGAAGGGGGCAGGCTCTGAGTCCAGCTAATAGAGATGGGCCTGAACTGAAGAGCGAGTAACAGACAGCTCTACAGGGCACCAGAAGTTTGTTGAAGGCTGAATAGTTATGAAGTTGATGATTAGCAGCTGCAAAAGCAGGGCTGGTTGTTAAGCTGCTCTGCGCTCTGTATTGCAGGTATCCCTGATCCTGTAACTCCCCCCCGTTTATTTGATCAACAGGACTTTAAAAAAAACCTTGCCAAACTTCTCAGTTCCTTTCTCATTGCAGCTACACTGCTACCAGCCACTATTGTGTGTTCTTTTAATTAGCTTGTGTTACTTTGGTCAGCAATTAACTTTGTTTTGTGACTACAGACCTTGTTTGATTCCTCTGTGTTGCTTCCCCTGAGCCAGGGTTGTAGTAATTTTCACATGTCTGTGTGATACTGGTAAAATGTGGTCCTACGTAGCAGGAACTACCACAGAGGCAATTTTGAATATAGAGTATTTTGATTTTCAATAACTCTAGTTTGTATAAATGAACTGTTTTGTTTGTAATAGGTCATTTGCTATTATAATGATTATAATTATGATTGCTGAATAATTTGCTGATAAAGAATTAAAAGAATAATTTCAGGGTTAGTATGAGCAGATGCAGAGACATTTTCTAAACATCAACACATTCTTTCTGACACACATGGACAATAAAATACCCTGCAGCCACACACGCACAAAGCATGCAGAAAGGCCCAATCCTGCCTCCTGCCGCCTGCTCGCCCATCCACACACACACACACACACACACACAGGCACCACTTTGACCCACAGCCTCCCAGTGCGGTGTATATAAGCCATCTCAGCCTTTGCGCGGCACAGTAATAACATATGACAGAGCCCAGATGGCATCCTGCAGGCTACAATCATCAAGATCAGGGAAAGGAGACAAGAGTCACTCCAACAACAGAGCAACCAGCGACATGTCTCTCACCCTGTAACACACACACACACACACACACACACACACACACACACACACACACTGAGCTCAGCAGAACATCCAGCAGGGTTAACTGTTCTGGGAAAGCGGTTTTCACATTACTGTCACCTTTTCTTGTGCCTTTCACACCTCAAATTTAACATCCCAGTGGAGACGAGCGGTCAGCGTTTGACTGAATGTAAGTATCGGTAATAACATGCAAAGCAGGGTCTAATCCAGTCAGGACAGCACTCCACATGACTCAAATTACCCTTCAATTTACCTTTTAGATCCCACAAAGCCTTGGAGAGAGATAGGTGGTTGTATTATGCTAATCTAGAGACTGAAACGACATGACAGAGAAATGAGAAGCACTTTCACTCTCCCATTATATAAATGGGAAGTGAGATAGTCATTTACTGCAAAGGTAGGCCCAGCACATAAAGCTTTACTCCTGTGATGCTGCATCACTGTGGAAAGAATAACTAGTTGAATGAGGCATTTGTTATAAATACTAAATCACTTTACAAGCAAGAAGTGTGTGCTCATCACAAAAATGTTAAAAAAAAAAAGGAACACGTCAACATTTTTGGATAAAAACTTGTATTCACTTTCTTGCTGACAGATAGACGAGAGGATCAATAGCACTCTCATGTGGCTCTTTCCAAAGATAACTAAATCTGCCTCTTGATCTTTCCCTCTAGCGCTCACTGATTAATAGTTAATATTTTGTTTGCTTCTTTTTAACATAACTGTAGTAGGACACGACGCGGTCTTCATTTGTTAAGAAAGTTTAGGCTTCCTTTGCTGTCATTTCCCCTTGATTATCTGCCAACATAAATCAATGACTTTTTCAAAATTTGTCTCAGACCATCTCTATTTTTTAGTCTTCACGTCTGTGAGACCACCATGTGCTTCTGGGTGTTTGTATGTGCACGCATGAGAGACAGAGCTTATGTTTTTTCTATTGAATTATTGACTTTTCTTGCAGCCTTGCTTTCAGACTTTCAAATTAAACCTTACGACTGAGTCAGCTAATGTTCATTGTGTGAGAAGCCAAAGGCTTTTTACATTTATACAATATGCTGTCTGAGTAAAATGAAATGAAATTCTTTTTAATGTTTCCTATATGGTTACAACTAACAGTGTTTTTAATACGCTTCCACTAAAAGCAACAGAATTTAACACATTCTTCTTCAGCTTCTTTTTTCTTATAAATCCTTTGTTGGTGAAAAATGACAACTGTAAAGCCCTTGACCATTATCATTTTAAAATTGAAAAAGGTTGCTTATTTTAATCCATGGCTGAATACAAACAAACCACACTCCAAGTGAAACAGACAGCTCACAAACCCAGTGTGACCTGAGATTTAATACAAATACAAAATGACAGCCACTCTTCCTCTGAATGACCAGAAGTCATTGGTTACCGCCTACTCGATTAGAGAGCGCATGTAGCCTTGAGTGGCTGAATGGAACAGCACAGGTTGTTCCTTGAACCCCAAATGCAGTCTTAAATCACAGAGTCTGTCACAAGCCGTTCACGCTCTGGAGTTCACGCTCTGTTTTTGTCCAACAGAGCCAAATGGAGAACAATGCTGTAAAAAGAAAGAACTGTAGGGGTGGCAGGGATTCTGTCTTGCAGCAAATGGATTCATGTTTGTGTAGGAGGGGCAATCACACACTGGGGCAAATACAGAAGAAAAAGAAAACTAATCATCAGAGTGAGAAGATGGAGGTGTAATCCACTTTAAAATGTTTCGATTTTCTAGGCCATCGTAAATGATGAATGATGCCGGGGAAGAGTCAGCTTCTAAAAACAATGTCTGTTTCCAGGTTTGTGACAAATTGAGAGTAAGTTAAGCATAACTTCGAATGGCATGGTTGGGAAAACTATTCCAGTTATGCAATGCATTGCAATTGTTAAACGGCATCAGAAAATGCCTTCTCAAAATGTGACTTCAAAAAAAATTTCAACAGCCACAGGCTGTGATTCCAAAGTGTTTTCAGGTATTTAAGTCTCTGCAGGAACAGTGGTCCTATCCATTAGTGTTCCCACGGCCTGCCTACATATGAGAGAGGAAACACTTGATACAGATCTGCAGGGCTTTAGCAGAGACATGATGTGCCGTAGGTGGGACACGTGGGCCTGTGTGACAGATCTATAATAGATGATACATTTTACCGTGTGCATGGTCCTAGATACTACAGCTCTAATGCCCCACCTGGGTTGTCATTACATAACTGCTTTACTGAAATGTTAAGCAGGACACAATTCGCCTCTCCTACTCCCAAAATCCTCCTCCCTTTCCTGCTCTGTCACAGATTCTGCGGTGCACCAGGGACCTGTTCACGCACACGTGCACGAACGCACATGCACACACAAAAGGTAACACACACAGAAACATAAACCATCTGTTTGGAGGCTTGTTGAAGTGCACTAGTTGTCCCTGGCCGCAGGGTGAGCTGCACTCTTTCTGTCGTCCACACCCTCAAGCCAGTCTAAGTGTACGGACCACGATACAGAGACACAGGGCCTTAGTGAAAAACTCACTGAGAGCTGACTAAGGTTCACGTGATGAAGCACCGACTTTACTGTTGAGTCACACTAATGAGACAATGCTGGTGCAGTAATACGCTTGCACAGTGCTGAATGGAAAAAAATGTGCCAAGAGTAGTGAATATAAATACAAACATTTTAAAGGGTCCATTTTCCTCAAAACAGTGCAAAAACAGTATCTCACTAGCTTCTACAGGCAAGTTTTCATGCAGATTGTAGTTATTATTTGCTCACATTTGCATTTGATGGAGTCCTAGTTAGTTTGCATAGTCCATAGACATGGCTGTGAAATGTTTTTGTCGTAACTACTTCCTACTGAAGAAATAGTCCCTATGAAAACTGCCGAGGGCTCGAAAAACTGAACACATATGTAGACACAAAGTGACGACTGAAGCTGCTGCTCTGTGAACTTACTGCTCCGGTGTTCCTCCTCCTGCGTAGACACTGTGTTATTCACTATCTTGCCAAGATTGATATCACACTTACATTACTGTTTCGGTGCAGATTATACAAAGATACAAGACACGTTACTGGTGGAATTAAGACATGCTGTTAGAAAATAAAAGATGGCTTTTACACCCTCTTTCTTTATGCTAAGCTAAACTAATTGACACCTGGTTTAAGCTTCACATGTAACGGACATATGCGAGAATAATATGTATTTCCCAAAATGTCAGACCAAGCCACCACCAGGTGCATGGATCGACAGCACAGCTCACGTAGGTGAGACTTTGCTGGCATCATAGATCAGAGTTTCTAAACTTAGTCTAACTGCTGACTCCATTTTTAGGTCCCCAAATCCTCAAGCCAACAGCGGTTTATTGTTGTCTTGCAGATTTGCAATATGACACTCACATTATTTTGTTTTGAAGAGGATGGGGGGAACTCCACATTGTGTATAGAAATAAATATGAATATATAGTATTTCAGAACTACTTTTATTAAAGGCATATCAAATTAGATTCTCCAGCTCAGTCCTGGAAATCTCCAAGGACCCTGTGTGTATACAGTATCAGATACGCACATGTGGGGTCCGGAAGGAAGAGAAACTTAGATCCACAGATCCTGAGTAAGGAAGCAGTAATTCTTTAAATGACTGCAACTTGAGTTGGTAGAACAGCTGGTATTATCAGATCCACAAACACCGTCCTCATTTTCCATTTCCCGTCATCATGCACTCTCTGCTTTCTATTTATGCTCAGAGAAGATGATACTCACAGAGTACCCCCCCTTCTCTCTATGCCCTCCAATTATAGTCATTAATGGTTCATCCCAGGAAGATAAGCCAGGGTGGCCAATTATATCAGGGGCTAAGTGAGTTGTGAAGTGACTTGCAAATGAAACGTGTGAGCTGAATGATAAGCACTGTGAACTGTTGCAGTTTAAACAAATGAAGGGCCAATCAGATTGAGAGTCACGGCCTTATGACAGGAGGGTGAAATGGAAAGGAGGAGTCAAGCAGGCAAAGGCAGATGCTGTGAGTAAGATGACAAGTGCGTGAAAAGGAAGAGGAAATGTAGCAGGGAGATGTGAGAGGCGAAGGAAGTGAGCAACATGAGCACTGACTTAAATATGGAGCATACGGGGGATGGGTGCTGCGCTACAGAGATCCTCAACAAATCAAAACGTGTCAGTGGGAAAAGCACAGGTGTAGTTATATAACAGGAATTAATGATGGCCATATTTCAATTACCTGTTCAATTTTGCACACTGATCACTTTCATTGCTTACTGGGACACTGAACTAGGTCATCATGTTATTACTCTCAATTTAATTGCCATGACAACAGGCCACTTTACATCTTGACCTGCCGTAGCACAAAAAGCACAGGAACTAATAAAGTTAATGATGGCTCTGTTGCATTGACATGTTCCCTGGCTAACGGGCATTCAAACAAGCAACAGGAGCTAATACTTGAACCCAGAGCTGAAAATGAGTTGATTAATCAGTTAGGTCATTTCAAGTGACTTTGAATCAGAATGTCAAAAACTCAGAGTTTCTTCCCTTCCTTCTCTATTGTGTTGGAATTTTTTTCAGGGTTTCAAGTGTTTAAACAAGCAACTAGATGATATTATCTTGGGTTTTAAGAAACTATGGTAAATAATAATTAACTGCAGCACACTTGAACCAGGGTGTAATGAAAACAAAGCAGAGATTTGCAGATACTGTTTGACCTGGAGAAGAGAGGCAGCATAGTGTTTTTAACGGCAAAGGATGAATGCAGGAGCAGAGATACAATGACGTGAACCTTAATAAGATTAGTGTTCACAAAAAGTGGAAGGTGAGTGTCAAAGGTGAATCTCATTGGCGAAGAGCAACAACAAAAGCAGCTCAGGAGGAAGGCTCCCTCCCAGAGTAGAACCATTACTCTGCACATTCCAGTGGATTACTGTGCACATGACTTACCAAAGAGCTGGCGGTGGAATATAAACTTCCCGGCTAACAGCCCGGTGATAATGGCCAGTATCCAGCACACTACTTTCAGGATGTTCCATCCGATGCCAGGATACTTGTTGAACAGGAAAGAGAAGCAGTTGCCCACCACAATCATGTGAGCCTCTGTCTGACTGTGAGAGACGGGGTCCTCTGCAAAGATGAGAAAGTTAAAGAAGGTGACGAGGTAGGCCACGATGAGACGCGACCACGGGTGCTGGAAATAGTAGCGAAAGCGGGCATCTATTTCCATCCTGCTGAGGCCCCCAGCCACACAGCACCTGGGAGTCCACAAAACAGAGACAGAGAAAAATGATAAGGCTGGTGTTTATCGTCATTCCAAAACAGGTTGTACATGAAAGGCAATGAAATGAGGGACTAAGGGTCCCAGTCCAGGGAGAAGCAATAATGAAATAAAGAAGAAAGCACAGCAGTGTGTGAGGATAGGGGTAGACAAAAGATAAACAAGGGGCCCAAGTTGCAGCAATGCCCTGATCAGTGAGATTGCAGAATTTCCAGTCTTACACTGCTGCAATGCCCAGATGCAAAGTAGTAATAATAAGAGCAGCTGTTCTGTGAGATGCAGAGTTTGTAAAGAAAGTGCTTCTTTTAGTCAGATGGCATAACACTGGAATCAGCAGGGGCAGATTAGAGTGAAAACATCACTCAGACTCAGATTAGTGTTAGGAATATCACAGAGGTTTGGTACAGACTGGGATTATGCTAAATTCAGACAATTGACGGTGCCAGCGATCCACTTCACATTAAGATTTCTCAGAGCAAAAACAGACTTTCTCTTCGACACTAAGACTATCACACAAATCTGACATGGAGTTCCGGATCTGACTGCTTCGTGATGACACCGCAGCAGAGAATCTGCAGCACGAAAACTGGTTGAATTGGAAAAAAAACGTAATGAGTTCTATGAGTTCACAATTAATAAGAGGCTGTCCTTCAATAGGCAGAAGTTTAAACTTTTAAACTCTTAATCAGTCAGTACGACAAGCTGAGGAGTATGTGTCATACCTGGATGGGGTGAAATTCTTGAAGCACTTAGCTGGAAAGAGCTGGTTTTTAAAAGGCTTATCCTCTCAGCCTGTCAGCTCTCTGCTCCCCACCAAAAAAGAAAAATTGTGGCAGCATTACCTTAACGCTCTGCGTGGGAACACCTGCCAAGCAGCGCTTGAGTAACTGCTCAACAGTCTGCCCCCCTGTATTTTTATACCCAACTCTTATTATTCAACCATGAACTCCACTCTCAACTCCCTCGCTGTAAACCCCCCCTCCCTCCTGTGGTCAGTCTGACTTTGCTGGGCTGAACTTTCGGAAGCAGTTCCCTGTTTTGACACTGTTTCCGAAAATACCCCCAGAGTGGGACTCGGGAATGATGTAATGGCTTTAGAAATAGAGCTGCCACAGTGGAACACCCATATTAGATTTCCCCAGCATTGTGACTGTCTTGTCATTATCTGCCCCCTCTGGTGGTGCTAAGCTAGTGATTCCACTTATGGAAGTGTATTCCCTTAATTATCCAGGTATAATGCAGAATTAGCGCCTTCTGTGTATATAACCAGCGCATATAAGCAATCAGCGCAGTGGACAGCCTCTCTCTCTATTATATGGGGGGAGTCTACTCAGTTTGAGTCCAGTGCCTGTGGTGGGACAGTCCCTGACATGCATGGCGTGGGATTATGATAAAGGACACCTATGAAAAGGAGTACTCGCAAACATCATTCAAAAAGGACTCATCAGCCTGGCGAATGGTGGTGGGCTTTAACTTAGAGGGGAATTTATCATATGATACCATTATCTTCGCCATCCTCTTCATGGTGCATCCTCTGCCTCTAACCCATAAAAATGACATCTGGACTGGCCAATATAAACAGTTATTAAAAGATACAGTAAAACAAACACTGAATGGCCCCACTTTTGTGCCAGTTCTGGAAATTTTCTGAGTGGACTGTCGTGTTAAAGAGCATCACGTCTGACTGTGACCACCACATCATCCCGCATGTCACAACAGCGATGACGCCAAATGTCACATCGCAAACACTATGAACAAGCTTGACTGGAACGATCTGATTATACAACTCATCATGTCGGTGCACCCTGGCTGGGCGAGCTGGGGATTCTGGTCCAGATCCTACCTGCCATCCTGTCTGCACACCGGTATGAGGTAGTGAATCACCCAACGTACCTGCTCCCTCTCACTCGACAGCCAGGACGACGAGCCCCGCTCCCGCACGGCTCTCCTGTCACATCAAGCCGACGGCGGCGCTCTAATCATCCCAAACACAGGACGATACGGGAGGGTTTCGGGGCGGCTGGGGTGGGGGATTATCCATGCGACCTGTTGTTGGTACGCGACATAGACACCCCCAAATCCTCTGCCATTGTGCTGGACTGTCCATGCACCGGGCGGGAGAGCTCAGCCGGGCGGTTGCTTCGTCAGCGGGTTCCCGCCAGGAGGTGCAGTTTGTGGGCTGTTGATGGGACGCCGCTGCTGCTTCTGCTGCCGTCGTTACGGGAGTGGATGGAGGTCCCTGAAGGCATCTGGGAACACACAGCACGCATAGCATCAGTGCATCAACGCAAGTGGCCAACACGTTGATTCATCAGCGCCAAGTTAGAGCCAGTACAAATATAGAACTTCCACCCACACCTTTCAAAATAAAACTGGAAAGATACGGGAAAAGTTTTTGTAAATTACAAAGATAACAAACTGAAGGGTGATTATCTATCGATCTATCAATCTATCTGTCTATCTACACACGCACACCACTAGTATAAATGTTAAAGTTGACATTATGGCATTTAAATATGCCCTTAAAATCACGGACAAATAATTACACATACACACACACATACGTTTAAATAAAGAGATTCACATAGATTCACTTATCGCCTAATTAAATTCCATCATGCTTTATAGATGATACTATCAGTTTACATCAATTTGACTGACAAGACAGATTTAAAACACAGATTACCAGACAAGTTTGAGAGAATTCAACGCATAATTTATATTGTTAATATATATATATTTTTCAACTGTATAGAATTTGAACTATGGACTGTGTTATGAATGTTTAAATTCAGCTTTAGTCGTGTAGCTGTAAGTCTTGTTTTGAAGTGACGCGATACGCAACCTTATTTTGAAATAGGGTTCATATTGTTTCCGGTGTAACTGTACTTGTAATTGACGCAGACGTAAGAGTCCCCCCGGTGTCCGGATGATTTTCCTATCTATTAGTGATGTGCGATACTGCATATTTTGGTATCGATCCGATACCAAGTAAATACGGGCCAGTACCGCCGATACCGATACTTATCAATAAATAAGATGGATGCGTCATTGAATTGCTAAATCTCAATTAATTTTCATGACCTTAAGTGTTTTTGTGATGTTTATTTTTTAAATTATTAAATAGTTAAAACCCAGGACAGAAATTGGACAAAGTTTAGAATTAAATAGAAAATGTTTTATTATCAAATGTTTTAAGAAAAATCTTAAATAAAAAGTCCACGCAAATCAGTAAAAAAATTAAAACAAACAAGTACTTTTGAGAAACTATAATACAAAAATTAAATTAAATTGGGGGATTTCTCTCCTCCTCTCTCCGTTCTCCATGTTTTCTTTGGGATGGTTTTTGAGATTTTTATGTAAATTGGTAGTGTTTCCACTATACCTTTTTATGAGTTTTTTTGCAAATATCACATTTAGCTGTCGTTTCATTTTCGGCTTGAAAATACAGCCGCTTCCTCTCTGCCATTCTCCTGTTGTGCCTGTGTTGATGAACCTGAGCCAGCAACTTGCTTGTTTGTTTGTTTGCTTTGCGTGTCTAAGTCAAGTCACGTGACTCATGTGATGGCACAACATCTAAACACAAGAGGGGGGAGGGGGAGCAAAGTGTGCCTGCTCTGCGCTGACACAGGAACGGCGAGTCCAGCGACCTGGCATTTTCCTTTTTGCCGAAACCGCAGCATTGCAAACAAGAGCAGAACTTAAAGAAAAGACTCAACCTCACCAGGGATAGTATCGATCTGATACCGATACCGACTTGTTATCGATGCCATCGATATTTGGATCGATCCGCCCACCACTACTACCTATCTATCTATCCATCTATCTATCTATCTATCTATCTATCTACTTACCTACCTATTTTAAGGAGGGCATATAGCAGAGACAGGAAACCCAGTGGCCTCCAGATGTTGCTGGATTTCATGCCAAATAGGATATGTTTGCTTGAGAAGCGGAAATCTCAATGTTATCACTGATCAGAGACCTATATAAAAATGGAAAAATAGAAAATTACTGACTGATTTGCTTTAATCCTGACCCTGACGGGAAGCTATTGCTAAATATACGAGGAATCAACCCAGTATTTTCCTATTTGCGTTGATCAAGTAAACAGATACCAAGAATTTAACTCATACCTGCCAATACTTTTTACAAACAGTTCAGTAACTTAGACGTGTAATATAATATATTATAATAGTGTGTGTTTTATAAATAAAGCTGGTATAAAACCTGTTGTAGGGGTAGTTGGATTATCTTAGCTTTGTGGTTTCCTTTTCCTGTGTACGCATTGTACTTTACATCTTTGCTTAAAATTATCCAGCAAGGTCAAGGAAAAGTTGTTAAGAAAGGAGTTTTCTTTTTTTTACTTTGCGACTGCATTTTAGTTCTTTTATGGCTAATGCCACAACTAAGGAATGGTTTAGGTTTCACCCCAAGTCTAAGATGAACATAAACTCCTGGGGCCAGGAACTGATAGAAGGTATCAGTATACTAGCGCCAGTTGGTTAGCTCGGTGCAGCTGTAATTCATGCAGGCTATAGTATTAGTAGCCATGTTAATCTTGGATAGCAAAAAACAAAATAAAATGTTCTTAAACTTTCCTAGCGGCTCGTCTGGTTATTGTGCCACAGCATATATTAGTATAGCGACGGCCTCGCTCCCCATGAGGGCCAGCCTTGCGCTCAGATTTAGCTAGCTACGATGTTGAATATGTGAATTAGTGGTGGGCGAATCAAGCCAAATAGCGATAACAAGTCGGTATCGGTATCGGATCGATACCATCCTGGCGAGATCGAGTCGAGGAAACAGCCAGGTCGCCGGACTCGCTGCTCCTGTTTCAGCGCAGAGCAGGCACACTTTGCCACCCCTCCCCCCTCTTGTGTTTAGATGTACATGACACACATGCACATGAGTCACGTGATGTGACTTAGGCGCGCAAAGCAAAAAGATTTTTTTAAAACATTAAGATATTAAAGCAATTTCTATTTAATTATAAAATTTGTCCGAATTCTGTCCTGGATTTTAACTATTTAATAATAAAAAAGGAAACATCACAAAAAACACTTAAGGTCGTGAAAATTAATTGAGATTTAGCAATTCAATTACGCATCCGCATATATATATATAGTATCGGTATTTGTATCTGTATCGGCCATACTGGCTCGTATTTATTTGGTATCGGATCGATACCAAAATATGCAGTATCGCACACCACTAAGGTGAATGACATTTATCGAAAATTGTGAAACGGGGTGGAGGGGCATTTAGCGACTGATGGATTTAGCCCCTTAACCTTCCTAGTTTTTGCATGACTAATTATGTAAAATATGTTTGTTTTGTTTAAGGTTCATTAATTAACTGTCAGATCTGTCCGTTTTGGTGTGTCTGTCTGCAAAAGCGAGCTGGTCTCGCGCTCGCGCTTTATTTTTAACATAGTTTTACGTGTCATGTGATTTCTGTGTTGATGACGACAGGCTTGGGACGGGTTTGTCGGTGTAGTCCACTTCCTGCTTCTCTGCCCTGGTTTCGCCTGATAAGCTGCATCAGCCATTTATCCGACGAAAGACACAATGTCACATCAAACAGGCATTCAAGGTAGATGCGATTCTCTGCTTCCAGCGTCTCTGTCTTTGTGGGCTTTACTGTGCGACTGTGTGATTCCCGGATGAGCTTTCAGTACTTACAACAATTCAATGCAGCGAGCAGCTAGCGTCAAGTTAGCTAGCCACTCCTAGCTAGCTCTGAGCTACCGTGATGTGTGTGACCCGTTTGGGCACTTTAAGGACTATGACAAATTATCTTTAGCCGATCGACGAGCCTCCGGCATAACGACTGCTTTGTTTTTAAAGCGCGAAAAGGGTTTATGCTTTATATGAATCTTAAACCTCATAATGTTATTTTAGCTTTTAGAATGGAATGGGCGACGCCTTCATTTAAACACATCGCTAGCCAGGCAGACCGGCCGGTGTTCCCATAAATATGAGAATGGCACTGTCATTACCTGCGCTGTGTTATTATATAAATGAAACTCAGTAGGGCAGGCGCCCTGTTATAAATGGTAACAGTACTGCAGAACTGTTTGCAGTCCGTGCTCACAATTGTGTTTCTCTTAAGATATATGTTATGCTTTATGTAATCATAAAAATAAAAATAAAACAACACGCAACGACAGTCTTATATATTTGTGTTTGGGCTTGTTCCCAAGAGTTTTTTCCAATTGGAAAACTGCTGACACACTGCATCTTGAATTGTGCCCAGTTTTATTATGCTCAGGTTTGGAGTTGACAGCCTTCAGTCACATTTGTGCTAGCCAAGTGTTCCTGGGTGAAACATTGACTTAAAATGGCCATATTGACGAGAGTGTGTTGTTCTCTAACAGGTATGTGTTTAACACAGAGACTGACCCCCTGTCTTTTTTCAGCTGGTAATGATGTGAAGGATATCTTTGCCAGTGCCAGGAGTGGAGACCAATATCGAGTCTTAAAGATCATCATTGAGGATGGTAAGCAGTGTCCTGGAGTTTTGCTTACAGATTCCTCAGCCAAGAAAGCTCTTTACCTCATACATCCACCCAAACTTCTGCTAAGCCTGACATTAGAATGTCAACATGGCTAACAAATCCATTCACTGCTGAAATGTCGGTTGCGCGCACATCTGCTTTACAGAGCAGCTGACTCTGGGCGTCACCAGGAAAGCATCAAAGAAGTGGGACCAGGAGTATGACTCCCTAGTGCTGCCGCTCCTTGTGGATGACATGCCCTGCTACATTCTGTACCGGCTGGACTCCACCAACAACCAGGGCTACGAGTGGATCTTCCTGGCCTGGTCCCCGGACCAGGCTCCTGTAAGAAAACTACTGGCTTTAATGAATAGCTGTGTCCTCCTCTGTTTTGAGTGTACCATGGGTGAGGTTGACCACATCAGGGCAGCAGTTCTTTGTATGCTTGTTGAAAAACTGGATAAATGTTGGCAACAGTGCATTCGTAATTCCAAGCAGACCTCTTGAAATCTAAATACGGGAAAATAACACCATGCTCACCCTAAACTTCTCTTCATCTCTGACTTAAAATTCACCCTCTCTGTGCATCATGTTTCTCATTCTTAAAGAAATTTGCATTTGCTGTGTTCTTGACTCACATGGTGTCACCTAAGTCATTGTGAATTGGTTCCACTGAAACTCGATGAGCCAAAGTAGCCAAAGAGCCATTCAAAGTAGCCATGAAAAAAGAGACATTCAGTTGTTGTTCCTGTGGCAGTGGAAAGAGGAATGTTGTAGGGAGAGGCCAGTGCCAAAATAAAATGTCATGCAGGGTATTGTAGTATCCAACTGCCTGGTGGAACTGAGATGAAATTCACTTTCTGAAGGACACAGCTAAACATTCTTGCCCTCAAGCTCATTGCACAGCGCTTCAGGTTGAGGCTTGTCTGGAAGTTGTGAAATCATTTCACAACCAGTGCATGCTGCTGCAGTGATTGTATTAGTTGTCTTTTTTCTTCTTCTTCTTTTGGTTCAAAGTGAGGTCTAATTTTTGATTTGGCATGTCAAGGCAACTGTATTTTGATAGCCTAAAATCACAAGTTTCAGGGGGCATTTAAAGGTACCCTGTGGAGTATTTGACCATGAGAAGTGGATACCCTTTTTATTTCTTCTTAGTGCTATATACAGGTAGCATTAACACAAAGAAACATTGGAATGCATCAGCAAAATCAGGGATGAAAATTAATGTACACATAGTAACTGGCATATTGTCTTGTGAGCGAGGACATGCATTCAACACATTCATCAGACCTCAAGGATACACACATTGTTTTGCTAGGTAACACTGAATGTAAACCAAGACTATGTTTGTTGCAAGAAATCTCATCAGCATGGCATATTTGCAAGACTGGAACTAAGAATGCCTCTTTTTTCATCCTGTATGATTCTATATATCTGCAAGATACCATAGTGAATGCTCATTGCAAAGCAAAAAGAGACAAGGAAAGAGTAAGAAGAAGAAGAGAAGACTAAATAAAATGACAGGCCATCAAAAATAACTGAAAGCTTTTTTTATAATACACATTTTCTTCACCTTCTTAACAGGTGCGACATAAAATGTTATATGCTGCTACCAGAGCCACAATGAAGAAAGAGTTTGGAGGTGGTCACATCAAGGATGAGATTTTCGGAACCACAAAGGTCGGTCAGCCTAATCGTACAGCAATGCTTGAAATGATGTGAAAAGCGGTTTCATGCATTCATGTGTCACTCAGAAGCTTGAGCAGCCACAAGTTATGCTTCAGTGTTATGCGCTTATGGCAGCTGATATGAGCAATGCTGCATCAGTGTGTAAGTCTGTGTTGATGTGCGATTGTGCCTTTTTTATGCCCCCAGGATGATTTGAGTCTTAGTGGATACAGGAAGTATTTGACCTCGCAGGCGGCTCCTCTGCCCCTCACTGCAGCAGAAGAGGAACTGAGACAGATCAAACTAAACGAGGTAAAAATGCACACATACAAGCAAGCGCACAAGCTCGCAGACGAGTAATTGAAATTTAGTTTCTTTGGTAGACATTTCCATATGAGGTCATCTTTGCGGAAATAATCACAGTGCTTGTGTACACAGTTGCCACCGCCTGTTGACGGCTCGTAGGGTTTGAAGCGCTCTGAAATGGGTGTGGATCAGTCTTATTCTCTGTTGTTAGTTCTGAAAAGAGATGACGCTGCATCATCCTCACACACTGAGGCTTCACCGGGTGAAAAAAAAGACAGCTCACCTCAGCTTGCAGCAGTATTCCTCCTGATCATATCTCCTGTGCGTGAGTGAGCTGCAAATCCCACCAGAAGCAGTGAGGGCCAGCGATGCAATCCTTCCTTCCAAACAGCGCAAGGTCAGCAGCAGAGCAAGCGTGCATATGCTTGCCCGGCAGTATCAACACAGCGCAAAGATGCTGATGCATCAGAACAGCAGGATATTGGCGAGGACGAATCTATTAGGCTTATGCAGCTCACCTTCATAGCACCATTAAGAAAGTCTTGTTTACAGGTGTAAACCCTGTTCTGTCTGAGCGACAAAGTGGTTAAAGAAGAGTTCTACTCGTGTCTAATATTTCTGTGTGAAGTGAGCCTCGTACAAACGAGAAGGTTCAATAGCCCTGAGTAGTTGGCAATGATTCTGCATGGCACACTGGTGAGCTGTATCACTGTGCCTTTGTCGGTTGTGGTGATAAGATAAAGAAATGCTGTAGTTTGATACCCACTGCATGCTGCTCATAACGCCGGCAGTATTGACACTGCTGACGTGACAGGCTTTAGGGCTCTGCCACGTAAAACTCCACTCGACAGAAAGTTTCAAAAGCTGCGTGCTAAGTTGCACTTTTTGGTCTTCGGCTGACCGTCGCTATAATTTAACCCAGATGAGCTCTTGGTTTTTTGCAGAATAACCTGTTCTAATTGCTGCCCTCCCACACATAAACAAGAACTGTCTTTCTTACCATATATGGAAGAGTGGTGGAGGGCCTCCCTCCAGAGTATGGTCAATTATAAGCAGCAGGGCAAATGAGAAGTGAGGTTTGTGCTCGTCCCACTTGACCAGCTGTTGAGGGAAGATAATATACCATTAATCTGTAAAAGAGGCTTTGAAATATCTATCATTGCCGTGCCTCGGAGACTTCCTGCTTTCCACTAAGCAGATGGATGAAAGAGCCACAATCCCTTTTGGTATGCGAGGTAGCTACATCAGAGGCTCAATCATGTTTGCACGACATTTCATTTTGTGGGAACAGGGCTCTAAAAATAGATGTAATCCATCAGTGTAATCCCCGCAGCATTTCCATTTTTCTGCGATTCTTTTTTTTGTGTGGAGGCGCCGCGTCACTTCTGATACAAGCACATCAACTGTAATCACCATGCTCCGGCATTCAAGCTGCTTTGTTGCACTTGTAAACTTTTTTTTTTACTTGTAAATGACTGAAATCAAGAACATTTATTCTATTTCTCAAGGCATTACGACACCACCATCATCAGTGGAAACCTGTTTGTCTCCTGGTATGACTGAATTTCAGAGGAGCATTTGTTCTGCCCGTAACTTAAACACAACGTGGCGTGCACGTCAGTAGAACGTGGTCAGAGTATCATCTGGACACCTGGTGTATATTGACACAGTCTTGTGAACATGATAAGCAAAAAACATGATAGAAACTCCACTTATACAAGTACTGTATACCACAGCTTTACTTTGTAGATTCAGTCATAGTTTTAATTATTGGGGGATGATTCTGCATAAATGTGCACATTATTGAAGATTGTCGCCTTTTTTAATGTATCCAAATTAAAACTCCCCTTGTGTGATTTGAAGGCAAATGAAATATTGGCTAATGAATGCAGTTATCAGACTAATTAATGACCTCATTACCCTAACTGTTTCTGTTTAATTTAGTGTATCACAGCGACCATGGCGACACAAGCTGAAGCTCAAGTGCCTCATGTTTTCCTGGTTTGTGTGTTTGTTGTGTGTTCAGGTACAGACAGACATCAGTGTGGACACCAAGCATCAGACTCTGCAGGGAGTGGCTTTCCCTATTCACAGAGACGCTGTTGTAGCACTGGAACGTTTCAGAGACAAGAGAGTTAACTACGTACAACTGGTGAGTTCCAGGTCGATAAATTGGATAAACAAATCAGTTCTCTCCCTCTCATCTTATATTGTTTGGAGAGATGGAGATTGTTTGGGTCAGGAGTTGTTTACAGACTTGCACAATGACTCATTTTGCCCAAAAAAGCCTTTGTGTCAATTCTTCTCATTGAAATTCAAAGCGTTCGTATCACAAGGTCAGATCAGTCCATTGTACAAAGGAATAATTGTGTTATTCTTGTAGCCTTGTCTCGCTTCCCTGTATGTTCGCCAGCCTAAAAGCTTTTCAAGAAAGTAGCATCTTTTGTTTGTTGTGTGCACCGCTTGCTCTGATCAGCACACCAGCAACCGACGAGTAAAGGTTTTACTCAGACACACCTGTCATGCAGCTTGTGTCTCACCGAACACATCCAGATTTCCCTAATTGGTCGGAAGTTTAAAGCAGAGGACTTTACACCACCAACAACCTTGAGTGTAACATTTTATGTCCTTTGTCATCAGCGAGTAGACGCTGAACAGGAGCTGATTCGATTGTGCAGCACTGAGCCAACAGAGTTGAAGGACCTGCCAATGAGAATCCCTAAAGATTCTGCACGTTACCACTTCTTCCTCTACAAACATTCCCACGAAGGCGACTACTTAGAGTCCACAGGTGAATAGATTCTCGAGTGATTATGCATCGCTGACCCCGTTGTTTTTCTGCTTTGTGTTCGTTCCTCCTCATTGCTCTTTCTGCTTTTGTAGTCTTCATTTATTCTATGCCCGGGTACTCGTGTAGCATCCGAGAGAGGATGCTGTATTCCAGCTGCAAAAATCCATTGGTTGACATGGTGGAGAACAACATCCAACTTGAGATTGAGAAGAAGGTGAGACACATTTCTGTCATGGCGACCGATTGTGGTTAACAGCATAAGCATTTTTTTGAAAACTTGGATTTACATCTTGACTGTGTCTCAAAAATTTTGAATCTTCAAGACCCAATAAGCAACAATCAAAGGAAGTAAAATAATAATTGGGTGTAATTTATGGGGAATTTAAAGCAAATCTGCGTTGTCAGGTTGAATTGAAATTGGTTTTGCAGTCTGAGTCATCCTTTCTTTCTGTTTTCCAGTTGGAGATTGATAATGGGGACGAACTGACCAGTGATTTCCTGTATGAGGAGGTGCATCCCAAGCAGCACGCGCACAAGCAGGCCTTCGCCAAGCCCAAAGGCCCCGCAGGGAAGAGGGGTGGCCGCCGCATCACCCGACCCCCCGCAGAGGGAGAGGAGGAAGATTAAACAGACCTCAGCACCCGACCACCTCCACCCTGAGCACGTTCCACAGTGGAACATTCCTTGTGATGGGGTAAATCATATTTGACACGCTCATTTTAAAAGAATAAGATGACATCCTCAAATTTTCACGTCACCCAGAGACCCAACTATGCACGCCAAGGACAACTGAGCAATGACATGTCAGAATTTCCATTTGTAGCTTGCCAAATGGAATCATATTTATGTGTTAGAACATTCACCAAAATTAACGTAAAGGCCCAAACTAGTCAAACTTGAGGTTTTTACATTGTTGCCAGCTCTGAGACGTAAAAAGAATTGTTAGTGCAACTGTGAACTTACGCCAATATGATAAAATTCTCCCCATTTTGAGTTCACATGTTCGAATTTCTTAACTTGCATTCCTTAAGTCTGTGTCAATTAATGTTTCCATGTTTAATGCGTTTCAACGTTTGTCTCCCACTGTTTGCACAATGAGGTGCTCCAAGGCAGAAAACATATAATTATCCCTCTTGTCTTTTGATTCATTTTAACAGTGCATTTTATATTGGAAAATTTACTTCTTTTTTGATATAACTGTGGTTTACATTAAAAAAAAAAATCATCTGCTGAGAAACTTATTTTTCTATGCAAGTGCTGTAAATGTACATATTGTAGCTGTGTGATGCTCTGTGATTAAGAAACAGCCTGGTCTGTTCTGGTGATTGTCGGTGTCGGTGAGGATCACAGTGGTAAGAATAGGGGCTTCCAGAAATATTACACCAATACATCTCAGATTTCACTTAGAGGAAGCTACTCAAACTCTGCTGTTCCCAACAAGAGGGAAAGCCACACAACCGGATAGGAAAGGGAGTCCTGCAAGTACCTTGATCAACATGTTGCCACATCCACTGGTCTGCTGATTAATATTAGGCAAACTACTAAGCCTCATGTTTGAAGGGAAAATCCCTTTATATTCATGCAGTGTCATTAAAATAGAAACAAAATCATGTTTGGTCTTATTTGTTTTCTTACAAATCTTTCTTTTAAAAGATGGAAAAATAAAAAAATATTTAAATCACGCATTTTGTTTCATTTGTTTTATTCCTTTATTGTCTCCATAATAAATACATGGTAGAAACACTATAGTAGTTTTCAGCCTTTTCAGGATATGAGGCGATCAAACCTTATGATACAACAGCCTCACAAACACTTAATGCGATTAGACTGTACTGCAGTACCTCTGTAACATTCACACAACTGTAAAAACTGAGCAACACATGCACAAATAATCTAGTTAAAAATTTAAAAGTTAAAAATAAATTCTATTGATACAAAATATACTTATTTGTCAGGGAATGTCAACAAGCAACATTCATTTATCCCAGTTGAGTCTGTGTATTGATTGGAGCAGGTTTAAACAACTTGTATCTTCTCTGGGAGGCTATGCCTGAAAATCCAGCGATATGCTCTTGACAACCCCTTTAAGCTCTAACAGGACCTGTTAAAACAGATAATAACAAAGGATACATGAACTTTTGCATTTTAATATATTTTTCCAGCCATATTAGAAGTATGGCTGAATGGATTTCAATGCCCTGTAGCATTTGATTGGTCCCCATCTCTTACATAAAAATTGTGCATTCATTGCAGATATGCAGAGGAGGAATTGAGGATTCCAATCTTTATAACAATACATCCTGTGTGTGTTTTTCTTCACTGTACCTGTTTGATGGCCGGCCGTCTGTTTTTCCTCTCATGGAGGCAGTTGCACGCCAAAGAGTAGGTGGTCTCCACCTGGCTCAGCTCCCAGTCGCTCATCTTCTTGTCCAGAAAGTCCTCCAGGGTGAGCTCTTCATCTTCATCATCTATATCATACCTAAACTCCATCTGGGGGAGCGAGGGTAAATCACACGACAGGTTAGGATTATTTGTTTTGTCATGCTGAAGGTGCTTGATGTGTTGTCCCTTTTCTTCTGCCGTACTGTCCAAAAAACAGATTTACGTATAGCTGTCTAAAGAGCGGTTTAAGCTGCTAAGTGTAAGATTTTCACAGATGGAGTCTATTTAGATTGGGTCCAAATCCATTTCAGTGACCACTAACTGATAAGGCTCCTTTACTAATTAAATACCACTGCACGTCTTTGATATGATGTAATTGCAAACCGTTGCTTGATAGCTGCTTACCAAGAACTGTGGTTCCCGGTTTTCGCTGGCTGGCGCGAGTCCAGACAATATTTCTAGCAACACCTGTAGATGGCACAGAGATGGGGGTTAATCACACGGCTGTGGATGAGAGAAAACCGTTTATTACCCATCCAGGTACCTCCACAGACACTGTAGTGTTTCCACAGCTGTCCTGCACAGTGTTATCTGGAAGGTCAAGCAGTTTTATTCAACGCTGATCATACAGTGTTGTCATATGTTTTTCGTTTAGAGCTACAAATATAGCAGAGCTGCGCCGCTAAACTGGCTCTGATTTTTTTTAGTCAGAAACAATGAGATATGATACACAAAATAGAGCTCTGTTTTCACACATGGGGAGAAATGTATACCACAATATTAGTGTCCTGCAATTATGTGTGTCAGTAGTTTGGGAGCACCTTGCACTCAAAGTGCTGAGCCGTGTTCCATATTTTACATTACACTGTTTCACAGTTTCTCCTTTCCTCACATAATATCCCCATCTGTGTGTGTGTGTGTGTGTGTGTGTGTGTGTGTGTGTGCAGAAAGCCTACCACTCCAAAGCTGAAGACATCGGATTTGGGTGTGATCTCTCCTCGGAGGGCCTCGGGTGCCATGTATGCACGGGTCCCCACGATCCTCTCCGTCATCATGGTGGTTGACGTGCGTTTGGCCGATGCTCTCGTTAGCCCAAAGTCTGAGATCTTTGCCACAAAGTTTTCATCTAACAGGATGTTTGCACTAACAGGAAAAAAGAAAGATTATGAATTAACACATTATATTCTGACTGTTGAATCTGTACAAAAGCAGAACAGTAAAAACAGTGAACAACAAAACAATTTTCAGTCAACTAGACTAGCTGTAGCTGCATATTTGACAGATCTGTGGTATCAATCTTCCAATCCAACTTCCCACAAACATAGTGATTGAGAATATTTACCAAAATATCAAACTATTATTTTAAGAAAACATTTAAATCATGCTGATGACAAGGAAAGACCACACTTCATGTACCTCTTGACATCTCTGTGGACGTGATGGTTGCAGTGCAGATACTCCAGGCCTCTTGCCGTCCCCACGGCTATCAAGCATCTCTGTCGCCAGGACAGCGGAGGACTGTCTTCCTAAGAGGGCAAAGAGCGTACAACTGAGCTGTCTGCATGACAGCTCAGGAGCTAGAAAGGTAAAGTCTGTACCGTGGGCTGTGCTTACCCAGCAAGCGAGTCGGTCCAGCAAAGAACCATTGGCCATAAAGGCGTACACCAAACATGGGTGCTGTCCGTCACAGGAGAATCCAACCATGTCAACCAAGTTTTCATGTTTCAACCTGTGGAGCAAACAAGCTCATCAAACCAGACCTGCATTTACAAATATTCTAACCTACAATATGTTGCTCTTAAATAAATTGATTAATTTATTATTTCACTCTCTCATTGCTGTGAGCAAGATGCCTGCTTCACAGCCAGCTTGTGTGCTCAAGCTAGTAAAATGTAATGTTCATGATGAAACATACATTTTCAGAGTCTGGATCTCTTGATGGAACTGAACTTGCAGCTCGTCCAGTGAAACGTCGTCCATCTAAAAGAGATCATATTTTGCATTGGGGCTTACAATATCTTAAAGTATGAGCTTGGTGTGAAAATGCTTTTCACTCACTGGATTGAGCTTCTTGACTGCAACAGGTTTGTCATTCAGGAGACCTTTGTACACGGTGCCAAAACCTCCCTCTCCAAGTCTGCTGCCACCGTCTGACATGGGACGGTCGTCAAAGTTGCCAGTGATCTCCATCAGTACATTGTACATGAAGCTGGAGAAACCTAATAAGGGACACAGAAAACTGTCACGTTAACTATATTGGTTAAGTGCCCACTGCTGCCACCTGCTGGTCAATATAAGGAGGCAGCAACACAGAGTTTTTCCTCTTTGGAAATAAATGTTAACGAACCACTACTTCGTTCAAATGCAACTACTGTATGTTCATCATTATGTCATTTTACATTTTCCCCTACTTGAAATGGAGTGTTTTTACCTTGTAAAAGTAAAAGATCTGAATACGTCTTCCACCACTGCTTATTTAGAGGTAGTTTAGGAAATGTTTTAGCAACCAAAGTGGGGGGAATATGGCAAATAAGGTTATAAAACTGAATTTGATGACCGTCTGTTAATGCCATATAGATCTTTCATGCACACATCAGCCTCTCTACATCTGACTGTATTAACATAACCAAACAAAGCCTTCTTAAAATGTGGATATATTCTGCTTTGAAAGTAAAACCACCTGTGTGTCTTGGTTCACTGCTCTCTTGTAGCATCCGTGGCTGCAGATCGGAGCTGTCAGGTGGCGGCTGTGTCTCTCTGTCGTCCAGTGGCCTGGTTGGAAGTGCACTGTGTGTTTCTACTGCTGAAGCAGCCTCTTCCACTGTGTGTGGTTGGAAAAAATGTATGTCCTTTAGTCCACTTCCAGTTATGTCAGCTAAAAGAAATGAATAATTAAATAAATTCAGTTTTTTATTTTCTTTTATATTCTGGCATTGATATAATTCAAAGCAACATTGTGTGTAAGAAAAAAATGTGTTTTGATTGTGACAACATCCAAACATGAAGAAAAATGTGCTGCATAATAGCTCTATTTATTTCGCTTTATTGGTCAAGTTCTATAATAAAGATGCTTTTTTTCATCCCTGATCAATAAATGTAATTAAACACTAATTAATGAATGAAGTCTGGATGGACACTTTGGACAGATTTCCAGATTTTCTGACCAAAATGGGAAAAACTGGGACGGGGGCTGGGGGTCACTGTTTGATGACAACACTGTAGTTTTTAAGGTGCTTTTTAAGAATATTGACTATTATGTGCGACTATCACCAGTTGTCAATAAGCTGTTTGGTTTTTATATGTCATACCAGGTAGCAGAACACTGGCTGCTGCCAGTAACTTGTGACTCCTCAGAATGTCCACAAGTTCACCCACTGTACTGTTGGAGGTCCCCCAGTCATTCAGCAGCTCCTCTGTGGGACTTCTCCCCTGTGCGATGAGGCCTTCAAATCTCCTGCAAAAACAAAAACAGCCAGTCAGGCAGACAGATTTCTAGGCCTCTTGTGAAAACAATAATAATTAATAAACAATAATTATTAGTGAACAGATGAGTTTATCTGCCATGTCACGAGCTATAAAAACCTACCTGACATGATGCTGACAGTACCTGTCCTCCCCATTCGGCTTCCGTATCGAGACAATGACATCCTTCCACCTGTCCTGAGGGTCCAAAAAATCGGCCAACCTGCGGCGTACACTAGCTTTAAGGTGGCGAATGTACGTAGCGGAAGTGATTGAATTATTCATTGTAACGAAAGAGAAAAAAGAAAATCGGGGCGACACCCGAAAGCCGAGTTTAGCAGACGGTGATACGGACGAGCTGGACGTCTTACAGAGCCGCTGTGGGTGTTTATTTAGCCCTCCGCGGTAAATACAACACAGCGGCAAACTTGTAATTTCGCACACGGCAGTGTCAAATGTGTCTTTTCCGAAATTGCGCAACTTCCCCAAACGTAACAGCGGCTCTGACCCGCTAAAAGTCTCCACCTACAAAGTAAGTGCAAAGCGGAAGTAAAACGCGCACAACGTTTAGAGGAGAAAAGGTTCAGTGGGTCTGAGCTTTGGATCAGCACAACTCGAACCAACACACTGTCAGTTTGATCTCAAGCTTTTCTGTAGAAGGCTGAGGCGCAGTAAAGACGAACTCTGTAAACCTGTGGTTGTTTGCAGGTTGGGAAGATTGTGCCGCCCCCCTGTGGAAACAAAGAGATTACATTCTTTAAAACCGGTTTCAGTTTAAGAATGACATTGTTGTAAAAATAAAACCTAAACATCAATATCGGCTGATCTATGATTTGAATGTTTCCCTCTATAATTTCTTTTCCAGTCGTGGTTGACTTAGTCATAATTTTCATGGATTTGGATTTATGAGCGGCGTTGCTCTGCTGCATCAAAGCAGGCAGGCATTGAAGCAAACTGCACATTTACTAACCATGCAACTCAGACTGTTCAGCTAAAAAAGAACCACTGGCCATGCTGGCAAAACACAACAAACACATCAGCAAAAGAAAGGAAAAATTCTCCAACTTGTTCCTCTCTTTCAACATTAAAGCTGCATTTAAACAAACAACCTCATCAAACCAAACCTTTGTCAAACACTGCTGGCAAACTGGCAAATACACTGAAGCAGTTTGCTCAAAAGTGTTTAGAGTACCATTTTGATGTCCATGTGCACAATCAATATTTAATCTGTTATTGCGTGATAGTTGCTATTTACTCTGTTGGTTTGTGATCAGTTCCATGTGGATTGGAGGGCCCGGCTGTCTCACCGGATGGGAGGGGTGATTATTTGTGAGGTGTGTGTATGTGTGTGTGTGTGTGTGAAGAATATCATACTTTAAAGCTCAGGGCAAGAAAACATTTTGGACATTTTCAAAACTAGACTAGAACTCCGTTGTCACTCATGACTACTTAAGCAGAGCTCCGTTAACGAGGGAAGGCGACACATAGAGGGAAACAGAATTTCAAAATTTAATTAAAAACTGATGAAAATTTTGGTTTTTCTTTCAAAGAGTGAAGTTTGTGGAAACACTGACCCAAAGCACATGGTGTTTACTCATGCAGTAGTGACAGACATCACCAACAACACACGCGAAAACAATCCTTTAATCTCACATTTGATTCTGATGAGTTGTGATGATGACAGACAAATATTATATGATTTTTCACAGCTGAGCATTGTTTCACTTTATGCTCAAAAATGATACACCCGGGATTATCTAAACCAAGAGGGTCCACTGTCACATGCAGGCCTGTTTATTCTGTTTTTCGACTAGGTGACTGTCAGCAAGCACGATACTTTTCAGACTAAAAGCTCGTTTGTTACACTCTCGTAACTGTGTCGTGACTCATAAAGCAAGAGAGACTTCATTTTTCTTCTTTAATAGACTTTTTATATCTTCTGACACTGCGTGCACATGGTCTGAAAGTACATGAAAAAGAGATTTCACCACATGTGTAAACAAAGTGCAATTATGTTATTTCGTATGGAACAGCATAATGAGAGCCATTACTGCAATTGGGGTGGCCAAGAGTGTGTATCCTCTTTATTCCTGATGTTTGGTACTGGCTTTCACAAACACATAATCCTGCATTTATAAGCTTAATGGGTACTCATCAACAGTTGTTTGTCATGAAGCATGCTTTTTCATGTGTGTATGTATGTGGGGGCATTTAAGGTATGGGTGTGTAAAATGCTTTGTGCGGTTGCAGGAGTGTGTGTGCATGTGTGACTTCATGATAGCGACTGTGTGTTCCTCAGTGTATCTGCACCTCTGTTCTGTGCCACACCGCCAGAGGTGATGAGCATTTAGGTGTAGTGTTTGATAAAGATGCTGCCTCGTGCCTGAGGGACCTTCAAAGGAGCTCCACATTTGACTGGGACCCATGACCACAGGCTGTGGAGCTCTTAGATCAACGCGATGTTTATGTGTGTGTTTGTGTCACTGCATCTGATGGTGAGGGACAGCCCTCACACCTGTGTATCTTTTTTGAAGTTCTTAATCATCTCCTGCATGCCTCCTCTAACCTCAGTGGCAGGATCCCAACACCGCACAGGGAGCAAAGCCAGACAGACAGGGAGTGAAGCCAGACCCCGGGCTCTCCTGTGGTTAGCTGGGAAATGGGGTGAGCTGATGTGGAGGAGGGAGAGAGGAAGGAGAATGTGTGTGTGTGAGAGAGAGAGAGAGAGAGAGAGAGAGAGAGAGAGAGAGAGAGAAGAAGGAGCAAAACACTGACCGAAGAAGTTCGGGGAGTGAGGGGAGAGGTGAAAGAGGGACGAGAGTTGTGAGGGAGAGCAGAAAGGGAGGTCCCCTGCCGTTTGGGAACAAGGGCAGAGGCGGGAGAGGTGCCAAAGTGGCTTAAATCACCAGGGAGAAACACTGCAGGTGGAGGAAGTGGTCAGAGGAAGTCATATGATGTCCAGGAAACCTTCAGTGTAAACAAGGACGGAGCAGATGAGAGCTGGTAGTCACTGACATAACGAAGCCGTTTGCCCCAGTTTGTGTCCCAACAGCAGCAACTTTTCTTGTGCAAGATGAATTTGTGTGTAATAATGTCTTTTTTATACTTTGTGCACATCTTTTTCAGGCTGAACAACAAAAGGCTTATGCAAATAGATGTTCACATACAGTAAGATGGCAGCACCAAACACCCTGTGATGCGTTTCTGCATGCTTTGCCTTGAGTAATTATTGGCTTCAGACAGGTGCATCAATCTCATTACATAGAAATTGTCAGATGGATGTTCAGAAGTTAACGCTGCAGAGACGGTGTGTACAGTTGCTGTTATTAATTAGCAGTCTTGTCGTGCAGGCTAACAGTTCACCCGGCTCATCAGAGGTCTCTCATGTTGGAATTCAAATGAGCCAAATGAATGGGAGGACCCGCTTGGGGAGACAGAGAGGAGCGGCAGGGGGTATGGGCACAGCATCAGGGTCGAATAGAGGAGCTTCAATGTATGTCTGTATGCCCACTCCCCATCCATACAAGGCTTTAGCAGTGTGCCACTGATGGACATTGAGGGTTCACTGCAGGGTGTCCCCTCTCAAACCACACTGCAGCATGGTTTGATTTTGCACAAATTATGGCAATGCAGTTACCTGTGTCACACATAGAGGGCAGTAGTGGCCCACAAGTACTCATGATTGACTAACGTGGTCAGTCTTAACACATGCTTAAACATGCAGGAAATTGGATGTGGATCAAACGTGGAATCGCGTAAACAAGAAATGGTGACATTCATAGAAAACAAATGTAATTTGGTGCAGAGCTTACAAATGACAAGGCATTGTGACTCCAGCCGGCCATAAATTAAGGTCATTTTTGTGTTTAAAAATGCTATGAACAGTTAAGTTCTAATTGCCTCCTCATTTCTTCTCTGTGGGTTGTAGCATATCCAGGAAAATATCTGTAGCAGCTGTTTGCTTGTTCCATCTTTTCTTACTGGGCCGAGGAAACGCACGCATGCACACACCCATACACACACACACACAAGCATACACAGCTCATCAGAATTCTGTTTCTAAGGAATGATCTGGCGACATCATGAGTGGCAGCTCGCTGCTGCATTGCACTCGAGTGGTCACCGACAGTGCCTGATTGCGGGAGGTTGCTCTCTCATATTTCCTCAAAAATCTCTGGCCACAATCCCCAAATTATATGTCCAGTCGAGCGCACCAGCATGAGAAAAAAAAGAAAGAGAACAGTTTCCCCTGCCATCTCCACTGCTTGAAGGCTACTTGTTATCCGGGTGTATTGTGGGATATCTGGCAAAAAGCCACAAGTCATGCAATACAAAGCCATGCATGCACCTGTATTTAACACAGCCAGACACATGGACACATTTATTTGGTATATTTATTGTATTTTAATATTAACGTGCCTTACATGCAGTCATTCAGAATTGAATATTTAACAATTGAGACAATGACATCCTTCCACCATTAAATAATGAAAAAGTGGATGAAAAGAGAATTTAAACCATACATTTTGCTCTAAATTTTTTTAACTTGTCTTAGTAAAAACATAAAAATTCTATTGCTACTTTTTTGCAGCCAGCTGCACTTGTATGAGCATTTAGCCATGTGTCTAACGTGTGCTATAAACCAGTGAATGTCACTCAGGCCCAGTTGAACAGTTGTGATGAATGATCATATGAGGAATGGAAAAGTTGTCTGGTCCAAAAATCTTCAGTCATGTTTCTACATGACATGGCAATGTGCAAATTCTCAGCTGTTTCAGGTAGACCTGTTAACTAAGGTTATTTTCTTTGGTTATAGTGGATGTGGATTCCAGTTGAAGTCTAGTTGATGTCTTAAGTTTAAGTCTGGTTTGCATATTGTAAAAGGACATTTAATGTACATTTGTTAAACTGTCTGGGCACTTGGATGGATCTATCGTGGCACATCAGAGCAAAGTTGTTGTAAAAGTTTGGAAGTGATCCTCTGTCCCAAGCCAAGTACTAATTTCTCCACGCTGAGCAGGGTCCCAGATGTATACCTTCAGGGGCTAGTGTTAAAGTGGCTAGCATTAGCGTGTTGAGAGTCCACATATGTTTCTGTTATGTTCATCTGCTTTTTGGTCAACTAGAGATAAATGTCTCTGGATTGTATCAAACTTCTCCTTTGGATTTCAGTAGATCTGTCTCGGCTTGCTTCCCAGTCATGAGCCAAAAGAGAATGTGTGATGAATGAATGAAATCAACATTTATAGCAGTTTGAAACAGTTTGTTTACTTTAATCAACAATTGTTCTATTTTAAATTTTTGTACTTTCCCTCCTTCAAACATTTTGGTCTTTCTGCTACAAGTTTGTATCTGTTTTATAATAAGGGCTGCCACTTTGTATTATATGTACACAATGCCTTACTTCCCTGCCGTCAGAGCTCTAGAGTGGTTCTCGTTGAGCCTATAACCTCCATTGTTCAGATCCAGATTTCTATGGGGGATCCTTTTGTGTAGGCTCGCCAAGATATAGCTGGGGAGTAATTCATGGGAATGGGGGTGCTGCTGCAGGTCAATAGTGACCCTGAATGATGAAAAGGCCTTCTGATCTTCTTGAAGCAAATCATTGATGGTAGGTAACCCCTTGGCACTGATGCTTTGCTCCACCAGGGGCGGAGGTGAAAGGAGCCAACGTGGCCCTTTAACATCCCAGCAGGGACCCTGTAATCCAACGCTCGTCAGTGCTAATCCATAGTTTCACAGCCCAAAAGAGACTGGCAACACATGTGTTGCATTTGCTGACATTCCCCCTGATGTTAACCAGCAAGTAGTAATGTCAATACACAGATAAGTGGAAGGCAAAAAACAGGCCTGTTAGTTAATTTATCTCTCAATTCTGAGGGGTAAAATGATAGGTTCTCTCATGGACAGCAGCAGACTCTGATTGGCTGCCCAGAGCCAGCAAAGAGTCAAGGGTCAAGTCACTGACATCTGAGTTGGTCTCCATTCATTCTTGCTTGTGCCAAGTTTCCATTAGGAATGCCAAAAGACTGGGGAGGAACTTTCTTTGAGATGTTTAAAAATGGGAAAAGGGCTTGAACTCCAGGTGGGCTGGGACATGTAATCTGCTGAAGTCTCTATATACAAAAGCAGATTTTTTTTTGATGGTTTACAAATTCCTAATTTGTTAAAGGGTTGTGATCTCTCTTTTTTAGGTTTTTCCCTCGTATTGTCATCCTGTAATACCTGTCTTTAGTTGTATAAATAACCCAAGGCGGATTAGAGTGGTTGCGCCGATCTCTTACAATAAGCTTCTCTGAAACTTCAAAGCAGGTCTAGACCTCACAAACGACAAAAGACCGCCACAGGTGGTTTATTCTCCAAACTATAAAACAATTCTTTCGAGTTATTTGTTCCTCACTTTGTCTTGAAAACCTGTTAGGACATGTAGATGTAGATGAGGCTAAGGGCTATGCATAGGGAAGAGAAAAGAGTTATTACATGGACATGATCTACAACTTTTTTGTAAGGCTTGATTATACCTGCTCTTTAGTGGCTAAATTAATACATACCATAAATTAAGTGCAGAATACCTTAATGATTCTCACTGATTGATGATGCAAAGCCCTGTCGACTTGGCTTTAGCACAGACAATATTCCTAATACAGTTAAAGCAGTTAGCGGTCATTAAATTACCCTGTGTGCCCCATTTCAATTTCACTCTGTACTGAAATTATGATAAATAACAGATATACCAAGTCACAATTCCTGAGTCAGCCCAGGATTGTATTCTCTTTGTGGTCAAGCCATAAATCTCATAATCACTCCTCGGAATCTTAAACACGGAGTTTCTATTCATCGTAGTAAAGACTTTGAGTGTCTGTCATGTGATTCATCGCTCCAAATGTCAAAAACCAAACCCTTTTTGTCTTGTGCATTGATCACACTTTGGGTAAACGCCCAGCAATCTCTTTATAAACTCACCTAAAATACCAGGTCATCCTAATCCCATGTATTTATCCTTTGTCCATAGTGAAAACTGTTGGTGGCAATGTTTAGTGGACTATATATGAAACCAGCTCAGAATAAAGGCGGCTGTGGATGATATGGAGGATTGAGCACATCCACCACAGACTTACTTTGTGGATTAATCAGCACAAAGGTGGTAGGTTATGTGTCTGAGAGGCAATAAATGGTGTTGATGCCCCCCACCCTCGTGACAAATGGGCAGTCTATTCTTTCTGACATTTTAATGAAAACTCAAGTAGTATAATGAAAGCTGCAAAAGACAGACTTATTGTGGAGGCATTTCTCACAGCCTTTTGAAAGGAACTTTATTTTGATGTTTTCTTGAAATATGGACCTCAAGGGTGCCAGCATGAATTGGGATCCAGAATATGTGAACAAATTGATAGGGAGGTTGCTAATTTTCAGGTTTCCCTACATTTTACTTTCAGAAACGTGGTTCAGATAATTTCATTTAACTGGACTTCATAATACCTGTCCTTTCCCTAAACTGTCAGCATAAACCAACTTGATGGACAAAAGTGCAGAAATAGAATCATTTCAACAAAAAACTGAATATTTACTTTTTAACTCTGATGGGATTCAAATATTTAAATCCTCATGTATTACCCTCCAAGGTGCTAATCCTGTGATGTGTTGTAAGAAATTGAGGTTTTCAACAGCCTTCAAGTCACTCATGCTCTACCTTTGCACCTTTGGAAAAAGCTGTCACATAAAGGAAGGCTTGTGGATGTTCAGAACAGGGGGCCCCATTTCTGAGTACTTAGCTGTCATGTAAACCTGAGGGTGCCATCATAAACCAAAACACTGCAGCTCTGCCTGTGTGTATCCCAGTGCAGGTACTACTGTAGGGCATGGAAATTACCCGGAAAATTCAGTAAATATCTACAATTATAGATTAAAGGATAAAAAATAACAAAGTTGTAAACTCCCTTAAAATTCAGCTTTATGAAATGCGGCTGCTGAACATAGCCACGCATTGGTAAATTATCAGTGTGAATCCTTTTAACTTCAATCACCATCTTTGGGATGCGGAGATGATTGCTACATGGTGTAATTGAAGAGTAGATCAAAAGCCAAGGCAGAAGTGCTCGCTGAAGACGAGTGTCAGGTTGAGTCCACGGAGGGAGAGAGAGCTGCATGTACAGGCTGTGGCACCGTTGGGAAACTTGTCCCACAGATTACAGGCCTGAGATTATCATTATGACAGTCGCCCAAGTGAGAAGCAAATCATGCTCAGAGTCCATTGATCTGCAAACAATTTAAACAGTATACACATTTAGACGAAATTGTTTTTAGACATTTCTGGATTAGGAGTGACTATAAATGTACTGTTTGTATCCCAAATGCTTGTGATACACTGAAGCCATGTTGTAGTTTGGGGTTTTGCAGTCATTTGCAGACATTGTTTCAACACTTTGCTCTTCAGAGAGCATCACTGGTTCCAGTCACTAAAACAAGGTTATGGTCGGCCATTTCCATCGCATTCCTGACAGATCACCTTGAGTGTTTGTCCAGCAAGTTCCCCTTAAATCCCACCATCCGCTGCCCCACACCCATCAAAACAGACTTGCATACATCCCAAACCTTTGAATCCACCATGCCACACCCTGTCTGTCATTGATAGAGTACAGATGCTATCAGGGACGCATGCCGCCAGGTCTGAAGGAGGCTGGATAACACTGTTTGCTCTCTGAAATGCACTGGTCACCTACTTTTCTCTGCGTCTCTTACAGCTTGAGAGGGGACGAGCAAGAGTGGGAGGGAGAGTCAGATTGGGCTTCAGATAAGTCTGTGTTTCAAGTAGCCCTCCTGGACCACCAGGACAATTGACTGTTCCCTAAGCTCTGTCCCCCCTTATCTACAGTTGCTATGCCCATCAAGCTTTCCATTATAGCACTGCACGTACGCAGTTTACAATGATGACTGTGGCAGATTTAGAGGTGGACAAAAGCAGGTTTCTCCATTCAAGCTAATGACCGCCGTCAATTTTGCTGGCAATTTGCAACTCAACGATTTTACAAGCTGTAGCTTACTTTTTCTAGCAAAATCTGCAACCGCACATATACATTTGCATAAATATTGGTTAATCATTTGCTCCTTGGCCTAGAAAATCCTAAATCAGCATTACCTAGTTAGCTAGAAATGCTAGGTTTTGCAGCTTGCAGATAAATACAGTGAGGACTGTAGAGCTGTACCACAGAAATCCAAATTCTTTACGTATCACTCTCATTAGACTCCCCATGCACAGTGCTTTAGCTTGTGGTGAAATCCAGAATTTGACAAGTCTGCCGTGCCTAATTACAGTTGCAAAGCTATTATTATAGACAATAGCTTTTTAGGGGACTGGCTTACTGAACGTTCAATTAGGAAAAAATGTAATGCTGTTGTAGGGTGCATATCACTTTAGAATCCGGAGCTATGGCAGGATACAGCAACTTCCTCACACCATAAATCTGAAAAGATTGATGTGCATCACTAAAACGGGGAATGCTGACTGGCAGTTGTAAACCCATATTCTCTCCATAAACAAAAAAACGCAACACAAGTCCTCAGGGATAAGGAAGACAAATTGAAGTGTTTCAGACAGATGCTAAAGTTAACTGATGGAGAGAGAGATACTCACTGGGCCTTTTATGGGTCATATATTTTAAGTGTGATGGAAGGAGTGGAGGTTAGCACATTTTTTTACACCGTGTTTTAGTAGGCAGCATAGAAGGGAATGAGTTTGAGGGCTCCCTGGTATGTAGGGAGTAATATCTGTGGGTAACGCAGCAGTTATTTCTTGTGATGTCTGAAGATGTGTCATTACCTCTAATGTCCGATCAGATGATAAGCACCAGGTCAAAGGACAAAGGAGTGCACCCTGTCTCCCTCCTGCGCTGGACTGGTGGTACACCAGTAGTCTGGAAAGAATAAGCAGAAAAGTAAAGAAAAATGTATGAAATCTGAAATGCTGCACACCCATTACCTCAACCTCCATTCTTTTTTCTGCCTGTAACACACAATTGACACTCGTAGTGGACATACAGTGGATTATGCGCTACTGTATTGTCCAGGAGAACTAGTCTTTGGGTAGAGTTCTACTTCTGGATACTCTGACCAAAACCTGAGGACTGGTAAAAAGGTTTAAAACAAACCCAAGCCAAAATGTAGCGGAGCTAGAAGAGTAGTTTACCAAATTTGCAGTATTTGATTTTTGCATGTATGCAGTCTGTGCATCTACATATTGAAACCCAGAATTTACTTGAACACAATTTGTATTTGTCTCCACCTGCATCTGGAAAAAAAGACCAGCGCTTTCCAAGCCATGATTACATGTTGCATTTTGCTGTAACATTTCTAATTAGAGAACACACTGATGCAGAGGATGTGGAACAAGTTCAGTCACAGTTCGTTTGGTGTCAGGAACAGAGCATTTCATGCCTACATATTCATTCAGAGAAAAATGTAATTTGCTCACTGTCATTTTTTTTACTTTTTTATTTTTTACTTAAAGGGCTTCATTAAACAAAAATAAATACATACATCTTTGAAAAAAACAACAGAGCAATCTTTGTATTCTTTAAAATCCTTGTGCCCTGATGCTGACCCTGCAGGGAGGCTACAGGGTTCTTCAACACTGCACCAACATGCATTTTTCCATTGTTCCTTGTGTAATAACATCCATGACGTAATGTGAGTGTGCTCCACCCGCCCTGAGGCTACACTGAGACTTCTGCTGTTGGTGGAATAGCTTGCAATCTCCTGTTTTGTTTGTTTTACCTCACATCGGATGGAATTCCCCTCTAATCTAAATCCAATAATTACTTAAACCTGGATGTCAAAACACTTTCCATTATTATCAGAGCCCCCTTTCCCCCCTTTCCTTTGATGCCAGTTGTTACTGTGAAGGAAGACAGTCCCTGGGTCTTTTTTAGCTCAACTTAGTTGTCAGGATCCATAACCACAACAGTTAAGTCAGTCCCAGGGGACAGGACGACTGCATGTCTGATCTCAGGATATGCTGCTGACTGGTCAGGGTTACGACAACATAATACTGTATCTAACTTTTATTTATTACCAGTTTTAAGATGTTGTGTCTGCTTACAGAAGAAAACAGGTCAGGCTTTTCATATTAACAAAACAAAGGCTATGGGACATTTTCTTCCTGGAAATGTTTTTACTTAAATTATTTAGCATGTTGTTTTGAACATTTTCATTGTAAAACAATATAATTTGTCGAGTAAAATGCTGGAAAATGGTCAGTTTTTTGAGGTAATTAAAAGTGAGTTGAGGTGTGGCTAAAAGCACCATTGTATACTCAAAGTAGAGGGTTAAAGGGCAGCAGTGGCTCTGCTCCGAAAGGCTTTGCAGATTCCACGAGTTCTGCTGACACAAACATTTCAGTGGGTGAAAAGATAACTTAATTTGAAGCAAGGAGTGATTTTGGGATTTTGGCTGTAACAAACACAAATTGCACCATCTTTTAAGTTTATAATTCTCCTGTCCTTCAGTACTGTATACATTTATTTTATTGGCCTTAGTGGCAAAAGAGATCATGTTGAATTATATGCTGTATTTTTTCATAGGTTTGACCATCATTTGTTTTGGTTATGATAATGTTGTACTTAGTAACTGGAATCTGGCACCATCATTAAAATAAGGTCCAGTGGTGTAACATGGATTATCTAAACTACATTATTTAGTGGTAAAATTAAAAGATAGTGAACCCACAATGTCACTAATAATTCCCAACTATTGTAGGATTAAGTTTAGCAAGGAATATAAACTGTAAACTATAATGTATGTTTGGTTATTTTTTTCCTGCTTCATTCTTTATACAAAAAACAGGGATTTGTGTAAAGTAATTGCTTTAATAACTGCTAATCCTAATTACCCAGTTAGACATGTTAAAATGAGGGCTGAAACTAAAAACAAACAAACAAAAAAAAACCCAACCAACCAAGAAAGGGAGACCCAAAGTTTATAAAACTAGGATTTCCCTTTATTTCTTCTCATTCAAAGGTCTTATGCTGTACTCACTGAATAGTACAGTCCTGCAGTGCAATTTTTCATAGCTGTAAAGAAGGACCAGATGGTAATGTAGGAAGGAAGAGAAAAGGAGAGGGACACACAGGCAGAAGACAACACGATCTCCTCCAGGGCTTACCCTGTGTGTCTCCAGCCTTTGTGCTGGAAATAGCTTCACTAAAGTAATTACTTTCTTAATTGGACAGGTTCAGCATGTTTTCCCAAAGTCTTAAGTAGTTTATGATTCAGAGAAACACTAAGCACTGTCGTTTCCTTCCAGGCCTCAGGGCAACAGGCCTGCATACCATCTGAGGAGGAAGACACCTGTGTCACATTTCCCATGATCTCTGTATACAGCGCATAGCAGCGTGCCTGCTCTGATGACCGAGTTGTAGTCAGCTTGCTGTTTCCTGGGGGTCCAATCTCAGACGATGAAAGCATAATGGACAGCCATGTCCTTTAAGAACCTCTCCAAAGGCACCGCAGGGTTTAAGCAGGGAGATGGAGATGGTAATTAGAAGGCACACCAGTAGGACATCGTGTTCTCTCACAGTCACCTAAAAGAGACTTCATTCCTCCTGAATGATTCCTATCGTATTCATGTGATTTGAAATTGCATGTGAATGCATGAGCTGGGTTGCAAACAGCTGGAGGTTTATATGCCTCAGTAATCTCTATGCATCATATCGCTGTGCACTGTATGCAATGTTTTGGACACATAGAGGGGAAGTTGGAGGTAATCTAGTGTAATTGAACGGAAACAGTGGTGCCATGAGGGGATCCATTCTTTTGATTTGCCAGGACAAGATTCCACGTTAGTGGAACGAAAAGCTTTCCCTGATACAAAGGAATTCAAAACCCCTCGCTCGTCTTGACAAAGATGAATGGTTGACCACAGCAGACTTTTAATCAAGGCTTAAGAGTACAGAATGCAACACAGCCAGCAGACCACTTTTAAATATTAATAACATGAGGTTTGGGATCTTTTAACTAATGAAATTGCATCACTTGATTTTTTCTTTCACTTAATTTGAAAGTTGCTGCTCTCACTCTGAAGTGGGATGATAAGCTCTGATTTTGTTCTATCATCAAAGAAAGCAAGATCACAAATCGGGGTGTCATGGAGTCGAAACAGACTCTGACACCATCTTTGAGGTGTCGAGCTTATGAGCTCATTTTAATCAGAATTGACCAAGTTCTTCTGAGTCCTGGTCCCTTGGAGGAGTCCTCCTGCATGCTGGGCTTGGGTTTCTCACCTGCACGATGAGAAGGAGGCTGCGGATTTGTGCAAAGTTTGAATGCGTTGGTGGCTGCGGCGGGACCTTTCCGTGCCTCTCTCTTTTTCTTTGGCAGGACCAGGAGCCCCTGCGTGGGGGCCACCCCCTCTGACATCAGCGGGGCCCCGCAGCCCTGGGAAGTTGAGCATGTGAGCTTCCCCAGGTCATTAGGGAGAGGCTTGAAAAGACTGTCACCAGGAAGGAGATAAGCCGCGAGGGGCGCAGTAATAAGGCTCTGAATAATAGCCCCTCTGTAGAGAGCCACTGAGGACACAGACCCAGGGATTAAAGGGAGACTGAAAAGGAGAAAGTCAATGGACCTCCACAAAAATATGAACCAGAGTGGTGGTGAATGGTGGGGTGAGTTATCAGCATTCTGGGGACTCCTTCTCTGGGCCCCATCAAGCTCAAGGAGAAGAGAGGTGTTCTGAGCTGGGAGTCTCTTTTGAGATGAAACTGGCTATTTTAAAACAAAGTATTTCTGCTGTGTTGGCATGTAGTGTTAAAGACGCCACACTGAACCTCATTTCACACGCACTTGCTGACCCTGTAGCTCAGCGAGAAGTCATTCTCAAATCTCTGACTTTTCTCCTGCTTTCATACGTACTGAACCTTATGACTGTATTCTACACGTGTTGTGTAGACTGTGTGTCTATTTCTGTTTACCTACTGTAGATCTTTTGCAATGTGATGTTCACCTTTTATTTTGCAAGAGTGCATTTAAACATCTCATCAGTATTAGGTACAAAGATAGTCCTGAAAACATTAACTTTACCTGCATATCCACAGAGCAACATATGGCAGAGTATGCAAAGTTCTGGAACAATGAGGTATTTCTACTGCAGAGTGAAAATCTATTGAAAAGGGGAAAAAAAAGATTTTTCTGTTGAATTATCTCTGTCAGGCACAATTATGGCTATTAAAGTGGTACAAAGCTATGCGTACTGTCTGCTTCCAAGATTTCTTGTAACGGGACAGTTAGTGTGGCTGGTGGAAGTCAGTAGAAATCAATATGCTTTTTGAGATGAAAATTGCTTTCCTACCTTGGGACCTGTTCCTGGTGTATTGATCATCAAAGTGAGCGCCGATTGGCAGAGGGCTGGGCCCACGGCACTCTCGGCTGCACGGACTGTAACAAAAGCCTACGGGGTAATTTGGCTTCACGCGAGGTACTGAGGGGAAAGAAACCTCACAAAGCTCTTTAATCTATCAAAAGGAAATTCAATTTTTGGGGACACCCAATAAAATGTACTAAAGCAGGCGGGGGGTCTGTTTGTGAGTAGCTCTTGGGGAGGTTGCTGCATCTGATGAATTGCCAAGTAATTAGGTCATTCCCTTCAATGCACATTATCTGAATCAATTTCCGATCTCACTGCAGTGCTGTGCAGCTTCCCATAATGTGAGCCACATTGTCAGATGCTGGGAACAATAATATGAAGCAGACACGTGAGGCTTGACTCAGGTGGGCCTGGTCCCATCTGCTGGAGCTCTGTCAAGGCTGCCCTTCAACCCCACAGCACATCCTGTATATGTCGGACAATGACAATGTCAGAAACAAACATTCTGCTCTTAGTGACTAATGTCTATAAAGTAATACGTTTTGCCTCAATAAAACGGTGTCGAATTGTTATTCCTGCAGCTACACACATGATATCAAAGCACCCAAACACAAACAGAAACCCACAAATGTTCCAGAATCTCAACACACACTGTTTAATCAATGCTAGTTCTTAACTGCACAAACGACGCCTGCCCCTTCCACTCCCACACTGTAGTCCAAGAAGTCTGTTAGCAGAGCCCCTCCAAACTCAACCTCTCTCCTCACCCCACTGTCACCTCCCACACAGCTGCTTGCTGCCACATTGTCCCCCCATCATTGTCAATGTCACTGTCACCACCATGCACAACATGCGCCCACCCTACTGCTAACCTTTTCCTCTCACCAAGCCTGGCCCCTGGGGCTTTAGCTGTCGATTGTTCTGGGACACGGCCGTGGAGCCGAGTGGTGAATCAAAGCCCCACTCTCCCTCAGCAGGACACCCCCTCGACTCCGGCTCGCTCTTGCCCCTTCGGCAGCCCACAGCAACCAGACTCCGTTCCCCACATCTTTGCTATTAGGAGCCCTGCCACCTCCACCTCCCCCTCCTCCCCAGCCACAATTCCTGGCCAGGAGCAAGCCCAGAGAGACGGGCAGGTCTGTGAATAGGCGCCGAGACTGAATGGGCATTTCTTCAGACAGGGCTAATGGGTGGTCCCTTTACCTCGGGATTGGACTGCATGGAAGCAGCCCAGCCAAAAGAGCTCTCATGCAATGTCACCTCGAACAATAATCGGCAAAAAACGCTCCAGAGTTTGGACTTCCTGGAAAGACATTTACTTTGCCCCGTTTCTTTTTGTTAAAGGGATTTTCAAAGGCGGCTCTTGCTGAGCAGAGAAGCTGTCTTGAACTCAACCCCCCCCCCCAGCTTTTTCTCTCTTTCACCCTTCCTCTTTCTTTTCTCGCCTTCTCTTTGTTTGCCCAAGAGGTGTCAAGGATAAAGGTGTCTTTAACACACAAAGCTTTTACCTGTGAATTTGTCTATCACTCACATGCCACTTGTCCGTTTATGTGAGGCCCAGTAATTTGTACCTTCAGCATCCCTATTGATTTGTATCTCATGTTTCTTTAAAATGTCATCATTGGATTTGGCTTTTTTTAAACTCATTTGACTCCAGCAAGAGGAATCCGTGTGAGAGGTGTTGCAAGCTGTGGTGCAGGTGAGCACGCTTTCCATGGCTTGTGTTGTGCAAACAGAGGCTGTCGAAATGCAACAGTGCCTCTCTGAAGGAACCACACCAGACGGTTCTATGTCTGTCATCTCACTGTGGGACATACACACATACACACAACTGCACCACCACTGACACCGGCTGCCATGTACAGGTGCCTTTGATCAGAGTTTCTCTCAGATCTTCTGCAGCTTCCCTGCCATTTAGACCTGTTTACACAACTTCAGACTCTAACTAGCAGAGAGACAATACCTGAAACACCCATTTGAGGAGCTGGGGAGATGTATAGTGGAGGACGTGCTGGATTTCAATAAGTTTGTCCTGGTGTACCGTTCGTTATTATGATAGCTGTCATCTTGGCTGTTGTCATGTTCTTGTTCCTGGGCTTCTTCTTTTCTTCCTGTTTGTATTACTTATAGTATTTCAATATAGCGCCTGTTAGTCTCCGAGCACCTGAACACATTAACCTCCAACAAAAGATAGGAGCATGTCAGTCCCTATACTACCTATGCCTCCACTTCTGCTTTTCTTGTCGACGTCATTCTAATTTTGCAGTAATAACCTGATACCACAGCTGTGAAACAGAGGCACTATGAGATGAGAGATGCAATCCATCATGGACCTTGTCATTCTTAATAGAGATACAACAGTGTTTTATGAGCTGCAGCATTGAGGTAGAAGTGAATAAATAAAAAAAAAAGTTGAATAAAGGTGGGTGGATGGGAGATCAGAGCCGGGTGGAAGCTGTGATGACCACGTGCAGAGCTCTTGCAGCAGCTCGCAGGCCCCTATTCGGGGTAGGGGGGTAAATGAAGACCACCTGGACTGGGGCTAATCCTCCAAACACTATCCTCCTCCCAGAACTGCTTCATGGACTTATGCCACAGGATTTACACAGTTTGGGATTTGAAACAGGCCCATGAGTTTTTTTTTCATGGGGGGGTGGGGGCGGAACGAGGAACTGAACCTTTTCTTGTGAGTCTCTGATGTCATGGACTGCCAAAGGTCATAGCTCATGCATGCTGCAGGACAGCGTGTCCTATCACAGGTTGTTATGCGTGATATATGCGTCATCATAAAATGTTTTCATTTTCAAACTTTCAATTCCTCAAGTCTGCTTTGGATTAGGTATTTTATAATCTCAAACATTTGTTAAATAAAAGGGACAAATGGTTCCTATTTACGAACTGTAACTTCTCCTGCAAAGTTGCACAGGTTTCATGTTCATATCTGTTCATTGTTTTCTTAATCACATCCGTTATCAAATCATGGGACTACTTGGTAAATTGTAACCCTAAAAGAATGTGTAGAGAGTTGAGGTCTTCATTGTGGTGGTATTTAAAAAAGATTAGATTTGTGGATACAGGATCTTTTGAAGGTGTGTATAAGATTGTAGCGTCAAACAACAATCTGGTGGATTTGACTTTGTTGCACCAAATATAAATCACATACATCTGTACTGCACAGAGACAGCACACACACACGTACGTACAAAAAAAATGCACAGATAACATTATTAAATAAGCTAAGGAGACCGGCTGTCTACGTACGTCTCAAGATAAGGTATAAGTGGACAGCTGATTACCAAATGTTGGACCCCTTTCCTCTTGGCTGTAGGTAGTGAGGAAACAAAAAGAAGAAAATATCCCAGCAGCATTTGAGCCTCAGACTCAGATTGTAGAGAACTGGCTGTTACTGTTGTGGCACAGCCATCGGCAAAAGAAAAGCTATGGTGTTTTCTTTTAATGCAAAAGCATCAAGCAACATTGCCATCTAATAAATCCACTGCTATTTCCGGTGGTCAATACACCCGGGGCTGCAATAAACTGTCTGTTTTCCTCCCCTGACATTTAGTTTTACAGTGGCACACAAATTGTTAAATGAGAAGTTACTTATGGGGGAAAATAAATGAGACTCCTGTCTTATAACCGTCAGCGACAGTTGAGGAAGATTAAAGAAATGTGAAGCTAAGAAGCCATGATAGCTTCCTTTACACTGGAGGGTTGACACTCTGTCGCACTCTGATGCTGAAGTGCAGATCCACTTGCACACTTCAAACTCAGCCTATTGCTGCAGTTACACTGTAGATACATAGATGGTAAGGGCTTGGTATTGCAACGGAAATGTGATATTAATACTGTCTTTGTAAGTATATAATTCTTTAACAGACGTCTTTTCTATTATTTGCTTTGAATTAATGGATGACTGGACGGACTGTTATTCTGGTAGCTTCAGAGCTAGCTTCAAAGCTATCCAAAAAGTTGAGAAGAAAACATCTTGATTTTCTAAAACAGATGGTGGAAACATGTAGCCCTGTATTTTTTACATTCCCTCTCTTGTGTTGCTTTTGGTTGTTTGTGCCTGGCATATTTACAAGGTTTTTACTGATGAATGAATGATTTCATTGTATTTTCGGCATCACTTTATGAGTGTGTATGCAAGTACAAGTGAAGCTTTAATATACAAGCACTCTATCTGCTGGCAAAGTGACTACCAGTGTGCAGTGTGAAATCTCAAGCTTTGTTATCAAGGTGCATTCTGACAACACTAATTTTAGACATCCTAGTATCTCCTAAGTCAGGTTATCTGTGACTGAAAGTTCCCGGGGGGGGGGGGGCAGGTCTTCATCAAGGGACGCCTTGGCACAGTGAAACCCTCCTTTGACAGAGTCAACTTGAGCAGAGAGTGAACACAGTGTGGTTTTGTGTGTGTGTGTGTGTGTATGTGTGTGTCTTTGTAAGCACCAAATATACCAAGAAGTGGGAAGAGCAATAAATCTGTCAGTGTTACTAAAATGATAATGCTGGATTATTTCGAGACAAGAGATATGTGTTACATGTGTAACATATGTGTCCTCCTCTCTCCTATTTGGTTCTTAGAGGGTGTATCCAAGGCTCTGCATGGACATTTGTGCACCCTCTAGTTTGTTGTATTAATACAGCCATGCTACACTGGCACCAACTAAACATGTGCTCCAGTAATCAACTCGAAAGGTGAATACTAAGAACAGCTATGCTTATGTGTGTCCACAGCTGTGTTTGTGCGCATCTGCAAAGGAGTTTAATTGAGGCCTTCAGGGCAGGATTTCAACTGTGATTATGATTTTAGTTATACAAGGATTAGGCTCAGAATCAGGGAGAGGAGATAATGTTAGGCTTAATATTAAAGGGATAGTTCCAACTTATTCATATTTTGTAAGGATAAAAGACATGTTAATTAGTGAGCTTTACAGGTCATGCTAGGGTTTTGTTATCATTGGACAGTTTTGTTTGTAACAACAGAGTTGTTTACAGGGGCTTTTTGCAACCTGTTTCAATTCCTATATGATAAGATAATTGACTTAACCTGGCTATCGATTCATTTTTAACAGGCAATTGAGTAAAGTTGAGGTCTTCTTCAAAACACAAGACAAAAAAGTTGTGTGTGCGTGTATGTGTGCGTGTGCACATGCACAACACCTTTGTGCTACAAGGCCCTAATCCTGCTGTAAGGGAATGAAATGAGGCGAAAAGCACAGGGATCCTTTGTGAGACTGCAGAATAGCAGTGAGCTCAGTGGGTGTGTAAAAGGATGAGCCCTGCTTTAGACAGACTGACACTGTTAAAGCCTACAAATGATCCACCATGCCTCAAGTGTACCACCAAGGACCTCCATTAATCCTGATCATATTGAGTTTTTGAAAAGCTACATTTCTAAGAAGATAGTATTTTTTTATGAGGAGATGATACTTCTTGTAATACAGCTGTGCATGATTTTGTTTTAGAGCATAAAGCTCTTTTATTTACATCTTTTTTCTATACCATTTCATTTATCTGAAAGGTTGAACACAAATCCCACACTGCAGACATGACTTCAACTAGTCAGTGTCAAAGTAATGTACAGGCATACTTTTATGTTCACACCAGATGCTCCGACCAACAATACTGTAAAAAAAAAAATTAAAAATTGAGGCAACAAAATGTATTAATATTTTAAATTAGGTGTTTTAACTTAATTTCCTAAGTGTATGCATTGAGCCTATAAAATTAATTTGTTCAATGTTTGAGTAGCATATCATGATCCATTATTTACATTGGTTTTACTTCTGTTTTACTACATTTACTCAAAGTAGCTCATACTACACTCTTCATCACTTTCATCAGCGATGAGAAAATATAACTTGTCAGATCCATATCTGCCTGAATCATCTAATTTCTTTTCAGAGGAGAAAAAAAGGATTTTTGGCAATTTAATCTCAATTCAATGCATGCTGGGATGTATTATGAATAAACAGACAGTGTCTCTAAATTTAATTAAGTTATGAAAGAGACAATTAAGTATAGTCAGTAAGTAAGTATAACATGATACAGACAAATTTATTTAACGACATGGAGGGAATGATGAAAGTTTAACTTTAACTCAGTTACAGCTACAAATCCAGGGATAAAGCAAGCACAAAAAAATACAATGAATGTAAAACATGGAGGACCAGGTTCACACTGAGAGACACAGCTGTTATCCAGGAGTAAAAGAGCTTCAAACATCTGTCTCCAATCCAACCAATCTGTGGAAAATTATTGCTGTTTGAAACATTTTTCTGCCAGCAGATATTTCAAATTCAAGAAAATCTGATTTGTTAGGTGACTAGTTTGCAGTGCTTACTGAGCAGATTTGACAGACTACTCACGGAGCAGTCTTACTTTTTCTGTGTAGGTTTGAAGAAGAATTTCAATCTCACTGTAACCTGGTCATTGCTGCGGATGTATTTATGAAGTTTACACAAGCGGACAGCAAAATGGGTCAGAAGACTGATGTATGTCAGTGTAGAACTTTACCAGTTATATACTTTTGACTTAATGAAGAGTCTAAACATAATTCCAGCTGTTTATTTTTGGTACATTATGTTTAATGATTTAAAGAAAAAATCATATTGAAAACAATAAATAACTTAGGGAAAAGGACTATGAAAGATGAGAAGCACAAGCATTTGTATTGTAGGAATCATACAGAGAGCAGGTTACCAGACTCAAAGTGAAGTGATATTGAATAGAGACACACCATATGTGACCCAATGTTCCAAGTGTAGGAAATGAGCATTACTGTGACTACTCCTATTTCCAGATTTTCTCCAGTAAAGCTCATCTTCTGGGCAGCTGTGATGGGAACAGAAAAACCCTCATACCAGACTCCCGTTGGGTGGTGTTGTCTATTTACACCCCCTATGTGACCTCACTGTTATTTTGGTTGCTGGTGCACAAATAGTGCAGCAGTTGTGCTGCCTGTGGTCCTCGGGGATTTATTACTTTATTCTCAAATTTTCTCATCCTTCTTTTCAAAAAGGCATGAAAATCACCAGTCAATAATTAATTATACACAACTCACACAACTGAACACTTATGGAGAAATTTAAGGGTGGGTTATATTTAAAAAAAAAAAAAAAGTGTGGGCATAATTTTATGGAAACTTAATTAGGTTTCAGAAGTATTTGGCATTAACTATGGCCAGGGTCAGTTTTCATGCAATCTCCATGTGAGTGCTAATAGGAAAGAGGAACAGGAAATTTAAGGATGTATGCAATGTGTGTTGTGTATATAAACAGAATGGCTGTCATGTTGAGGCATGAATCCATCAAGTAGGAAGCCAACAGAGTAAAGTAATTTCCCCCTTGAGCTCCAAGGTATTCAGACATCACCTGTTAACCCTGACCTGAGTGGAAACTGAAATGAGAGATGGGTGGAGTGAGAGAAGGAACTAGCATGTTTGATTATATCTGTATTTAGTCTAAGAGACAAAAGGGGGAGAAATGGGTAAGGGCATTAAGACAAGGGTGACCTGCATGTTGGGAAACTGATCCATGAAACTGAGCAAATAAGTTGACCCCCAAAATTTAAAGTACCCAGGTGTTACTGGGATTAGTTACCAAATTTGACATTTTTTTTCACCCGTATTACATATTAAATACACTAAAGTTAAAGTAATGTGCTATTGCCCAACACTAGTCAGTGAAAACACAAAAAAAAGAGTTCGGACCAACACCATCTTTACCAATGAACTCACATGCCTCAGTAACCAGGATGTGTATACTATAAGTGGAGCAGAAGAAAGAGCCAAGGACCCCCTGCTGGACTGTCATCAAACCCCACGAGTCACTGCCTGCTTAAAGTTCACAGCTGTTCATATCCCAAATACTATGCAGCTGTCTATGGCATGGCCTGTGCCACTTATCACTGCCAGATTAGTCCACTATGTGATACAAGAAAATGCAGGGCCCCGTGAAAGGGACATGATCAGCATTTTTGCCTTTTGGTCGCTCATACATTGAACAAAGCTTGATGAGTACTGGTGAGCTGTATAGCGTTGAGTTGTGGCACGGAGACATATCAAGCGGCAGATTGATATCTGTCATGCAGCAATTGCTGGCATTCAATGTCAGTATTAAGTGGGGATTCCTATGACCATTAAAAAAAAACAAACAACTATTTCCACTCAGAAGAATGGAGAAGGCAAAAACAAACAAACAAAAAAACATTACTGGTGAGGAATGTGAGAAAAATGCAGAAATCAGCATGCACCAATTCTGTCTGTTGGGATGGCGCTCACCTGCAGACAACTGCAGAAAGGGAATATACTCCTCAGGGAAACCTGATCACTCAGACACAGTCACCTGACTTGCGTAGCGGGCTTCACGCTGTGAGTGGAGTCACGGTGGATGCATCCTGGGTGTGAAATGCTCACATAGCTTCTGTTTAGAGCATCGTCCACTCTTGAGTATCATTTACAAGCGTGATGTCTTATTACAGTTCATAACTGCCCCACCCATCCCTCAGTGTCTGATCTTTTTAAAGTCAATTTCAGCATTAAAACATGACCTCACTTCGCTCGACTGTATGATTTGTCTCCCCATTTTAGAGTAACCGACACCACCATGTGATGCATTAAATTTGGTCTTTATGACACCAGTCCTTTCCCTATCACACCCCTCACCTATCCCCAGAACACACACGTGAAGCCTTGTTAACTTAAACACTTGTGTCTCTGTTTCCCTACGGTCCTTATTAGTTCCTGGCATGGAAAATTTGGAAAACTGAGCCAAGTAAGTGTCTGGCCCTTGATGAGATCAGCTGAGGGGTCACAAACTACAGCTTAGGGAGTTTGTAGCATTCTGCATATTTGGAATTTTGAAACTTATTTTAATGATTGAGGTAGCTCACATTTGGTGAAAGTTCTGAGAAGAAGGCTTCTTTTTTAAATGGTAGAAGACAATTCTACTTAAAACTCAACTTAAACCATTTCTAAACAGTAAATTGGTACATCATAGTCATATTGAGCAATTTTCAATTTATGATTATTTACAATAGCTTCTCACAAATGCTTCACAAAACCTTTTGTGGCTACATGTGTAATGTAAAATGGGTCGCTCGTGGTGGTGAACCCTCAATGACTCTGCAGCTCTGTGGAGCCTTAAAACATATTTCAGCTCAATTTCAAAGACTATTCCTTTATGTAATATTATCTCCTATACCGTCCACAAATCCAGAGTTATTTAGGAACCTAGTGATGCTTTAGTTATTCTTTAGTTCCCAATTCCCAATTTAGTTCCTCACTTCTTCCTTGGTAAGTACTTAAAATTCTGTGTACTGTATCTTAAAGTGTAACTGAACTGCTTCACACAAAGCTTCCTTGCTTTTTTTCCTCATCAGTAATGAAAATAAACATAGACCTGCCATGAAAAGAGGATGTCAAAATACTGGATCTGTATTTGTGAAAGCAGCAAGATCTCATTGTTTATTTTTGCAGCCATCTTCACATCACAATGTAAAATTGAAAACCTCATAATCGCATTTGTTTCATCAAACACCAATCTTGTTATTTCCTGTCAAACTAATTTTGTTGTTGTTATTTGGCCATAAGATGATGATTTGTCAATGAGACAGAACTCAGGAGAGTGTTGAGAGAGTGTTGCTTTGACATTGTTTTACAGCTGTCTGCAGGGCTAAGTCAGACAATGCCTCACTCAATGGGCGCAGGAAAGAGGTTGACAGACCACTGTGTTTAAAGGGCACTTGGAATTCAGCGGCTTATGAAGCTTCGTTGTGGCAATGGGGAGCGGAAGCCTCTTTTGGGGTGGGGGCTTAATCTGCAGTGCAAGCCAACACAAGTCTCAGGTGGCCGAGCTCCTTGATCACTGCACCATGACAACCACCTGAACGGTCAGAGAAGGGTGGGAGGGTGGGAGCTGAGACAGGATAGAAAAGGGGAGGTGTGACCAGTGTGTTATGATAACTGCTTCAGTGACAGTGACTTGTGTTCTACACCCTGGTGACTTTTTTATTTATCCACATACCATTCAGAGTGTACAACATTACATTGTACAGATGACTTGCTATGTCATGCTATAGAGCATTTCCTTAAGCTCTGTGGATGGTCATGATGAACTTGTTGTCAAACACAACTGCAACAGCATGCTGGGATGTGTTGCAGTTTTTTGTGAAACCCTCCTGTGAGGACCCATCCTCTGAGGTCAAATTACAGTCTGTGCGCAGGAGACCTCTTACACGTGCAAATATGCGTCAAAGGAAACAGAGGAGGTTGCGACACTGTGAGGAGTGGCTGGTTAAGACAAGGCCCTGATGTATATCAGGAGGTATAGATCACTGTTATGACTGGGGAGTTCAAACCCATTGAACCATGAGAGAGAGAGTGGCTTTGGGGCTGTTTGAGCTCTCAGGCCTATGTGCTTTGCTCAGGTTTGGGGTAAAACGGGGTGTGTGGGTAGGGTGGGGGGTTGAACCCTGGATGATAAATCACCTGACATGTCAGGAAGAGAAGAACTTCCACTGCTGCCTTTAGTTCGAGTGTACAGTAGGAATAACTTTGCACAGTACACTTTGTAATTCTTGGAAAACTCCACACATATCTGGCAGGAATTTCTGGTATTGATTTTCCCAATGATCATTTAGTGCAATATGATACAGTATGTTCATGTAATTGCATCATATCTTCATTTCAGATATATTAAAATCATAAATGTCCCTGAATGAATTAAGATAGCCAAATGAGATCAATTTATGCACTTATCCAGTAACAGCACTGCATTGCTATGATGACATAAATCAGTGTCAAAACAAAGCATTGAATAAAAGATTGACCAAGCAAAGAAAGATCAAAGATGGAAACATTGAAGGGAAATAAAACAAAATGCTTTATTGTTCAAAGGCATGCAAACAGAAAGACAAGGAAAGAAATGAGAAAAATAAACCACAATGTGCAGAATGTAAAAATATTAATAAGGAGTATATGGGCAGAAATGCCATTATATCTTTCATGGTCAAGACCACAAAACCATCAATAACAATAAAATCAAATGTACCATACTTGATGCATGATTTTTACTGATGTCTGGTTCACCACAGTTGATTGCTCCCATATGGGGAAAAAAACCTTGGCTGCATTTTTCACATGCACACATAGCTGGAGTGTTCTAAATGCAACTCTTTCCTTGCCAGTTGTTAATATAAAAACATGTGCAAGCAGGTAAAATAGACATGCATTTTCCATCTAGATATGTATTTGATACTTGCAGTGATTGGCAATGAGATGTGAGATTAATATGACATACAAAATACAAAAGGCATAGGCTATAAAGTGCTGGTATGAATGCCATGTTGTGTCTCAAAATCTTATTGTTTTTATGTTTACTACTTACTTTATTACTTTGCTTGCTGCTTAACACTGGGAAAGAGCCCAGTTCTCAGTCATTAGTCCTCCTTTCCTCTGACCCCACAGGGGTCAACTATGACCACGGGCCAAGCAAGGAAGTGGGCCAGTCAAGGGTATATTGTTGTGTGTTTAAGACAATGAGACAATTATAGAAACCAGCAAACCTCAGATTAGCACTCTGTTTTTAAGACATTGTCATTTGATCTGTGAAGAAATGACATCCGTATGTACACAAATAGGGGCAACTAAGAGTAGAACTTCCTGCTGCATTTTGAAGCATGTAAGAAATTGAAATATCACCATCAATAGAGACCAATGAACATTAGTTCATCATTACTCTTTATCACCATTAACCCACATGAAAAAGACAGATTGGGCCTTTTTGCAGTGCGAGCACTCTCCACGTTTGAGGATCCACATTACATACAGAGTCCTAAGGCAGAAGCTGCCCCGTGCAGAGACCTGACTCTTTACATCTGGCAAAAATTGGGGATGTTTCATCCATTAAGGATGGCATCTGTTGAGCATTAATGAGTATGTTGGGTAGCTTATGCTCACCCTAAATGAGCTATCCTCTGCAGTCATTTTGTTTTAAAAATACGCTGTAGGTGATAAAGGCTAGTTAGTGGCTGGGTGCTAAAGTGAAGTTTAAGTGATAGCTGGAGGCCTTGGCAACCGGTCTACCAAGCAGCACATGCTCCAAAAGGTTGTTACAGTCCGAGAAAGCAGCGCATCTGGGGCTTATCATCATTTTCACCTCCAAAAAGTTTACCTTGAGCTTTTCTAAATCCCTTTCCCTTCACCCCTCTTTCATAAGACAGAAAAAAGCTTAAAGATCATATTTTTTTACATTGTCAATTTTCTGGCCCTACAGTATAATGAATTTTCTAACTTTCACTAGAGATTTATTGGTCAGATAAAACATTAGATTGATCCGGCCGATGATTTTTGTCATACCAGAAATATGACAAAAATAAAAAATAATAATTCACATGTTTCTTTAGTCCAAACTGATTTCTGTTGGTGGAATTCAAATCTTTTTGGACCATTCTTGCTGTCGGATCTTAATGATGAAAGGACAGTGACAGTGGTTTTCTAGAATGAATAGCCTCACAGGAGGCTGGGAGACCAAATGAATAACACATCAGGGAGGCATCAGATGACTTACAGTGGAGACATTTTTCTGAAAATAACAATAAGTTCATCTCAGGAGCCCTGAAATTCAGATACAGTTTAGTCAGTCTTTTTGCACATCTGAATTGGTTATATCCATTCTTTTTTACATCCTCTCAACAAACAGAAAGTGGACTGTGTGAATCTTGTTGTTTTATTGATTTGAGCTGTTGTTGTGATGTTGTGAAAGATGTAATTTTCATTTTGCTTTGGTTCAGGTTCACTTCATAAGAGTTACTTGTAGCAGATGTAAGTTAATAAGTTAACTGTAGCTAGAGGACCCTTGAGCAATCATGAAGAGGAAATTCTGAGATGCGCTGATCTCTCCATAAGAATTATTTTGTGAGTTAAAAGGTGGATACTGTATTAAAAGAAAAACATCAGTGGGGTTGATTCATATATTGTATTTGTGACTTCCAACATATTTGCAGCAACGAAAGGACCATATCTGATATTCAACAAAAAACACAATTGAAATTACTGTGGTAAACAAGTGACCACACTCTCAGTGATTTTAGCTGAAATGTGTCCATGAAACCACTAAGTTCAGAGAGAAAAAAAGACAGAGAGAAAGGCCAGAGTGGGTGAGAGAGAGAGACTTTTAAAAAGTAATAGCCATGACTTGGACACTTGATGTTTTGTGTCAGAGAAAGAGCTTACACGATCCAAAAGTGTTTCCGGTGAGCCCACCGAGTCTAATCACTCACAATGCTGTGACATTAGTCTTCAAAGGACGTGAAAAACAAGACCCCTTTCACACGTCCATCAACTTTGTGTAAGACTTTACGTGCCCAAATGATTAACGAGAAGCTGGCCACATCATGGCCAAGGAAGTCTACTTCCTCCAATAGATGACAGTGAAGAATGGCTCATAATGCCCCTGTGCTAATTATTTTGTGCTTTCAGTGCGTAATATTTTCCCACGAGTTATAATTACGTACTACTGTAGGCACAAAGCCCAAATAATAAATAATGCATGTATAATACAGGACTGACACAGACCTATATAAATCTATCTAATGTTATCTCTTAGGTTAAATGTGTTTAACAATATTAAATCATGATATCAATCACTAATTCATATCATAGCCCTGATCTTTGTAGCACATAACATAAACACAACAAACATGACTTCTATATGTTGAATTATCTGTTTGTTAGGTACACTTATGCACAGTATATGCAAGCAGGACAGTCCAATACATTAGCTCAGAAATAGAAAAGAAAATCACATATAGACTTGAATCAATACCTCTCACCATCAGTAAAGGCTCATTAAGACAATGTTAGAAGAAAAGGTAGATTACAACCCAACTGGTACTGGATTTTTGAGGTCAATACTGACAGTTAAAAACATCTGATATAACCTGTCTTTTTGGAAGGTACATTTTGCATCACTTCCGCAGACAAATGGACACCTTGATATCCACATAATGTTAACCATCAAATGAGAGTACAAGCTGATGGGCACAGCATTTCTGCACATGAGTCTGTTGCGGGAGCTTTGTGACTTTGTGCTACCCTTTCTTCTGCCTTTGATTTCAACACACCAACTTAATTTAGCTAATTAGTTTACACCAGTATGGTAATTTGTGATCTTTCTCGTGTAAAGTAATCTGCATTTTTGTGTAATTTCTGGCATGCAGGAGGAAAGAAGTACTGTAACATAAGAGAGACACACTTTCCCAAGGTAGTAGTGTATACAAAATAAACTATTTGCACGTTAACTTTTGCTGGAGCTTGACATTTGGCACGTATTTGGTAATGTCAACAGTTTGTTGTAGGAGTAAAATTTCTGGATTAAGTCTGAACTCGGGTGCGGTGTGCTAGCTAGCTAGCTAGCTACATTTGGCTTGTCACCTGTTTTTTTTTTTGCTAGCTACTGTGAGGCATTTGTGCAGGTGCTGAAACTGGCCATGCTGAAGCAGAACACCATAGCAGGCAATACTTTTTAATAGCGCAACGTTTTTTTCTGCTCATGTATTTTCTGAGCTCCAGGCAGGGCTAACTGTAACAGCTAAAATTGATTGATTTTTGCTAGCTTAACTTGAGCATACAAGGTCATCATTTTGAACGTACAGTACCTCACCAGTTACTCTACATTTCACAGTATTCTTTTAACAGTGTAAATGCAACATTTGCTTTATATCATGTTTTTAATGACCATTGACAGACTATGGTAATGTTAGCCTAAGTGACGTCGCATCCTCACGTCAGAAGCCACTGATTTGGAGGGGTTACACACCCTCACCCATTCCTTGCACTACACTACCTGTAACTGAAAAAAGTAATCCCATACAGAGAGCTTAAGGCATGAGGTCACATCCGAGCTAGTCTCTGTTCCAGTAGTTTCTGTGACTCAATGCAGTCTTTAATTTTATGTAGAAAAATGAAGCGTGTGTGTGTGTGTGTGTGTGTGTGTGGGGGGGGGTTTGCTTCCATATTCCAAGACAAATCTGCTTCAAAATATATGAAGCTGGTCACGAGGCATCTTGTTGAGAGAGGCTGCGTTATAAGATTGAGTTTTTAGTTATATGTGACAAATGCAAGTGGGGTTTTAAATGACAATCTCTTACCACGGGAACAGAACACCAAAGTTCTGGTTTCACATTGACTCCCTACTGTTGCAACATGTTACTGAATAATATATTATTACCCAGCACTGCTTGTTAGTGCTCTCTGATGGACAACCTATATAATGGAGACACACTTTCTAAATTACCTTATATATGTGGTGTTACTGTGCTGCACTTTCTATCGACTTAGTGGCTGCCATGATACAGTTAATTTGTTAATGCTAAATTAATATTGATTGATACATTGATCTATGCAGCTAATATGGGCGTGGCCAATATATCAATAACATATTGCTGTACAGCATAAAACTAGTTGAACCTCTTTACCACCAATTGAAACCTGATTTATTTTATTTCTATCATAAGAGAGTTTACAATAAGGTCCGTTACATATTACATGGTATAGTATCAGTGTTTTTCACGTTTTACATTGGCAATAATCAGCTAATGACTTAGGGCAAACCTAAACCCCTGATTTCCAGGCTTTCTAACGCTGCGCACTCGAGCCTGCCCCATGTGTGGTGGTCGAGGCGCACTCACCATTGGCTCGGGAGCCTGTAGGGGCGTTGCTTCGCAGTTGGTGAGTGCTTAGGGTGCACGGGGTGTTCCAGGGATGGCTAAGGGAAAGCGTACTTGGCACTGATCCCTCCTTTCAGTATAGACTGCAGTTTGCATTAGGCAGCAGTTTTTTTCTGTCAGAGGGATGAATGTGTCATAAACAGTTCGCATTTATAGAGGGTAGTAGTGGATGCGTGTGTTGCAATGCGATGAGGCCAGTGCACTTTGCAAGACTTGCGCTGCAGAGAGCCTCCGCGGATCCCACGACCTGTTGCTGCTGACAAGCCGGGGAAAAGGGAGAGGGAGCAGGGGAGAGCCGCTCCACAGAGACAGAGGGTACTGCCTTGGAGACGACAGCCTGGGGTTTCTTCGCGCAGGAAATCATGCAGTTTGCAATCCGGCTGGTCGGACTAATGTGTCATCTGTCAGCACTTGTCGGCGACACTTTGCAATACCGATTGCATCCAAAACAAGGTAGCGTTTTGTTTTTGATTTATGAGTGATAGAAGCCGAAGGTGTTTCATGGTGTAGTTTGTGTTGTTGGAGAGTGATGCCCGGCGCACAGCGGGACTGTCAGTCTGCAGTTATCACATGAACGCATTGCTTTTAATGCCGGTACTTTCTCTCCGAATCACAACTTTCTCTGACTTTTTTCTCTTTTTTTCAGAAAGCTTCGTCAAGCAACTGTCATCGTACGAAATCATCACCCCGCGCCGCGTGAACGACTTCGGAGAGTCATTCCCCCACATATTGCACTACAGGAGGAGACGGAGGAGTTTAAATGACGACCTGTCGGGCTTACGGGTTCACTACAGGATTGATGCGTTCGGGGAACGCTTTCATCTCAACCTGACCGCAGACTCCGGCTTCATCGCTCCCTCTTACGCCGTGACACACTTGGGAGCGCGGCGGAGCAGCAACGCGGTCTCCGACTTCCACTACCCGAGCGACATGCGGCACTGCTTTTTCCGCGGACACGTCAACGCCAAGAGCGAGCACCCCGCCGTCTTCAGCCTGTGCACTGGCCTTGTGAGTATTAACTATCTTTTTTAGACGATGCTGACAGGCCTCCATGCAATGTCGCCCTCCCATGACCCGCAGCTTAAGTGAAGTGTGCAGGAGAGTAACAAGAGCAAGTGTTACTTGATGAATGTCACTGAGGAGGAGGAGGATGAGCGCACAGCCCTGCATCGTGCTGCCTGTGGGGGTGATGCTGCTGTTGCACAGTGCAGTCTGGGCATCAGGATGGTGTAGTGTTGTGGTTGAGAATAGGGGCATCCACTCTGCTGAAGAGCTCTCGAACAACAGACACTCAAAGCCCTGATCAGCTCCAACTGGGGCAGACTTTGCTGTGTGGCTACTGAGGATTGTAATTTTTTCATAGATGGAATTTAACTGTGGGGAAACAATTTAGAAATCAGTCATTAATGAAAATAATCATTATTTGAAGCCTCAAACAGACATTAACATTCAGTCTATAACAGCTGTCTGGGTCTTTGATTGCTCTCATATCTTTTAGATCTTGTGGGGCTGTAATGGAGTTATTGGGTAATAATGAGTTTACAGCCCCATTTTACCAGATGAAAATCCTGATGCCTAAGTCATTTAATTTGCAGACTCCTGTGTGAGAGAATCTGATAAGTGTTGAAGGGGATGACTTCATGGGTCACATAAGGTTACTGGTCCAGGGGCAGGGGGGTTGACCTTAGTCGCGCCAGCTGGATTCTGATGTGGACTCTTGTGTGTGTGTGTGGTGGGGGTGTTCGACTGGTCAGTCCAACGCAGACAGGACCATAGCCTTGCAGTGTCCCTCCCTGTCACAACCCCTATCAGTGACATAATCCTTATTTTAGATAGGTGCACTGTGTACAGTACCAGGATAGCATGTTACAGAATAGGTGTCAGCTGCACTATGAGTCTTTTTGAACTGGTACATTCACAATGCATGCAGTGATTGTACTCCTGTTGAAACCTGGCCTAGTGATTAAAAAAATGATTGTAATTTATATCTTAGTGGGGGATTAACTCGTTCGTTGTGGCTTTTGAGAAAAGAGACCACCACATAAAGTGTTTGTGCAGCAATTTAAGACACGAGGTATGCTGGAACTATCGGGGTAATAAGCTTTTAATTGCCCCTCTGCCCAACTTTGATGTATGACTCGCTTATCCAAACATGTTTGCATCCTTTTTCAAGCAATCTTTGTTGCTTATCCGCATCATCACTCATTGAGAATGACAGGACAATGGAGACAGCACCAGAGGCTATTGGGTCATAAATGTGTCCGTATCTGATCACAGGGGCTTAATGGCCAGGCACATTTTGTTGGGATGAGGTCATTAAGGAATAATTAAGCCCTAAAACAAAGGGGTCATTCTAGAAAAAGCAGGTTCCCCTTTCGTCCAGAGTTACTCAAAGCCACCCCCAGGGGGGAATTGGAAGGGGGCGGGGGGTTGAGGAGCTTTTAGCCTTTTCAAAGTGAGCTGTGACGGGTAGAAAAGAGGAGAAATGCTGTGAAGAGGAGACTACATGCCAATGAAGGTTGTGGGGAACTTAAGGACGGCTCACACTGTGGGAAATGTTAGTTCCTGAGCAAGCCCGCTCTCTCGGCCCACTCACACAATAGAAAGTGTGTGGTGAGTCACTCTGTCCTGAGAAATGATGCTGTCTTCATTCCAGCACCAGGCGATGCAACTCTGTGCAAAGATCAGGCTCATGACACCTTTATGTCCTCTTTAATGTCACAGATTGACTGCAACTGTACGGTTCTTTCAGATGACACAGTGCCCACAGGATCCGAGAGCCTCTATGTGGGATTTAATAAAACAGATGTGTACAGTCATTCCATCCATGTGATAAGCGTGACCTTGCTTCAAAAAGGAGTCCCTCTCGTGTAAGGTCCAGTTCAGCACTGGCTACTGAACAGCAACAGTTGTTTTGGTCCAAACCTTTGCCAGATTTGCTGCTGAGCTAATGCTGGGAAACCCTGAGACTCTGCCCCCTCCATTGACTAAACAGAGCATTTGTCTGTTCAGCCTTCCGTTAAACACCACATGAGAACTTTAGAAAGGCTCAACCATAATCATCTAATTAAAGTTAACTCGCCATAGATAGTGATTTACAAGATACAGGTAAACATCTACCAGTTGTTACACTGTATGAATCATTCATTACATTTAGATAACTACAACAGCGGTAGCAAAGCTGCAACATTCTCAGGTTTAATTGAAAAGTACCTAATTTTTATGCAGGGACAACATCATTCGTGAGGATCCAGTGTCTAACTGGGAAATGTTGGTGAATTATGACCCATCAAATTCAGTGTTTTCTATTTTATATTGGTGCCCATTGGCTTGACCAGTTTGAAGATGATATTCATTCAAAGTTGCTGATTTCAACCATAATGGAATGGTAATCCACAGGGATCGTTTCCCTGAATTTGCTCAATAAATTCCAGCACAGTATTAGGAAAATGAAGTTGTTATGGCCTGTAATGCATTGACACATTTTACTCTACAACTCAAAGATTTGAGTGATGAACATGATGACTACTTGTTTCAACCATCTCTCCAGACAGTGGATTTGTGGCTGCAAACTTAGCCTCTTAACTGACCAGCTCCATACCTGAATAAGGGAAGTTCAGTTGCTCCCCAGCACCATATGATCTACTTTTCTTTGGTCGAAGATATGCTGCCATATCTCACAATTTGCAACTGGATTCTGTCAATACTTTTGGCTGTCCCTGCATGTCAGAACTAAAGAGACAGTGAAATTGTGGGGCAGCATTAGAGGCAGAAGACAGCGTGCCACAGTTTTTTTCTGTTCTGTGTCATGTTTTCGTAAGTACATTTATAACAGCAGCTATGAGCGCACGCAGCACACAGGGCCTGTAGCACTTTCGAGGAAGCGTGGTCCATAAGTGCAAACTAACTAATCCTTCACCCGGGCGGAGAGGAAAGTTACACAAACAGTTTGTGCATGTTTTCCATATCCGATGTGTGTTTTCCATTGTCAAACGTCCATCACTTGTGGAGACGGTTATGGAATAACGCTGCCTTAAAGATAACATTCCAGTGTGTCCAATATCCTGTTTAAGTGTGCGCATGAAATTACCATACAAACACTATTGTGCCCCGTGGCCGAGGGAGTTAAGAAGCTTTGTGAGGGACTGAGCTGCCAAATCAATATTAGCATTCCTCTGTCAGCAGCTCTGTCCGTGTGTGATGATGTCACTCCTCCCAGTGTCAGGTTGTGAGGAGAAATATGTTTTCTCGATTATAGCAAGCTCTCTGACTTCACAGCTCGTCCATAAAGGTGTGAAACACGTTCATCAGTAACTGTGTAAAAGGTGTTAAATGTCCCACTATTGTCCTTCATTCTCATGGTTGCAGTTTGAAAAATGACTGACAGTGAACTGGTACAGGTACTCTCTGACCTTTCTGAGTCAGCATGGTTTTTCCATGTGCACTTGCCAAAAAAAAGGGGCTTGTTCAAAAGCATGGAAATAATGTGCACAGTGGTGCTCAAGGGCAAAACAGAATGACTGCAATTACACCACAACCTCTTTAAATGAAAATATGCCCCTATCCGTAAAATACACCGATACATACAAACACACACAGTACAGTATTCTCACATGCAAGCGCTTGCTTCATACCAAAGCCATCAATGACATCTTTTTTTTTTTGCTCTAGATTGGAACTTTTACGACACAACATGGTGAATATTTCTTGGAGCCTCTTTTAAATGCTGCGGGGGAGGAATATGATGAAGAGCACAACAAACCTCATCTTGTCTATCGACATGAGAGGAAGAAGAACATCTCGAGTACCGACAACAACACGGAGCCCTGTGCTGCCTCAGGTAACAGACTGCCTAACTATACTGCCCGTAACCACTGTCTGTCTGACTTTCACCCACAAACACTTACCTTCTGCTGACCTGCATTCACTTTCTGAGCCACGGCAATAAACACTGCCTAAAATGTAAATTATACTCAGTCACGATCTTTGGCTTGCAGGGTACCCAAAAGATTTCAGCCTTGATGAAGGGGTGTTACTGAAAACGCCTCAGCTTAATTAAGCTCTAGCACTGCCTGGTGTTTTTACCCGTGTTGTGCTGGAGCATTCAATCCCAAGTCTGCGGCAGGAGCTCTGAGAGACTGAATAATTTCTTCTTAGTTTGCGGTTGTCATGAAAAGAAGCAGAGATGTTTTTCCGCTTGGGAGGTTGCTTGAAAGCTCCCCCAATATCATTTGAATTTTTATGGCAGAGGCCTTTGGGTGGTGGAGAGGCCCTCAAGAGAAAGAAGGGTGACTGAGTGGAGTTCACCACGATCGAGGGCCTTAGACTTGTCCTGGCGGGGAGCTCCATGGGCAGCCTTTGTTGTGGGATGCAATAAATCTTTAATGTACAGACCGCTTGATTTGCTTGTTGTCTGCGCCCGGCCATTGTTGCTCGGTGGTGGCCATTGTGTGCGGCGGCAGTTTAAAGAACTTGGACTGACCTGATGGGCCAGGCCAGTGCCTCCTTAATATGCTTTGCCCTTTCACTCACTCAGTCTGTGTGTGGTAAACACAGGCTGAGAAATCTGGAGGGTCTCTCAGCCCCCACTCTGAGGGGCTTTTAAATATACTCTCCCATAAGGACTAGGTGAGTGTCGGCCTTGAATGACCCCTGACTTCTGATATCTCAGGAATATCCATTATGATTCAGTCATGTCTACGTCTTCTTCGGTTATTGTTTAATATCTCCTTGTCTTTTAATGAGATACATCATAGTTTTTCATCTCATAACATTCACTACAACGTACAATACTCCTGGCAGGAGTTCTAGCCCATGTACAGCAGGGGATAGTAGGGAGGAAGTGCACATGGAAGTGACACCTGTAGGGCTTCATCAAAGAGCAGCAGGTAAACAATGAGCTGGAGGATTAAAAGAACTCAAGTGGGGCTGGGTTGGAAGGACTGTGAGGTGTCCCAGTGCTGTGGCTCCTCAGCTTTATCAGATAGGACCCTCTCCAGATGCAGTGATAAATGGGCTCTTTGAAGGGCCCACCAAGCCAAGACTAACAGGCCCGTCCTGTCTTTTTATGGGAAGGAGCGCCGTACACGCTGCTACTAGCAGGTTAGATATAAACACTGGCTTAGCGCGTGTCATTTTGCTCGCAAAACACTCCGTAGTTTCTGCTCCTGGTTATGGTTGTGAACATTTGCCTCATGGGTTTGGATGTGTGTAATTCTTTATGAAAATGTGTCGCTCTATTTATTGTGATCCACGCAGCTATTCCTTTCCTTTTACTCTACACCATGTCTGCACCATATGTCTTTCTCTACAGGCTCTTCTCTATGTTCCTCATCAGACTAAATCAGTCTCTAAACACAGGGTTTCTAACCACAGTGTAATTGCCGACTGAGAAAAAAAGTGTCGAGAAATGCAGGACCACCAAGTAGAATCCCTGTTAGCCAAGGAACTAAGACCTGGATTGCTTAGGAGCAGCTTTTTTGGACTGTGCCCTTCAGGCTGAAATTTGTACCCTTCTGTATGTTGCAGCAAAGGTGACAGAGCATTTTGTGTAAACATTGTAAGAGGTTTCACTTTGTTATTACTGGATTGTAGTGAAACTCTAACTGGCTACCCAACGCTGATCAACATTTCTCAGTGGCAGATTCTTCAACCAAACTAAGTGCACAGCTTTTTATCGGTAGTATACCATGAATTTCCAGTAAATTTACTGCATGTCAATTTTCAGTTTAACCCCCACAAAGAAAAGTTTCTGATTTATCTAAATGAATCTAAATGACAGGCCCAAGAACCTGCATTGTTAGTGGGGGGCCGACTTCTTTCCCAGTATCTCTTTTCTTTTTGAGGAGGTATAAAAGCATTCCTTGTCAGGGTTAGTCATCTTATGGTCCTCTCTCCCTTTCTGTCTTTCTCCACTTTATGTTCCTGTGAAGAGGACTCTTGTCTTAAATCAAAACTGGGAGCTGGAGTTTGAGTGCTGATGGGTTTGGCAATTTGAGGGTTTAGAGGCCTCGTAGGTCCAGTCATGGTCTGCACACGTGAAAATGCAAAAATGGCCAACTATGCCGCCAATCTGCTGGCCAGACAGCCTCCTCCCATCTGTAAAGAATTTGTTTTGTGCACTCATTTGCTCACCGTGGCGATTATTCTGTTTTATACACATTTCTCTTCGCTGTGACCTGAAAGAAACCATCTCTTTGAAGACGACAAAGATGAAACAAGCTGCATTTTATCAGCAGATCTCCAGGAAACAAATGTGTATCAGCAGAAAGATACAGTACCTCTGGTGAGATAAGCCTTTCCCTCGCATATGATGTCTTGCATTACTGCTCTTTTGACGGTGCCAAAAAAACAACCGGGACTTCTGCATCTAAAGGTTGTAAGAGTTTCCGAAGTTTGGACAGCCTCCGCACACCTCTGCAAAAATGTGACGAAAGAAGAGGAAGCCTATTTTTCCACGTAGATAAATTGAACAAAGATGAAGTTTTTGTTTGCAATTTTGCGCCTGTCTCCTCTGACATGTACAAACACTTGACTTTTTCACACATGTCCCGTCAGTACCTGTGAAGTGTCAGGAGTAGAAGTGCAATGATGAGGGCTTTTGAAGTGTTACCTTGATGGAAAATGATGTTTTGTTATTCCAGCAGTCATGACATGGCCATATACCTGTCTTCAGCTGCTTCTCTTCACTGTGTGTGTGTGTCCACGCACTGTTGAAGAAACACCACATCTGTCTTGTTGAATGGATGCGAGTTTTGAATACCACTTCAAATCAAAATTGTAAGAGTGCATCAAGCAGCTTTTGAAATTAGGCCTCACCGACAGACACCACTAGCAACTGTACCAGTCTTCCTTCTCCATCAGCCGACCTGGGTGGCTTCCCTGCTGTTTAGAATACCTCTGGAGTAGATAGCTGTTGAGTGGGTGATTAATGTTTTAAAGTCCCAGAGTGGCTTGTTGTGCCCAGTTCTGGCTTTTAAAAGCCTCTGGGGAAGGCGCTTAGCAGGCTAAGATCACAACATGGCTCCGACCTTTAATAACACATTCTAAAGGGGTATCTGTCTCCGAGCTTGCATGTGAATCCCTGTGTCGTCCTTCGATAGAGATAGCCGCAAGGATGAGGGTGGCTACAGATAGGGGCAGATTCTTCTCTCGCTCTCTACCATTTGCCGTCCAAAATCCACGTGAAGGCAAGAAGGACAGGGAGCTGCACGGTATCTCTCTCACACAGTCACTGGCTGCAAGTCTCATGCCGCCGGGTGTCATATTTTGTCTGAATTAGAAACAGTTTATTGACTACAGACAACTTGACAGCAAGCATTACCAGCTGAAAATCCAAATACCAGTCTTCCACTGTGGGCTCCCGAGCGTTTTCACCCTGATTTCTTGACGGCTAGCTGAGGACTGGGCCAGCGAAGTGACTTCCTTTGATGCGGCAGTACTTGGCACACATGGCATCTGTGCCCCCTGACCCTCAACACAATCATTGTATAGGATTCCCCCCTTGGTGCCCACTGTGTATACATGGTAGTTCAAATGCTAGCATCAGGTTTTTTGGTCAATGGGTTCATTTACATGGAAAAATGCCCACCCCCGCCTGGGGTTTGAACTAGCCGACTTGAATCGCTGCCCGCTCTCCCTTTGCGCTTTCATGTATGTGAATGGAAGCACTTGTTGATTGTGACCTCACTTCCCTCTTTGTTTGGAGTCACTCACTGGACGGTTGGATGTGACCTTGAGATTTTCCCCTCCTGGAGGTGCATGGTTACTGGGCTCGCCGGCTTGTTTGCTGGTACTCAGTCGGAACTGTGTAAGCGTTAGGCTCTTTGTTTTTTTCTGAAGTCCAGCTCTTGACAGGGGTCAGGAAAGGTGGCCAGCCAGGGTGTGATGGACGGGTGCTGATCAACAAGACAACCTTTCTCACCTTTGGGTCTGGCTTTAGATGATGTGGATATTATGAATGTCAGATGGCTCCAAAAGGCTTAGGCTTCCTCTGTGCCCTTGTGCCCCCTGGCCAGACTGAGCCTCCCCCATTCTAGGAAGTACCTTTTGTTACTTGGCAAAAAAAAGTTTGTTGTTCTGGGCTTTTGTGTGCATGCATAGATGCGGTTGCCTCATGAGTGTGTGTTTGTGTCAATCATGAGAGCATGTCATCTCCCTGGCCTGACAGTGGACCAAGTATCCCGTTGAGTATTGGGAATTGCTGACTGAGCAGTGCAGTGGAATGGAGAAAGGGCTTTCTTTCTTCATGTGTTTGAGCAGTCCTGGCCTGCGCCGCATGTGCCTGTCGGTCTTACTCCAGCGCTTGGCAGAGGCCCCGGCCATCTCTCCAGCTCCCACTGCCTGCCTTTCTGCTTTTACACCTGCTCCTCTCAAAGCCGTTTTCTCACTTGCTGCCTTGGTATTGGCCTTGATAGAAAATAAACAGAATTGACATTTCTTTGGAACACCAAGATAATAATATTCATCATAATTGTCAAATGAGTTGAAAAAAAAATCCATTTTGCCATGGACCAGCTGCCAATTTTGAGCCAACACAAGTGTTAGTTTTGCGTAATGTGCAAGGTTTCCCATCAGGCACGATGTTGCGACCCATCAATGCCTCATATTTCATAACACTGCGTGACAGATTGTGCAAGCAGCTAATAATATGGTCCATTGCACTCGCCGTCATCTGATTTTAAGATAGCAGATACTCTGGACAGGGCCAAGCAGGGCTGGGCAGCTATAGACAGTCTATAACTGTAATAGCTGCCATGTGTCTGCTCGCTCTGAGGCCTCAGCCCCATTGAACCCGATGTGTTGTGTTGTCTCTGGAGTTCCCGTGACAGATTCCAGCTGGGGCTATTTTCTGCCACTGTCTACTGTCTGGGCATTCTTAACAGATGGCGGCTGATTGGAATGGTTAGATCAACTTGAGTGACAGTGACCGACTGCATGGTGGCAGTCAGAGGTGGTGGTGGGGGGGGGGGATGACAGGTGAGCGACACTTTCCCACTGAGGTGGACTGGGGAGAAGCAGTGGCCAGTGAAACATCAGTGTCATCGCCTGCGGCTCTGGATGTTTATCATCTGAGAGGCCAGACATTGAACAAAAGTGCAGACCTGCTTCGGTTATGTCAAGGCAGGACCGTTAGTGAACATCACTGTTTCAGGCAAACATGAAAGAGAGAATGACCTCATCCATGTTGACTTTACTGGGAGAGTGTAACTTATTACTCTTATTCACAATGTCCACAGTTTTATTAAAATGCTTGTTAGTCACACTTATTTTCTTTGTTTACAAGCTGTGTCATCATATGTACTAGCATGTTTTTCATTAAAGGGTAATTCTGTTTTGTCAACATTTAATTTACGTGGCTTTTTGTAGCTGAGCCATCATTTTGCTGATGGTAACATTGATGTGGCCCCTTTGAACCTAAACTACATACGCAGTAGCTTGAATGAATTGTGCTGATGCAACCAAATTGCAGTGGCACTGTCACATTTCACGCTGGAGCATTCCTGTAAAAATTGATGACATTTTGTCTTTTTACAGCTGGAAAGAGCTCCAGGCCCCCTGACCATCATTAGGAGTCCAGATCCATTAGTAGTGTTTTGTCTCCTCTTAGGAGGTCTGCTACTCCAAACACATTCTTCAGCTGACCACCATGCTGTCTCTAGCATGTCTCTGAACTGAAAATAACAACTGAACTCTGAGAGCACTGTAAGTGTACAAAGCCCCTCCCTCTTCCAGTGAGGTCAAAAGCCACGCTACTTCGCTTTTAAAAGCCATCCTCGTCAGCAACAATTAGCTGCCTCTGCTTCTCCCTGTCTCACCACAGAATTGCACTTAATTGTGCCTCTGTCTGCAGGAGCTTCAACATTTTTCCCCACTTAAGTTGAACTGTCAGTTAAACGGTGGTAACCAAGGTGTCTGACCTCATATAGAACCAATGCACTACCTACACTCAGCATAAGGCATACTGTCTATTTAACTGGCACCCGGGGAAATGGGGCGCTTTAACTCTCAGCAGGCCATTGTAAAAGAATGTTAATTAGTTCAACAATGAAATGTGTGTTCCCCACTGTTGGGCTCTTGGCATTGATACTTTTGACAGAGAACTGAAGGAGAGTTAAAGAGCAGCTCTTTGATCTGGGTTGGGCAGTCTTCATGTACATGAATGGGCTTGAAACCTAAAATCCACACATTAGCATTCAAACACGTCCATACATAATGAAAATGAAAAGATGCCAATGTATGTACCTACACATTCAGAAAAAGATGGAAGTCTTGAAATGTGTCTGAAACTATTTGGTCATAATTGCGTGCGGTATTTGATATGCAATTGAATGAATAGATTGACGCTGTTTCTAATATTCTTTGTGTTTGATTATCCCTCGGCCCAATGATAAAAAGGTTTTTGCAGGCTTAGAAATCAAGTAGGCGTTGGAGCAGAAAGGTGAACGTGGTGTGGGTCTGTTTTTGCTATGTGCATATCGGAGCCAACAAAATTACAACATTTACAAATACCTCCACTCGCGCCGCATGCAGGACTGACTTTATTCATCTCTGTTATGAAGATCTGCTGGAGTTCAGTTTTATGGCCTCATTTTTTGAGAAAAGAAAAGAAATTCAGTTTATGCCATATTGATGTTGCGATTGATGGTAATCAGTTCCAGAGATGTCGATGTGTAGGTGCTGCCGATCTGGTGCCCAGTGCCAAAAGAGTGATGTCATGCCTCTGTGTGTCCGGCAGGTTGGGGCGGTCACCCCCGTTTTCTCATGGTGTAAGTAGCAGCTCACTACCCAGTGAGAGGGGGGATTTGGACCTAAGGCGATTTGGGAAAGGTTGTGTGTGGCTAATCTGTGCTGATTCAAAGGGTATTATAACAGAGACCATATTTTCACCTCCTTCCTCCTCCTTTCCTTTTTTTTCATCTCCCATTCGCCTGCTCTGAGTCTTGACACCGATTTCTGTGGATGTTCATACACTCTCCTGCGCTTTGATAAATCCCTTTGATGTCGGACTGTCTGCAGAGATGAGTCTGTTTGAGGGGTTTAGTGTGGTGGGTTTGGCCTCAGAGAGAGGGAGAGCGGGAGAGGGAGAGAGGGTTTTTTTTCCTGGAAAATACAAAGCTCCGTTCTGGCCCAGTTGCCTGGGCCGTGTGCATGGGCATTGACGGGGCTTGGCGCTGACTTGGTTGCTGGCGCTGGCATGGGGCTAGGCCTCATGGCGTCAAGAGTTGTGTGCCATTGTGCCAGGGAGTCACGCTCCGCCTCGTGTCCCCCACTGGGGGCATCGCTTGAATAATCTCGGAGAGCTCTACGAGTTTTCCTTCCTCTCTCTCTTTCTCTTTTTTTCCTTTTCTTGAGCCTAACACTTACACACAATCTCTCTCTGTCTGGCTGTCTGGAAAGATTGAGTGTTTGGAGAAGACAAAGGAACTCTTCAACATAATCGGGTTATCCAAAGTTGAGGAGGTTGTTTAGAATGACGGACTCCAAACTATGCTTGGCTCGTCAACACTGTCAGCCGTACTGCAATTATTGCAGTTATTTATTTGCTGAATGTCATTTGATGTTTGATTTATTGTTCATTCACACAAGTCTGCAACTTTCCTTAAAAGGCAAGAGAAAATTCCGTAGAAAGCTATAAATTTGCCTCCATTTTTAATGTTTTGGTGCAATGCGTTTTAGTGATGAGTGAAAAGGAGTGAAGAAATATCAGATTTTGCCTTTCCAGCTGTTGTGTTGGCTCACTGTTCACTCATCCTACTTTTGCCTGGCACTTTGTCTGGTGGCTGCTCAAATCCACCTCCCCCCAGCCTCGAGATGGCAGAAACCACTGCAAATGATCCTTATCACATAGTATCACCTGTGGCTACGCGTCACTGCAGATCTGGACAGCACGACTTGCTCCTCAGACACAAAAAACTGCAGATATCCATCCAGGGCTCATAAATTATCGATCGTTGCTGAAACAGTTTGACGTTCAGAGCACGCTGAAGATTCTTGATGTCTTCTTCACGGACTTGATTGATGATGTTGCAGTGATTGTTCATGAGCAAAGCTCAGCCTTTGCACCAGCCTTAACCTCCACAGGTCCCTCTTTTCCTTTCCTCCAACGAAACAGGCTTTTCTTCACACTTTGCTAGGCTGCGTCTTTGGCTTCGTCTCCCTCTTTTAACCTCGCCCAGTCATGGTGAAGGAATCTATAACTCTTAGCCAACGCAACACGTGCAGTTCAGCTGAGAGAACGTAGTTGAGTATGCACAGAATACGGCGGCCCTTTCTGCTTTTTTTCTATCTGAGGCTGCTCCTGAAGGCATTCAGCTTGAGTCTGTAAGTGGCGTCATTGCAGTCTGGTGTTAATTTGTTGCCTTTCAGTGTGAACTTCCACATAAAAAAATAAAATAAAATAAATCAGATAATATACTGACCAGGCTCACAAAAGTGAGGTAATCTGAGAATTTTTTATAACTCTTTGCAGAATATCTATACTAAACATAGCCCATCTGTGTGTCAGTAAAATGCCATCATGGGATTTTCTCTGTTTGTGTGGCTTGCACTCAGGCAGGAGGGAGTGCAGATTGCCTGACCTAAAAACTCTTAGTCTCAAAGCTCACCAAGTGACCCTGTGTCTCTTGGTACAACTGTTTTCCTGAACCGTGGAATGACACAATAATTTATGGTGGGTTTTTGCCGCAGAGGTCCAGTGTGCTTCTGTTATGCCACTGGAATTCAGCTAAGCTAAAACCCTTGACTCTTAATTGTATATGTACCACGCTCTCTCACCGAGCACCTTTGTAATGTAAAGTTGTGTAAGGCATGGAAGAATTTGAGTTTTGCATCATCCCGTTCAGGCGGGGTCTTAAGATTTAAAAGCTGCTGAATCAGTTGCAAAAATGTTTTTATTGATACATTTCTTTATTTTTTCTCAAAACAGAGGAGTCAAAGGGGTCGGTCTCTCTTGAGAGCAGAGGGAACATGGGAGAGGAGCTGGACTCTCTCAGAGCCACGATAGATGATCGTCAACACGTTTACGAAAGCAACTCCACCGGTACGCCCCACCCCTCCCTGCGCAGACGCAAGCGCTTCCTCTCCTACCCACGTTACGTCGAGCTGATGGTGACAGCGGATGCCAAAATGGTGCGCCACCACGGACGCAACCTGGAACACTACATCCTAACAATCATGTCAGTAGTAAGTAAAATAATGTTTCTAAAAATTACTATTTGGCCTGAATGTTCTTTAGCATTGTTCAGTATTATCATATGATTTTGTGTGTGTTTGGGGTTTTTTGGTTATCCACATAGGTATACATCATGGGTATGCATACAGCCCTTAGAGAGAGAGAGAGAGAGAAATGAGAGAAATGTCCATTTTGTCAGTTTACCAGCCTCCACTGGTATCCAGCCAGGATCATTTTGGTTTTATGAAATTGAAATTCCAGATTCATGGCTGTGTCTTCATCAAGTTGATGCTAGAAGCTACGTACAGGGCTTGTTGGTTGAACACGCTAACACTAGCCTGTCTCTGTATTTCACCAAGCCGATTAATTCATCTCAATCAGTTCGGTTTTACTGGCAGAAATGTTTCATTATCAGCTCTTGTTCAGCATCACAAATTCACATCTCACGGGTTCACCACAATTGAACTTGATTGTAAAGATTCGCCCGGATTTAACTGAGTGAAATTAAGCCCTTTTAAATGCAATAATAATGTCTATGGTTCACAGAAAGATGAAAAGTTAGATTTAAAAATGGTCCTGGTTACTCTTCCTTATGAAAACAGCGACGTGTGAGTTCTTGGTAGTAACTGGGAAAGTTAAGATTTGAGTGCTGTGAGGACCACATTAAAAATCTCTTTAGCTCTGTTGTTTTGGGGTGACACATATCGCAGACTGTCTCAAAACCACAGGCAAATAAAACTAAAACTGTGGCAAGATAAGGCAGGTAGGATAAGTGTTAAAATGTCTCTGTGACAGAAGCCTCAGAATTTACTGTCTGACACTGTGGTTTGACACCCTGGTATGACCTGAGCATCAAGGTGTCCCAGTGAATTGGTAAAAAATCCTGACTCAGCACCTTGATCTGTTCTTGATCTGAATCCCACATCAGACTGGGGGAGCTGACACTGTGATTGACAGTCTGTATGTATTCAGTTGGAATGTCTGTGTCAAAGCAGGATAGGTTATCACTTGTACTGAACTGCGTGTACCTTCCCCTGCCTCTCACCACTGTGACAGACTGAATGTTTGTAGAAAACTCATTAACTTATAAGGGAGTAATGATTGTCAGCGGAGTGTTATCCTTAAGTGATGTTGATAGGGCACAGTCGGTGTCAGGCCAGCTTCATTGCCAGGTTTGAAGTCAAAACGTGAGTTCTGTCGCGGTCATGTCTGTGGACCAGTGGTGGAGGTGGTTCGGCGCAGTTTGAACCATAGGTTTTTTTTTACATGGTCCTGGACAAATAACTTGGCCTGAGTTTGCTTGCTGGCACTGTAGCCCTGCTGTAATTTTCTTTCTGCCTTCAGAGCTTGTTTGTTGCTAACTGGCTGTGTGAAAATACTGTAGTAATGTGTGAAGTGGAAGCTGCAGTCCCCCCCTCACTTCCAGTCCTTGTGCTGATCCTACATTAATATACACTCTGCAATAACATATAAAACAAGGTCCTGCATCACAGTCGGATGAATAACAAACAAAGACAGGCTGCCCACTCTGCACAGGCCCCAGCCACGTTTAACCCCCCCAGGCTAAGACAAGCTAAATGTTTATAGTGGACTAATGAGTTCCTGTCAGGAGGCCGCACACGGCCTCAGGAGACCGCTGGCTGACCGTGACAGGGGTGCACGAGAAAAGCAAGAGGAGCGGAGGGGAAAAAACTGCAGGGGAATGTTTCGCTGTCCTCACAGAGTGGCTGAGCCCCATCTTTGCTGAGGTTTCACATTTGTTGCTGGGTCCAAGTTTTTGCTTTTTTTTTTTGCTCAGGTCTGTGGGGGAATTGTAATTGGATTTAATACCCTGTTGATTAAACTTACCCTGAAGGAGACTTTTTTTTCTTCTGACTTAAATGAACTGTTGCTATTTTGATTGAACCCCTTGGAGCTCAGCCAAAAAAACGTGATGGCTGTGCTTTCTCCATTAAGAAAAAGAGGCAAGGTTTATGCTGTCTCTTATACCCGCTCTGGTTCAGGTTAGTGGAGGTTTGCATTTTTTGTCTGTGTTTTGTCTTTGTTACAGGTAGCAGCAGTGTACAAGGATCCCAGCGTAGGAAACCTCATCAACATCATGATTGTCAAGCTCGTCATCGTCCACAATGAACAGGTGAGCGCGGGGTCTTGAATGCTACCTGTATCCAGTTCTCCCACATGGCTGACGTCAGCGCAGGTGTCCCTGGCCTGGCCTTTTACTCTGCGGGGCCTGTGTGAAAGGACACTGCTTTCCTTGTCAGTCTCAGGTCTCCATAGAGGTCTCCTTAGAAAACAAATAGTGCTGTAGTGAGGCAGCCTCCCACCTGCAAGTGAGATGTGGCTGAGGAGCCTCACTGTAGTTTGTTCAGTCACTATGATTGAATCTTATATAACAACAAAACAGCTCATTCAGGTAAAGAGAGAGCTAGAAAGAAGAACACCATCAGGTACACTATATACAAACACATGAAAATGGATGGCTATCCACTGTGTTGGATAGAATTTCCAAAAGACCCCCTTCTGAAATGTACAGCTGTTCTTATAGCAGGGGGACCTAGTGTAAGAGGGATGCCATGATATCCCCTTGGATTTCTAGGGGACAACATTATTTTCTCCGTTTACTCGTGGTCAAACCTAAAAACAAGTATTTGACAAAGTCATAGTGAAGTCGTTTGGAAAGCTGGATCAGGTTCCCTGTCTCCCAATCCAAACAGGAAGGGCCCACGGTGAGCTTCAACGCCGCCACGACCCTCCACAACTTCTGTGTTTGGCAGCAGAGCCAAAACGTCCAGGATGACGGCCATCCCTCTCACCACGACACAGCGCTTCTTATCACCAGGTACACACTCGCCTCCACCCCTGACTTTGAAAACAAATCCATTGAAAAATAAAAAAAACAATGGATAACAGCATTGTATATTTTCTGTTGTCTGTTTTTTTTTCAGGGAAGACATCTGCCGGGCAAAAGATAAATGTGACACATTAGGTAAACTTTTGCTTTTGCAGAAACATGTCCACCTCAAGTCCCCTTTCAGTTAACTTCCTACTCCATTAACTGCAGCTCATGAACTGTGCAGTAATGGGTTTGTGGCATGCTGTCAGCTAATAATATTATAGTGACAGAGCAGGGTGGTAGAAAGGGGAGGAGAGAGAGAGTCTTTGGCACGGCTAATCTCTGTTACGGAACAAAAGTTTTGATGGTTTAATCGCCTTTAACTCTCAAGCAGCATTTTTGTTCCCAAATAGCACGATGCTGTATGTGTTTATGTGCATCTGTGTGTGTGTGTGTGTGTACGTGATCCTGTAGGGCTTGCAGAGCTGGGGACCATGTGCGACCCGTACCGGAGCTGTTCCATCAGTGAGGAAAATGGAATTAGTGCCTCCTTCACCATCGCTCATGAGCTTGGCCATGTGTAGGTTACGGCACAGAACTTGTAGTACCCACACACACACACTCCAACCCAACTCACGCATACTTACTGTACACACAAACTATCTCACCGCTCACAGCCATACTCGCAACAAAAGCCCTCTTATCGAGAAATGTAGGGTGCAGCAGTCGCAGGTGCAAAACATATTGAAGTGAAATCTTCACTTTTTAATAACATGCCAGCCTATAATACCTCGCTATACAGCTAAAGACGTTAACCCTGCGTGTGTCAGAGCTTTGTCAGGAGAAGACAGATTCAGATGAAAGTCGGTTCAGGTAAGGTAGAAAAATGGAGATGAATTACATGATTGTAATTTGGCTGTTCTCTAAATACAGCAAATACAATCAAAGATTTCTTGCTTGTGGTACACAAAGAGCACAAGGCCAAACATGCTGGAGATGTTTAATCTTCAGAGAGACTTGTTCCTATCCCTGTTTGAAATATTTGCCCTTCGAAGTCTGATAAAAGACCCCGAAGGTGTCACACTGCCGTCATATTGGACTCCCTTACTACCGAGTAAAGCTGTTATCACAACATGCTTGTTTGCCAAAGAGAGTTTTCACAACAAGCTAATATGGCCACATGTATGAAGCAGAACCCCCCCCAAAATTGCCTGTGTACATAATCTGCATCCAAATGGCCAAGTCAAAACACATAACTTTATCTCCTGTACGAGGCTCTGTTTATTCTAAACATCCATCTGAGGCTGAAACGATTGTAAATTACTCAACACCCAGCTCAGTTGATTTGAATATGATGTAATTTTAGACGCACCCTAACCCTAGATCTGATGTGCAACACACTGGTTCTTTCTTCGACATCTTTTTTTCCCGTCTCGATTCTTAGCGAATCTTTTGAGAAACACAAAGCATCTGTCATTTTCCCCCCCTGTCCTTTCTCCATGCCCATCTCCCACTCAGAGTATCATTGTGAAAGTGAGTGAGAGATTCTCTTTCCGGTCTGACCTGCCCCGTTTTGTGTGGACAGTGAAAAGGGCCAGTGTCGCTCCGAGCTTGTGAGCCACTGGGTAAGAATGGCAGATATTCTTTAACCTCCTCTGTCCCGCTCACACATTCTTCCAGCGGAGGGATCGGACCGGAGCAGCAGCCAGATGGACGAGTCTATGAGACCCCCCCCCGCATCCCGCGTGGATCTGTTTATGCTAAAGTTCAAGCAGCTGGAGGCCCAGTTGGCTCTGCCTCTTGGCATGGCTAATCACGGCGTTCACAGACACGAGCTCTCCAGAGTGTTTAGTGCTCTGGGAAAGCCGGTGTCAGGTAGTGGGAGCCACTCAAGAGCATTGCAGATTAAAAGAAAGATTTAGACTAATGGATAGGAGGCCTTTCTCAGATGACTGGCAAGGATGTGTGATTACTAATAGCCATCATGGGGATTTTCAGGCGAGGCGGTGTCACTTGATCACTGTTTAAAGGTGACGCATACAAGGATTTATCAAGTTTGTTATTAGATGAAGCCTGAGGCTTCAAATGTCTTGGCTCATGAATGAGTCTTCCTGACATTTTGATACGGCATGAGTCTTAAGCACCAAACAGACTTTCCCTTTTAACATCTTCAGAAATATGAATGGCCACGGCAAGCAGTGTGATCCACTGATGATGCAGGAAGCCATTATTCCCAGTATTTGGTGCTCGCTGGTGCTCACTGAGCTCTGCCTCCTGCTCTTGCGCATTGCTCTGTCTGCTGCGATTCTCATGTGCAGCCGGTCTGCAGGAATTCAGGTTGACCTGGCTCCAGCAATACGTCTTCTCCGTATTTATTTATGAGCACTTCAGGACGGAAATCTGTTTACATAGTGCTGGAAATCAGTTCAGGGGATGACAGCGTGGCATTCAGGGGTGTGATTTGGAAAGAGCAAAGCATTTTGTCTCGTCAAGAGCTTTCACTCAAAATCGTGACATTGTGAAGGGCTAATACGTCAGTTCCTTTAGGGGGTACACTCCCTCTGGCATCGACTCCCCTATTGATCTGTCCCTAAGGTTGCCAAAGCAAGAGCTGCAGAACTGCCTGATTTATGACTTAATTATTCTAAAAGGCTTTCCTCTCAGGGTTTTAAGCCAGTATCTTCATTACCGCTCCTTAAACGTGATTAAACCTAATCATCTTAATGTAAGAGTAGGAGCCCGTCACAGAGCCACATTACGGCAATAAGAAAGTCGGAGCAAAGTGCTGAGCTGTTAATTTTCATTTCAAACCTGCCGGTCAACTGTTTGCATCAGTGCTGATGCACGCATGTTACGCCATGAAATGTAAATTTCTCTTGGAGATCAATAAAATATCTATCTATCTATCTATCCATCCATAAGTGACAAAGAATAGTTTACGAATACCAACTGAGCCAGATTAGACGTCAGCATTAGCAAGCAGGTCGGCTTGTGCGCACAGAGGTCATTACTGTGGCAGAGGCTTAATTATTCCCTGGGCGTTTGCCTTCAGGCCCTCGGCCCCTGCAGGATGGGCCTCACGCCAGTCATGCTAGGTCGTATTTGAGTCGTGGTATGGATTGACCCTCAGCAACAGCCCAAAAGCCCAGCGCCCGGCCCACATCCTGTTATAAACATCTCAGACATCGTACAGCTGCATGGGTCCCTGTGTGTATAAATACACACGCTCACATATGTGCATGCACCACATGTATTTATGAATATACGCCAAACCGCAGCACAAAACAGGACATCCGCACTGGACTGTGCACTATTCTGGACATTATCAAGAAAACCGCTTCATGAGGCTGCCAACTGCGGACAGCCTGGATGAATTCATTAATTTGCATTAGCCGTTCTTTGTACTATACTTGCAGCTTTACGCAGCTGTTCTTTTGTGAAAACACTTGTTATGCTGTTTATTATGACCGAATGGCAAAACAATTAGTTGATTCATTGGTTAGTGGAGCAACGGAAAATTCACCAACTCCAACCAACCAAACTCATCAACTGTTTTGAAACTCGTTCAAGTTTATGAGTCATTGCTTAAACGTGCGCTGGTTTCAGATTTTTCAAATGTGAGAATTTTTTCTTGCCTTTCTGTTTAACATCACTACAGATTTCACCCTTGAGTTTTAAACCATTTTTTCAGAATAATTGAAGAATTTCAAGATGTAAACTTTACTTGACGATAAGTAAAATAACCGTTATCATTAGTTGCAACCCTAAAGTCCTTCAAGCAACATGCACATGTGTAGTGATGTGCATGGTGTTTCTGCCCCTACCTTTCCCTCTGTATTAAGCCCTTTGAGAATGTGAGATGGTGACCTTTGACATCTAAGTGGTGAGCTGGAGGTGATTCTCACCAGCCCGTTGGCCATGATGGTGGAGAGGATGGATGATGATAGATAGAGAGTGACGTTTCATGTAAAGTGTCACGCCGCCCTCCGGCCAGCAGGAGGCTTGACGAAGCCTCTTTGAGGATTTCATTTTATAAATATTTGGGAGATAGTGTATGTAATCAGAGACAGGTGCAGAGTGTGCAGTTTCACTCACGGATGTGTCTGTGGCTGCATCTCTGTGGCGGCCAGCAGGGGTGGTGTGTGGAGATCCACTCTTAAAAAGTGCCAGATGTAAATCTTATGACATTTATCCTTCTTGCTTCCTCATATCCCTCTCACCATCTGTAACCCCCCCTTTTTTTCTGTCTCTCTGCACCAGGTTCAACATGCCCCACGATGACAATCCAAAGTGTCGTGAAGCAGGCATAAAGCATCAGTATCATGTCATGGCTCCCACCCTCAACTATGACACCAACCCCTGGTCATGGTCCAAGTGCAGTCGCAAATACATCACAGAGTTTTTAGAGTGAGTACCTCCGGTTCTCGTTTGCAATGCTGAACTGATTTATAATTCAGTTATATTAATATTCAGTTATAATATCAGTTATAATTCCCTTATAAATTATAATAAACTTCTCATGGAAGTGGAAACTGTTGTTTTCCATTTCTTCTCTAATCTCATACTCATCACATCCACATTTTTAAGTGTGCCATTTACTTGTTGTGACATGGCCAGCTAAACAAACTGATTCTACACCTCTCACGCTGCTCTGTAGACAGGTCAGCACAGTGTAAACTATGCGCAGTTGTTATTGCGTGGTGTTGAGAGAGTATTTCCTGTTTGAATCCGGGGGTCTTCCTCAGTTGATCCCAGCGATGGATCTGTATCCCCTCAGCCGGCTCTCTGCTGCAACAGAGCCCTGCCCTCGAGATGCTGGGCAAATAGTAATGCAGTCACTCGCCTGCTTTCCACATCAGAACTTGTAACACAGGGCGACCGGTCATTCACCAACTCCCGCGCCTGCTCCATGGTCACTGATCCCGGTGAAGGGCTTTCCTTCAAGATGGGAAATGTCAGTTATAATTAGATCTTCCCTGGACATGACCCTTTAATCTTTGCCTCCTTTCCTCTGTTAATTGTGGGGGCCCTCACAAAGGACGGCCTTGTCGACCAGATGCATCTCGAGAGCACAGTGTTCTGCGACGCCTCCTATGGAGTTTTAAGGTTGTGCTTTGCATAGTTTCCAGCAAGCGATGACCTCAGTGTCGAGTGGCTGGAACATTCAGCTAAAGATGAGGAGACTCCTCGTGAATCTCTTTATTATTTGGTGTGGTTCACATCAGCTGTGTTGGGTTTCACTGTGTGTGTGTGTGTGTGTGTGGCCGATTACTGCACAAAACCTAGGAAGAGTATGATGCAAATGTCAAAGGCGTTTGTGACAAACGTTTACATTTGTTCAACATATGGTATATCTAACAAACGATGCAGGTATGAAGAGAGTAGAGTGCCACTTGGGTCGAGTGTGGGATCCAAAGCGGTGGGAAAGGCCCTTGAGACCGTAGTGTTAGTGCTTCTGAAGGCCGTCACCGGCCAACAATGAGGAGCATTGATTCAAAATAGCACTTCTACCGTACCGCTCCTCCACGGCAGGCTGACCAGGTCAAGTACGTCGGTGTTTTGACTGCCAATTTTCACTGAAGTTCAAATTCAGTCTCCACCATTCTCCAACCAGTTTAAAAAAACGAAAGGCCGAGGATTCCCCTCCTTCTCTCCCTTGTCTCCCTGCTGCTGTAATCGTGTGCACTGAACTCCCACACCTGAGGGCTGGTGAAAAGCATTCTGCTGTCACGCAATGTTATTGTGCGTCACCTGCCACATAAAGCAACCATTCATTCCTCAAAATCCCAATATAAAAGTAAAATGCAAATTTTTTACTGTTGCCAGCCACTAATTGTTGTTTGCTGGGGGTTGAAACCACATAATCATTAGTCGTGGGCAAGCCCTCTCATTTTCCATTATACACCTCCGAAATTAGCCTAACCACTCAAACAGCAGCCCCTCTTGAAAACTCCCATGTGACATCATTTTTGAATAATTTTTTCCCCAATCTCTCATTCCTTAATAGAACAAAGTTAAGTCTTTATGTACTGTAATATATGTTTCTCCAAATTCAGAAATTCATTCATTCATCATCTTGTTCGTATCGCCATGTACAGTATGAGGCACATGCTGTTAGCGGAAAACTGAGTCCGGCATTTCTCCAGTTTAGTTGGTGCTCTTTGATCAAACACTGTACATTGATGCTGCGTGTCATTCAACCCTCTGCCAAACCCATAAGTCTGACATATGAGTACACTGTTGAGTCTCTTGTCACCCCAGCCAGCCCAAACTCATCTTATAAATAAACTCACTTTCAAGTCTCCCAGCGGCTGGCAGGTGTGGGAACTCATATGTTGCCGCAGAGGAACTGCTTCAATGTCTTGAATCCAAACAGACCCTGTTCTATTTTTTCGACTTTCCTTTTTTTTTTTTTTAAATTGACATTTCATTTAAAAAATGACCACAGTGACCCCTTCTCCCTCTTCTGTCCACCTCTGTCTTAATAATCATTCCATTAGGTTCCAGGGCACTGATTAGACAGATGACCAACTGCTGAAAGACGCAGTAATATGGGACTGTCTGTATGATTCCTTGACAGGTCGCTCCAAGGTTTTCATTCACAGTATTTTCAGCTGCTGATTTATTTGTGTTATGCAATCCTTCCCCTGCCGCTCAGCACTGCTTGCTGCAGTTTCTTACATTATGGCTGGAAATGAAAGGGGAAAGAAACAAAGTGATGGTAAGTCAGGATAATCCCACATAATTATTGGCCTGCCACATCAGCTGGCGCTGTGTGGAGCAGGTGCTTTAGCAGGATGAAATTTGTCAGTGCGGCGCAGGCCTGTTGTGTCATTACACATCTTTACATGCCTCATCTACCGAATTCCTTTTTCAAAAGTACACACAAAAAAGGCAAGAGGCACTTTGAGGTCCAGCACGCTCTGCTAATATGTTTGTCTAGTGTCTTTTCATGTACGTAAATGCTGAGGATTGTATATGCAGTGTTACACCGCATACATTCAGTCCAGCGGCGCCTTTGTTGTCTCTGTTACTGGGTCGTGAGTCAGGGTGTGGCTGACATACAGCGTAATCTGTCATTATGCCGCAGCGCTGGCGCTGGCACCGATGTGTAACTTAATCAAGGTGCTTCGTGATTCCAAATTCCCGTGTTTGCCTTTGGGAACAGAGAAATACATCTGGGATAAAAATGCGGTCAGCGCGCTGATCCTTTTCAGTCTGCATCAAAATGCTGTTTTATTCAGTCTGTGGCGCCTGACTCCAGTTTCATAGCATGAAACAGCACAACATTTACTCACAGGTCATCGAGGGAAGTGGTATCAGTCTCTCTGTTAGGTAACTTTACAGACCACCCACAGGGGAAAAAACACATCTGAGGATGATCACAGACAATAACAGAGATGTTTACTTTGCTCTTATGAAGGAGATGACACATGTGGATACTTTTTGGGGTCAGAAAATACTGGATTACCCTGAAAACGTTCCTACCATGAAGAAATGTGTGTGCATTTGTCTGTTTGTAAACAAGTTCTTTTCCTTCCTTTTCATTTGCTGTCCACACATTCTTTCTTTCTTTTTTTTTTAGCACTGGCTATGGGGAGTGCCTCCTTGATGAACCTGTAGGCAGGACGTACGAGCTGCCCACCCTCCTTCCCGGTCAAATCTACAATGCCAACAGACAGTGTGAACTAATGTTTGGACCTGGTTCCCAAATTTGTCCCTACATGGTACGTTGGCTTGTTGTCACAGCGAGTTTCAGTAAGCACACTGAAACAGTGAAGAATTAAGATTTTAGATGAAAGTAGATCCGCCATAGATGTCTTCTACTCAGCAAGCTGAGCAAATGTGAAACAGCTAATTGTGTGTAGGCTTTTTGTGATGTAAAATGGAGTTGTTTAATATGAGGTTCCCCATGCCTAATGTATAACAAGCATTTTAACAAGATACAAAGGGGACGATTAACTCAGCTTGTTGTCGAACACACAGCCACTAATTAAAACCTGATGCCACGCCGTTTAAAATGCACGTTGCACGTGTGCAAGAAGCAAGGAGGCACAAAAGAGAGCATCAGTCCTCGGCTACTTGGACTGAGATATTATTCGAGGAAACCAGAAGACATATTTTGGAACTGCAATCACTAACTCTTCCTCCCACAACAAAGACGGCAAGAAATAGCAGATCAGCTCCACTGTGGGCTCAGCGAAAGTCAGTAATTTAGCAAAGAACTCGTAATCACAGAATCGTCTGGAGTGCGCTGTCACGTCACAGATGAGCTCTTTTCCCCACTCAGCCGAAATGATTAATTGCTAGTGCGTACTTACTACTCCACAGAAACAGTGCAAGAGGCTGTGGTGTACGAGTGCTGAGGGGGACCACAAAGGATGCCGCACACAGCACATGCCACTGGCTGATGGGACCGACTGTGGACATGGAATGGTAAGTCGCTCCACATGTGGAACTGTGTTGCTTAACAAACAGATCATAGGAAATTAATTCCCTGTAATGAAAACATTAAGCGAGGCGCTTCGGTGAGGAGCACAACACTTGTCCTCCAGCAGATGTTTGAGGCCTCTCAGCTCTGGGCTTTAGTTGTTGGTTTCATTGCAGGAGGATGTGATGTTTTTGTGAAGGGTATGCAGCAGCTCTCTTCTAGAGCAAGGTAAAAAGTGCAGTATTAACACCGATTGGCCTATTTTATATACTGTATGTGTACTTTGGAGGATGAACTGTATACTGAAATGTTTTCTTAATTTCTGGCATAGTGGGATGAAAAGTATGCATGTATTTTCTCCCCTTCCTTAATCAGCGTTGTTGTGAATGTTGGCCTGAACTTAGGAGAAAAAGCACCTCCCACGCAGCGCTGCTTTGAATCCTGATGCCTTTCCCTTCTAGTTCACTTCCTCTCCTAAGAAAGAGGGAATAATTTATCATGCATTACACTCCTGCCTGCATTCTGCTCACAGAAACCCATGTAAATGTGGTCAGGTGATGGCCCTAGTTTGAAACTTGAAGCTTTACCCTCAGTGTTGTTATGGGGCCCCAACCCCCATTAGCCTTCATGTTCTCCTCGCTCTGGGATGCTATGCTAATTAGGGCTGAGACAGCGGGTCAGTCTCTGAGGATACATGGAAAGAAGGGCGGCATGGGGAGGGGGGCCGAAAGAGAAAGAGAGAAAGAGGAAAGAAAAGAGAGACAGAGGGGGCAAAAATGAGGGAGAGAGAGCCTCGAGAGGGAAAGGTGAAGACGTGGGCCCTTTGAAAGAGGATGCCGCCCGCCGTTCACAGTTGAGTCACCTTGTTGTGAACCCATGACCCCAAAACCTCTTTAAAAGGCGGGTGAGTGGGTCAGTGGTCAGGCCGTAACAGAGCCCAGGCTGAGGCCAGCCAGCTCTCTCACAAAAGACCTCACATCAGTGATTCTGAAGAGCAGGAGGCGGGAGGAGGAGAGCGGGGAGGAGGTACAGGGGGACGAGGATGTGGTGGGCTGGAGTTTAACATTCGGAACATGCGCGAGAGGGAGAAAGCGAGGGAGGGAGAGAGTAGGAGGGCTCTCTTCTCTCCTTAACCTCCTGCCCTCCAGGAGTCTTTTGCAGTGTGGGCCCATGTAAGTCTTATATCCCTTATATCCTTTCATCTGACTCCATCTCCCTCCTCACCATGTTAGGTCCTGGCTCAGCCCTGTCTAGTGAGGAGAGGTTAACAGGGGATAGCCAACATCTTAATCCAACTACAACAACCTGACTAAACAGTAATGGTCCTGGGATTGTGGTTCCTGTACTGCTCTCAGCCTTTATGTGGGAGAAATGGTCGAGGGAGCACAGTGTTGGTTTAATCACAGCAAGTGGTTTGCTTTAATAAGCTGCAAACCCTTAACCCAACTTGATCTCACTGAGCTAGATGGCCATGGATGGCTGGCCTTCACTGCAGCCCTGTAAACACTGATTCGGTAATTTTCAGGTCCAGCGAGGGCAAGACATCGAGATTAAAACCAGGTGAAATTGGTTTGAAAAGGGAACATTTGTCACGTAAAGTCATGTAACCATTTAGATTTAGGAAATCCTCATGAATACTATTTTCACATACAACATTCCTTGTGTTACTCTGCTTAAACAAAGAGTTGAAGTCTTTCACTAAAATGCTAATGTAGAAATGAGTTAGGGGATCTTCAGAGTCTTTAGGATTCATCTTCTGGGCACTACTCTAAAAATAGTGATCGCATCATATAGTTGTTGAGATATCTCAATCTGGACCAAAGTGGTGGACCATCTGACACATCGACATTGTGATCATGAAAGTTATTCTGCTAGCATGAGTTGAAAAAGAAAACGTAAATATATGTGATCTTATAATGGTGGTTGGGGTTTTTTGTCTGAACAAACATGCAAACAGTTTCCTTTCATTCCTTTGTGTGCGTGAGTAGCGGCACCACCTTTTGTTTGTAGTGACGAGGCCCCAGTTTCATCTTCATGCAGGGGGGTCGTTTGAAGTAGCGTGAGTTGAAAGAGTGTGTGTGTGGGGGTGGGGGGGTGTCCCTGCACCGATGCTCACCTGCCCATACAAGAGCGCTTTTATGTGGTGCTTCTGTATGGTGTGTTTATATGTGCATGTGCGTGTACGCGTTCATCATTATGCCAGCGTCAAGAGTCTGCTAATCTGTAAACCCAGATGATTCTTTCTTGATTCTTTTGTGTCTGTGTTGCATTGTTCTGCATATCTTGCATTCCTCAGCTGTGTCTCTCTGTCACTGCCTCTTTTCCCGGACATCCTTAATATAATCCGTCTATCGCACCTTCTCGCCGCTTCTCCTCTCTTATTTCTTTCAACAAAGAAGTCATGAGGTTCAGGTCTGAGTCTTTGCAGGGTCTTGGGTCGAGCCCCTGGCTCTGAGGTGTCAGCGGAGCCCCGAGAGGGTGGGGTGGTGTCAGATGTGGAGGATTATGGCTACGGCCTTTATGGGGAAAAGCCAGCAGCAGGTATTAAAACCGAAGCCTCCCCTTTAAAGATGTCTTTTCTTGGCCTGTCATTTGCTCAAATCCCGACTCGTCATTCGAAGCAGTCGTGCTGGAAATATCATCTCTCATAAAATAGTAGAATCTGTGAATGGCTGTCACCGCCTGTGTTTGCACTGTTTGTATGAGGAGTGTTTTTTTTTTTCTTCTATCGGGTTATGAAACAAAGTTGTGACCGCATCGGATAATTGAGGTCAGCACTGGAAAAAGTGGGAGAGAGGCACGTCCCCTAAATTAAGAGTGATTTTTTTTGTTTGTATACAGTTTAGTTGAAATAGGGCAACAGGCACTGCAGGGTTCATGGGTAGTTTTCTCTACCCCCCCCCCCCTTGTGTTCCCTCCTCCTCTGACTCTCTCTGCTTCTCCATTTCTGCCTCTTTTGCCCGCTCCCTCCCTCGTTGCCTCTCTCTTGCTCAACGGGCCCTCTCACAGGCCGCCAGAGTGAGTAATGCGGTCACATGACCTCTTGGCGGCGTATGTCATCTAGCTCAGTGGGCTGTGCGCTAATGAGGGCATCCCATCACTTGTTGTCTATAAATACTGCCACCACCCTCCCTCCCCTCCATCTTCTCTTCTGCTGCCCCTACCCCCACCCCCTCCTCCCCTCTTTTGGTCTCTCTCACTCTTCAAAAGGATCCTGCCTGTGCATCTGAGTCCTTGTTTGTGTGTGTGTGTGTGTGTGTTCAAGTGCATGCTAGTGGATGCTCTTGTAAACGTGGGTTGTATTTATATGCGTGCAGGACAACCCAGTTTTAAGTGTAAGCACACACACTCACGCGCAGAAGTCTATGTTTGTGTGTGAGTGTGTATAGATTAGGGGACAGCTAGCATGATCAATAACTGCCTCCCAAGCCAGGGGACGGCTTGGCCCTGCATCCACGTCCCACCCTTTGAAAATCTCTGCGCCGCTTCTCACCACATCATTGCTCGGTGGGTGGCAGAGGGGGAAAAAACATCAGTGACTGAGCTTGAGTAAACTGTAATGTTTTGTTGTCAAAGTTTTTTTTTTATTGTTCTCAGTTTCGTTCATTTTATTGTCAACTTGAGTGTGGTCTTGACTGAGAGCTCCCCTGAAAGCCATTTTTCTTGGTAATTTGTTGCAATGTGTAAAAAGCCAAAAAGCTCTCCAGATACTCTTAATAGGGACTTAATTGAGTGGTTAGTGTAAGTGAATAAATGGGAAGTTGTTTTCAATTTCCAGAACATTCCTCAGAAAAGAATGATGACCTGCTCTGGTTTCAACCAATTAGATTGAGATAGTGAGGTCTTGAAAAGTGAAGCCAGGGCAGAATGGAGTCTGCTGGCTGAGGCGGTGAGTGTTGGCTGGAACTCCCTGGCAGCCTGACAGACTCGTCGTATGATGCTGGGACGGGGTGTGTGTGTGTGTGTGTGTTAGCGTGCACGCGCATGTGTCTGTACTGGAGTTTGGGATTGTGGGACTCGTATCAGTGTCACTCTCAACTAATCTCTGGATTTTTGCAGGATGTTGCCACTTTGATTTGCCATCATAACAGACATATCTCTGGATTTGGGCAAACAAGAGGATTGTTGTTTGAGCATTTGCGTAGTTTGCTGGTGGAATTACTGTGTCCGGTAGCCAGAGAGTGGAGCTTTCGTTGCTGGCTGTGTAGAGAAAGGTGTATTTGCATGATTGCCATGTGGTTTCGAAACATGAATGCCTTAATCCTCAGTTATTAAAATCAAATTATTGTGTGAAAGGTAATACTATACATTCACTGGAAATTGGCGGAAGATGAACACACTGCACCAGACGTATATAGTACATCGTAAAATTGTTACAGCTAATGTGTAGCCAACAATTAAGTATACCAGCCACAGAACAAGCATTCATTTGGATTTGGAAATACTGACAGGTAGCTTAGATACCTAGTATTAACTGCTGGCTAACTTTCTCTTGATGCCATTTAGATAGTGTACCATGAGTTCATTGGAACTCATGTAAATTGCTGCTGATGAAAAAAGATTTTTGATTGAATTGTTTGAATTTTCAGGCCAGTGTATACTGGATATCCAGTATATATATACAATATATTACATTCCTCGGGTGACAATAATCAGGATTCTACATAAATGCTAATGTTGCCCTGAGTTTGCTCAGTGTGTGAATAACTCACAATTTGTTTGCCATATCAACCACATGGTGACCATATGTTGATATTTTTTTTACAACTGCCCCCTCGTGGCCAAAAAAATGCAAGTTTAAAACCAAAACAACGAGACGTCAGACATAATAGTTTCATTAAAAAAACTAATGAGGAAAAGATGTTGTTCAGGAATTGTCATGAGCAAGAAAGACCAGCAGTAAAAGCGAGTGCAGGTGAATGGAACAGCTGATGGGACCAACTACTCATTCACTTTAATGACAACCCTCCCACTTCTTGGCAAGATGTGAGGAGAGGAAGGATCACAGAGAGGACAAAAGGGAGAGGAGAGGAAACAAAGGAGGTGTAGGTTGGGGTGACGGTTGCATCATGTTGTCTGTCTTTCTCAGCGCCCGCCCCCCATAATTCCTCATCCTCCTGTCTTCACACCCTTTCAGCACAAGGGAAAGAGGAAATTTGGAACTAAGCAGGGGGCAATCAATGAAAGTGAGTCGGTGTAGATGCAGTCTAAAATAACAACTGTTATTTGAGCTTCATGGGCTCTTGCATCTCACCTCCATGTCAAGTTATTAGACAAGTAACCTAATAGGAAATTTAGACTTACTGCAAATTAACAGCGCTAGTCTATATTGTTCCACTGGAACAGCTGACGTGTTTCTTTAGTCGGTTTCATTTGTGCATTGACGAGAAGAGAGGGCGTGCTGCAAAGCATCAGAGATGAAGGCACACAGCCTCCACAGGCCAAGGCCAAAGTGAACTCCAAGTCCAGAGCCATGAGAAAGATGCTGCAACATGAAAGGTGATACCTTTTGGAAGCGGCCGTGTTAAAATGAGAGAGTGGAGGGCTTTTTAAATCAGTCCTCTGCCTTCTCATTCCTGCAGTGATGTATGGCTTTGGGTTCAGAAATGAGGTGCTCTCTGCAACAGTTTTCTGGCAATTACAGGGTGCTAACTTCCAAACCAGCCAGCTGTAGCGCTGAGAGCAGATGCTACTGTCCTTGCTGGTGACTCTTCTGCGTGGCCGTACGGCTGAGCGTGTGAAACTTTATTTAATATGTTCCTGTGCCATTTGAAAGCATAGAGGCAAAGCTGTTTGTGTTTGCACAGTTTGTGCAAAATGCAGGCATGTGCTACGCATGTGCATGCGCATGTTTGCGAGTCAACGTTTGTCTCTGTGAAATTCCTAATTTGAAACACATGCTGGACAGGTTTTTCTCTCACAAGAGCTCCAAATGTCTCACCACCTTCCCAACTGAGGGCAAATTTTGACAATCTTTCACGGAAAGGGTCCGCTGATGTCCTCAACGCTTGTCTGAGCTTTGCCAAGGCTGCTTTTCACCCCAGTGTTTTCAAAGAGTGTTTGTGCCCTTTGGAAAGAGAGACTAATTGGAAATGAGCGTGGCCCCCGAGATGCCTCGGGTCTCAGAGCAATCGCTCTCCCACTTAACATGCATTCACACATGTGCGCATCCATACACACACACATAAGCATGCTTACATTTGCGTGAGCACACACACATACATCATCTCACACAGATGTTTTTTTCCTTCCCCCCCACCCCCCCTTACCTCCTTTCTTCTTTTCACCCACATCACCTTTTCAAGCCAAACAAAATGGTTGTAAACACAGGGTGCCAGCGGGGGGAGTGGAATGCCTCAGAGGCTTACACAGGCTTTGGTCCTCCCTGACAGACAGTCCGCCTTGTGTTTGACAGCTCCGTGGTTCCCGCCTCCCGGTTGCACTGCGGTGGTCCCTGCGTGGCCCTTGTGCTTTCCCATAAGGGGATAAGGGGGATGGGTGACGGCAGAGCGGACGTACAGAGGGGATGCTCAGGTCCAGGTTGTCAGTCTCTAAGCTGAGTGGGGGGGAGGGGGAGGGTAAAGGCTATAATGGGAGGGAAACTCTCTGTTGTAATGAAAGAAAACTCTGGATTTTCTTCTTCTAAAATGTTCTTCACTGAATTGACAAGCCCATGATGTCCAGTTCTTCAGCTCTTGCTTCGACCAACTCGACCTACAAAGGAGCAACACCTGTTTGTGTGGAAGCCATTTTCACTAGTGGATGGTTTTATCACATTCTTTTTTGTGCCGTTTTATTTGAATTGTTCCTCTGCATCCATTGTCAGCACTCTGTCAGCGGACACTGTCAGCGCCTTCAGTTTGCATTTACAGTGGCGTCGATAAGGAAGAAAGGCCCGGGCCATTACTCATACCAGGTCTGGATTATGGAAATGTTTGTGGCTTGTTTAGTCCATACCCTGCAGCTGTTAACACCTGTCTGTCATTGTGCGCAGACTTTACACTCCATCATTAGACCCACAAGTGTGTAAAGCACACGTGCAAACCAGGGCAGAATAGTGGAAGCAGTGGTGCCAAATTTTGTGCACGTTTGTGTGTGTGTGTATGATTTTGCATTTTTGCAGGTGTTCACCCAGGGTATGGCTGCAAATTGCAGAACTACTTTAAAGCAGAAAGTGGCCAGATTACCCATTGTCCAGGAGATGGCCTCAGTCGAAATCCTCTTGGTTTATTGGTGTAATTATGAATATCCAGTGAAGCAGATCTCTCATGGTCCTCTCCTCAGTTCTCAAGAGTCTTCAGAACAGGCAGTCTTAGTATTTTCATCTGAAGAAGGGGATTGAATGTCTTGTAGTGAAATAGATGTGTGGCCAGTTGAAACAGTAGAATTCATATTTTCTCACCTGGATGGTTCTTGTTGTGGAAATAACATCTTACACACCAACCTCAGCAAACCAAACTCAATGAAATGAACAAACTGAGGTCTCCACGAAAGAGCGTCCTTCCCTTTTCGCCTTTAGAGCTGCGTACCTCAGTAAACGGCTGAGCAGGAGAAGGGAGTTCCTGATGTCAAGCCAATAATGAACTTTGTTCCTCTTGTTATCACGACTCTAGAGTTTCCTTATCGTGGTGCCACTGCTCCCCGTGCATGTGTGCCCGGACGGCGGGTTACGTACCCAGACAGACGCCGTCTTGTCCTGCATTCTTTCAGTGAACAGGACCCTCCGATATCTTAGTCACTGGGAAGGGGATTTGGTTTCACACAATGGGAAATGAGCCTGCCGTGCTTTGCTTATGAAAGCAGTGTTAGCACTTCTTGGCAAAGGTTGGTTAGCGGGTACACAGTTTGATACCAGACGCCCTTTTTTTAATGTCACATTGACATTATGTGTATCATGTCATTTTGTATTTACAGTCCAAGCTGGAGATCATTTAAGGGACATTTCCTTTTCTACAACTCATTGTGGATTTCTGTATTGCATAGCTGAAATGCATTTCTTCTCATCGCCACTGGATAGTTTCAGTGTGACATTTGATGGGAGACAAACTGCAGAAATGTCACCGTTGATGTGGCTCCATACAAAGGGAACATCCTCGTGCCCATTAAATACATTTGAAGATGTGGCTCATTTGAACAAAACCACGGCAGTACATACTTGATGCATCAGTTTTCAGGTTTCACTCATGCACACGTGTCCTTTCTTGTCTTCCTCTTTCCCTGTTTCATACTACCATTTCTCTTTTGACAGCTGGAGGAGTTGGACACATTCCCTGAGGGTAAACAATAGCGGAATCAGGATTTCTTTTAAAATATAGCTTGAGATCTGAATGCAGGATTAAGAAGGCAAAGAAGAACACCACTCCCAATCATGTGTGCACTAAATCTGTATCAGTAGAGCTCCACACAGTTCATGTTTGTCTTCAGGACTGCAGTTAACAGTTGTCATTTTTAAAATGATCTGTGTGTGTGTGTGTGTGTTTGTCTGTGTTCACATGTAGTATTGCAGACATGGAATGTGTGTAAACAAGGAGTTGGACCTGCAGCCAGTTCATGGGGAGTGGGGTCCCTGGGGACCGTACAGTGTTTGCTCGAGGTCCTGTGGTGGAGGAACCCGGAGCACCAGCAGAGACTGCAACAAGCCTGAGTAAGTTGGAATCAGACAGTCAAGACAACCAAAGCCTTTACAGACTGTGAAGATGTGTAAGACTCTGACAAGTAATAGCAGCCGTGAAATCAGAAAGCAATCAGGCATGATTAAGAGTTGTAAACAGGCTTAAGTGACTAACAATCCAGTGTGTCAGATTCAGTGAGTCTCAGCTTGATTTTCAGCATCAGTCCAAGAAAGCTTGTTGCCTGAGTGTGGACTTCAATGTAAACAATGTTGTTTCAAAGTCATAAATCACGTCAAACAAGAGCAAACACGCTGTTCGAATTGAAATCGAGTGTTGGGCTTCTGTGGTCCGTCCTTCTCACAAATAGGCCCCGAAATGGCGGTAAGTTCTGCGTGGGTCGCCGGATGAAGTTCCGCTCTTGCAACACTGAGCCATGTCCACGAGGGCGGAAAGATTTCCGTGAAGAGCAGTGCTCTCAGTTCGACGGCAAGCACTTCAACATCAACGGTCTACCTCCCACCGTCCGCTGGGTCCCCAAGTACAGTGGCAGTGAGTACATCAGTGTAATCCCAAAGCATGCAATTTGAAAGCCTTGTGGTAACATGAGCTGCACCATCAAAGATGGATGCTATTTACATCCAACTATACATTGCAGTTTGAGGTCAATGGTATATTATGTTTAGTGCATTGAACTGTAAATGCCTCATGTCTCTATTTTGAATTCAGACTTAGTCTGCACCCAGTTATTAAATTTATGTACGATTCCGGTACTTGGGCTGTGTGTAGGAGGTATGTTGAGGTCAAGACATACAGCATCGTGCTGCCTGTGTATCTACTGCATTTGCAATCTGATGCATTGCAATTTTAATGCATGAGTGAGGAGTGGTTGGATGTTTAAAGGGAGTACACATATGTGTGTGTGTGTTTTTCTCATCATAATTTGCACACCCATGATAAGAGGTAGCCTGGGGTAAACCTTTCGTTTACATTTAACAACGGCAACATGAAAGCAGCGTGCAGCTCTTCCATATGAACCACCTGGCAGCTCTCCCTCCTGCAGCCGTATCTCATTCCGTGCTGAGATGGCTTGCCAGAGCTACATGAGATTTCCATCTGGCAAAGACCACCATGTCTAAGTTACTGCAAGTGATTCGCTCATTTAATTGATGCTCTACAAGCAAACGGGCCAAACCCTGGAGCCAGTGCACTGCCAAGACCTTTTTCCGAGAAACTTAAGAAAGTTTTGTCCAAACTTTGCCAACCAAAATGTAAATAGGTTTAAGATCAAAAATGCAAAATGATGTTTTAGTTTTATTTCATTAGCAGCCTTTTCATCTTGTTATTGTTCAGGATTTTATTGAGCTATAGTCCAACTTTTTTTTTTAAATCTTCCTCTCTCCACCCAGTACTAATGAAGGATCGCTGTAAGCTCTTCTGCCGTGTTGCTGGGACTATGGCGTATTATCAGCTGAAGGACCGTGTCATCGATGGCACGCCGTGTGGGCCAGACACTTACGACATCTGTGTTCAAGGCCTCTGCAGGGTACGTCAGTCTGTTTCTTCTCTTGTAATGAACGCCTCCTTGTCACGCTATCGCGAACGACAGATACGTTTATGTGTCAGAGCTGTATCTTAGCTGATGAGAAATGATGATGCTGGCACAAAAAACACAAACTTAACTATCTCAGCCATGAAATATTTTGACGTGACTCACATTTTGTAATTACTGGAAAGGATGCCGCTTGAATTTCTGGTAAAATGTATGTAGGTCTCGCATTTGCCGAGGTGTCCAGCTGAAACTCTGCTAACAAAACTGCACTTCAAAACATGCAACTGAATTGTTTTGATTCATGAATTTCCATCTTTTCCTTATCTGTGCCCCTACAGCAAGCGGGCTGCGACCACGTTCTCAACTCAAAGGCCAGGAATGACAAGTGCGGAGTGTGTGGCGGGGACAACTCCTCATGTAAAACCCTGGCTGGGACCTTCAACGATGCACAGTATGGTAAGTCCCATTGCTCGGATTACATGTACAGTATGCTAATAGCAGATCGTTCATAAAAAAAAGCTGTTGCTATTAAACATGCTGCATGTCAGCAGCTCCTGCAGATTGAGGTATGATTTATGTGATATGCAGTAAACATAGAAGAGCTAAGAAAGACGTGGGCTCCCCGTGGCTACAATGCTGTCATGCTCTCTGTTCATATTAGGCGCTGATGTCATGTCTGGTTAAGTTTACACATACACGATACGTGCCTCAGCCAAAATTGGAAAAATGCGGAACACCAATCTTCTCTGAAGCCTTAGAAACTGATTAATGCAGTGATCTCACTCTGTCGATTCTTTCGATAGCAAATACAAATATGACATCACTCCTTTGAACTGTCCTGCTTAATGCGATGCTTCATTGCGGGCCAAACGCTGATTGCGTCCAACCCCCTTTTTAAGTCTGGCCAGCAAAGCAGCAGAAACATTAGGAAAAAAAGCCCTGGGTGTGGCCTCTGTCACGACTCTGTGTTAATTTGGCACTGAGCTTTAGCATCTCTATCCATCTTCTTTCTTTCTGCAGCCTCTCGTCTGTTAGGGGTACTGAGTTTGGGGACTGTGTTGAACCAAAGCAGACACTAACCTCGGCCCTGGAAATCTGGCTAAACCTTAAGAAAGCGAAGACAAATGGGAGTGTAGCCCAGGCAGGATATCCCTCTGCTCCTGGGTCTGGGCCTGTCTCTCTGTCTTTCACCCTTTTGTCCTTTTTTGTTTGTTGTTCCTCTACTTCTTAGTCTCTACCCCTGACTCGTTCCTTCGTTTTATTGTGTTAATCTTTGTCTTTATCTTGACCTTTCTTTCCCTGCTTCATCAGACTAGACAAGATTTCTGAGATAAAGCTTTTCTTTTTGTCTTGTGGGGAAAGCAAATTGCAATTCAAGTTGCCTTCCAAGTTTCTAAATGTTCTGAAGTGATACAGCATTTGAACATGTTCTTTCATGGCTGTTTATTCATGATTTTTTTTTTACATAACCTTTTCAGTGCATTTGCATTTCATCTGGGACACCTCATGAGCATATCCCCCAAACGTCAGTATGTCAAAGTGAGAATGGGTGCTTCCTGGTTTGCATTCATTTATAAAATTGTGGAAATTTTGTGTAATATTATCTTGGCATAAAAGCAAGTCTAATTGTTTTCCAAATTTTTCTCCACACAAGTCTGACTTGAAGTTTGAGCCCATGTCTCAAGACTCACGTCTGTAGCTCAGGATGAAACCAGCTGATTACAGCATCATAAACAACTGCACAAGACATAGTGGGTGTCTAAACGCTTTACCTGAGATTTACAAGTGCACTTGCACAAGTACAAATTTACCTTCATTTGAAAATACAACAGAGTTGACTGCATCCTGTCTCAGAATGGTAAAATAACTGATCACTGTCACTGCCAAACAAGCAAAACTTTTGCCATCAACTCAGTCCGTCTCCTCTGACAACCTGCACCGGGGTGACATTCTGACGCCTTCTAATTTTCCTCTGCAAGCTATTAATACTGCATCATCGTCTTTCTCGCTGGTGGCAGAGAGGAGCGTGTTTGAGGTTAACCCCAGCATTCCCCAAGTGTAGCACGGTCTGGTTTTTTTTCCCCCAGGCTGCTGTGTTTACTGTTCATTTCTGGGTCACTCTGTGGTGGCAGAGGATTGTGTGCATGGTCAGTAGCTAAGCTGGGGGGATCTTGGAGGCCTCTGGCGGCTTGTGGATACCGTGTTTCCTCATGGGGGGGACTGTGTTGGCGGTTTCTGGAGTGCTTACACCCCTGTATTTTTATGAGCTTATCCTGTCCCCAGTGGTTAGGGAGGGAAGTCACGACTCTCATAAAACTGTAACAGGGAACTCTGAGGGCAACTGTGTGAAGGTTTGAGTTTTATTGTGAAGGAATAAGAAAAGTAGTTTTGTTTGGTGGTGGTGTTTATGAATGAAAAATGGCTTCTTGTACAGTCAGGCCTTGAAACGGAAATGTTTTTCAGTAATGGTTGACATGTCTTGTGATGACATCCCACTGGATGCACGTGTGGGGGAAAAAAACTACATGGCTGACGGGAGGGAGATGTGTAAACCAAGTGCTGCCCCCGAGTGGCTCAAGGTGTCAGGCTAACCATCATCCCCCACCAGCCCGCACCTCCCCGCTCATTCCATGTTTTATTTTGAAGGCAGCGGGGAGAGAACCTCAAGGCCGCGTGACACCTGACCTCTCACGATGAGAGTCCCCTGCTGTACGTGACAGCCATTTATTGGCCATTATTACGGCCATGGTAATCACTTTGACCAGTCACTGGTTTTAAAGAAGCTGTATCCCATCTGCTCTGTCCTCGTTTGAACTGTCCAAGGTCGCTTCTATTACTTATAATGGGTTCACTTTAATCTGTAGCTACTGCTGGAGAAACTAAACTGATATAATAGTAACAGTGTTTCCAGACCAGCAATAATAACAAAACATTTTTAAAGCATATGAGGATAAGTGTCAGTTAAAAAAATGCAGATCCTCATTTTTGTTTTACTTTTTCCTCCTCTTATTGTCCCATTTAAACCTCTGCCCCATCCCTACGTTTTTGTTGTCACCTCTTGGTTCTTATGTGCTCCCTCTCTCTTTCTCTTTCTCTCTCTCATGCTCACTCATTTTCTGTGTTAGTTTATCATGGGACAACAGGCCCGGTGTAGTAATTACAGGCCAAAGGTAGGTCCAGGGAATAATTACATATCATTTCACGGTCAGGCCTCTGAGACTAAAACAAGGCCTCCTCAGGTTATTTGAGAGGACTGGACCTTTTTTGTATTTTTCCAAGTGTGACATTTAAATCCCCAGTGGTTGGAACCGGACTTCATGCATAGTGAAGCTATTATGAAAATCCAGGTGGGACTCACTGCTGTTATTTTGGCTGCTTCGTTCCCTTTGGGGATTTATTCGAAATTGCCTAGTGCTCCGTGCGCTCTGTCTCACTCTTGTTTTGTCTGTCCCTGCTGTCTTTTCTTCTTCTCCAGGTTACAACACTGTGGTGCGGATCCCAGCCGGAGCCACCAACATTGATATCAAGCAGGTCAGCTACTCTGGAAAGCCAGAAGACGACAACTACCTCGGTGAGTGTGGCGTGTGTGTGTGGGTGTGTGTGTGTGTGTGTCAGTATCAGTGCACAGATGCGGTTTCAAGCAACACTGTATTGAATTGCAGTTTTACTTGGGAGAATCAATCCAAAATGGAAGCCGTCCAATCTAATAAGATGGATATATTACACCCCTTTCAGTTTTCATCTGGTAGGTCAATGCCATTATCCCCTAACGCGGCCATAAACCACCCAGACTTGGTGACCTGGAGCTGTAGAGGCAGGCTTTTAGCAAGGGAGGGTAGGGAGGCACAGGCCAAGCTGTTGTCAAACCGTTTTCGCAAAGGAAAGGAAACTGTCATTTGTACCGAGTGTGTTTTGGAGGAAACTTGTAGGGGCGTGGGTCCATCTGGTCATGGCAACGAAGGTTGGTTGGGAAAGCAAATGGAGTGTCAACCCCTGAGAAAGATAAATGAGGCAGCAATAGGTGCTAATTAGAGGCATGTGGAGCCCAGGCCGCATGAAAGTAGATATAGGGGTATAGGGTTAGATGGACCCACCGGGCTCACAGTGTGTGTCTGTGTGTGTGTGTGTGTGTGTGTGTGTGTGTGTATGTGTGTGTGTGAGAGAGCAGCAGACAGACAGAGAGAGAGTTTTGCCTGTGTTGTAAGGGTGGGTGCCCGTTTTCAGATGGTTCAAGTTGGGTTCAAGATGTTTTAAGTCAAATAGTCTGAAAACACATCTGGAAAAGCCTCGCCGCCACACCGCTGCGAGAGGTCGATCCCCACGGTTTGCCGAGTGCCACACACCCCTTACTGCGAGCGATACCGTCTGTACTAAACACGGCTAATATTTTTCCCTGCCCTGCCAATTGTGTTACCCCGGCTGGTCCAGTATGTTGACAGGAAAAAAAGAAGAAGCTGCGATTTTTAGATTTTGGTGACGTAATGTGCCTTTGCTAAGTTTTTACTTATGTATTTAATTTATCTCCTTTTTATCTATCACTTTTATAGAGTATCTGTGAAAAGTTTCTACAAAGGTACTGTATAAATAACTTTTAATCACCTTACAAAGCTTCGGCACAAAATGGACAAAAAAAATACCACGTGGAGGAAAAAGGACTCGGCACAGGCACTTCAGGGAAAATGTTTCACAAAAGGGAATCCTTGAGCTTATGCTGACCTCAGATAGAGCACACCTGTGCTTTGTCACACAAGAAATGCGCTTCACAAGTATAGCTCTCAAGGGAACTCCACAATACAACAAGGTGTTCATTCTTATAGCTGAGTCATGACGTGTTACTCAGTTAAAAAGCAAGGGTGTGAATTTGATCTGGGAAAAAGAAAGGCTTCAGCACACGCATCTCCAGGCAGACGAGCACAGGAGGACTGGCTGTGTGTCCGTCTGCACGCTTTGCTGAGGCACTGTGTTATTTTTCTGTTGCCGCAAAGCATCAGTGATGACAACCGGGGTCTGTAGATCATTGTCAAAACCCCACAGATCCCACAGTCGTCTTTGGGCTGAAGATGACATCTGGCATCAAACAATGTGCAGACTTAAGTGTAAACAAAGTTCCGTAGAGCCTTAATCAGATGCATTATTTCAGTGTGCACCCTCGGGTTGCAATCAACTGCATGTTTCTTGGAACCATAGCGTTCAAGGTAGAACACGAAGGTGGTGGGTGTTCGTCTTGTGTCTGTGTGACTGTCTCCCCATAGGTGCCTGTATATGTTTGTGTGTGCATGTCTATGTACTCGTTTGTATTAGCAGTCAGTGGAAATCTTTTGTTTGCATTGCAGTGTCAGTCACGAGGAAGACTCACATAGGCTAACTCCAAATAACTGCAATTTAGTGTCGCCAGTGATTCAGCCACAGCCCCCCTGCAACAATAGCATTGCAGGATAATGGGATGGCCAGTCACATGCTGTTTACTTAACGTGAAGCCTGAAATGACAAATGCCGTATCTCGGAAACATTCCCGAAACCTCAATTCCACAAGAGGCAAACTCATTTTTGGAACCAAACATTCCCTCACTTACGCTGAATTCTTTCGCATTTGGAGTATTGTACTCTTCTGGGGTTTGTGGTAAAATGTGTTGTTCTTATTCAAATTTCAGCACTATCTGACAGCCAGTCCAACTTCCTCCTGAATGGGAATTTTGTGGTGGCCATGTTCAAAAGGGAAATCACCTTCAAGGGAACTGTCATCGAGTACACTGGCTCAGACACAAAAGTAGAACGCATCAACTGCACTGATCGCATCGAGGAGGAGCTAGTTCTACAGGTATTAAGAGGAAGTTTCTCTTTGACTGTAATTATGTTTAAGTTTACTTTATCAGCTCAATCCATGCTTTAGTTGTAGGGAATATTATTCTACCCTGCATTAGTCTCGATCCCTGCACCTCTGTCTCTAAAAGTTTGCTTTCCTTCTCACCTATCGACACACTGAGCTAAAGCTCTGTCTTAGGGGGCGATATCTCTGTGTGGGCTTAGACAAAATAAGAAAAGCACTGTTAAGTCCTTTGACTCTGTCATTCCCACAACTTTTTCCACAGGTCTTATGTGTGGGAAACCTCTATAACCCAGACGTCCGTTACTCCTTCAACATACCCATTGAGGAACACAGGGAGCAGTTTGTGTGGGATCCCTCAGGCTCCTGGCAAGAGTGCAACCGCATCTGTCAGGGTAAGATCTCTGCTTGGTTTCAAAATCTCCACACAATAATACAAATCATTTCACTTGGGTTTCGCTGAATCCTAAAAAAGCTTTGCAGTTCTGAAAAATATCAGAAAGCAGACATGATACACACAAAAGTGCATATTTTATGTACTTTTAGGTTCTTAGCTAAATCACAAAGTGAAATATTTGACTGTGCAAAGAAAAATGTATTGCATGCAGCCCCACTAAGAATAAAATTTCACAGCAAGTGTGAAATTTATAGGAGCATAGATTTAACTGTCAGTGCACATTAGGATCAGTATTTCTCTTCTGTCACTTATACACACCTTTGGATTTAAATCCTTCCTTTGCTCGTTTACCTCCCTGCATATATCCCGGTATGACCCCAGTCAGTTGCATCGCTCGACTCCTTCCCTTTGGCCCAGCTCTTATCGCAGACTAAGCCCCCTCATATTGTACACAAGCTAATCAGGCTCCCAGTAGGTCAGAGTGCAGAGTGGGCTCCAGTAAACACTAACATAGACCCCGAAGGCCGTATGATGAAGGACGTGACGTCTGAAAACTGGTCAGTCCAGTTAAAAGTGAATAGACGTGGTACTTTGGCAAGTGAACTATCGACCAGATGATGTCTGATTTGAACCTTGCTTGTTTCAGTGCGTGTGCATGTGTGTTTCCGTAGGTGAGCGGAGGCGGAAGTCAGTGTGCGTCCGTAAGAGTGATCACCTGGAAGTGTCAGACCAGCGCTGTGAGCACTTACCTCGTCCTGTTGCTGTTACTGAGCCCTGCAACACTGACTGCGAAGTCAGGTGTGCATTAGTGCGCAAAGACACACGCACGCACGCACACCCATGCAGCGTCAATTCCAGCTGAGCACAAATCAGCCTGTAAATCAGGTTTTCTCCTACATCTCCTCTCACACAGGTGGCATGTTGCTGGAAAGAGCGAATGTTCCGCCAAATGTGGTCCAGGCTACCGCAGCCTGGATGTTCAGTGCATGAAGTACAGCCTGGTGAAGAGACAGAGCGAGAGGATGGAGGCCAGCATGTGTGCAGACGTTGCAAAGCCTCAGACCAGAGAGCCCTGCCATGGGGATTGTCTGCTGAAGAACTGGCAGTACAGCGCCTGGTCACAGGTACAGTCAGTGGAGATTTTACATGAAAAAGATAATAAATCGAGACTAATATTTACCTGTGTAAGATGGCTGTGTGCGTAAGATGGCTGATTTATTCTCATAAACAGTGCTCTAAGACGTGTGGGCGTGGCAGCCGGAGCAGAGAGTCCTACTGTATGAACAACCTGGGCCGACGGCTGATAGACCGGGAGTGCAGTGAATACCGGAGGATGGTGACTGAAACCTGCAACGACCAGCCATGTCCCAAGTGGAGCGTCAGCGAGTGGAGCGAGGTGAGCCTTGTCACACACTCAGACATGCAGATGTGACCACACACACACATGCACATACACACGGGCACACTTAAAACTGCAGCAGGAAATGTGGTGTCCCATTAACTATTTTGTTCAAGAGGGGGGGATGTCTGGATTTTTTGGAGCATGCAAACACGTGCACAATTTCACAGCTATTTCTTTTCCACCTTCCTTACTCACCATCATCCCACGTGCAACACTTTCCCCACCCTCTTCCCCGCTGCCAGTGCCTGGTGACTTGTGGGAAGGGGATGAGACACAGGCAAGTGTCCTGCAGCATGGCAGCTGGGGAGGAAAAGCTGAGCGAGCACTTCTGTGACCCAGCCAGTAAACCCCAAGCCGTGGGGAGCTGCGAGCTCCCCGAGTGTGCGTCCTGGCAGGTCGGCGTCTGGGGAGCGGTGAGTCCTGCAGACAAACACACACGCGCACACAGATAAGACATCGAAACTCTGGGGCGAGGGGAGTTGGTGCAGTGTTAGACTGAGGAAATGGGTTTCATGTGTGGCTTGGTGTCCAGGAGTTTAACTCGTATCTTTTACACGGAGTGTGTGTGTGTGTGTGGTCACAGAGGGAGAATGCAGTGTGTAGGAGAGGCAGTGTGTATTACAAGTATGTGTGTGTGCGTGTAACCCAATATTACCAGCGCGTTACGGAGGAGTGTGCCCTGACTCCAGCTGCCATTTCCTCCATGGTGCTTTCACTTTGCCCTCACATCCTGTCAGACTAAACCTGACCCACAGTGCGCACACAGACGGACGCACACACACACGCACACACACACACACAGGTTCCTTTGCATTCAAAATTATTCAACTGTTTCTGTATCGATTTAGCACTGTTAGGATACAGCACAAACTGAATGAAACACGTATGAATAGGCGCCCTTGCCCATTCATGGTTTGGTTTACACATGTACATCTAATGCCCTCCCCTTCACATGTTTGTATGAAGTCAGATAGTAGTATTTACAGAGCTGGAATAAATCGGCTTCTTAATGCCTGTGTAATTATAATTTGCTGCTCAAATAAACCTGTCCTCTGGCACTTCCTCTGCTCTCGCGTTGTGTGCAAACGTCTGGGTGTCCTCGTATGTGAGTTAAGAAATGGGTAAAGGGTCGAGACAAGACTGCGGGTGTGTATGGGAATGCATGTGTCCATTGTGTGTGTGTGTGTGTGTGTGTGTGTGTGTGCGTGTGCGTGTGCGTGTGTGTGTGCGTGTGCATGCGTGCATGCATGCGTGTGTTTACATGTCCGGGTCTTACCTAGGCTCTGCTGAGCGGGACCTTGACTAAGGCCCCGTCTAAGATATCAACCTTGACATACTTAGATAAAGTTTGAGATAGCTTGTGGTTGACTGGGCTTCTCTTTCTCTCTCTCTATCTCTTGTGTGTTTGTGTGTGTGAATGTACGTGTTTGATTTTTGTCTTTCAGTGCGCGGTGACCTGTGGCCACGGCTACCAGATGAGAGCCGTGAGATGTGTGTCTGGGGACTATGGCAACACGGTAGATGACAGAGAGTGCAATGCTGCGGCGAGGCCCCGAGATAGTCAGGTAAAAAAAAGGTCATAATCACAGCTCGGATAACTAAATCTTTCATATTCAAAGCTGACCCTTATTTGTCCTGTAGACAGGGGCTTGCTCTAATCTCATAAAAAGACCAACAGATTTAGATGCTGCATATAGTATTGAATGCTTGAAGGCTCATCATAATTGGTTTGAGAGAATTTCACAAAAAAAACATCTTTTGCAAGCAGAATATTGGATGTGCATTTTTACCCTGAGACACAGAAAGGAGCCTCATCTTACCCAAATCCCAAGCAATCAGAGTTTTCTTGTGATGATGACTTGTGTTTATTTATAACCTGACATGGGAAATGCCAGAACAGTAAACAAATTGCAATCTAACGAATAAAGAAATAAACGGAGCCAAACAAAATCAAGAACACTAAATGACAATAACTTACCTTTTCCAACTAGAAATAAACAGGAGAAAAACATGGTCAACAAAAGGAGCAGCCCAGACACTGAAATGCTTTATAGAGCTGAGGGGAGCTGTGGTGTAAGGTGATAATTCTTCTCCTATCGCATTACAAAAAAATAATTAGTCCACCATCTGCCGAGGGCCTAGTGAGTCATACAGCTGCAAGCAAATTACATGGAACAACAAGCAGTTTCCATTCACTGTGAGCAATGACTTGAACCAGGCACTGCCTAGAAGCAGCAACTAAATAACACATTTTCATGTCCTGATTCCAGCAGAAAAAAAATGGTGAAATTTGACCCCTCAGTGAGCAACACATTCATTCAGTGATGTTTAGACTTAGGGTGGCTCCCATCAATCACCCGCTGATTGGTAAAGAGCCCATCCACTTCTTTGCAAAGGAGCCAAGCTCTTCACAACAGTCCTAAATCAAGCAGACGACCTTTGCTGCGGACTTGTGAGTCAGTTGACATCAGCGATCTCTTGAAATGTATTACCTGCCCTGCTTTGCTTTGACCCAAAGTCAAAGTGGGCGTCAAGGTGGACACAGTCCATGACATTGCAGCGCACTATTAACTGAGTGGTTTAAGAGAACTGCTTAAGGGTTCTTACACAGTGATGGCCAGTGAAGGCAGAGAGTGGTGAACTGATGACCTTTCAGTCTCCAGATAAGCGATCTGTTTGGGCTGTTGGGGATTGAGGTCACCTCCATATGGACAGACATTGTACTCGGCAGGTCTATAAGCTCTGGGAAAATAGAAATAAACAAGAAAGGAAGTTCATCCTCAAATGTAATGTCTTGTAATATGATCTGTCTATTTCTGCATGACTTGTGCGTGACTAAGAGCTCGCTATACTGTGTTTGCATGTTTGTATTTGCAGGACTGTGAGATGCCAGGATGTCCGTGGGCCTCTCCAGCGCAAAGCACGCCTCGTCCCAACAACTCGGCTCAGCTCCTCACTCAGTGGAGATACGGCTCCTGGACTGCGGTAAGGAAACATTTAGGATTTACTGAGGACTATCAGAGCACATTACAGTCTGTACATTTACCTTCTTCAGGCCAAAGCACATACAAGAAGCAATGCGGTTTTTGTCAAATGGTATAAAAATTCTTGTACTGTTTCCTTCATCTTTTCTGTGTGTGTGTAGATGGAGGGAAAATGATTCGCTCGACTCAGACTTACCTCTGTCTTTGAAAAAAAAATGAAATAGGACAATATTGATGGAGCAGCTTGTGTATATATGTGTGTGTGTTTTTTATAGTAGGAAACCACACTACACAGTAATGATGGGTCTCCTGCATGCGTGTTAACAAATACCAGGTTGACATATTAAATTTTATTGTATACCCCAACATTCCTTTACATACTACATACTGTACATTACCATGATACCCTTTGGCATTGTCTCTTTTACCCCCTGCTGCAGCTACACACACACCCACACACACACACACACAGGCTCCCCTGTCTGGGCTGAGAGGCCCCTCTGTCTCTCTGACACTTTGCATTGTTACTCGCTGCAAATGAAAACCAGATTTCATCTAAACACAAGTCTACGGTTTCGAAGATTGAACCCCGTCTGTCAATCTAAAACTCGTTGTGAGCTCACATGTCGAGGGGGCCAGCACCAGTGTGGTCTTATAGGCGTGCACACACATGCACACACGTGCACGTACATAACATACATGCATTTCCCCCAAGCAGCAGCAGAGCTCTTTAGAGTGTCATTGAGTGTCATTGATATGAGAGAGATATTAACATGCCTTTTTGAGCTGGAGCCATTTGATTGCATTAGGTATTCATCTCATTTATAAATTTTACTATGACGACCTGTTGAGATGACATGGGTATGGCTAGACTACAAACAGGTGTAAGTCGAGCAGGGAATCATTTGAGGATGCCAGCGACAGCAGAGATGATCCTAAAGGCATGTGTTCGTAACACCAGGTGAAGAATCCACTATATATAGTTTTCATGAAAAAAATGTTGCCATATCAATTACAGCGTAGGAAATGTAAGTCCAAGAAATGTCTTTAGACACATGATACTGCACTCTAAATGACACAAACAAGCAAAATATTGTGTGAATACAGAAATTTAGCTGAGCCCAGGTCTCATGCATCGCAGTCACTTGTCAGACTTGTTCTTGGCTGAAAAATCGAAATAGACGAGAAAGATCGAGACCATTTACCCTGAAACAACTTAATAATGTAATGTGAAATGGCGAAACAAAATAGTACAGCTGTCCTCTCAACTCTCAGGAAGTGATTGAAGATACTTTGACTGCTCACTGACTGATTGAAGCTTTGGGAATTCAGAATTTTCTTTACACCCATTTCATATCCTTTCGTAAGGCACAATGGCTTTTTTTCTACATTCAAATTCAAATTATACATAATTACTGCCTCCCAATGTCACATTATACTCTATAATACCTGGATAATTATATCTCTCTATAGATACATGAAACATACTGTATATAGTACATATACTTTGCGCTCATTACCGTTTGGGGCTGCCAGTTTGTAAACATCATATAGCACAGCTTACATGTCACTTAAAACCAGTCAATTTTGTGGTGCTTGATCTAAACACCACGGTACCCCATGACAGTTTGCGTCAGGAAGAATATAATGCAGTCAATGGCATCGCTTTAGAAACCACAGTACATTTTTTCGAACATTTCTGAAATCCCGCACCAGACAAATATTTATGTCAGGTCTGCCTGTATCTGCATGTCCTGCAGTGCTCCGTGTCCTGCGGCAAGGGGAAGCGAGCGCGCTACGTCAGCTGCAGAGATGCCCAGGGGGGAGTGGCTGACGAATCGTACTGCGCCCACCTGCCGCGCCCCCCGGAGTCATCCGCCTGCTTTAGCCCGTGTGGCCAATGGCGTGCTGGGGAGTGGTCTCCTGTGAGTTAAACCAAATACTGTATCCAATTGATCCAGATGTTTTCTACTATAGTGACTTGCTGCAATCACTCATTTTGCCCGCGATGTTAAAATCACCCTGGGCAAAGATGGGCTTTTGGTACCGCTGTGATCTCGGTCATGATTTGTGAGCAGCCGTGGTGAGAGATGCCAAAAGTCCTTACGATGTTACAAAAAAAGGGCAGAGGTGGGATGATTCACAGTGATTCTGTTCTGATCTTCTAATCATATGTTCATGTGAAATGAAAACCCTTTAAGACATAAAAGCCCAAGTGGAATTTCTCTAAGGACAATGAATTAATTTCATTAAATTGATGTCACATTATGTTGATTTCTACTCCTGTTATACTCACAGACTCTTGGGGCTTCACATCGTGAAGCAATAAATGGGAACAATCAGTGAAAACAACACTCCCCAAACTTAAGGCTGATTTAGAACCTGAAAAAATCTCCTAAAAAACTCATGAGGAATAAATAAAATAAAATAAAGAAATACTTGGAAAAGGAGTTAAGGAGTAAAGCGAGGTCAGTCAGGGATGCAAACTGTCAGACGATGATAAAGGATTAGATGTTAAGATATTGTGACATTCAGAAAGTATGAAATCAAAACATTTTGTGCCTTAAGGCAGCGAGTCGACTACATTTTTGTTGTCACATCATCACATCAGTGTAGTACATGGTTGTACACATGACGGTGCAGTTGTCTATACATTGAGGGGTCTAGCACTCAAATGGAACTGTCCTAATTACATTTTGGTAGTTTTCAAGATCAAATATTTTCAATCATTGGTCGCTCATAAAGTTTGCAGTCCTCCCTTCGTGTCCAACATTTTGGTTCTCTCTGCCACAGTGTTCGGTAACGTGTGGCATAGGAAGAACCACCAGACAAGTGGTCTGCGCCAACTACCACCAGCCAGTGGACCAGTCTTTCTGCGACCCGGATGAGAAGCCTGCGGCAGAGCAGGAATGCACCGCCGCTCCCTGTCCCTCCACCTACCACCGCCAGCGCATCAACGACCAGCCGTATGGCTATCCCCAGGACCCAGGACGCCATCCAGGCCACAACAGCTGGAACGTGCCCTCGGCAGACAACCAGTGGAGGACTGGACCCTGGGGCGCAGTATGTTTGTTTATTATGTGATTTATTTATTTATTTATGTGATTCATTTCATTGTCTTCTCCCAGCAGGAAACCAATTAAGAGCTTCTATTAGGACCTGATTAATACTCGGCATGCAAAACTTTTATACATTTAAAAAAATGGCCGCTGTAGAATCAAATGATTTTACGTATGACCTTTACGATGCAGAGTATGCATCACATATTGCCATGAAGATCTGTGTTTGTCTGTCTGTAAACACAACTTGTGAACACATTAACTTGAAGGGTCAGGTAGCAGATGTTTTCATTTCCCAGGGCAGAGGGCCATACATGGAAAGACTTCGCAAACAGCAGCAAGGCACAGATTATAATGCTTACTATGGACTGCAGAGTGTATATACTATATATACATACGGCACGTCAGCATAAATATACGCATCAGTATTCTGTACTGTAGCCATGCAACCAAGGAAAATATAAGATTTCTTCAAGGTACAGCCTTAATTCTTGGGCAGAAATCTATTAGGCGCGAACAAATCCAAATGGATCAGAGCTGTTTGGGCTCTTCTTGGCTTTCGAATGCAGACAGAATGCCGTCAGAATCCCGTCTGCTAAGAATGTGTTCATGCCAAGACTGGTGCAGTCGGGGTTATGTGTCTGTCTGTAGTTGCCTGTCTGTAGTTTGGTTTGCATAGTTCTATTTTGGATCCCATTTTGCCATGAAGCTGTGTCCGCAGGCCAACTTTACCACAAATGCAAGAGCTATGTTTGGACCTTAAGTGGTTGAGGGGCAAAACAGCTATTCATAGATGGCCCACGAGTGAGAGTTATGGTCGATCCTAGTTGTAGGATTCACCAGGGTTTCTTTTCAGTTGAATAAATCCCTATAGTTCTTATACGGTGCTGTATGTTTGTGTTTTCTCTAGAGGGTTTGCCCACCTGCCTGAAAGATACAGCCCACTGTTTTTAAAAGGGATAATCTGCTCCCTGCTTGAGAATAAGTCGCGGTTTTTCATTTCTCATCTGATAGGCACAAATTCAGCTGACAAGATGTCTATTGGACCATCAAAAGATTTGGTTATTTAATCATAAAACTGTATTTTTGAGACCACTTTAATGGAGTTTTAGAGGGTATATTCTTTCTTTCTGAAAGCCACAACAAGAACATTCTTCTGTTTTCTTAATTGCCCCCAGCAGATGCATTTGTCCCAGTGCACTGTTCCTTCCCACATAATGAACTTGACTGGAAGCACCGCTGTTCAAGCTGGGCCTGTTTGGTCGTCCCTCGCACATAGACAGCTCCAAACGCACTCGCTCCCGCTGACAGCGGAGATGTGTCATTTTAATTGGATGCAGAGTGCACCTACTGCTCCCTTCAAGGCTGCGCTGCTCAGTGTTTGAGATTGTCCACCTCAGGAAGATAATGTTGAATGGCACGGCTGGCATCCAGACTCGTTGTGATGTTGCGCATCGTGAATAAATCCATATATTATATACGTATCCCACAATCCTATAGGGAATACTGGTCACGTGATTAGGGGTAGATGTGTGCGAGCAGTTGTGGTTAGTCCTCAGTGACACACCGCGTGTGCTCTGCAGTGTTCCAGTACCTGCGCAGGAGGCTTCCAGAGACGAGTGGTGGTGTGCCAGGATGCAGAAGGACGCAGCAACAGCTACTGTGACGAGAGAGTCAAACCTGCTGAGTCAAAGAGCTGTGACTCTGGGCCCTGCCCTCTGTGGAACTACGGAGTCTGGGGAGAGGTGAGTTCTGCTGCATTTGTTGTCGAGCCCTTCCACATCATTATTACATTTCCAACACATATTTGGTGTTTCATGCTTATCATCTGTTATACCTTCAATATGTCTGTTGTGTCTCTCACCGCTTATCATACACAAACAGGCATTTCTGTGAGTCTGAACAGTCCGGGCTGAAGCTAATTACAAGACTTGTTATTCTATAATCAAAATATAATATAATTGTTGAACATGATTAAACATCATGTTTTGTTTGCCTACCTCAGTGCACCCAGACCTGCGGTGGGGGGAGGAGGACTCGCCTGGTGGTGTGTCAGAGGCCCAACGGTCAGAGGCTCAACGAATACAACTGTGACATCCTGGACAAGCCGCCTGACATGGAGCAGTGCAACCTGCAGCCCTGCCCGGGCTCCGCCTCCTGGCACCGCCGACCATGGAAGCCGGTATGATAGTGCTAACTTGTTTTCCTCCGACACTTACCATCCTCACTGAGGGCGCGCCACTGTGAGTAGACATGTTGTGTGCTAAGACCACTTCAGGCCTGTTTACTGAGCGCGTCTTGCCTTTGCCTAAAACTGTGGTAGATCACAAAGTGAGCGCTGGGTATCAGCAAGCGCTACTGTTGTTCTAGTCCACTCCGGCCCACCCAGCTGGGCCCTGCAGTGGCATGGTGCTGATTAGAATCAGGGAGGAGAAAAAAAAGGAAAAATACACAAAAACACAATGCTGCTCCACTTAGGGGATCATGAAAAACACATGGATCCCATTTTGAGCCAAGGCTCCAAATTAAAACCTATAAATCAGGACAGTGCTGTCCAACATTGCCATATATTTGTAGAGGCATAACTCTCAAAAATATTTATTTCATATATGAGGCATGAAGTAAATGTTCTTTGTTGTTATTGCTGTCTTCACCCTGTATCTGAAGTACACAAGTGTATATTTGTGTATAAGAGTTTATATTATGACCTTTATTGAACAGCAACAGATGACTGTCAGTGTATTTTGTATATGTATCTTTGTACAGTATGATTTTTGTTTTTCAAGTAGCTAGTTTTTCTTTACTGAATCTAATATTTAATATTTTTGCCGGTGCTCTTGGTCAGACCTCCCGCATCTCTCTACGAGTAAGTGCAGTTTGTACAGAGGAAAATATTTTCAAGTCATGTTTCAGTCGTATTTTTGATAATGTGTGCGTGTGTGTGTGTTTTGTTTTATTTGACTTAAGTTGAAATGCAATCTTAAATGGCTTCATCTCTGTTAGTTTATAATGTCTGAAACCATCTACACTGTCACAGTAGTCAAGAAAACTAAGAAGCAAAAGATATAAATCCATATGCAGTACAAAATAAATTAAAAGTCACAGCCCTGAAAGGCAAAATGACTGAAAAATAAACACTATAGGAAAGAACTTTTCATAAAATGATAATTGTTATTCTAGGTTTGAATAAAGTATATGATCTAATCTATATAATATAAGAAAACATGCATAAATGCCTGTGTACTATACTGTAATTACTATTCATTTACAACTTTTGGGGCAACAGGAACCGTCTTGATGTGTTGATTGAAACGCTGGGCACTTTGGACTTGATCTTAATCTGTGAAAGGAAGTCAGTCTGTCATTACTTCTACATTGCATGCTGGTGCTGTGGTTGGTGCCATGAAGATGGAGTCATACATCATGTCTTCAGGCTTAGAATGAGTTTATTCGTGGCAAGAGTAGGCAGCAGTTGTGCAGCTCATCGAGCATGAAACTGCGCGCTAGGTCAAGGTTAGCGCTGAGCCATTGTTTTTTTCATCAATGTCCATACAACAAACCTAAGCACACAGATACCTCCTCTTTTATCAAGTTACAGTCATATGTTGCTGTGTCTCTTTATTCCTTTGGCCAGTTTTGTTTTTTTGTATTTCTGAAGGATTTTTTTTAGATGAAACTTATTTATTTGTCTACAATAGATGCGTAGTTGCTGCAGCTTCAATGCTTTTGTTCCAATTTAGAGTAATGTAACACTTTGCTTGAATTATTTGTCATGATACCCTTGCGTGCGCCTGCAGTTGCAGGTCACATAGAGTTTCCAGAACCCACGTCCATCTTTGCTGCGGTGATGTAGTGGCGTACGCCCAGGAGTGACGGCAGGCTTTAACATCGCTGTTAGGTGGGGTCACAGGTGCCAGCTGGCAAGCTTCTGACCACACCCAATGACTCTTTTAACCAGAGAGGGAAGTGAAATAAAGAAAGTAGAAAATTCATCTCTAAATTCAGTGTTTCAGAGTTTTAGTATCTTACCTGAGCAAACGAGTCACTGTTACTCAGTGCAGGATCCACAGCACCCATGCTGTTTACAGTCTGAGGATGTGTTGGACGTTGAGATGCAGTCTTGTGGTTGTGCAGCCTTGCACATTCCCACTCCTGCAAACAATTCTGAGCAGTTTTGAGAAAGTGACATGTAAGCACTCAAAGCACACAAAGCACTGCATTGCATTTGAGCTAGATGAAATCATCATGACGCATATTTCAAGGGAAGTGTTGCACGAGGGTCCGCCTTCATGTCGCTATCCTCTTCGGCGAGGGAGCTCTGCTCTCTCCTTGGTTTTCTTTGCTTCTCTCGCTGTGTCGTTCACAACCAAGACTTCCACAACCAAGACTCCTCAGCCATGGCATTTCCACTCCCACTCCATCTTTTTGTTTGTTTGTTTCTTTCTTTTACCCTGTGGTGCAGAGTTGCCAAACTCAAGGGGGGCAGCTCTGTGTTATTTAGCATATTTTAGTTTGTTATTGTTCTTTTTGCTATTTATTTTATTCTCATGCAAAACTCCATAATATGTTGACTTAGCTTTCTTTCCCACTGTAAAGAATATTAAAGAAACGTAACTGTGAAATTTGTGTTGTTTCTCAGTGCAGTATTTTACCCAATACCTAAGTACAGGAGTGAACAGCTTTAGCAGCTGCTTTGTCCTAAAAGAGAGCACAATCTGTATTTAAAGTTATGAACACATACTGTAAATCCTGCAGATGTCTCAGGAAGGGAACAGCATTGTGATGGGAAGACAAAGTACACAGACATAGCACACTGCAAAATGGTAGTACTTGAGTAGTTTATTTCTTTAACAGAGAAACAGTTTTTGTTGAGATGCAGCAGTCGCCTGAGCTTTCTGCTACACTAATATCCTATGATAAACTGTGCGGTGTATTTACGCAGTATATAGGGTGTAGGCGAGGTACTGTAAACAGCTCATCGAGAAGACTTGGCTCGTAGGTCATTATGTGGTGTTTTGGTATTTGACCCTCAGTTGACTCCATTCTGTTTAACCTTATAACAAGGAAGCCTTTGGGGGCATGTTTAAAACGTGTTGCTGTTGTATCTGTAGCACTTCACATAGCCTGGCATAATGCAGTGTAAAAACACTGCAGGCCTTTTTCCTTTTATGTGTTTCTGAACATTTCATTTTGTAATCCCCCCTGGAGAAAACGTACACAGGCCAAATCAAACTTTGCCACTGGGTGGCACATCTGTTTACCATTGTAGTAATGGCACTCTCTGAGATGCATTTGGCAGGAGACCCACAGAGTATTACTTTTACTACAACAATAATTGGTATTAATTCATGCTGGCAAGGGCTGTTTAGTTGAGGAGATCTAAAAGCAAGTCCCAAATCAGTATCTTAAGTGTACTGGTGATTGAATAATGTATTATGTATTACAATATTGTATTATAATATTGTCTGACTTTCTTCAGAAGTTATTCTTTGATGGAAAACACACATTCTTCAAACGAACGTGGGAAAAGTAGTATCAAGTAGTATATTCAAGTTAGTACTTTACAGTTGGCTTCAAGAAAACTCAAAATAGGAACAGGAAACCCATTATTTACCAGTTGTAGTAAAGCTTTCATTTAATCTAGTTCTTTATCAGTATCAGTTGAACTTAATCTGGAGGCTAACATGTATATGACCTCAAACCAGAGACCCAAGGGGGATTACAAGGCCTGGGTGGCAGCGGGGGCATTCTTGTATTACATAATGCTGTCCATATATTTCTCGTGGCCTCAGAGGGTTGGCTTACCTTGTGTTATGGCCTCTTCTGTGTGTCGTTTCCTCAAAATGCTTTTTTCTACGCTAAACACAAACTTTGTCATCTTTGCACCAGCAGTGTGTCAGTCACATGGGTTTCTCAAAGAAGCTCATGTGCTATAAACATTTCAATAACGATGTATTAGTAAGCAACATATATGTCACACATACCGTAACTGGAAAGGCTTTACAGTCAATTCTCTGATATTATTTGATATCATATTAAGTACATGTTAATAGGGAAATGGCTTTATTAATGATGGGATACTACCATCCTGACAATATTCCCAGATGTGCACATCTTTCTGATAAACATGCGATCAAGGAGAGTAATCCTTTATTTTGGCATTCACTTACATTTTTTTTTTTTTTACAAATTTACCAGTTCAAGCTTTGCTTCACTTTGTTGACAGTATCCCAGATGCCTCTGCAAAACAGTTGGCCTGTTTTTCTTCCTGGACCCTTGATCGTTTTTTAATCTTGCTTCAGAAACTCTAAAGAAATGTTTGTCAAAGCTGTTTTCATTTCCAATGCGCAGGTCATCAAAACACATTGGTCACATGTATATAAAAAAAAGAAAAGACACAAAACAATTATCACATTTATTGCACAGAATTAGAGCAGCGGACACATACTTTAACATAAACTATCAAGAATGTAAATATCATTAACTAATGATGATTACCTCAAAAGCAATGTCCATGTCAAATGTGTGCAAGGAACAACAATATGACCGTGTGTGATAAATTGGCAACCGAGACACAATTTTAGTAATTTATGCCTGTTTGTTGCTAACAAAAACATACCGTTTCCTGTCGAGAGCGGGTTTCCCATGGAGGTGGGGAGGTGGGGGGGTGGAGGGGTCACAGCTTGAGCGTCTGTGAACTAATCATGCCTCTTTAGATGAAATCCACATGCGCAACGCTGACATACTTGACTTTGGCCTGAGGGCACCGGGCGAGAACATTCTCCAAACCTGTCACCCTGGGGTCAGACGGTCATGACATCATTGAGCTTGCGTTTCCTCATTCTGCCCATATGCCAGTTGAGCGTGAGCAATTGAAGCGGTGGCTGGGAACCCCCCGCCCCCCACACTCCTCTCTGGCATGGTTCTCGTCATGGCTTTAATTTAAATCTGGGTCAGGAGATAATGTTTCATTTCAGGCTTTGAGAGAAAGTAAAATAGTTGAATTGATGATTTGCTGGTTAAAAGTCAAGCACGCAGGCCTGCAGATTTTGGCAAACCATTAAGACTTTTGGAGGATGAAAAAACAGATGCTGTGAAACGTCATCTGAAGATTCACACCAGGGATGGAAGTCTGTTTTTAGGTTGAGCTGTTTGACAACATTAAGAAAAGTTTAACGTGTGTAATTCGGAATTCTTTGCCTGCACTTACATTAATGCCCTCGCAGCCCATCGCAGTTTCGCGTGCAGTCACATCGTGGTACTATTGCCATTCCCTGTCTGAAGAAAATAAGAGCTGACTGTGAACCGCAGCAAGTTTGTTCAGGGCATTGGAAGGCATTAAGAGCGGCGCTCATCCAGCAAGGGTGGCTGTTGCTCTGCGGCTGATCTGAGCTGGGAGAGATGCAGTGGGTTGAAATGAGAGGAGACAGGGCGTGAAAGTCTGGAAGCGTTTAGGCTGTTCCTACCCCCGAGCCCGTTCGAATGACAGGGAACGCGGCCTTGCTCTGACACAGGTAGAGAGCGTCTGCTTTTCCTCAACTCGCTGGTCAAGCGTTATGAGGGGGTTTCAAGCCTCTGCTGAAACACACGTCCCTCTCTGCTGTCTCAGGTTTGACGGGCGCCCGGTCCCATTCGGGCCGATTAAGTTGATGGAGTGAAATGGAGTTTGTGGGACTCGACATCTCTTTCAAAGTTCAAACGGTGATAGATTGGGTGTTGAAGCCCAAGTCAAGGGAATTGGAAGTGCTGCCTTTCCACTCTGACATACGTGAGCGTGACGTTTTAATTCTGCTGAGATTTAGCTCGTCACTCACATTGTCACGTGTCACGTATCACATGACTTAGCTACCTGTCAGGTCTGTTTCCTACTTTTTCATCTGTGCAAGTGGGGCCACTGGTCCACAGATGTGAGGAAATTCCTGTGTTTAAGTCAGTGCCTGATGCACTGCTCATCGACATAATGTCTTCAGTATTTTCCCTGCTTGGAATATCCTCCCTTGTGTAGTTGTGCACCATAAATTTTTTAGGGCTGCAGCTAACAATTCCTTTCATTATCAATAAAATCCACAATCTGCCTTATACCAGTTGATTGATCTAAAACATGAGAAAGCGGTGAAAAATATCAGCAAAATTCTCACATCTGAGCAACTGAAACTGTCAATTGTTCGTTGAATGAATCAATTGTCAAAGTGGTTTCCGATCAATTTTGTTTTGGAATGACTAATTGTTGCAGTTTTCTAAAGTATGTCATTTTAAGTATAGCTTCATATCAACTTTTTGGTGTACTGACATTGGAGAGGTACGGTTGTGCAACTACTTTTTATTCTTTTGGTTGTTAAAGTGAGAAGGAGTCTTTGTAACCCATGGCTGACCTCTGCACTGGGTCTGCTGAGGCAAACTCGGGGGGAGTTATTTTATTTTATTTTATTTTATTTTCAATGTTCTACAAACATCTTTATTTGCTTTCTCATTCATAGTGTAGCAGGTATTTTCCTCCATTTCCTATTTTTTCCCTGAAAAAGCAGCATGAAACTGTAATCAATCTCCTTCTCTTGCATCACTTTGCTTTGCATTTTTGCCTTCTTTTTTTTTTCTCTTCGTAAACGTAATGCAGGGTCAGGATCTTCCACATCTCTGAGCTTTTCCATACCTCCCTGTTTGCAAGCTGTGGCGAACCGGCTGCTATGACGGATTAGAAAAGCAGCTGTGTAACATTTAGCAGGAAGAGGGAGTTAGACTTGGATGTTCTGTGTCAAAGGTCACTACTTTATAACTTCACGGCCGCTCTGCTGTTTGTATTTTCAAGTCCTGTCGTCAAGAGTTGTTTTATTTTTTTTTGTTTGTGTCTTTTATATGTTCACTCCACTTTCTTTTTTGTCCATCTGCAGCTTAGGCTTCATCTGAGCACTACCGGATGTTTGAGTATAACATGGTAATGGAAAAAGCTCTCAGCGGAATGTTTAGACAAACGGAAAAGCCGGCTGTTTTGTCATTTCGTTTTGACTTATGGTTGCTTGGTGTATCTTTTCCGAGTGGTGTTGACTTAAAAAGGAAACTGTGTTGAGGAAACTGTATATGCCTACCCAAGCGGGTGTTTATTTAACTCTTTGGCAATGGCAAAGTCATACTTTGGCACGGAGCACCGAATATGCTGTTTAGCTTCAGCCAATCAGAAGTGCGCCGCAGCTCCTGCAGCTGACAGTCTGTCAGGAACTGCATTGGCAGAGACAGGAAGGAAATTATTTCCACATCATATAATCAGCCGCATCATGGGATGAATAATATGGCAAAATCATCTGAACCATCTGAAATCCATCACTCGATCTTGTAACTTTACTCTGAAAATAAATATGTCTCTATTTTGCATTTGGATGTATTTCCATATCGCTGTTTTTGTTGAATTTGTTCTATGAGTTTTGAAGCTCAAAATGTCTCATACGATTGGTTTATGGGCAAAAACTGCATGAGATTAGTTGCCTGCATAAATGCAAGGATTTCACACTACACGCCTGCACGTGATTCCAAACAAGTCTTGGTGGCTATTTTGGCCTGATGGATAAAAGGATCTATGACTTTTGACATTCCTCTGCCCCATGACGCCGCTCTTACCAGCTGTTCCCATGTTGACAACATGTGTTGTTTTGACTTCTGTCTTTGAAACCTCCCCTGCAAAAAAACAAGCCCATGAACAAGCGGGGCGCCCTGAACGTTCCACGACACTCTCCGTTGCTTCCCTCTTGTCTGCCTGTTTCTCCGATCTGCAGTTTATCTCTGCAGCAGGGAACACAGTGATGCTGATAAAAAAAGTGCGTTCTGTTCCCAGCGATCACTTGCTCCCTGCCTGATACCCTGCAGATATTTTGCGTTATAAATTTGCAGAGGCCATACAGATCAAACGAGCTTTGTCTTTGAGGACGCTGCACCTCACGGCCTCGACAACATGTAGCCCGGGCTATAATTCGGCACTCCCCTCGCGCGGCCTACACTCACAAGTCCGTTCTTGCTCCAGGTTCAGCGCTGAGCTCTTTTGAAGCATCTATGTAACTACAGTTGCCATATGCTTGGTATTACCATCCTCTCGCATCGCAAGCGTGCTGCAATGTGATTGGAATTTCGACCTTGGCTCTCACATTTTAAGATATGGTCCCGCTTAATAACGCATTGTTCCCTTTGAGGTGGTCAAGACAAAAGTTATGTCGGCATTCAACTTTAAAGATGTATTCAGAACTCGGCTGGAGTCATATGAGCATATGTTAGTCTTATATTAATAGCTGTGATATTGTAGTGTATCATCATCATTGTGACTATCAAAACAAAGCGTGCCACAGCATGTAAAACAAAAAAAAGGCCTGGGCATTTTTGCCCTCAAGATCTTTCATCGGGATGTCGAAGAGGCACTTTTTGATCTTTAAATGTTTGTTTTGTAAAGAGTGATTTCTGCTTTTATCACCCAACAAACAGACTCTTACGGTGTAATTACAGGTCTCACAGTAATAAATATTTGCATGTGCGGCTTGAGGCCTTTAGTGATCAGTGCGTTTGATCGCTGAGCACGTGCACACACACTGATCTGAGCTCGCCGGCTTCGTGGAATTTACCCTCTCTCTGTGAGGTTAGACGAGACAGCATTAGCTGCTTTGATTGCCACATTGGCCGAGTGACAGGTCGTTAAACTCCGGTTGAGTTTCTCTCGGATGTCTAACAGTTTCCATGTGTCCCATTGGCTTACCTGTTCACAGTAAAGCAGTGGGTGGGGTCACCTTCAGGTTGCTGCCTGCCAGCCCTACACAAAGACATAAGTGCTCAGACAGAGTATCAGGCTTTCTGTCCTGTTAGAAGTTATCTGTAAATGTTATAGCTGTAAGAAAATGACATTATGTAAGTTTGATCAATGTCAGGCATCTATGATCAGAACTCCCCAGTCTGTTTTATGGTTTTATAGTTCAACAGAAAACCGGCACAAATTGGTGTCTGGCTTCGCACTCAATTATGTGATTTGTTCCAGAGCTGTGAATCTCCATCAAATGAAGAATGCTGCTTTGGAGTTCCTACTTAGAATAATTAAGAGCTGCCTGATTGTTACTTGTTGTTTTAAGTATCAGTTATGTGTTTTTTTTTTGTTCTGGTCTGTTCTGCTGTGCTGTGGGGCGGCAGTTTTCACAATAGCTGTTTAACTTGGCCAGTTTTCAACATCAAGTTTAAAAAGTTATTTCATTTTCTAATAATCATCATTATGCCTCGATGGTCCTGTGCGGATTTTTACTAGATTTAACCCATGTAATCATGGGAAATTAATTGCTGGGACAGTGTAGGAGGACAAATCTGTCTCTCAACTGTTTCATTAACCACCAACTTTAACATTCAAAACACTTCTTCACCTCAGAAAAGACATTAGGATTACACCAGTGCAACAACCTGTTTAAATCCAACATTAACATACATAACAGCAAAACGTACTGTACATGCAATACTAATTATACAGCGGTGAATATAAATGCTATCATAATGCAGCACTTTCCAAAGAAAAAGCACATTTACGTATGACATTCTCCAAATGTAGGCACCACTGTTTCTCTTAGAGTAAAAGAGAGAAGCAGCTGGATAGATGATTGTCACCCAGTGGAAGAGTCTTACCTGAGTGGGTGCTGGTGAGTGAAGCAGCCCAGCTGCAGGTCGGTGAAACGGGGGTCCCCGAGTGCTTGCCCTCTTCTTGCTCTCAGAGGTGAAGCCGTCCTCTGGTCCCACGCATAGTGCCAGCTCTCTGTGCTCCGTGTTACCAGCCCTGATTAACTAATGGCTGACAGATGAGGCAGGGCGGAGGGAGGAGCACCCTCACCACACAGCGTCTTTTTCTCTCACCGTTAAAATGCAGATACAGTTCAGCCGGGGGAACGTAGCCCGTATGGCTGCGATTTCCTTGCTTCCTCTCTCTTTTTTTTTCCTTTTTTCCCCCTCCTGCTTTTACAGCAGTAAGGAGGGGCTACCCCCCCAACATGTTTGCCTGTCTCTGCTCTTGTCTGAGGTAGAGGGAGTTCTGTTATCATTTTTGAGTGAGTGTGCAGCGGGTATGTGAATCTGCCATGCTCAGGACTAGTCACTCAGCCCCGGCCTCTTCTTTGATGTTCTCTGTCAGCTGAGCCAGCCCTGTGTTTAAAATGCCTCGGTAATTACAACGTGTATGATGCATGTGTGTGTGTGTGTGTGTGCGTGCATGCGGTGTCAACCACTGCCCGCACCACCACACTCAGGAAGAAAAGGCAGGAGGTGGCTTTGTTTGAAGGGTTCAAATGGATCCTCAAATCAGTATTTTTAGCAGGGGGGTCTTTTAGCTTCTTGAACCTGGAGAAAAAGGGGGAAAAAAAACTCCAAGTTTTTGAATTATTTACATTCTTCTTTCCATGGTCCATCATCTGTCGTATGATCAGTACCATGGGTGCACAGAAAACAAAAAAAATCATGTGTTTGGTGTTATGCAACATTCTGAGATCATAATTAGAGGACAATGCAATATTATGTTTATTATCTGGACTGGAAAATAGGCTAAGACAAAATGTAACTCGTCTTGTGTATTTGATTCCAGCACCCCATTTTTAGAGTGGCTTTGTATAGGGGCGCTCACTCGTCAAGCAGAAATAGCGGGCACCCTAATTGCTGTCTGGCCTCATGGGGACAGAAGAGTCCAGAATATTTTCATCTACCAATCTCAGGGCCTTTTTGCGGGGCTTTCATCAGGGTGTCTGGTTTTTATTCATTATGTTTTTGGGTTTTTTTTCCTCCTTCTTCTTCGTTGTCATCTCTCTAGCTTTCCTGAAGAATTTCTAGTTTCTTTTATTGGTACCAGATGATTGTCTCGCCGCGCATGCACCCATGTTTCGCTCGGCATCTTTTCCTCCTCTTGCCCCGGCCTCTGCCTTTCACAGCAGCTCTAAAAGTAATTCCTCTGTTTACAGGTTAAATAGCTGGCCACATTCCATCCGCCTGTGAGTCTTTGACGAAAGGTTTTGGTGAAATCCATTTGGGTTTGTTGAGCCGAAATTTGTTTGCAGTGCATTCAGTTGGCCATGAAATGCTACGAGGGAGCTGTTAGGCGCTCGTGTTGAGATCTTAATCTTGCATATGTTGCAGTGAGAGGAACATTTCTTTGTAGGCCAGTGTTTATGTCTATGGATCTGTCAGTGTTGTGTTTCATAGTTCAGTCAAAATACAAATAAATAAATAGAAATGGCCAAATCTCTAAATGGATGATTAAGGTATTTTACAGCAAACTGCAATGAAAATGAATGTAGGTAAAAGATAATGAAATATTAGCCCTATAATCAATGAGGCACATAATGCAACGTAACAGTCTGAGCTGTCTAGCTGTCTGTGAATTTTGCACCATGTGCATGAGCAATGTTAGTGTCATCTAGAGCTATGAACAACAGCATGTAGCTAATATGCCCTTCTCTTCTCCCCCCCGCAGTGTTCAGTGACCTGCGGTCGGGGCAACAAAAAGCGGGAGATAGCCTGTGTCCTTCAGAACCAAACCAAAACCGAGGAGGAGCATTGCAGTCATCTGCCTCGGCCGCGGACGCAGAAGGCCTGCCGGGCGCGAGGATGCCCCAGTTGGAAAGCCAACAGGTGGAGGGAGGTATGTTTGCTCTTCTCGCCATCTCCTCTGGCTCGAAAAAAGAAATAACCTCTCTGGGACCACGATAACAGTAACTGCTGCGAGCAGCTGAGACACAAGCTCAGGGCTTCAAAGGTTTCCCAGGGGTTGAGAAAGCACCCGTCCAATCACCACTCAGTTTATTCTTCAAACGTAATGTGTCATTTCCCCAAGTGTGAACTAAACACCACAGGCTGCATTTGCAAAACTGTTTATTTAGGGCACTGGACATTTATACGTCATGCTCAAATATTCAAACAAAAATGCTGAAGCACTTGTGTGGTGTAATCTGCGGCTTAAGGCGGAGCGAGTTCTTTGTCAGACCACACACGGACTCGCACGGCGGCCCATGAGCGTGTACATGCAAATCACATTCTGCACACTAATTCTTTATTAAGCATTTGTTTGTAGTTCAAATGCCATAGTAAGCCTTCTTGATGAAACATAGTGAGCACACATATCCAGAGGTGCAGCTGATGCAGCCGAGCTCGGCCCCCCATGCAGATGAAAGCATGGCGTCCAGAATGACACATGTCCCGAGGCGCTGCAGGTTTCTGTTCCGCCGTACACGAGTGCAACCAGACACTGGGAAGAGTCACCAGAGGGGTTGAGGTCACAGTCATCGCAGGGCCGACCACACAGCCACGGTATCTGCTACCGAGGAGGGGGGCTGGGGTGGGCTGGGGTGGGCTGGGGTGGGCTGGGGTGGGTCTGCTTGCAGCACAACTCAGAGTCCCGGAGGGAGGAAAAATGTTCAAAACCAAATTTATCACAAGTGCTGGGCCAGACGGAGAGAATGTTCTGTCATGCTCTTCGTCATGCATTGTCAGATTACCCCGAGGAACGAGCGCACTGTGTGTTCAGAAACGCACAAGTACAGAAATATAGCGTTCTCTGCTTGTAGACGCATATGTCAACAATTTATATGCTTATACCACATCTTTTCTGGCACTTCTTTGATGAATCCATAGCTAAAGGATATTTGTATGATACTCCAAAATATTGTTAATAATCTTTCCCTCTCCTGTACAGAGTCTAACCCCTCTCCCCTTTTCCAAGTAAGTGTAAAATCCCCAAAGGTCCACGAAAGGCCCACATCCTACCTCCCTCCACAAGACTCCTGCCACTCCCTGCTCTTTGAGGGTGTCCTCCTCCCCTCTCACTCTCTCCCTTTGCCAGTGTCTGGAAGCAATCATCTTCCTCCACATACCACCAGCAACCATGAAATCCTCAACTAGAGCATAAAGACATGTTTTATATCTTAATATCCATGCATGTGACAACTTTGAAACCTCAGCACCCACTGTTTGAGTTATTACACAGCTACCCAGCCCTCTCAGTCACCTCTGACTGGGGGTGTAATGGGCAGCATCTTAGTGGAGCTGTGGTGGGCAGGCTGCCCTCTGAGCCATTTCCCAGTGTCCAAGGATGCAAGAATAATTCTCCGCTTTTTACTTACTATTTTCAATAATATGTATTTTCTTCCTTTTTTCTATAGATATCCAGCTATGCTTGATTTTAATTGCTCATGTGTCTTAGATAAATGAAATTCAATTAAATTCCGTGGTGTTAGGGTCACGGCTCTCTCACAACATCGGTAAAAAATAAAATGACCTGCATGGCTCAATACCATTACAGATGAGTGAGGAATGCCGCAGCATTTAAGGGCGACTAGAACCACTTTAACAGCAGGTTCTATTTCCAGGCTTTGGACAATTTTTAAAGCGCCATTTTTTGATTTGAAGCTCAGATTTCCTTTGGCGCTTTTTGTTCTCTTTCCAGACTGAAAAGACTCGACCCCCTCACATTTAACCACACACTCTGCAATGATAACACGCAATTGCAATGAGAAACGAACAGCGCAAACACATCTGGAAGTTTTCGGGAAATGTGATACTCGCTGTATAATGCACAGATTTTCTGACTGTGTGAAATTGCCGAAGCTTGGCACTGTTCTTTGAGGTCTAGAAAGGGGATGGGGGGGGGGGGGGGTAGAGCAAAATCAGCCTGATCAGCTCAAGCCCAGAGTGCTTCCTCAGTATGCAGGTATGCTTCTCAAAAGACTTCAAAGAGATGGTCAGATATATGGCTCACAGAGGAGCGTAAGACTGGCTTTGGATTAATTGAGTGCATTGTGGAGGAAGCACTGCAGACCAAACAAACTTGTCACATTAAAATGAGTCTAAGAAATAATAAGATGCCATTGTACAATGGAAAATAACCTTTCTGGAGAAATAAAGCTTCCCAGACTTGTAATGTTTTACTTATTTGTAGTTTGTAGGTGTAATAAAACATATTTTGTAGTGGTCTACAAGAGAAATGCTTGCTGGGGTGCACAAGATCCTTCAGTTCCATGGTTGGCTACAAAATTTACAGCAAATAATATGTTCATGAATCTCACTCGCTCTCAGCCGAGTCCTGCTAAAAGCCCTCTCCAAGCCTGACCCAGTATTACCCCAATGACATAATTGGGGGGGGGTGTTGTTTTTTTTGTTTTTTTTTAATCAAACTCTGGGAAACCTCCTCCAGAGACATAGAAAACATTGTACACACTTTTTTTACAAGCTGAGTTCTGACATGTAAATTAAACTACATGCATAAAATCAGTGGAATCCACTGAGAATGAGAATTGAGGTTGGAAAATAATTATCATACTTGGACTATATGTTCTCAATCACTTCTCTGTCTGCTTCATCAGTGTTCCGTCACCTGTGGAGTCGGCGTTCAGAGCCGAGATGTGTACTGCAGGCTGAAAGGCACCGGGCGGGTCAGAGAGGAGCTCTGTGACGCTCACCAGCGCCCCGCTGCCGCCCGACCATGCCAGGCTGCTGAATGCATGCGTTACACTTGGGTCGCTGGCGAATGGGAAGACGTGAGTAGTGCCGCTCGGTCTTCGTCTCCCTCTTCCCACGTGTAAATCCCCCTCTTCCGTGCTCCCAGTGTGAGACGAGACGATGTGAGAGATATGCAGATGTTTAACCATCTTATTAAGGTTTTTACTGGCTGAGATCTGCTCTCTCTCTGCACCATTAAACAGACGACCTGCAGGTACCCCTGCTCTCCTGCGTCATTCGTGAGGAGCTTTAGTGATAACTATCAGCAGCATATCGTACAGTATCAATCCTCAAAGCAGTGACAGCCATCAGCCCTTTGTTCTTGTTGAATATCACTGTTCGGTGTCACGCTAGCAGAGTGTTTCTTTTCTTTGGCTCATCTTTCTTCAATGTCCTGTGCTTTGTCCTCCAAAAGTGAGGCATAAAAAGAGGGGCACCATGTAGGGACGTGGCCATGTATCCTCCTGCTGCAGGAATGTTTGCAGTGTTCAGATTCCTGTCTGCGTTGCCTTGAGAACTCACAGACTCCCTTCGTTCACAGTTTGGCCCTGAAATCACTCTCTGTTCTTGTGGGATACAAATAAAGTGTCATTAAAATCCACACACACGCAGCAGACTTTTTACATGAGTGAGTTTTAGGATTCTGATCCATATTACGCCTGTAAACTCATCACTGGGCCTTGAGGGAAACCAGCTTAACTTTTATCTTTTATGGTAACATTGTCAACCACAGCACATGTGGGTTTGTGTTCCTTAAAAGGTGGTGTTACTGTTGTCAACACTCACTTTTATCTGCTAGCGCAAACCTGTTTGTGGCTGTGTGGAGTCTGAGAGGTTCCTGGCGTTGTTGCTGAAAGTACAACACTGCCCCCCCTCTGCCAGCTCTTCTCCTCCTCTCTTACTGATCCCTCCCCTTGCTTCATTTTTTTTTTCCTGCAGTGTAATGCAACCTGCGGAGAAGGCATGAGGAGCAGGAAGGTGAGGTGCACGGGCCCAGGCAGGACGCCCGTCCAGCACGATTACTGTGAGCCGTCAGCCCGGCCTCTGTCACACCAACGCTGCAAGGGGGCTCCCTGCCACTACATATGGATCACAGGAGAATGGTCACAGGTAAGAGAAGAGACATTAGGTGCAAATACAATGAATTGAGTAAAAAAAAAGCTAAAAATGCTAGTCCCAAATACTCAAAGCATTAGGCGATGTCTTAAGATTGTAAAAACCCCAAAATTATTCAGTCTAAAATTATATAAAACAAAAAACATTTGAGGGATACCCCCCCCAGTCAGTCAGATGGTACAGTCTCATTATAAGTATATTAGTGCCGCAGAGACCCAGGTGAAGGAATCCACTTCTGTATTTAATGTTACTTCTCTGTGCAAACATTTACTCATGCCAGTATCAGTAACTGTCAGCGTGTGTGTGTGTGTGTCTGTGCGTTTGTGTGGCTCAGTGCTCTGCCAGCTGCGGTGTTGGCTACCAGCAGCGTATTGTCTCCTGCTCCATGGTTCCCTCCTCCCAGGCTGTGCGCCCGTACACCGCCACCCAGTCCTCCTCTGCCAGCACCCGCTGCCCCGAGCCTCGCCCACCTGGCACGCGGCCCTGCCTCCTCAGGGACTGCCCGCACACGACCTACTGGAAAGTTGGCCCGTGGAGCAAGGTGAAGCAGGCGGCGACGAATCCTGTCAAGCTACTCTGCATTTTTCACAGAACATCGTCGTTGATTAAGTTGTGTTGATAAATCTTATTTAGATTTGGTTTGTTTTTTTCATTTGTTGACTGTTTCATTTCTGTGTGTGTCTGTGTGTGTGTGTGTACCAGTGCTCACAGACCTGTGGCGCAGGTGTGATGGAGCGCAGAGTGGAGTGTGTGACCTCCAAAGGTCAACCGTCCAAACACTGTCGTCCATCAGAAAGACCTGAGTCGCAAGTTGCGTGTCAAGACAGAGAATGTGAGTCTTCCTCTCCTCTTTGTTTTCCTCTTCTCTTCTCCTCTCCTCTCCTCTCCTCTCATTTCTAATACCCAGAGGTCTCCTCCAGCTATTTAGTACATAAGTCAGCAATTCTTCCACCTTGTCCAACTTCTCTGATCCATGCAGTGCTTACTGCCAACATACAATGTGTAGAGTAATGGTGTCAAATTGAGTGTGCTGTATATGGCAACCAACCCCGTATCTGATTGTGTTTACAGAAACTCAGCTTTTTACTTTGTTTTCACACATTAGCCAGACCAACGACTCCTGCTCAAAGCCTCTTGGGGTGATTACTTAGTGGAACAATAAATAGACAGTCAGCAGTTTTCTGTAAATTGTGATATGGACAGTCTGTCAGAATGCCTCAGGGACTGTGTGCTGGGGCCGAGGCAGCCTTCATTGTGGACTCGGCAAGCGCTGTAAAAACCCGGCAGCGGGCCAAAGTTTGCAGGTTCGCTCCCCCGCATTTCAGATGTTTCAGTGCTGGCGCAATGGACTGTACATTCCCTACTTGGCTTCTGCCAAGTCAGGCACTTGCAAAATTAAAATGATATGCTCGGGTGACAGCCAGTTCTGCGGTCAAGTATTAATGCTAATCAGCTAATCAGCGCGATACGAGCTGCAGCGGTCTGGGACAACAGAGGAGGCCACACAGACGAGACATGTACAAGAGCTCTCATTTAAGAAGACCAGGTCACAATCTTTCCTCACACAAGTGTTAGTTTTTTAGCTTTTGCAGTCTTTCTGACTTTTGCCAAAAGATTCACAAACTAATTTGCAGAAGTAAACTGACTACATATCAGGACTTCCTAAAGCTGTGGCAGTCTTCCGGTTCAAGGTGTCCTGCTTCTTGACTTCACACCTTCATTCTTTGTCCAGGCCAATTGTTCACTTCCTGCTGGGAGGTCCAGATGAGACAGGGTGTGAGGATTGACGGGGAGTACTATCTCAAAGTCAAGTCCCGGATCCTACAGGTGCGTCTGCTCTGCCAGAATTGCTCCTGCACTTATCGTGACTCAACTGGCAGCTTCCCCACAGGCTCTCATATATTGCCTCAATGTGTTTGGCCTTAGATTTACTGTGCCGAGATGCAGACTGATTTCCCCAAGGAGTACGTGACCCTGCGCAGTGGTCAGACCGACAACTTCTCAGAGGTGTATGGACACAGGTGTGTGATGACTGATGTAACTCAGTGCAGATTTTGTGCCAGTCAGAAAAGTCATGCTGCTTGTATCACCCAGTGTATTAATGTAAACTTCTTGAGAGTATTCATTTGTCTTAAATCAAACCTGACACTCATTGTCCTTGATACAAAGGTTGCTGAATCCTTTTGAATGTCCGTACAATGGCAGCCGAAGACAAGATTGCGACTGCAGGAATGACTACTCAGCAGCGGGATACACGCTCTTCCACAAAGTTCGTCTGGACCTCAGCTCCTTGAGGATAATGAGTGCGTAACTGTTATGTGATTGCCTTGCACTGTCCACTGTAACGAGACCACAGTTAAGACCTGCTTTAAAAAAGCTCTCTCTCCTCTAAAATCAAAATAACGACCTTTCAGCACCCCATGTTCACATTGCTGGGCGAGGACTTGAAACTTGGGCCTCTCAGCGCAAAAACACGTGAGCGCGAGAAAGCAGGAATGCTCGTGCGCACATACAGACATGCGTGCCTGCTCTCCAACACAGACCGACAATATGTGATGCTGCCTCGTGCATCACAAGGAGACACAAAGACACAGGAAGCGTGCACACACATACATGCAGTTGCATCGTTATCAAACACTTACTCATAATAGCATGCGTGCAATCACACATCCTCTGCCATATACACACACACACACGCACATCTTCGGGCCATATTCCTCTGCTCATTATAACAGTCAGCTCCACCTTCCCTGTTGTGTCCAAGTATGCCTTTGATTAGAGTATGTGGATTAGTGTACAGTGTGTGTCTGTGCGTGTGCGCTTCGAGGGGAAGTTGGATTAGAACTTACGCAGTCATCCTCCCATCTTCTTCATCTAGCCCGGGTCCTGACAGCACATGTTCCCACCCTTCTTCTGCATGGTACTCATTTGGCTTGAAGAGAGCTGGGGGGGGTAATGAGTTCAAGATGAAGGGAAGATTATGAAGAGGCACTGCTTCAGCGTGCCTCGTGCATCTCATGATCTTTAGCATCGGTTTACACAGGCACTGTGAAAGGATGGCGGGACAAGGTAGCTGTCGTGGCTCTGATGTGTGAGGATGCAGGGTAAATGGAAAATGACAAACATCTGAAATTTAAAAAAGACTGGAAAATAGGGTCTCTGATTCACTGAATTTAAAATTAAACCGAATTAAGAGAAGGTCTGATTTACATAACAAATTTAGTCACAGTCAATTTCATTTTTGATCTGGTTACCTGTCAGTAAAATACTTGGATTTGGAATACATCTATCATCGAATCATCAATTATCCTTGCACAAACCAATTAGGTAATCAGTAAATTATGCTCTTTGTAATTTTTGTGACTATAATTGTTGAAAATTTAACCTAATTCAACTTAGGTTTTAATATGATGCAGATTTGATAAGTGGATTTGTTGCTGCTTTTCAGGTTCAAACTCGACTTTGACTTTGCTGTAAGAGTAAAACCATCTGGCAAAGTGACAGTGAAATGACATCAACCCTGCAATGAAATCTAATTGCCTAAGCTGTAGTCGCTGATCTTCTGTGCTTATCTCCGTGATTATTTACCTCTGAGCGTCTGTTTTCACCCTGTGTTTACCTCTGCTGATGCACAATGTGACTCTAGATCTGTATTTTGTTCTGTTTACCAGTCACAGACCTCCAGTTCTCGCAGACTCTCCTCGGTCGACCCGTGCCCTTCGCTACAGCGGGAGATTGTTATAGTGCAGCCAAGTGTCCACAGGTTAGTCATATACTGTGGCCTCATAGTAATGTGCCAGGTGTCTTTTTTCTGCCATGTGTTTGTTAGTGACCAAACATTTGCTGCTATAACTCCCCAGACCTGCTGGGAATATGAACTCAAGGGTGGTAATAACTTCCAGCTACTCTGCTGCAGTAATCTTTCTACAGTTGTATCCACAGATAATTTCTGCAAATATGAACACGCTCAACCTTCCTGGTCTAATGTCTGCTCTGAAATGACTCGCTCTGATGTGTGTGTCCATTCACAGGGCCAGTTCAGCATCAATCTGATTGGCACTGGCCTCAAAGTGGCTGAGGCCACCAAGTGGACATCTCAGGGCAACTATGTGTCCATCAAAGTCCACAGATCTGAGGTAAGCGGCTAACAGCAGATTCATAAAATGGTTGTCATTTGTGTGACTGACACAATGTGGCTACAGATTTTGCTATGAATGTCAAGTATAGTTGTCAGTCTACTGGGATAATTAGCTTCTTGCTGAGTAGATCTGAAATGTCATCTGAATTGTCGTGTTGTGTTTGCTGTCTGAGTCACTGAAGAGGAATCCCCACTGACATTTGCGAAGCTTATTCTCTCCGTTAAAAAAAGCTGCCTTTCGCCCACTCTTTCTTCACTCACTTCTTTCTGTCCGTAGGACGGAACGAGAATCTATGGTCGCTGTGGTGGTTTCTGTGGGAAGTGCATTCCCCAGGCTCACAATGGCCTCCTCCTTGAAGTCCACTGAGGGCCATGCAGAGACCAAACCCCTAAATCTATCGCAAAGACAGTAGCCCAGGAACATGCAATAATAATGATTTGTTTGAGCCTGCAGTCATCTGTGAGTGTGGTGCAGGAGCATTGACCAGTAATCATCCTAGAGTAACATCCTCAGTTCCCCAATGGCAGCTAAAACATATGAGACACTACGCACTGCGCAGCACTATGCAGCACTATGCAGCCACTGTTAGGTCTTTCATCTGAATGGCTAACTGCTGTATTTGCAATGACTGTCAATCACATCTGTGCTTTTAAACCTAAAATGCTTTTTCTTCTGCAGACACTGTTATGCATTTTTAGCACCGTACAAAGGGATATACTACTTCAGAACACCGGGAAAGCAACCACGCAAGCAGTAGAAAAACCTCACAGACGTCTGCCCTCTACTCATGGAACAAATTCTCATCTTTAAAAAAATAAGTTTCCCAAAGGTATTATCTGAAGTGAAGTAGAATTTTTTAAAAAAGAAACACATTTTTGTTAAAATTAATTCCAGTATTTCATCATGGAGTACCTGGAACTAATCTTCTGATATGTTACCATCTATGGTACATAGATGTTTATATTCACAGCTACTATAAGCATTTAGTTGCAACATAACTGACTTGCAATCATTGAGACAGTATAAAAGCCAACATACTGTATGTAAGTAATAATCATCGACATCGACATCTATCTCTAGTGATGAAGAGGTGCTACAGACAGACATCAGCGAGTCGTATGTGAGGGCTGTGTTGTTGTTTTTACACTATGGCAGCAGCTGGGCTGATAGAAAAAAATATGTAATACAAAAACTTTTTTTGGACTATTGAGTGAGCTACACCACAGATCATCTCATCCTTAAAGGAACGGTTTGATATTTTGGCATTGTATGCATATTTGCTTTCTGGTTGGGAGTTAGGTAAGAAGTTCCGTTAACACTCTCCAGTTTTGTTTCCTCAATATGAAACTACCACCAGCATCCGTTCATCCAGTCATAGGTTTATTTCCTCAAGTGTCAACCTATCCCTTCAGGGTTCAAGACTTATGGAAATTGTAATGTAGTAACTAATTACTGACGTCCTACCAGAGGTCAAACTGTAGCAGAGTGTCAGGAGCCGCCACAGATCATTTTAGTGTTCATTTTAGTTTATTTCTCGTCTTTCTGCTTTCGTTCATTCAGTCATTTTCACAGAACTACTGAAATCTTGATAGAGAATCCACTGACTGACATGCGTCTATTGTAGAGACAAAACAAACACCAGTGCTGTGAGGAAAAAACTGAAATAGTTCAGTATTTCCAAGTGTTTAAGTACAGTGTAAAAGTTCCACAAGGATTGTTTTATTTCTAGAATTCTGTTAGTTTTATTCTTTAATCACGTCACACAGACAAGTTCTCATCTGTTTTGCCGTGACACAGTATCAGTTGGGGCCTATTCTAGGTACCTGCAACCCCCTACCTCTCACAAACATCCATACTCTACTGAGATATGTGTTGTAAAATATTTATGTCTGACCATATTTATTCTGTATTGACTTGTAGATACATTCTGTGTTTTAAGGTACAATGACTACTACCAACAGAGAAGCCATTGTCTGATGTTTTTGTCCGTTGTCTGCTTTGCTAAGAGAAAAAAGGTATTAGCCTGCTATTTGTAGTCCATAACCACTAACCTTGAATGGGGATCTTTTGAATGGTGCTTTTGAACTACTGGAATTACCTCTGATCTAAAGAAGGAAAACACTGGCTTTGGGAATAATACTTGCTGTGGCCACTGTGGCAGGGCTTCAGTTCACTCTAACCAACGGGGTTTGGCTTAGACGTCTCTTAAGCAGGTGTGTGCTTATAATTGCATGCCATGGTCCTTTGATTAATGCGGCTGACAAACTAGCTGCAAGTTCAGCGGATAGATAAAGATAAACCACTGCATGAGGAAATCCGGCCTTGCGTCGTCCTTAACTCATCATCAATGACTTTCACCATGACCACTACTACAAGCAATCTAACATGCTGGTACTCCGTTGTTAAGCTTTAACCAAAGTTAGACGATAGATGCAGATTTTTGTTTCTTCTCAGACAATGCAGCTTCTTTTGATTTTAAAGAATGGCTGAAAAAGTAAATGAAAAGTGAGTCAATGAGCAGCTAGAAAACCTTTGGCTATCATTCATTTTTATGATGGTCAATTGTTCTATGAGGTCTGTATCAGAAATTTAAAGAATACTTGATGCACTATGTGCCATAAATTTTGTAGAAATGTAATCCTGTTTGGGTTTTTTGTAATAACCATTAAGATTTGTAACTTATGATATATGTGTATTTGTAATATCCATACTTGAATTGTAAACTGTGTGCTAAATACTGAATGGGCATTGGTACTGAATAGAGAGAGAGAGTGCTTGTTTGCCATGCTTTATCCAAAGATGTTTTTAAGAATCATATGTACCTAAAGTATGTATGTAGCCTGTATAAAAGAAATGAATGATTGATTCTGGTGCTATGGTTACTAATCGTACCAATACTGTATTTCATGCTACTGTACTAACGCTGTCAAAAAACAAAGTATTAATAAAACATACTTTTCAGTTGACTCTGAAGCAGTCCCACAGGATTTTTCCACAAGAAAAGGTTCAATTACATAGTTCACAACCTGTGAAATTTGATCTAATCTTTCCCCCTCATTGCATCAATGAATAAGTATATAAATATGTAGCTAAATATTGTTCATTTGACAAGTTTAACTACTGAACACAATCTGTCTCCTTCTCCACCGTACAGTCCATTCTCATTTTATGTGCGCTGTTTGTTTTGAGTTTCTACATCACACTTGTATGAATTGCTCATTAAACAAAAACATTTACATTTTTGAGTGGATGGGGACTGGAAATATCACACACAGGTTACAACAAACTGCTGTGAGGAAAGAAAAAATTAAGACATTCTTATCGCGATCGCGAAAGTTTCTCGTCGTCATAGAGAGGCCAGTTGGTTAATGAAGAAGTATATGTACTCTTGATCTCTGGACACAGCTGAAGTTATCAACTGCCTGATGACTCATCAAACTGTTATGTCCAATCAAAGGAATGAGGTAAGTTCCAAGTGAGCTTTGAAAACTTCACCGAGGTGGAAAGTACCATTTTGGAGGAATTATGTCACCAAAATAACTCTGTAATAAAAGGTGCAGGTACTTCAGCAAAAGGCAAACTGTGCAATGAGCCCTGGAAAAGTGGCATGTATATAAACAGAGATAGCTTTGTACATTAAATGAAAACAGATACTGTGGTCCCTCAAGAACTGCTTTGATTTCTTGCCAGAAGCCTGCCTTGGTTCCTAAAAATCTAATCTCAGGATTTGGAAGAGTCCTGAAGCACGACAACAGCTCCCCTCAAAAGCACTTTTTCCGGCAAAATCAAGCTGTGCCGAGGTCTGTCCAGGCTCTCCAGCCTATGGGCAAGTTAGGGGAAAAAAAGCTTCCCCGGCCTGCTTGCTGTGAGCATAAACCAGACTTCTTTAATGACTGAACCAAAAAAAAACAAACACGCACCGAGAATCCTCATAAAAGACACTAATGATTGATGTTTACCATGAGTCTGCTTTGAGGTAACAAGCACAGACATTCCTGCAGCTGCAACCTGCTCTGAAGAGCACGGATCCAGACTCCACTATGGTTTGCACTGAATGAAACACAAATTCTGGTTTATCTTTGATGCAAGCCACTTCAAGCTTGCATATTATGGAATACTTCATTTTAATAACTTTTTTTTACGTGAATTGAATTGAATTGAAAGAAAATTTTGATGGACAGTTGACAATGCAATATTATACTTCTGCAGTAGAATCAATAGAAAAGTATTTGTCATTCTACCACTGAAATAAGAAGATACGTTCACAAGAGGTTCACTGATAAACATTTACCACTTTTCATAACACACTTACACACTTAAATAGTAGTTTTGTCTCTGGTTAATTGTGCACTAAAAGGCAATTAGCATCCACCAAGTGACCCGCAGAAACATAATTTCCTTAAGCTGAGCAAACAGTGACCCCTAGTGTATCAAACAAGACTCCACCAAAATCACCACGAGTGTGTCATGTTAGCGAGTTGTGACCTTCGAGCTTGATGATAAAGTAAGTTATGTAGGCTTAGGGTACAGGTCAGGGATCTGTAATTATCCCTGTGGGGAAATTGGGCCGCACTGAGCACTAATAGGAGATGTGTAAATTGACCAATAATGCAGAACAATATTACTTGAAGTGTCAAACAAACAAACAGTAAAAAAAAATTCAATTTCAACATAGGTACAGCATCAAGCTACACACAGTGCTGTGCCGTAAAATTATCACATGAAGATTGCAGAGGTAAAACCCACAGTAAAAAACAGGTGTTACTGATAACATTAACGATGGCTCCATTTGAGTCAGGTGTCCCATCGAGTTATAACTGTGTGTGTGTCAGTGTCAGTGAACCAGCATGATGCTAGGACCTTCATTTGTGCACACGTGTGTTTCCTGTTGTGACGTACTCTGTGAAAAGGCTTCTGGGGTGAGTTTTATGAATCACAAAAGTAGTTTGCATGAAGAAGATGATTGAGTTTTTTGAGTAAAAATATCACAGATTTATTGTTGAAATGCCTTAAAAATGAGTATCTTATAATAAGTTTACACAGTAGCAGTTACACTTACTATCTAGGGAACTAAATTATTGATTGATTGAACTATGAAAATATGGTGAAGTTAATTGTAAAACTTACAAGGCACATTTATTGATGACCAGCAGATGGTGGTAAAACATTAGAAAACTGCGGCTTGCTTTAACACTTTTGTTGCTCAAGACTGATGCAAGGTTAAATGTGAGCAAAGGAGCAAAAACAGTTTTTTTTTCAATTATAAGGCTTTTATCCTCTATATTATACATGCCCTGCTGTCATGGTATTTGTGAGGTTTTGTTTTTGCCATTATTTACCGCAAGCTGTTCATTGCATTACCTTGTTGCTGTTGGTGGTGGTGTTGTTTGTGTCTGTGTGCGAGATATGTGACTGACTGATTAAAGTGGTTTAATAAATCAATCACATATATTTTGGATTTGATGCACTCTCTCAAGTCTTCCATATTGTATATACGACAGCTTTTCCCATATTTTAGGGAAGCAGTGGACAGAAACATCCAGCACCCTAGCTCAGCAGTCTTTGAAATGATTTTCACGTGGAAAGTTGTTGTTGCAGTAGGAAGAGGAGGAGGTTGTTTAAGTAAGCTCAAATCCTTGTATACCTCACACATACTCACATAACCCCCTCCCTCCCACCCCTCACTCACTCACTCTCTCTCTCTCACACACACATCCTATAGTGCAAACAGTTGGCCTTGAACAGTATCAGTTTCATCATTTGATGCACCATGTCTACTTCAAAATCCATGAAAACCACACACGATTACACAGTTATCTCCACTGCCAACTGGGCTATCAGTAGTTTTGGGGTAGAAGCCGTTGGCACGTTGCCTCACGGGTATTATAGACTGTACCGTCAGCCTGGCTGCCAGTGCTTTTGAATAGTGTCAGCTTTGACTTTAACTGGCTGAGACTGAATGAGGTCATTTTTAGGTTTTGTGTTACACGTCTAGAGTGTCCATTTTGTAACAGCTGCATGCGATGTGTCGGGGGGGACTGCAGCCTTGGTCCAAAGCTGACCACCTATTCACTGCACATGGCTGGGTGGTATGCCATCAGAGACAGGCCTGGTCCAACTGGAGGAGGTATGAAGGGGTGAGGGGTTGGTGTGGGACCCCTGGGGTCTGCAAGTATGTGCCAATAGCCCGTAGGCACATGTTGTGTGGTGAAAAAATGGACCTGCATTGTTTGATGCTAGAATGTGTGACCCTGGTGTGAATCACACTTTAAGGAGAGCAGGAGAACAGACCACTCTGGCCAGAGGATTTTCATATCTGCTGAAGCATCTTTGCTACGATTGCATGCAGTACAGAAAGGTATTGTGCGACGTGTCATATGTTGTTGCTGTTGCTGAGCGTAAAGTGCTCTATTTTATATACGACCGAAACAGCTTTGGTTCTCACAGCGAACAAAGTAAAAATAGACATAAAGCCAGCTGAATGTCATTTAGGAAATACACACATTTTGACCAGTGGCAGTGTTTTCATTGCAGAAAATACTTTCCCATTGTAAAACTAAAGGCTGTTAAGCAGCCTGGAAAATGTTGCCCCATGTCAGCACAGTTAGAATGAATGAGGCAAAGGCCAGACACAGCTATAGCTGCGAGCTGTGGCCGGGACATTGTGTGTGAAACTAGCGTTGATAACAGGAGAAGGGGTGTGTGTGCGTGTGTGTTTGTGGGGGCTTATTATTTTTAACAGCTTTACACTCTAATCAAATGAGCTTTCTGGAGATTTTTACACACTGTTGCGGCTCATGTCACCTGGGTGTATTAAACCTCTCAACATAATGTCACCTTTCTTCTCCCACACTAACAAGAGGCCTGTGAGGTATATACAGTAAACAACCAGTTCTACACTCACACACACACACACACACACACACACACACCCTGTCATGTGACGACACAAACAACAGAACACAGAAGCAACTGGAATCCTTGTGGCTTCAGCGTTTAGGGGATTTCATACTGTGTGCAAAGAAAAAAGCGACATGTTGTATGTGTTCAGTGGAAAAAGTTGCAAAGCTTATGAAAAAGATGTTAGCGGTCTTGAGGGAATTCTTGTCAAGGTAGCTCAGAATAGATTATGTCCATTTTTCCATACTCAATTGTTTTCCTGCTGAGGAGGACCAGACTTTTTTTTTCCAAATGCAACCAAAGAACATTTCCCCGAAGACAGAGTCAAAGTTCCATCTCGTTTTGGGGTCTTGAGGCCTCAGGCTGTCATCTTTAACAGCTCAAAAATAATACTTCATAATGTTTTGTATATTTGATGACTTTTTTCTAATTTGATCAGATTTGCTTTATAAACACAATTGTGAAATGATAACATGTTTTGGAAGTGTATTTCTCAAATGTGCGACGAGGAGAGTTACCATTTCAGTATTTTTCCATTTTAGGACTTCCCCGTAGAATATGGGATTGGATGATATTCACAGAGAAAAATGGACCTGTACACTAAACTAACCACTGCAATGTTACTGCCAGTATCAATAGAAAGTGGTTGAATAAAGTGATGCTCTGGACATTAGCAGAGCTGGCAGATCAGGCTGATCAGGCTGAGGTAAAACCACCTGAAAGTAATTTATATCCTGTTTTGCACTGATCTATAACCCCTGCATTTGACAGGGTTAAGTCACATCAATCACTGCTCTGAAGGTCCTCTCCTCTCATAAGCCATTTTTTTCTCTGTGCTCGACTAAATAACAGGTTCTGGTTTCTTGTAACCAAGAGTCATGTAGGCTAGCCCTTCTCTGTCAAGGGATGATACAAAAAATGGGAAATTCCTCAACACTTAAACATTTGGCTGCATACTCAATCCCCGGGACTCAGTGAAAACAACTTGATAAAGTGATTGTCAGTCATTGTTTCCTAGCATGAGGATGTGTTAACCCACAAGAAAGAACCTCTGTCATCCAGTGATTCATCCTTCAAAAGGCCCTCAAACCCCAACATTGTCCTTCACCCTTCAAAGTATCTCCACCCCTCTGTCTACCTGCTGTAATGAAGAGCCAGCCCAAATGTCAATGTAGAGCATGTCTTCCTGTTTGGATTGCAGACTGTGTGTGTGTGTGTGTGTGTGTGTGTGTGTGTGTGCGTATTCCTGATTTATTCATATGGAACCTTCCAACATACAAGTATTTTAACCAGTGAACCTGTGCACCACATTAAAGTGGTTCTCTGATGTACTGGACTATCTGAAAGGCCCAGATAATATCGGCTCGTGTGTGTGCGCTCACACACACACACACACACACACACACACACACACACACACACACACCACTAGTCTGTTAATGTGGCACTTATTCCAGTCTGTCCAGTGATAGTGTGACTCAAACACAGACAAAGCCACTTCAGTAGGCCAGTTCAGACAAACTTTTATCACATTTTAGCCTCGAGCAGAGCTCTCTAGCCTCATTATCATTTTATGATAAACTTGCATTGAAATGTACTAATATTAATTTGAAGTAAATTTTTGGCCAACCAGTGAATGCTGTGGCACTGAGCTTTGAAAAGGGGATTTGGGGGAACAGGGATCTATGCATTTGAGGGAGAGTGTGGGAACAGAGATTCAGAAAACCCAGGACCCCAAACTGAGGGATTAAATTGGCTTTTGCAGTCAAGTGTATTATTGTTTTACATCTTTATTGTACATATTGTTTGCCTGTGCTCAGAGACATGTATGGATGAGTGGACATGGTTCTGTGTCTGTGTATGTGTTAACCATGTAATAGATGGGCTGTTCAGGGACCTGCCATCCAATATGTGCAAGGATAAGTTTCCACTGCTTCTGTAACACTACCAACAGATATGCATATACAATTAACTGATGGATGAATTATACATCTTTTTATTTGAAACAGTTTGAGACAAGTGGGGACATGATTACCATTGATTAAATAAAAAAGAAATGTAGAACATTGATCAAGGCTGAGAATCAACTGTTGTGCATACACTGATCAGCCACAACATAAAAACCACTTACCTGGCTGATTGGTACAGCTTCTGACAGTGAGTGTGAGGACTCCCTTCTTAAATGGTTAGCACTCAAGCCTTAACAAGGTTAATGTTCCCCGCTAAGAGATGGGGAAGCTTTTAAGGAAAAGAAGTATTGGTTTTCTTTCAGAAACCCTGTGCTCTGTGAGTAAGGAATAAATCAAACCGGTGCTCTGATGTGTTCAAAGTAACCAGCATGGATTCTTTTCTGTTATGACAGAAGACTACCGATCAATCTTTCTGATGGCATGCAGCTACTTTTCTGTACTGAAGCATCCCCGCATTGTTTTCAAAAGAACCTCAAATTCAAGCCTTATGCCTCAAGCCATTGTTCTTCTTTTGCACTTAGATTACCTAGCATTGAATGAAATATAATGCGTCCTGCAAGAAAAATTAATGAGCTTTTCATGTGCCACGCTGGCAGTAGGACTTTTGATTCTGTTTTAGCACTCCATATGGTACCACAGCTCCACATCGTGCACTACCCAGCTGCTCATGACACATTTATTGGCATAGAGTGCAGCATCGGTGGCGACTTTGACCAGACTGTCTGTCAGTTGCCATAAGGGCAAGATTTCACCAAGATTAATTGGCCCAGAAGACTTGTTAGACACATGATTAGATGTATTCTAATTAGTCAGCCATGTGTGAGTATTAACCCTTGCATATTGATTTGTAAGAGTGATTTGTACTGTTTCTGTATGCCAATCATTAATTGTGATATGATATTATGACAGCTCTATAGAATGTTATTATCTATTAATATTTTATTGTACTCGTTTCTGTTGCTTTTGTTCTCTGTGATCACTCCTGACTTCATAGCTAAAAATACATTTTAAACACGGTTCATACTTTGCAGCTATTATTTCTGCTTTATTGCTGTAACTCCGATTATTGCTGCTTTTAAGACTGAAAAAAGATTAACAATGGCATGTGTCTCAAGCAATAGCAATTTATTTTTTACTTCCCATTTTGGTATTGTAGTAAATGTCAGCTGTTGGCCTCGCTCAACTTTAACCTTTGTATTTACTCTTTTTGTGAGCAATTCACTAAACCAGTTTGTCTCCATGGGAGCAACAAATAACCTGCAAACACACTTTTTTTTCGAAAGGTTTGTTATCTGTTTTGATGATAAAGTACTTTTCAAGGCAATTTTCCCCGATGAGGCCACTGCAAGAAGCAGAGCACCTTTCAAAGAGGCCACACAGAAAGACCATTGGAGTGTTGTGTTGATGCTTTTTTAGATAGGCACGGCATAGCCAAAGCAAAACCTTGTGTTGTCAGAGCCTCTGTCGCACCTTTACACCTCTCTCATCTTGACCTATTGTTGCATGGTCCTTCGCTGACATGCCGTTATCCCTGCATGAATCCACACACACAATAAGGCTTGAGGGATTGTTTTCTCTGCGATGAGATAGGCCCGTAGACCAAGACAAAGGCTTCAAACTATCCAAATTACCTCTTCTTGGTGTTCCTCAAAAAGTATTATAGCTATCTGGGAGTATCATCTTAAATGCTTTTGCCCTACATGTCAAAGCAAAACATCTTATTGTGCAAAATTATCATCATGAACAGCAGGGTGCTGATTTTTTTTCTCCTCTTGTTTTTTTTGCCAGGTTGTAATTTTGTGTTGGCACATCCACTACATATCCAAGAATGTTACAGAAATGTTTGATCTCCCTATGAACATTGACTCTGTGCACACAAGATGCTTATTAGAGCTAGAGGTGGAATTTTTCTTCCATCTGATTTATATCAGGTGCAAGGCTGTGGATGGGTAATTTGGCTGATACAAGCATTTTTATTACAGAGCTGTGGTTGTGGTAGAAATGATAGGCCTGCCCTGCAGAATTTGTGGACTGGAGTTCACCCACTTGCTTTTGTCTACAGCTGATTCTCCTGGAATGTTTGTTTAGACTCATCCCCTGTATGGGAGCTTCACCTGGAATTCGTAGCAGCGTCCAAGATGGAGACAAGGCGAGAGATGTACCTAGTGAGGGATAACAGACAGAGCAAGATTAACTATCCTACATAGCATCCTTTAGCCGCTGCAGACATCTCTCACATGATCTGAACACAAGCACACTCAGTAAAGCAGTAGATAGAGAACATTGGAGTAGGAAAGCCCTTGCAGTAAGCAAAAATCTCGACTTCGTCTTTAAAAAGTTTTGTGATCCTGTTATCCAGTACCCTTGATCATAAAATAAAGGATGATAAGTAAGTGTAAAGTCCTGCACTGACTGCATGTAGGAGCAGCCTGATTTCTTATCATCTGGTTGCATGAACCAATTTTAAATTTGTACAAGAGGATAAAACAGTAGCTATTCAATGGCAGCAGACAGTTTCCAGTCAGTGCTTGCTTAAAAAAATACAAAATGAATATAATTAGAGAAGTTGTAGACAAGAATTTATACAGCTCTTAAGATGATGTCAATTATAACATTATGCACTTAAGGTGATTGGGGAAGTAACAAAAGTAGAAATTTGATAGGCCTAAGATTATTTTAATTGAACGGCTTGGTTGTTTGCACCAATATCCATAGGGATTCCCTCACATTTTCACATGGCAGTGTGCTTAGGATTTGTAATTGAGCAGTTACCTGTTTATTTTTTGTCTTTCTCAAAACGAAGAATATAGCAGTATGTGTTTTCTCTGTATGGAGATTGACATCTTGATATGTAAAGAGGAATAAAACTTCAAAAGATCCCTCCAGTTTGGTTTTGATTTCTATAATAAATTGGCTGGTGGGAAGCTTGGGCTGAAGTGTGTGTGTGTGTGTGTGTCTCTGTGTGTGTGTGTGTGTGTGTGTGTGTCTGTCTGTTCATGATGGATTAGTGCTGAACCCTCAAACATACAAGTATTATTTAACCTTAACCAGATGATATCAGCTGAGAGAAGTTATGTTCTATATCATGACCGCAGACGTTGGCGCTGTCACATTCCTTCATTGGCTGGAATAGCAGCAGTGCTCCTGTCTAAGTCTGACAATCGGCTGTTGTTTTCCCAGTCTCTTTTCACATGCTAGGCCTGTTGGCTTGGAGCTGCTGAGGCATTAGAATGAAATTATGCGAATATTTGTTGTACTCACCGCCTATACAGCCTGAATGTCGAAATTTGGCCCTTATAATGGAGAGGCCACCTCCAGGAGCCATCGCCAGATATGTTTGTTTGTATTTCTGCTTCAGTGGACCTATAAACTCAATTTTGAAAACTGTTGTTACAAACCTACAGGCATTAGCAGCAACATGAAACTGAATCCAAAAACCTATCAAACATTTCAGGGCAATCGCCCTCTGTTATTTTTCCTCCAACGTTCCTCTTGAAACCATGTGCTTTTTGCAACTTTGAGTCATCCATGAAGGAAATTATAAAATTGCTAGGCTGCAGATCAGAGACACGCTGGAAGCCTATTGGTCATGGGTTGTCATGGAATCAGCCTCTGCAGGGGTCTCTTCTACCATGTCAAAGTTAACAACGATGGAGTGTTTGGCAAGAGTGCAAGGAACAAACTGAGGGACTGCTCTCTCGAAGGAAATCCGGCAAAAAAAAAATCCCTTTTATAAACAGAGATTCAACAAACTATGCTTTGTAACCATGACAAAGAAATACACATAATAAAGTTTCCTAAGACAGGATGTGCTGTTATGCAAGCTTTTTCTTTCAAACATTATTTCATCTGAAATATCAGGTGACCTGTCCTTGAGGATTCTCAGCCTGTGCAAAATTGATGCAACATGTAATACTTTTTCAGGTTCTTTAAGGACTCATTCCAAAGGACCAGTTGGAAGGTCCCATCTTAAATCTGCCATGATTCCACATGTCTGTTGTGCCGATGAAGACACTGCATGGAAAATCCCCTGTTAAAGTACGGCTGTCCTCGATGTTTATTCCTTTAATGGCACTTTTACTTTCCCTGTAAGGTCACATGACCTCTCCACAGAAACAAAAGACCACCAAAAAAAATATCATGTAATCAGTCCTCGCTATCTCCGGAGGCAGTTGCACCAGCTCTGTCAGTTCAAACACAACAGTATAACATAGATGTTGCAGCTCCCAAGCCCTGCATACCCCCTACATAGTCCTTATGTAAAGTTTAATCAATACTATATATTAACACCCAGTAACCGCCTGGTGTAATGGTTGAGTAGCTAACATTTGGCATGAAGAATAAAAGAAGTAATGGATTATGGTCACACATGCACACATATCTGACATGAGACTTGATTTGAATGAAAATTCAAGTTTCCCCTCCATGACACAATCTTTAAAAAAGTCAGATTAAGAGTCAGTCAAATGTTACAAGACTTTCTCTGAGCATCTCTGAGTGCTGGCCCCAGACACCCCGCGACTGTGAGGTGCTAAATCTCACTGAGGTTTGGAAAGTATTCTGCCTCCATTGAAAAAGAGTGCAGCCTGATTCCTCAGCAAATTTGAGAAATTGATTTGGTGTGTTGCAGACAGCCACAGACCATGCAGAGCCAATCCACAAATTGCATGTGCTGTATGAAAAAAAAAGTGTGTGAAAAACCATGTGAGGTGCACAGATGGAGGAGAAAAATAAGCAGGACTTGTGCATTCCGGATACTGCAAATTTGATGGTTAATGAGACATTTGAAAAACAACTTAACACCATTTAGAATCCTGTGATGGTGTTCAGCAAAACCACAACCAAAGTTTTATACTCATTTTCCACATGGGGTTACTTTTAAAGGCCATTACTTTAAACTACATGATATTCAAAGTCATAATATCTTTTTGATTTTCAAGTGTAATTAGCCATATTGCTTTTTTTTTTCGATAAATCAGGAACTGATTGGAAGATTGTGGGTAAAAGTAACTCACTGCTTTGTATGCTTTAAGTTTCAGAAAAAAGGACTGAGGTCAGAGAGTACTATGTCAGCACAAGAATGCTAATAGGTCATAATCATCTCTGTATTTTCAGACAAATCTGATAAAAATGGCCACTGATGGCTGACCTCTGATTTCTGATTCGGTGTGTGCTTTCCCCAGACTCGGCAGCCCGTGACAACCAGAGAACTGTAATAAGAATGATCTGACATGAGTATAAATACTTTCCATGGGTAATTGACCCTTTTCCTGGACACACAAACTCCAAGATCAAAAGGGGTATATCCTCTAGACTCCAAGAGCCAGTGATTAAACACATTTCTGAAGTATTTCCCCTTCCATTTCCAGAGCAGATCTGGCAAAGACATATGAGATGTGTTTCATTAAGTCATATCATGAAATACACTTGTGGGAGAATACAGTATGCTTATGTATGTCTATGTATATCACATACATTTTTAGTCGGTGAGGGGAAGTGACATGGCGTGTTGCCAGTTGAGTCTGAGTGTTTCTCAAGAAAAGACAAATGACATTGTTCCAGGAGCAGATACCAGCTTTGCTGCCAAATCCCTACCGGCTGGACTGAAATTTCAGCCATGTAAAGAGAGCAGGAGTGGAGCAGGGCCTGACAAAAGATGACATTGGCTTGTAAGTTTTGGGCGATGACGCTCAGGGGATTCCATTATGTGGCTGTCACACAGCATTAGGCAAGACAGCAAACACTTTCATGTGTGGATTACCATTCACCCATAGGAGATAACAGATATTTGCCTTAGCTAATCCATTCCTCTATTGATTTTTTTCCCCCCTGTAATAACTTCTTGCAAGCAAGCAAATTTTAATAAGTGCAAGAATGCTGACGTGTAAGAAGCTTGAACAAAGGGTTGTGTTTGACACAGATAAGCTTCGTAATGTAGTTTTCCATACAAAACAGGAGATACAAAGATAATTCTTGACAACATATAGACATATTTATGTTTTGTTTTGTTTTTTGTTTATTTTTTTTTACCTTTGCTGCGCAGGTATAGTTCAGATACCAAATACATAGAAAGTTGAAGGATATATGGTATTCTTTATTTCTTTATTGTCAAATTCCATAAAAAGAGCAAAACCAAGAAGCAAATGAAACTCCTAACACACTATAAGTTATTTTGAAACTCTTATAAACATATAAATGAGCCCCGGTGTTGTGCTCTGTGACAGCTTCCCTCATTACAATAAACACAGTCAATCCCATGCATTCACAGTCTCGCAGTCGGAAACAGTCGCTAAAGCAAGCCAAAGTATAGTTGCTAATAATAGTCCCCCAATACATACACAATTTACTCTTGTTTGAGAGAGGTTTGCTAAAAACTACACTTCCATGCTGTTTTACAGAAGTTTATGTCTGTGACCTGTTCTTTAAAAAGATTTATGTCTTCAGTTGGAACCAGTGCAGCTTGGGGCTAACTGCCACAGACAGGGTTAAGGAAGTAAGACAGAATAATGCCCTGTTGGTTTTGGGATTTGTTGACTGTAAGAAAAAAATACAGAACTTATCCTTTAATCTACTCAACCAACTATTTTACAGAAAAAAATCTTTGCTTCATTTCTAACACAGGAACACATCAGCTCTATAGTTATAGAATTAATCATAAAACAGGTAAGACCATCACTAACATTAACACATTTGAATCTCATCTGAAATTCATCCAGTACAGTTTATGGTAGATTAACATATTCCAGAGATCAGACTGCACCACCATTTCACTGCTGGTCAATCCATAACCCTGACCACAGTAAACTTAAATTTTAAAGCCTATAAGCTGTGATATCAGGTTTAAAGTTGCAAAGAAAATTAAAAACACTAAATTGACCTCAACACACTGGGATTTTGTCCAGTGATCCCAGACACAGACACATCGTTCTATTGTCAGTATACTGTTCATACCCGGTTGTTACAGTGATACAGAACATTTAGTCAATATTTTGGACTTAGTTGTTTTCTTCCATTGAGTTGTCTTATGTTATCAAGCCAGAAATGTCTTTTTTCTCTTAGTCTCTGACAGTTTCTGTGATGGCAAGAGAGGGAGCCACATTCAGTTGTTTGACATCTGGGGGCCTTTCTTCCTTGGCTTTGGCACAGGTGAAGGTTCTTGTCCCTCAGCAACTGTGGATAGCTGTGTTGGTGTGTTTCCAGTCTGAGCTTCAGGCTGAGAAACATTCTGGTAACCAGCTCTAAGCAAAGGCTTGGGGCTCGGGGGAGGTGTGTCTTCAGTTGGGTGCATGGTTTCATAATCTGGGCTGATGGTGTCAGGCTCTCGTTTGTTTATAGAAAGCATTCTGAGTTCCCCTTTCCTATGGAGTCTCATTTTGTTGCGTCTGTGGCAGCAAAATAATGCGATGATGATGATGAGCAAAAGCAGGATCAGACCTACTCCTCCTGCCACCACTGCTGTGACAGTTTTGGATGAAAAACACAGCAGAGGTGTTGGTGAAGGTGACGGAGGTTTACAGGATGGACGAACAGTGTCACTCCTCTCCTTGCTGACCTTGTTTGCCACACTACATGTGAAGCTCCTCTCACCTTTCAGTTGTGCCAATGAAATGCTCAATGTTTGTTTTGTTTCACTTGTTAATATCTTATCATCGAGCGTCCATGAAAAGACCAGACCCTGAAGCTTGGCTATTTTGCAGTTTAGATTAACGGCACTAGACTTGAAGTCACAAGCATAAGTGAGTTGAGGTTTTGATACCTTGTCCATCATACAGAGACGGCCACTCCAGGTTTTAACCAAAGTACTGTTTGGAAACAGAACATTTACATGGTAAATCCCCTCACTTGAGAATTGTAGGTTCTTCAACAAAAGAGATCCCATTGCAGAAATGTCCTCTGTCTTTCCAACAGACACTTTGCCTTGCTCTCTGTAAAAAATGATAGTGTTATTGTGAGTCCATCTCACCACATGTGTGTTTGCCAGACTGTCATAGACAAAAGGTAGAGTCAAACTTTGTCCAACTGCAGAGTAGAGGTCACAGGGGTCCTTGTTCGCTGCTGACAGGTTGATGGATCTCGACAAAATGATGATGCCAAGCATGGCAGCAAAACACTCCATGATAAACTTTATGAGATCAAGTTATCCTTTCAGAAGTTTGTTGAAAAAAAATACTAACTAGCCACTTGAGAGTTTAATTATCCTTAGTGTAGTCTATTCAAGCTGTGGTCAAGTAGTCCTGTCGAGGAGTCTGTACATTTGCAGCCCAGAATGTAAATGACGCATAAATGACAAACTTCAAGCCCTATAAGAGAAGCAAATCCTACGGAGGAAGCAAACTCTATTAGGCAAGAGTCTACTTTCAGTTCTCAGAATGTGACAATGTTTTGTCAAAGTCATGCGGAAACTAACATTTTCCACTCTGGTGGCTAACCCACAGGAATATATATTTAGAAATATGTGGCTTATGCAATTCACTTCAACAATTCCAAGCATTGTAGGCAAGGCATTGCATTGCAAGGCAACACAATTGTGGTCAAAATATTGCCAAACAAACCACTAAAAACTAAAAATTCTGAACATAAAAATCATTTACAGCACTAAAAGTAAAAGAACTCATAATGTGGAATGGCCAATAAATGATTTTCAGAATCATTTACACAATATTAGATTATTATAACAATTGATATATTAACATACCTAATGTAACCTACCCTAATGTTGTAGCAGCTGGTAAATGTGAGGGTCAATTGCTGTATATATTGCTGGGTATCTTGTGAATTTCACTCCAGGGAGTGTGAGACAAGGCAGTGGCAGGCACATGTCACTCAAAACTCCTGGCAGACCTATCCACCACAGTATCCATTTTTGACTGTATTTACTCGCCCATTTAATGATGGCTAGCAACTGAAACCCAAAACAGCAATTGACTGTCATGGTGCTGCATTTTGAATATGAATCAAAAGACAGGTTGCTATGAAAATGTCACCAATATTTCCATGGAGAATTTCTTCCAGCAGACAAGATCAAACAAGCTGAGTGGGTAATACCTGCCCAGTTTGAAATTGAGCCAATGTGAGTGAGAGGCTGGTGAAGTATGTTGAAACACAGATAAAACAGACATTTTTCTCAGTAGCTGGTAATTGTAACTTGGGCTGAACGGGAACAAAGAAATTGCCGATTCAGGTTGTAACTGGCTCGATCTGTGTTCTGCAAACAGAACTCAGCCAGCAATACACAGTGCAATATTTCTGCAACTTAATATACAAAGTACAGCATATTACTTTACTGAAATAATATGGAAGATTTATTATCATTCAGATATTTCCCCGTTGGCTTTCCATTATTTATCCTGGTTATTGGTTTTTGTCTGTCAAAGAATACAAATGACTTTTATTTGTCCACTCTAAATTGGTTTAGTCACGGCTGCCTATTCTGATAATGCAATTAAATAAATGAGAGGCCACTGCCTCATGTGAATATTCCCCTGTTGCAAATGCTTTTGTTTTGGTGGCATCACTTGTAGACTTTCTAATTAGAGATGAGCTATACTGTCAATTAAATTAAAATAATTTCTTCAAAGAAGAGCTGTTTCAATGGAAGCTCACACACTGCAGTGTTTTACTTTAAACAAACAGTGACAGGCTCCAGCCAAGCCCAATCATACAAACCCACTTGCACATAGCTTTAGCTAATTTTAGTTCCCTTAGGTATTTCATTTGGTGGATCTGAAACTGAGTTGGCATTTTTTTCATGTTATTAAATAAACAATTTGCTTTTGAATGTACCCCAAACATCATAATCAAGTAATCTTTCTGTAAATCCCCAACAGCCTTTCCAGTAAACCAGTACATTGTTCGGTTAACATCATTCCATAATTCATGCCATTTACAACCCTCCAAGGTACTACTGTAACTTTGTTGGCTCAAGCTGCACAAGAATGAGTTCATTTTGCACCCCACAACTGTAATTTCGTGCAATTAGCAGTGATTCACAATCTTTCTGTAACTCTCAACACCTTCAAAGATACTCACAGCAAGAAGAACACCTGTTTCTTTTAGTTTCACCGTCATTACACTTTTTCCTACCCCGAGGAAATAGATTGATGTGAAATGTTAGCTATTTGGAGGGGGGTGTCCTGAGAGCTGCATGCAGTGAATTCCTAGTTACAAATGTTGTAAAGATTATATCTTCAAGAATTTCCCTGCCAGCTCAAATAGGAACATGTGTGCACTGTGCGTGCTGAGTTGAAAGCAGCAGGTTCACAGATAGGAGTTTAAAAAGAGGTGAGCAGACATATGGCATGCTTGTGTTTTATATCATAGCTGACATGAGCTAAAAAAAAAAGGTGCCTATTCCCCAAATTCACACCTTTTTGCTCAATATTTGTGATACCAGTAACATCTTGTACTACCTGGCAACAAACTTACACAGAAATGAGACAGAGGATGTCAGCTTTAAGAGTTTCACAACCAAGCATTTTACATTCCCAGCTTCAGCACCCACCACAGTTGTGTCAGCATCACCGGCAAGATGAATGCGTTTGGAAGGCAATTATCTGATTTTTATTTTTCATAGTATAGGGTTATATAGGTCTTACATAAGGACCCATCTGGTTCCTGTTAATTGTTTACCTGTGAAACAGCACCAACTTTCACTGATAAATCACTACCAGTTATGAAGAAAATTGCTGTGTGGTAGACAGAAATGTACACAGACATTTCATACTCTGTGGCTTTAGAAATTGAATATACCCGTTGTTTACCCTGTTCGACATACAGTGCAGTATATAAGTATTACAACAGTTTGTTTTTGCCTTTGTGATTTCACTGTATTAATGATTTAACTCGAGAACTTAATTGTAAGAATATGAGGCCAAAGATCTTACTTTCATCTTTAATTTAGGAGATTACATTCACATCTTATAATTTGATATAAGAATTATATCCATTTTCATGTAATATACCCCACTCCCTTCCCACCAAATGTTAAAAGATCCGACACCAATCTCCCAACATCTGCACCACCCTTAAAGTTAGAAGTCAGCAATTTAGCCTCATAGCAAGTGTTTCGTTTCATATTCAATGTGCTGGAGTAGAGCTAAAACACTGAAACTGATGTTTACATAAACTGGTGTTTACACCTCATAGCTACATTTTAAGAAGTCTATTTTAAACAATCATTGACAAGTCATATTATGCCCTTCATTGTTTCTCTTGACAGAAAAGTAAATACTTTTCCAGAAGCAAGCCACATCTATGATCATTTTCATCTGGAGAGTGCTGGAAGAATACAACCATTCACTTCTGCTCTTGTCATTCACTGTTTCCTGTCTTTGTCTTATCTGCCAGTGTTTTCTCACATATATGAATGTCAGAGTTGCAGAAGAGGAACTGAGCCACAGTTAAGCCAAGCTGGTGTCTGATGACACAATGTTGTCAAATCAAGTGCAACCATTTTATCGTCTCCTTTGATCCCCTTTTGTAGTATGCCCACTTAATTGGCTACAAAGTAATGCCTGAATAGATCGGGCATGGGTTAATTGGGCTCAGTTCCTGGTCCTCCAAGCTTTGAGGCAGGGAGCCCATCTGCCTATAGCTGATGTTTAATGCAGGGGCCCAGATGGAGGCGTAACAGCCTGGCTTGACTCACATTTTAACCAGACCTGGCTGAGGCGCTAGATGGCCTCGGGGAGAAGGGGGGCTGTAGGTGGCCCCTCCTACTCTCCAAAGTCAATGTAATCTTGGGGACAGGGATGTCACTCCTGGCCAAGTGCTGATACTTTGCACTGTAGGAACAGAGGCTTTCTATGGGCATAGTCACAACAAACATTTCTAATGGACTGAAATTAATAACAATAGAAATACTGTGATCGGTAGCTATAGAGATTCCGTGCAATGTTGATGAACTTTGACGTTCAAATTTGTGTTGCTAACCCTCTTAGTAGTGCTGACATCTGGGGGATCTGGGAACCATAGGGTTGGAAAAACAGAAGCCATACATCATGTGTTACACCATCCAATTTAAACCCTTCTCTGCAGGAAACAAACCACATACTTTTGTTACTGGGTCATACTGTCTAGTTACCAACCAAGCTAGCTTTGGCTAATGTGTGCGTTAGTGTGGCTGGCTCGTGCCATCATGTTAGCAGCTGGGCAACTTGGTAGCATATTACATGTCCTTCTTTCATTCATAAGCCAATGGCTTCATGAGTATGCCCCACAAGTAGTCACTATACCAAGCTTTCAGCTACTACCTCGGAAAAAGAACCATAAGGTGTGGTGCAAGTAGAGCAGGTTGCCCATTGTTTACAAGGCCAGTGGTTTGATCCTCAACTCAAACCTCAACATCTACTCTATAAGTATCATTGAGCAACTGCAACTCATGGTCTTAAGGTACTGCTCAGATGTGTTCATAAAGAGCAGATCACTGTAATTCAATAAAGGTAAATCTATCTACACAATGTCTCACAGAGCTCTGTCTCATTAGCTTAATTGTAATTTTCAATGGATTATATTATAAGAGAAATTACTTTAGACAAAAGGTTTATTTCCTTCAAATTCTGGCCACTATGACTCAAGCGTATAGATCCAGAGGAACAATGAAACAAGGAACAAGGATTCTTCATGTTCAAGAAAATGTATATCTCATCCTTGCTATTAAGACTTTTGAAAACCTCTCAAGTTGTTCACTGTCGTTCAAGCCTGCAGCACCAAAATCCAACAGGAAATTGTACATCCCTGCAAAATGTTTACCTCTGGCTTGGATAGCATCCAGGAAAATTTCCTTATTTTAAAGAAGGATTATCTGTCCATATGTTAGGTCTGTAGTCACAGACTATTCAGACAGGCATGATCTGCTTCTCTCAATGTGCGTCATTTGACAAGCATCTCTATTTAGTTGCTGTGTCTGTCAACATGCTGAGTGTTGTCTGATATCCATTGCTGTCAAATGTGTCCTAGTTTGAGAAGGAATCTTTGTCCATGCATATTGCATTGCCCTGTTGTGTTTCACTGACACGGCAGGAGTTTGTCATTGTGGCCAATTTTAAATGAGCTCTCCACATATTCCACATGAGCAACAGAAGATCAAGGAAACAATTTGTCAGACTTTTAACAGAAGAAATCAATCTTTTCACATGTGTATCATTTTTATGTCCAATCACATCCTGTGTAGATCCTTTATACATCCATCAGTCTCCCTCACTGACATTAAGGCTTGTTTGAATGGTTTCACAGATCACAGTCCCTGCAAGTTAAAGTCACTCCCACTACTTCCCCAAAATGGTTGTAGAGACAAATGCCAGACCTTTTCTTTTGACAGGGTTCAAGAGATCACAGTTTATATTTCCTCTTGCATTACATGGGTCTCTAAATTGTCTGGTTTCGGTGGTGCTGGTGGCGTTAGGGGAGGAGGATACTGTGCTTCAAACACAATATGGGCTGGGGCTTATCATTGTTAACTGCTCTGGTGCCACTGCTGAGAGGGAAGCCGCTTATATCATCTTTGTTTTGCTCAGGCCCAGCTGTTTTTGCTCATCGGGTTGACCAGCTATATGCTGATGCTGAGGATCTTTGATGTGCACAGGGAGGAACTGTATAGAAGGGAATCGCCACCAAAACCTAGTTCAAGTTTAAACAACTGAAAACAATTCTTTGGTTCCTCTTTTCCTTTTTTATGGCCACATGGTATCTGTTCTTTGCTGTCTTCCCTTACTAACCAATAAAAACTGAGGAGGATTTTAATTGAGATGTTTTGTGGCTGACCATAAGCTCCAGAGATAGACTATTCTTTGTTAAGTTATTATAGTTGTGTATAATTGGATCCACTCAGAAAGCTACATTTGCATCAAGTTTATACCAGAACAATTCCTCAACAGTTACTTGCCTGTTTTTGTTTTCTTTTTTTTCTGTCTATTTTATCAAAAGAAGATTTTTAGGTTCAAAGCCAACTCTAGAAATTCTGTTAAAACAAAATTTGCCGGACAGCTGGAGAAAATGAACATGAACACAAAATGAACACTTGTTTTCTGAGATTTTGCCACAGATTATGTCATTTATACTTGCCTGGAGGTTATTCTGTGGACTGCACATTGCTTTTATGACTAATGAACAGTTAATCCTTCACAGATGAAGCATCCCACTTGTTCCAGGGCATTTTCCTCTTCTTTTCTGTGCTAATAATGCTGCCAGACCTGAATGTTGAAACAAAGCACCATTCTTTTGCTAGGTGATGTTGGTTCTTTTATCTGCCCTTTTTGAATCTTCCTCTGCCCCTTTTCTGTGAGTAGCACAAATAAATTAAACTATTATAAGGTTTTTGTTTTCTCCTTAAGTACTTTTGTTGAAAGCATTTTTGTCTTATCTCAGCTTTCACTCTAAATTGAACTCAAAAGTCTTGGACAAGTGCTTTGTCATTCAGACCAGCTGAAAAAGCCTTTGAAAACTCAGCTGTTGTTTTCCTCATGGTTTATACCATCACATCTAAGTTTGGAAACATGATATCATTTGTTATTATTTCTACAGTGGAGCTCCAGGTCTCGGTGCTCTTTAAAATGGAAGGGTAATTAAAAGCCAAAGTGATTTAGGCAGGCTCATGTATACACACAGTAAAACCTTTTCTTTCATCCACGTAGTCACTGCTAGTGTGAATCTTGATTTTACCTTTTTTCACTGAGTTAATAGCTTATTCTAAGCAACAAAGTATGCTGCTTCATTAGGAAAAGCTGGTGTAATGAATCAAACCTGGTTGCTCAATTCCACCAGCTGCCCACTAATTAGGACAGGAGTTTATAAAAGAGGGTGGGGTGGTGGTGTATTTTTCTTTCTGTTGCATGGGGACAGCCTTAGCCTCACTTCACTTTTGAAAGAAAAATGGGTTTGAAGACAGCTGTTGGATGAGTAGATTTAGAGGTTCATAAGAATTTTGCAGGGAATTCCCCCTTTGGTTGGTGTTACCCATAGTTTGACTTGATGGGAGACCTGTTTTTGAAACTACAAAAACTTAAAGCTGTACACTACAGCAGTCTGATCATTAAGCTGAATCATTCATGGCAATGTACAGGATCCATCTAGGTTATGTGTTGCAGTTAAAACATACCATGACCTTAAAATAAAGCCAGAGTTTAGCCTGTGCATTGGGTGAGGCTGTAGAGAAAAAGCAGTGAGTTGTACTCTGGTTGTGTGCCAGAAAGCCCAACCAATGAGCCTAATGTGGCAAAAGCTGTGTAAGAGATGCCAAGTTGGATGTTGACTCTCAACAGACTTGGCATTAAGTGATCCAATTATATTACACTGAGACCTTTTTGAATCAGTGTTAATACAAAACAAATTGTTTTAAGTGTCTTAAATGGCTGGTTAATGTAAAACTCACTAATGAACCCTTTCAATTCCTCCTGTTCAATCCATACACAAAAATGGAGAAATTAAAACTTGTGCTTACATGTGGTTTTTCCTGGCAAGCCGGGCTAAGCACTGTGACTTCCTGTAGTCTCTGAAGTCGCCCGTCAACATTACAGCGATGAAAAGTCTGCTACTGCTGTGGTCATTTTAGCTGAGGGCATTCTGCTGATATAGTCAATGTGTACGCTACTATGCCCATTTCTGTGAAATAAACATTTCTAGTTGATTAAACGTGGAAATCAGTGTAAATGTAAATTAATAGACACTTGAAGACTCCAAATGTACAGAATTGAAGCTATCTGTTGAACCCTCACTCTGTGCATAAGACAAACATTAAAGTGGATGTAATATAGCACTTTGACAGATTCTTAAACAAAGCTTCTGAAAGCAGGGCTGGAGTATACAGGCTTTGCAGGGCTCCAAGTCTGGCCTATTTGCCATGAGCTTCTGTACATCAAGCCGTCCATCAGTCTTTGTTACACTCTCCTGCTTCTGCCTGGCTTAGATTAACTCATATGGAGACAGGATGCCGTATTCTCCACCTCTGTAAATATCTTAAAGCCTTTGATGTGGTTTTCAAATTTGTGAACATGATTAAGAGATCAAAAGTCTATAAAGCTGTCTGTGTCATATCTGTCAGCTAAATCTGATGGAGCAACAGAAAGGCAATGCTCTTGGTTTGGTGATGATGTTGCAGGGATATTGTTGAGTGAGACTCGACACTTTGGCTTGAGTGATCGTTGGGTGTGGTCTGAACTGATCACAAATCCTGCACAAACACAGCTATTTACATACAAGGAATTCCTCAGCAAAGGGGATAAGCCAAAAGGAAACCAGTCATTCTGAAAGTGATTGTTCTCCTCCCAGTGCTTTGAAGTGTTTGGCCAGTGTCCACTTCATGTCTTCAGTGTGTGCATGACAAGGATGAAGCCTTTCCAGAGATTAGCCTGTATCAGATTCAACATCATCCAACCTTCTCAGTTTTACTGCTGAAAGACATCCAGCCTATCTTGGTTTGTGTGTGGTTTTGGCAAACTCACAAGCGCAAGATTTAATATTTTTGAATTTTCCATGCAATGTGATATGAATAGGTGAAAAGGGCAGCTTTCTAGAGGAGTTTTTACCTCTGGAGTTTTTACCCTGGAAATCTCAAGGGTATAAAGGACGTACAAATAAGAAAACATCATTACTCAACACACTGGTCTCCACAGCAATAGCAATATCTTGAGAAAATCCAAATATATTTTTATATCTGACTGCATGAAAGCTGTGAAGTATTCTTTACAGATTTCAGGATGAATACATGCTAAGTTTGTTCAACCTTGAGGGAAAAAACTGCCTCCCTTTTGTACTCCTATGGTGTATATACTCAGAAAAGTTAATCTTGCTTTAAATACAGTTATATTCCATTACATTTTTATCATCAAACCCACAAAGAGGGAAGGTCTTCAAAACACCTCACGTGGAGTATGTCTTATCTTTGTGAACCAGAGATTCATTTAATGGCAAGCTTAAATCCAAATGATTTTGATGAGGGATGTGATGACCAATATGATGGGGTCATTTTTATTATGCAGCTGTGAAACTTTAAAGTAGGTTTGAATGGATTACAGAACCCTGGTATGGTGCCTTGCTCCAGGCAGTGCAGACTTGGCTGTTTGTGGGCCCAGTGAGACAGAGAGGATGGAATTTATTTAATGCAGGAAGAAAGCCATTCTGTCAGCTCCTTGTGATCCTCATGCTCCTTAACCCATTGGTTCTAATCGGGGCTGCAGCAACAACCATGCCAAGCATTCCTTAGATACTGAAGCTTCTGTGTTTTTGGTGCTGGGTAAAGTTAAAAGACAGAGGATGAGCCAGTTGGCTGCCTAAAAGGCTTGAAAGAGGATAGTTTGTTGGTCCTTAGCCCAACATAAAAAACAGCAGAATCTTCCATTTGCCTCTGACAGTACATGAAGAAACTAGAAAGCACTCAGAGCACAGACCCGCCAAGGTTGAAAATTTCTCCAAAACCAGAAGAGCATCTGGATCGATTTGTGATATTTTCTTGTGAGCTCTGAGATAGTCCCCACCATTTTTTCTTGTTTCAAATCTTTTCCAAAGTAATTTTTTGACCTTTCCTGTTTTTTGTTTGATTTGTACAATTTAGAGAGATATGAGATTTTGGGAGAGATAATGGGGGGATGACACATAGGCTGGTCCAGCCTGCCTGATGAGAGTTGAACCAGGGACCTGCTGCTCAGGACAGCCTGTGATCTGTGATACACGCAGAATCAAAACACATGACAAGGGTAGACAGACGAGAACCCTGTTCTGCTTATTGAGTTTATTTATTCCAATTAAATACTTTAATGCAGCTAAGAAGTCAGTTGAAAGCCTGGTCACACCAGAGAATGGCACAGCAAAAGTTATCTTTATCAGATAGCAGGTTCTGTGAGCTTGACGACGTAGTTGAACTGTAGCTGGCATTTAGTTCTAAGGAATGAAATCTTTCCTTCAATAGAGGGTTTTTACCAAAGAGGGGGTGTACATAGCTCACTAACTGCTACCTGCCAGTTAGCAAGCATCTCAGCTAACACTTACAGTTCACACATGTCTTTTTGTGGAGCTGTTTATACTCCAACATAGTATAGTAGTTAGGTAAACAGGGGTGGTGCGTGACAGCTACCACACTACAATAGATTCCTCATTCACTCTTGTGTTAATGAGGTTAATGAGGCAAAAATACAAACTGAAGAGGAGTAAACAACTTTCACAGTAACAGTTTTCAAGGGACAGCTTTATAAAGACGAATACATTTTGTGCAAAAGCAAGTAACAAGCATATTCATAGACATATTTTGCCACAGAGAAACTGGGAGAGTTTCAAAGTGGGCTGTACATACAAATCACAGAGATAGTGAGCACAATAGTAAATCTTGTCGATGGAAAGTTGAAAAATGTGACTCCATCTGCCCTTCAGTGGAATGCAGTGTTGTGTCCGATAAGCGTCAGGTCTCGCTGTAAAACCTGAACAAGCCATGGGGGCAGAGGCCTTCAAACTATTGCTGATCTAATGATGTGTTAGAGAGACAGAAAGAGATAGAGATACACAGATAGAGATCCCCAGTTTAGAAAAGCATTGTTGAGAAACATAACTGCAGCAACACTGAGGATATTTCAGCCTAGAACAAAACGTCTGGGCAGCAGAATTATTTTACTGTAGCTGTGGACACTTCCCAAAAGATCCTCAGTTTATTTTGGATTCAGGTCACCTGAACATGGCCATGAATCTCAAATGAAAATCTGGATGGGAACTTTGCCTGCCATTTATAGTCAAAACTAATAAATTACAGAGAATGAATTAAATCCCTCTCTAATCTGGAATAATAGTGAGAGAAAAGCCAGCAATGTGTGTCATGTGGCCTATCTCAGTGTCAGCCATACCGGCCAAGTGTAGCTTACCAACCAGGTAACTTGGAGTTCAAGGAAAATCTGTGGATACCAGAGGTTTTATAAACTCTCAGCTTGCTGTGTTTGTGATAACATTCCCAAAAGCCTTGACACAATATCGCCTATTGTTCCAAAATCAGCCCAGAGCAATTGAAAGTAAATTGGTGTTTTTCTTTGGACAGTGTAAAAGAGCACAGCTCTCAGATACTCAAAACGTAATCATATTTGGCATGTTTGTAAAGGCTTGCAGACTGTTGTTGGTTCTGCAAGCAAATGCTCCTGCACTCACTGAATAATCACTGCACTCAAGTATTTTCAGGTTTCAGCTCTCAGAAAAAAGAATAAACATTAATGTCAGGTTTACACCATAAATGATATAGTTGTGACTTTTCAGAGAGTTCATGAAAATACATTAAAGCAATGTTTTCTTCCCACAGGCATTCAATTTATTCATGAAGAAAACCAGAAGCAGAAAATTATGATTTTAAGTCCTTGGCTCTACATAAACAACTGCATCTACTACATCTAATAAAACCTTTTGACATTTGGTCAAAAATGCCATCTGAGTTCTCTCTCTTTTTGTCATTTCCTACTATTGCATTTCACAAGTTACTCTATCCGCCTCACACACCGTAACATGGAAAGACCTTGAGTAACATGAAGATGTGACTGTGACAGCATGCTTTGAATGACTATGCTTATCTACTGAAGCTGCATTATCCTTTTTTCCATTGGAGAATGAGTTAAAATCCACAGACCACTGGTTTAAAAAAAAGAAGTATAAAGAGAATCAAATAGAATTGCCATGTCTGAGATGTACCATCCAGGTTTATGCTGTAGGACTCAAGGTTTCTAATTTCCAGTTAACTCAATAGAATCAAGATGCTACTCAAAAGGCCGGGTTATACTTGGAATAACATAGTTCAAAGTCTCTCTCTTTGCCCCAGATGACCCCTTTTAAGATGGATTCAAAAAGAGAGAGGGGAAAGATTATCTTAATGGTATGAATAGGCACTTCCTACCTGTCTCTCCCCCAGTGGTGTTGCATTGCATTGCACAAGGTTGTGTCACAGAAAGTTACGTTAGAAAGAGAAGTTCAAATCCTCCTGGAGGGTATTTCAGATGCTATTCCGTGATCCAACAGACACTATGTACCTAAAATCCCCTATCTTTCCCCAGACATGATGGATATTGCAAGATGTTTACTCATACAGTTGCTGATAAACCGCAGTCATGAGATGATTTCTTAATTTACCCCCAATTTTGCCAAACTGTCAGCGTTTGTGGTTTCTGTTGAAAGACCTGGGTTAAAAATAGATTTATTATTTACATTTCATGCCAGTCATCTCACAGTTGTGAGTTTATCCAAAACACTGCGGGTCTGTTTGCTGCTGTTTGCTTTTTGTTTCCTGCTGATATGCACTGTATAAGCACTCAGGATGGGGATCGATGCTGATCGGCCAGCTGAAAGCAATAACTTCAGAGCAGAGTGGAAAACTTTGCAGGGGACTGAATAATTTTGTGGCATAACCAGACCCAAAGGGTGTTGTTGATTATGTCAGTGCTGCTTATTCACTGACAAACACTGCTGAGTTGGAACTATGTTGGGGAACCTAAAGATTTATGAGAGATCTTACACAAGCACATTCAACAGAAGAAACATGCTCTGTGAGCCGGTTGATTAGCAAGCAAAATTGGCAGGATGTTTAAAAGTCTGCACAGCTGGTGACAGTTTAAGATCCAGTCCACTCCACTTTGCGCAAACTAATCTTGAAGCTGAAGACATTGAAAGAGATAAGCAGAGTTTGTTTTCTTCATTTTTCATTGTCCTGACCAGTTAAGGGCCAGTCTTAACAGTGACCCGATGCTCACCATTCCAATAAAAGTCAATATTATCAGTCTCTTAACAGAAGCTTGGCCCTGCGATCCTTTCCACTTCCCTGTTTACAGGTACATTGACCCTGCTCTGACCTCACCCAACCCGAGTTCACCTCAGGCCTGGGGTCAACAGGGCAAAAGGAACAGATGGGTCAGGGGTCAGCCTGCTGATTTCATGCACTAATTTAGACTGACACACACACACACACATACACACACACAGCCGGACCTTTCTTTTTCCTTTAAGGCTTATACAATATCAAAGAATCAGCTCTGACCCTCAACAAAGTCATCATGCATGTAACTGTATCTTACAACTAAACAAAGCAATTATGTAATTAGAGGTGTGGCAGCAAGGTACCACTGAAGAAGAACTAAATAATAATAAAACACTGCTGGCTCTCATTTATCTGCTATGTTGTTGGTTACTTTGCACACACTCCATATAAACATTGAGGAGAATGTGACAGTTTGGAAGCTGAAGAACAATGTCAAGATGTGATAAAACAGTTTTTTGCAAACTTCTAAAACAATGAATTCACCATGTATATAGAGATGTTCCATCACAGACCAAACCAACTGGCTTGGTTCTCTTTTTATTACATAATTTATGGAATACAACACAATCTGAAGTTAACTACTCTACATGTCTTGCTAACTTTCTGCTAAAAGACCGAACACATAACCTTTTGAAATAAGACATCTACAAATTACCAACCCGTGGGATCTTATTTCTGTTTAACGAATTAAGGCTGTGGTTCAACTAAAGAATCATGCTGGGTTTGTAAAGGGATGCCTATAAATATCACATTTCCAGTACTGCAAATAAACTGTTAAAAATAAGCATGACTCAATCTGCACCTATTTTAGGTCAACTGACTGTCCCTTGGGGAAATCAATAAGGAGGGGAAAAAAGTTGCCACAAAAGAGATAGCATCACTTTTGAGCCAGATCTGAGCAGTCTCCATGGACTCAACCACCGAGAGGCTTGCAGCCTCCCACTTTGGCCCACCCTGGATACTTCCTGTTGGGCCACTCCTTATTTAGTTGTGGGGGGTTCTGCTGTATCTCAGCGGAGTCTGATACAGTTGCGCTTTGCATTGGCAACCTTGCTTGGCGTGATTGTGGCAAAGCTTGGAGGAATGGAGGTGGATTTGATGTTATCAACGATCCTGGTTGGTTGGGGCTGGGGGGTGTCTGGAAAGTAGGTAGGAGCCCTCTGTCTAATGACCCTCTGTTGGCTGGTAGTTGTTGCCTTGGCATATGCTTAAGCCTTTTGTGCATTCCAGAAGCCAGCAGCCATGATCAAAGTTGTTCTTAACCAAGCAATACCTTAATCCCCTCAGTAATAAACTAGAATCAGTGATAGAGGCCACTTTGGTTTCACTGTGGATTAAAGCAGCCCTCTGGAAGACCCAGCTTCTTGATTGATATTGATATTTCACATTTTGCCTTTTGTTCACACAGAATGTTGAAATTGAGGATTAACTTGCTCGGTCCAATCAGTAGTCAAGGCCCACCTGGATCTATCGGTTTGCCACTCATGTCCTAATGACCAGTGACAGATACTCTGTCAATAGAGGAACTTCTCAGCTTTGCATTGATGAGATGAATGAAGCTATTATTTATAATCACCTGAGATATGGTAGGACACATTTTATCTGAGTGGGATTACAGATAGATCAAGGCGATCTCATGCTCACTTCAACAGGCCATTTAGCCATTCCAAAGATTCCACTGATACCTGGACGGGTAAGGTATGGTACTGTAAAACAAAGCTACAGTATACAAAGAGAACTCTTTTATCCCAGACACACTGCTTTTTGGTTGTTTGGGGTTAAGAGATTTGAGTCAGAAATGTTGCCTTGTGACCCTTAGATTAAAAGGAATTATGAGTAAAATGACAAATGCAGGGATCTGCCAAAATAAAGCTAATTTGGTTCCAGCATCACCTGCCATTTACTATGGGATGTGTTTGAGGTTCAACCTGTTCTGCTAACTTGACAGTCTTCACAGTCAGACTGCTGAAGAAACACACACAACATCATACTGTGTAGTTTTAGGCATGCAGCTGCGTTATCACAGATCTGCATTTCAGCATGTTGGCTTAACCACTGCACGTTAGGGTTTTGGTTAATGTTAGCAAAATCAGGCCAGGAAAGAGGTGGGTCATGACAGGGGTGTCTGTAAACTGGTGACAATACCCAGTTCCCATTTCTACAATAACTATCATCTAAAAATTAACATTTCATGCATTTATTTTGCCATTTTTTTCCAGTACTCTGATCAATTACACTAAAGATTTTTCAATAAGGTATAGAACCAATGGACAGTCCAAAAATTAATCCAAAGCTGTTTTAAAGAATGTCTCAGCCACAGCTTCAAGACTTTGTGCGTCCTACTTGGCTGTGGCTGCCAGTTTGTGATGTAGTGGTGTAAGTGCAAGTGCAAAGTTACACATGTCCATGTCTCATTGCAGAGTAAGAGCTGGTATGTTGAAACAGTGTAACTCACTCTTTTGTCTCTTCATGCTGGTGGTGCTCTCAGTAGAGTGACATAACCTTCAAATGGGTCAGCAGGGCTGCTTATTGGACAACAGTGAAGGACTGGTTGTACTGCATTTCCTATATGGAAATGTTTGCAACGGTGTGAATGAGGGATAGACCAGCACTGATAAGCAACATTCACCCAAACCTTATTGGTATTAACAAAGTTTGAAACTATTTCCTTCCTGCATATGATTTTCTTCATTCATTTTCTGTAAAAGTTGCAGAACAGTGTCTTTCTTTTTTCTGTGGAAGCCCAATAGACTTTCCTTTCTCCAGTGTAAACATGTTATTGTGGCTGACAACGCTTCAGCAAACACATGCTCTCTCACTGGCGATCCAACATGATTGACGGCAGTGGTGTGAGCACAGGCACCAATACATAACTCTGAATGTCAGAGAAGCATGCCGCAGTACTGTGTCACCGCAGAGTCTTTCTGTGGAATATGTAGTCCATCTTTGTCCCATAAATGAAATTTGGCTATTCTAAACATATTGCAAATCTCCCACGATACTCCACAGTACCTCTGGTAAATATTATAGAACATCAAACAATTTCAAAAGCTTTTTATTTTTCAAGTGAGCATGTGACCAGTGGTCTCCAGCAGTAATAGATGGAAAGAGAGTGACAGATGATGATGTGAAATACACCATATGTATAGATACAGACACACTGTAGACAGTGTATGTCTCCATTCCAGCCGCAGCACGGGACACCTGTTTCCACTTACACAACATACCGGTATCGACTCGCTTAAGCCAATAAACAGTTTGAGTGAATTATCATACTGCAAAAAGTTTCCTTTCAGTGTTTAAGAATTTCAGCAAATTTAAACTTCTCTGATTGGAGCTTTTGTGCCTAAAACAAATCACATGTAAAACTCCTTAAGGCAAAGGAGGAAATATGTTTAATACAGTGAGAAGAACCACATGGTTCTTTTAATCTTGTACTTGATCATTGTACATACTGTACATTGAAATACAAATTTAGCAAACGTGGCTAATAGTCACGTCTCTTTGAAAGTGTTGTGCAACAAAATAATTCACAAAAGTAAACCATAACTGATAATTAACTAAGCAAAAGCAATCACACAGCACTGTGCCATGAGCGGTGTTCTTTTCATACTGCTTGCCTTAAAGCATGGACAGTCTCTACAGAGCCTGGTGGTTTTGGTCCCAGTCTCACGAGCCTGCTGTCACAACAGTCATCACTCCAGAACAAAAGGCGTAAACAGCAAGCCCTGCACTATATTTCTGTGTTTCAGTTCTTATGATTTATTATCCAGCCGCCCTCATATGTTCCAACTTGGCAGCGACTTCTGCTGAGGATTAGCAGCAACCGTGGCTAACAGGCAATTGAATATTTATATACTGCTGAGCAGCAGCAAACAAACCCCCTTTTGAGGTTCAGCAGTGCGAGCTGTGAAATTGCTCTATTTATGCGCCTGTTTACACAACTCTTACAATATTTTCTTGGTGAATGGATGCAAATTCTATCTCAATCATGACCCAGCTCAGGGGTTAAGTGGCGACAAAATGCAGACTCAAAGTGCAGAGGGACATGTCAAACAATCTTTTCTCTCTGCATAAAGGGCTTTGAAATAAGGGTGGTCACTCCCTGGCCAACATTGCCTCTTGTTATTGGCTCTGGACAATGAATGCAGTGAGGACCATGCGGTGCAAACTGTCAACAGGCTCAGCAGCCGCAGAGCAGGGATCTTCTCTGGTCCCTAACCTGAAGGTGTGTGTATTAACTTTGTCTAACTAATCCTTATGCCATAGAGAATAGAAGGGGATTAAGACTTTAACCCCTTCAGAGAGAGAGAGTCCCACTCTGCAACAGAAAGGGCCGTTGGCCAGCGTCTCTCTCTGCTGGAGCTCCTCACGGACTCATTGTCCCATCACGAAGGCCAGCTGTCAGTGTCCTTGGGATGGCAAGATGAATGAGGAGCCCTTGAGCTGTACGTCTGCTCCCTCTGTTTACCGAGGGGCCTCTTGCTGTGTAAATCGTGACTTCAGGGCAGCAAGGGGCTTTATACTGGAAAAAAAATTATCAAATGAATTTCTCATGAATGAGATATCTCATGTATGAATGAGTCTAAAACCTAGAATAACTTGAATCTCCATTACCATCTCCAGTTACTGACCAAGTCTGCCTCCTACCTTTTCATCAACATTACAAGGAAACTTTTGGGAACATCTTGTAAGTCATATTTGCAAAATGTTCGATGACAATATCTGTCTGTGCTTGCAGTACGATATCTCATTGTAAACTAAAGAAATAAATCAGTTTAACTTATTTATCAGCACTTTGGTCAACGCTGGTTGTTTTAAATGCGCTTAATAAATAAATTTGATTGACTTAGTGTTAATTTAGGATTTTATTTTGATGTAACTGCCAGTAATGGAGGCTTTGTAGCCATTTTTACACTTTTGAATTCCTGTTGCCAAATATACCATATATTAGCCTGAAATTCTCTCTCTAACCTGGAATTGCAACTTGCAGATAGCTGCTCAGCTGCTCATAATTACAATCTGAAGGATATGTGGTGAATGTAAGGGGTCACAAGCCAATATGGTTGGGAACTGCTGCTGTATATCAATATACACTGGAACTGGAAATAAATTTGGGGCCTCATTAATAATTCACATTCTGTCAACCAGAAGAAAAGACATGCAGTGGTAGACGGGATGAATTCACATGGCTTAGAGCTGACTGTTAGTATGTGTTGGTACACCTGCACTGTTTATGAGGGACCGGGAGGGGAATGCTCAACAGTGCATCCTCTCAGCTCAAACTGTAGGTGGTCTGGTCCTCACACCTGCCTCTGCTTCGCAGTGCAGCTGCACCACAGCACTGTCAACTCACTTAACACCACATCTTAACAGCGTTTCTGCATCACAGGTATTCACCCCCCCCTGCCTTGGGCCTACATGATGTGGAACCTGCAGGGGCTCCACTGAGTGAGTGATCAAAACACACTTGCTGATAAGGCTGCTGGGTCACCAAACCGAATGCCTCCACTGGGCTGTTTCAACTTCAGGCCAATCGTTGAACCAACAGAGCTAATGTGCAATGCTTCACTTGAGTGCTATGCAATTGGTGGTCTCTCCCTTCCCATATCTCCTACATGTCTGTCTTGACTTTTCCCGCTGATTCACATCCACTGTGCCACCTGAGGCCCCGCATGAGCCTGCATGATCAGACTTCTTGTTGTCACTCTCTGAGGTTCAATGTACGGCCAAGAAAATACCACCAGTGGAGACACCTGAGGATTCTCACAAACAGATGTCCTGAGAAATCCCTCACGTAGGGCTCTCACAGTCACCCTACAATCATCCAAGGCTGCCAAAGCTCCCATTGATGGTGTAAGCTTGAGATAACAGTAAATCGTCTGGGATTGTGGTTGGCGGTAAGGGGAGTGTCCATTTCATGTTGTTGACTCAGCTCTTCCTAAGTGGGATGAGTGAAAGGTAGCAGAGGATGGGTGGAAGGTGAGGCCAGGACCAGCTGTTTTCCTGACAGTAAACGCAAAGGTCTGGACCCTTTGGAGACTCCTTACCCATCCTGACCTGGAAGTCAGTTCTGTTGTCAACAGCTCTTGTGAATGAACACATTCGACCCCTTTCATCCTGAAGTGTCTGCAAGATTGGCCGCACCTTCTCATCCCAGCAGACTCTGGTGAATCAGCAACTGTTGCCCGTGGGGTAAAGAAAGCTGATCCTGTGTGTTACAAGGAATCAAGAATTTTCATCACACTTTCTTTTCATGTTAACACTTAAACTAATAGCTTCAATGAAGAATTCACACACTGAAAAATAAGTGCTTTCTTCCAGATGCAGTCACCCCCTCCACATTTCATTGAAACTTACTGGAAAACGCCTAGAGAAATGTCAGTGATATCTTCAGGATGGTTAACCATGATAGCGCCCCCTCCCCCAGACTGCCTGCCTGCCTGCCCACTGTTTCCAGTGCAAGTGCTCTCCATTTGTCTCCATGGATCAAATGTCCTGGCGACTGCTCTGTGTTGATCAGCGAGCCTCCTTATAAGGTCTGAGCAGAGAGAGCAAAGCCTTGAGAGAGCCTTACCAGCCCTTTCCCTTTATTTACACAGACACGGTGCTCACAAGCATGGAAAATCCACCCTATCAGACTTTCTCCATGAGCTCCAGGAATATCTTTATTGGCGAGTACTCCCTAATGTGGCACAACCAGGCGCTGCAATCTTATTCTTTGTCCTCTCAGTTTTGTAGCAGGAGATGGATATGAGTTACGCAAAGTGTGAAGTGTGAATATTTTCGCTGCCACTCCACAAAAAAGGCTGATAATGTATGTGTGTGGTTCAGTATTCCAGCCCTATATAAAATGGTAAATGCCTGGCCTGTTGCCAAACAGCATGGAAAGTCTTCCATCTATGAGACTGCTTTTATTTCATATCCCTTAAACTTACAGATACATTCACAGGTCGTTACAGCACAGATCAAAATTCATATTATAGCTAATGCAGAAACGACACTGTCCCCCATAGCATGTGAAACAGGAATTTCCTGTGCCAGAGGGCTGTTAACCTGAATCTTAGGGTTAATCTGTCTGGAAAACGGTAATATGACTTTTTTCTGCATAGATTTGAACATGTGACTGGTTGAGTAAACATGTATTCAGGGAGGGCCTTGTGTGAACAGTACCTGCATTCAGTCCTGCAGTCTCCCCTAGTCCCTTTAAACCACTTGCTACAACACGTGGTAACATGGCTTTGTATGTAATTTATTCCAGAGAGTGTTTTAAGATGAGTTTTAAAGTTTAAACAAACCTTTTTTAATGCAAAACATACAAGGGGTATTTGAATTCCTTTTGTTTTCTCCCACAGCTGCTATTGATTTTTATTTTTCTTTGTCTTATTTTTTTATCAGCCAGACATTTTTCAAAATCCTCTCCAGATAGTTTAACATGCTTAAAGGATCAAACATGCTTAGTTTATTAGTAAACCACTAATGGAACTTAAGATATTGGGATTGTGTGGCTTTGTTGCAGTAGCAGCTCATTGGCCAGAACTTTACATTTTGATTATCACAAGTTCCAGTCTAGCCCCAGCCAATTAAATATGATGTATGGTTTTATGTTGAGACGAGTACTGGCTCTCAGGAAACGCACATCCATCAAGCTAAACAACATGCTCATTTACCATTTAGGCTGAAGACTGGGTCACTCTGATTGGCTGCTGTGCTGAGACAACGTAATTTTGACGTGTGAGAGGCATGTTGTTGTTATTGTAATGGGGTCTCAAGTTGCTTTTAACTGAAAGGCTCTTAACGTGCCACCATTTTTTTCCTTCAAATTTAAGTTCATGTTTTCTTTGACCCTTTGCAACATTTTGTGTCGCATTCCCTTCTTCTTCCCTGTGTGCACAGCACTTCTTTGTCAGAGACTGAATTCTTCCGCCTGGACTCTATCAGGATCGTCTCCCCAGGTTAATTCAGCCTTCATTTCAATCCCCATTGTGAATCACCTGCTCTTATGGAGTCTCACATAACCAGACATGTAGAATCATCACCATTCATGTAGTTACATGTAGGGGTGTGTGTGTCTGTGTGTGTGTGTGTGTGTGGGGGGGGTGCTTGGGAGAAAGGGAGAGACTTCAAAAATCTGATCAAACACTGTGCAACATGCTTTGCCAACACTTACCATCATTATGGACTTTCCAGTGAAACAAATTTGAATTGATGGACAGACCTCCATTCTCAGTATCCCATACAAGAGTCCTAACTGTGAGCTTTCCAACAAATTTTAATGGATATCGAAACAGGGTCAACATCTTAACGAAATCAGTGAAGCCAGACAAATGTATTCCATGTCCCAAAGGTGAATTATCATGACTAGGATGTTTGTCTGCACTGTGGAGACTTGCCTTGGCTGCTGAGCTACAGGTCTCAGACGTGCAGTTATACAGATAATGAGGGAGTGGAGCCGGACAAGGGGGGACAATCAGACCTGTGTGTGTGTGTGTGTGTGTGTGTGTGTGTGTGCATGACACTGTGTGAGCACTGAGTCAGTGCGTCAAACCAGCGTCAAGGCTGCGGGACAATAACGACTACTGCAACCGACAGCAGCCTTTAGCGGTCAACACACCTTAATGAATGCATGCAAGGAGGCACAGAAGCTTCAACAGCCAAAGTGGCAATGGACTATGCCCATAAACCTAGGTAGGGTGCGTGTGTGTGTGTGTGTGTGTGTGTGTGTATGTAGGATCATTGACAAGGATGGAAAAAGCTGAACACATCCATTAAAACACCTACAAGCTGCTTTCCATTACAAAGAATCCCTCTGCTTTGAGTCTGACTTTTATGAAGGCGAGTTTACGAGCCACTTGTGAATGTACTTTGATTCGTTAATGTGGGGTAAACCTGTTAGGAAATGCGTGCATGCTTCTTTGTCTATTTGTTAGCTAGTAAAATCAGCCAGCCGGCCAGCCAGTTAGCCAGTCAGCCAACCAGCCAGCCAGGCAGGCACTGAGCAAGGCCCTGGGGCAGTCAGGGTAATTACTAGCGAGTCATGAAGGCCAAATGAAATGTTTACTTTACCCCAGGGTCAGCAGGCGTTTGAGAGTGCTCTTCAAAAAGCATGACAAGATTTGCAATGGGCCACTTTGTTGTTGCTGTCCCTCTTTAAAAGATAATTGGCTTTTCACCATAGCTGTGTTCGAAAGCTTTCCTACACTGCATGCACACCTTTGACTATTGGAGATTAATGCTGCTGTGGATTCAAGAAGCTGTTTTTGTCATGTAGCGAGAAATACTTTCTTGCTTTGCTGTGACTTAGTCACCTAAAGCTTCCTGTCTTTGCTGTTAATTATCCTGTGTTGTGATTTTAGAATAATGGGCTGTAAATTATGTTCCAGGGACAGAACACAGGTAAACACTCTGCCATAAGCCATAAATGACTTTGTTTGACTATCCCACCCGTGCTCTATGTAAACCTCCCAAATCAGCTCTCTGAGTATGATCTCTAAGCATAACTGTCAGCTGCTGAGACTGTGGCCTGGCCCTGGGCTCTTGACCCTTAACCCCCAGTCACAGAGTTCACTGAGTGGTGAAGCTCGTGGCTTTGAGGGCAGACCCTCCACAAGTAGTTGGGAACCAGGGGGATGTCTTAAGGGCCAAGGGGAGATATTAGCTTCTGTGCCCTTATGAGTCATGACCACACAGACCTCAGGACAATGACAACCTCAAGTCTGTCACATGTTCAGCACTGCTGAGGCTTTAATTGAGCCAACGCCGGGTTAAGGGTTTTTTAAAATCAGAACTCTAATACAAGTCCTCAAACTCATGCCCGTGCTTTAAATATTATCCTGTCAAGCATGGATACTTATTGACGAATCTGTAGGTTTATAATTTATGGGAGAATATTCTGTGGTAGCTGAAGCACAACTCCAGAAAAGCCTTCCTTCCTTATGACTTACGTAGCGTGTTCATCCAAGTTACAAGCACATAAAATTCTAAATAAATTTATTCTTAATTAAACTTGGTCAGTAAATAGCTTGTTCCACAAGAGCCGTGGAGTCATTGGGAGGGTGTCAGAATGATTTTGTTTCTTCGGCTGAGTTGCTGTTCTTGGCAGTAAACAACTGCTCATGTCCAAGCGAAAGTCTGTGCGGTCATAATCATTTTCCCCCTTCACTCTGAGCTGGCGCTTTTGCCTTCAGCTTGTTTTCAACAAGTTTGTCCAACTTATGGAGCCAAGTGAATGTTTTGTAATGTATTCTTGTCAAATGGAGAAGTAACTTGTCTTCCACTGCTCGCTGGTGATGTTTCCTTTCTCCGGGCCCAAAATTTGACATAATTTTTGGATGTGTCACTGTGCATGGTGCATATCCTGGTGTGTGGGAAGGTTTCAGCTTTTATGAGTTACATTATCTGCTATGTATCTTTCTATCTGCTCATATGGAAGGATGTGAGTCACTGTTGCCATTGCAAACATTGAAATGATTGGATTAAATAAATAGGGGTTAGATCAGCCCCCCACCCCCAAACACACACACACACACACACAAACACAAAGGAAAGATAGGATCTGTTTCCACTGGGTAAGGTATAGGGGATGGCAGCGTGATGGCACAGTAGCAACCAGTTTAGGGATTTCATATGAAAGCCCCCTCTTGTTGGCCTTCCTGCTGTCCAAAATCCATGTGACAAAGATCTCTGTTGGGATAGCAGCACTGCTTCCCACCACAACAAAGCACCCCGGGGCCCTCCTGGTTAAAGGCGAACGCTGCAGCACAAACTATGCCAGCAAATATCCGCTGGAAACCGAGCTGTGAATCATATCAAGATTCTACAAAGACCAGAATGTATTGGAGTTCTCCAATTTGGACTTTTTAATGTTCTGTAGCAGAGTTACCAGGCTCAAGCTTGGGTGAAAAACCACTGGAAAGTAGAGGCGAGACTCGTCGAAGAAGACATATGTTGTGTAAGTTTAAGGTCTATCGGACCCGTGGCCTCTGGTAACCTGCTACCGGGGACAGTGGAGATTTGTTCAGCTCATCCACAAATCACACCATCAGTGAGAGGAAACGGAACAGGCAGAGTTGTTTTGAAAGCCTGCCCTGTTCAGGGCTGTCTGTGTGGTGCTAGAATCTCAGCTCCTCGTCAGTACAGCACATCTCTTTGGTATGAGGTCGTCCGCGGGATCCGGGGTGCCATAGGGGCAACTACCACTACCACGAGACAGACAGTCGTGCATGCTCCCGGCAACGAGATATGCAGAGGCATTTAGCCTTTCATCAAACCAGCAATCACTTTAAATCATTTAGTAAATATGCTCGTATAACACAAACACATGACCACACAGTCCTGATGAGTTTGACTTCCCTTTAACCCGCAAAACTTTCATTTGTTGAGAGGAATGATGATTAAACTGCTCTATTTCTGAATGATTTGATGCAAACATCTTTGTCTCAATCCAAGAAGACTAATGCAAGTGAAATAGATTGATTCACTTATGTAATTTAATGGTTTTAAAGAAACTGAAGAAGTGAAGAGTTAAAATCTTATTGGAAAATTATTGTTGATGTGACCAGCATAAATTAGAAATATCAAACAAGATTTGAGAAATCTCTGGCTGCCTTGAATGTCTGTAACAAATCTCACTGTGATTAATCCAAGAGTGTTGAAATATTTCAGTAGTGGATCTACTGACCAACAGACCGCCATTGTTATACTTGGAGTCACACAACTAGTATAGTCTACAACCAGGTCACATTGGATAGTCAGATTTGTGATACCATAACTGACAGGGAATAATGCTGCCGGCCCAAATAAACACACAATCTCAAAGGTATTGTGCATGAGGTGGATCAAGTGTGCAGTTTCCTTGCTGTTGTTAGCATACAGTCCAATTTGAAGACATCAAACTGACTAAGTACAAACTAAAACTGAGGATGATGCTCAATTTGAATATTAAACATCAAAATAGAAGAACCATGGCTCATGATCTGAAGTCTTTCTGGGCGCAATCCAGAAACATAGATAGAAGTAACAGTGACAGAATTTCACCATGAACAATGAGATCCAAAATTCCAATTTAGAACCAGATCTCAAATCACAACAAAATGACAAGGGTAATTGCAGGCAATAATAAAGGCTGGTACAGTTTGCTGAGGGCAGAAGGTGCTCAGCCAAGTCTGATTCCGGTAACAGGGCTGTGAGATGACATAACACGTTCAGCTCAAAACCATCTGCACAACTGATGGCCAGACTCAGGATGTGCCAGAGCATGCCAACTGCTTCCTGTCTGCTGCCCAGTACCAGAATGTCAGAAAAATGTCATTTAGTTCAAAAGAAAAGGCCATCAAAGAATCATTAGCATCAGCGTAGAATAACAGTGTTCAGCCAGGTTTGATGAAACCGTTGTGTGTTTGTGCTTACATAGCAGTTGGTTGTGGTGTGGTGGTCCTATAGCTTTACACTGATGGCAGTGGTTGAAATCCTCACCCCAGGTTGTCTGTCCTGAAAACTGCTTCTTGGAAAAAGCGTGTAACTTGGGGAAGGATCAAACTGAGGGCGAGCTGCCTAATGAAAAGCTAATAAATGAATGTGTGTTCTGGAGGAAGTCTTGAGTGTCTTCTATCAAGGCTGCACTCTGATCAGGAATGTGAGTTCACTTCCTTACCTTCTGTATGTGACTGTAATTACAGGCCTTGATATTTCCTGTTCCAGTCCACAGTGCTAACAGAGCGATAGGGCCCCTCTGTGAGTAAAAAAGAGAATCATGTTCAAACAGCTATTTTCAGTACTAATGGCCAAGATAAATGTAGATTTCTGTGATAAACGAAGGATTAGGAAATATGTGTTTAATAAAGGTCCACCTCCAGTTTGTTTACTTGTCCTCCATGCCAGAACAATTTAGTGCAAAAGACGAAACGGTGCATATTTTTGGGGCTATGTGCATAATTGAAAAATGCTGCGTATCAAATGAACAGCCACAATCCAGGTGTGTGTAAAAGTAAATGCTAGCACTTTTTTTTGCTGGAATGCAGAGACTTGAGAAAACATTTTTTCTGTGCACCTAGCGAAGGTGGGGGAATGAAAACAACATGGAATGAATGCAGGGCCTCAGAGCACCGTGTCCGGCATGTGCTGACGAGAGCCAGAGACCAGACCTAATCCACACTCTGGGTTCGAACGAACACAAGCGCATGCATACATGCAGAAAAAATGCCTGCTCATGCACAAACACCAGAGAAAACTACTGATGTTGCTCAAAACTAGTGAGATGGCAGAAGGGAGAACAAAATGTGACCCAATTTTTTAAATCATTTGCTAATTACCCAATGAGGCAGTTGACTGTATCCAGGAATGGAATGTAAGCAAGTACATTTACAGATGACTATATTTAAGTATAACTTTGAGGTACTTTACTTTTACTGAAGATTTTGAATGCAGGACTTATACTTATGAGACTTATGAGTAAAGTTTTTCTTATACTACTGATTTTAACTAAACATATCTAAATACTTACAATGCCAACTGTGTTCAGTCAGGTGAGTATTTACACCAAAATACTAGTAATACTAAAGTATTGATGTTCTGTGTGGAACTAAAAAGATGAGTTTGAACATTTTTCCCACGTCTTTCCCACTAAACATCTGCTGATAGTTTAGTGGTTTAGAAAGCATTCCAGCAAGGTGATGCTTGGATGATGACACATGAGGAACAGGAATATCCTTTGTTTCTGCAGGATGAAGTCATGAAATCACTCCTCCAACATTTTGCACCTCAGAGGACCAGGCAAGTGTATATCAGTTACAGGCTACTGTTAAATGCCCCAGACTCCAAATAAATTGTCATGTGGTGTGTAACACTCACAAAAACCAACTTTTAATTTGATCAGACTGCTTGCTCTGTGCGGGCCTTTTAAATAGTTTCTCTCATTGGCAGCCTGACTCTCTGGGATAAGCTATAGTGCTGCGGTACATTAGACATAAGACCCTGCAGGACCAGAGGCCATAAAGCATTCTCTTTATTCATCATACAAAGCTGTCCTGGGGTATGAGTGGGAGCTCTAGCCAGACTGCAAGCATGCTGGCCGGTTTTAAGTCATGGATCCTCCTCTCTCAACTTCTGCACATGCAAAATTTTCAGATTAACTATTTGGCATGCAGTTTATGATAACCTGATGGAGAACTGAGGATGTATTGTTCAGTTTTTCATCTTGGTAACAGTGCATCTTAAGCATAGTTTTTCCTGTATTTTCTAACCATGAATATCATCTGTTTCTTGATCCCATGTGTTGGAGAAGCTCCCCCTGTTTTGCTTTCAGCATAATGTGATTGCTCGTGTTTCCAAAATGAAGCAGTAAAAGTAACTGACTCGCCCCATTTCAATCACTGAGCAGTTCATTAAAAACCCTCCCTCACATGGATACACAGGGAATTCCTCTCCTCTGAGTTCTGTTGTGACCTAAATAGAAGACCACACCTTCAAAAATGGAAACATGAGCTTTACAGAGTACATGTAGGAAAAGTATATTCCTCAAAGTGAAACCATATGACTCAATCCCTTGCTATGTTGGTAGTTGCAGCATTGCCAATCTGGGGGAAAGGTGTTGGAACAGAAACATTCTCAGCACACAGCTGACTGAAAGTTTATTACTGTCTTCAAACATTTATTGCAGAGCCACACGGTTCTTTTTGCTTCTTTGCAGTTGGTGATACAGTATCCCCAGATCCCAGTGTGGGGAGAGATTGGGCAAAAATGGTAGTCTGAATCCATTCACAGCCACAGGTTGCTGTGTTTATACAGTTGACAAAGACACTGAAAGACTACTGTCAAACCCTCTAGAGGGGAAAAGCTAAGTTCAGCTATTGCTCAACCAGAACATGATCCTGTGCAAAATCAAAATCTCTGCCCATAGTCCGAGGGCATGTGTGTCTCCATTTTTTTTTAAAAATGCTTTGCTGACAGTGGTAGGAATATTGAATATATAATGCTATTATACAAAATATCTAATAGTTCAGTATTTTGGGGGAAATTTGTTTATTTGCTTTCTTGCAGAATGATGATGATCAAAATGAACACATGCATATTTCATCTGTCTGACAGAAGCAGTTTAGTTTATGAATTTCTCTTCATGAATTTTAAGCCTGCAGCACCAAAATAAGTGAGGAAGCTGAATTTATTCAGTATTTTAGGTGCATCCCCTCCATTGTTGTGCACATGCACCAGTGCATTTGGGAACAATTGAGTCTGTAGTTTCCTGTGACAGTCTGTCTTTTACAAGTCTCTTGCCATTACTCATCGGTGGCATTCAATTTGTCATCCAAATGAATGTATTAATCTATTAATGTCTGGCTGCAGATGCTGCACAGCCCCCTGAGCAGAGACTGCCTGTTCTCCCGCTCAAAGTAGATGTCCCTTATCACAGCTCGCTGATCTCACATCCATTAAGATACACCATCTGCACTGCAACATCTCTTATTTCATCCAGGTTTCCCCTCCAGGGTCTCACCGGACACTTTTTGAGGGAGGATTTTTTTGACAGGGAACAAGATGATGAGCCTGCTTGCCCTCTGAGGATTTTTTTTTATTACTACTCTTTTTGTTCAGCTATGTCATGTGTAGCTTATTTAACTTTGGAGTACTGTGATGCCATTGTTTGCAGCAGCAAATATGTGAATGTCTCACTGGCTGGGTATGAGAATCACCACATACTGTGTCTGCACCAGATCCATTCACCTTCCATTGCTTGTGCGAACAGCTGAGTTGTCAGGGGAGGATGGATGGGCCCAGGGCCTCCACATGTCAAAAGCAGAAGTTACTGTAGCGTGGAGACTGGGAGCTTTTGGTACACCCTCAGCTGACCCACACCCTCAACACCCCCCCACCACCACCTCCCATCCCGCTCCTCCCAGCACCATCAACTCCAGCCAAAGTCCCAGACACAGGCAGAGGGTGTGGGTTGTTTGGATACGGCTGATGGACGGGCCGCAGGCTCAGACAAAATCAGATGGGATGAAGCATGGTCCAGGACCCCTCCCTCCACAAAACAAAACAAAGAAACCCTCCTTTGGTTGTGCCCTGATAGAAGAATAATGTGTTATTCTGCTTGATTATTATGATTTCCTCCAAGGATGATTCCGTTTTGGCACTTCTTTTTTTCTTCTCCATACCGTTATGGCACATAAAAGGAGAATGTTCCATATAATTCATGCTTCTTTCTTGCACCAGTTGGAGTGGTACTGACTGCTTGAGGGTTTGGACCATTTTGGGTTATTTCAGCTGTGGTTTGTGCTCAAGCAAAAGGGTGTAAATCCTCAGAGCGTGAACCCAACATAAATCTGTACAGACTGTTAGACATGGTTGTGTTTCCAATTTGGCTTTATGACACTGTACACTTGATACATGTTTTGTATTTGATTATGGACAAGCAGAAATACTTTGCAGGGCCCGGCACAGCTGAGACTAATAAATTACATCTTATTAATTTATTGAAATAATCTAGGACTCATTTCTAGAGGCTAATATGCAGCTGGTATTTTTTGATGATTTGGTTGATTGCTCAGACTAAACAATATTACTTTTCTATTGTTTCCTTTGCAGTATGGCGCTGATTGTCTCATTTGAAGCTGTTTATTTAACAGTCTGCAGTCTAGTTTTTAGGATGATTTTTACAAATGACGGAGACTGATGCATTCATTTCACACACAGATACTCCTATTGTATATGTACACTATTGTCTGCCTCTCTTTTGTTCTCTCTATCTCTCACTGTACACGCACACACTTGCACACACATGAGCAGAGGAGCCAGTCAGATGCCTACGTATGAGCGAGAGCGGTGAGGAAACAGTCTGCACAGTGACTCATGTCTCTTCACAACACCGCTTCAATCCACTCATCATTGCATGTCTCATTCACAGTGACATCTGTCTGGCATTGTACTGCGGTAGTACCATAATAACAGATTGAAACAGTCTCATTTTCCTCCAATGCCTTATTGTACTGTTCACCAGAGTTTAACTGCCCTGAGGGGAAGTCATGAATGAGCCGGTCATATTAGCTCAACACAACCCAGTCATCAGAGTGGTGGTGGGGTCAAAGGGTACAGATGACCCTGGCACAAGTCCCAGGAGGTGATGCAAAAGGACTGACTCTTAAATGGGATCAAGTATGGCAATTTACTGACTTCTTTCACCAACAATTCAATTTATATGTAAATTTGTATTGGTTCTTTACATATAAATATGTGCTGGAAACAAATTTCAACCTAAGTACTGTAAGCATCTCTCTCTACTAATGGAGTAGAGAGGAAAAAAAACAGAGCAGTGGTGCTGTTACAAAACTGCTTTGTATTGAGGTAAAAGGATGCATGTAATGCAAAATGGGATGCAAAACAACTGACTTGACCTTTTGCACTTTATAATCATTTCGAGTATATACGGTGTATAAAAAAAACAGGGCATGAAATTAATGTTCTATCCCACTTAGTGCTGGATCAAAAAGAACAAATAAAGTAAGTTTGTGCAGGTTTGAGTTTAGGAGTAGTGTTTCTCCTCAGGCAAGCTTAAAATGGAGTGATTTTCTTTATCTTTAAGACATGACTTTTCTTTGAAAATAATGTGCCTTTTGTTGAGATGGATATTTTTTGCAGTCTGATCCCCACTTGGTCTGCTCTCAAGCTCTGGAATAAACCATTGCCTAATATAACCCAGAACAATATGTATGCCCTGACAAAGAATTATGCTCCTAGTCTACCCTGTATTTATATCTTCATACTGACTTGGTCGTCACCACTGTCCAAATCAATTGCTGTTTCAGTGTTGGCTGGATGAAGATGATTTGTCTTCATCAAGGCTCAAAGTGCCTGTAGAAAATGTGAACACTTAAACAAGCCTCCTCCATCTGAGCGGTAGAGCACTCTCATTCTCCTTCTCGCAGGCATATTTTTTAAGTCTCATCCCATTATGATGGTAACAGACTATATCCGCAATGATGGACACGGCTCTGACACTCCAGTTGTCCCCTTGTTGACCTGAAGGTGTAGTTTTGTGTGTAAACGAGCTGTGTGTCTGTGCGACTGTGTATCAGATCCATAGCCAAGGGACTGAAATGCCCTGTGCTTGAAGTGGGAAAAAGGAGGGTGATGACATGTCGCCAAGTCGATGTCGAGTGCTCGCATCACTCCACACCACGCTGATTGTGCAGGAGACAGTGAAGGAGTGTTGGGTTAAATTGATGGATAAGCACTTGAACGAGAGAAAGAGAAGCTGACAGGGATGTATACACAGAAGTTATGCTACGCCCCCTGAATGGCACCACCGTTTGTTCTCCTGATGGCTCCTCAGTTTGCTACAACTGATCTCAAAAGTGGGTGCTGCTTCTATTGTATGAGAGGCTTAGAAATGTCACAAGGTCGGTTACTCCTGATGGTTGATCCTACAGTTATGCAGTGTGTAATGTGGCAATGCAAGCAAAGAGTTGGTACCCATGTATGTCAAATCAGTTAAGATCAACTTTCCAAATTGACTTGCCTCAAAAAAACTTAAAATTTCTCTCTGAACTATGAATCAACAGCACATTCTCCAGAGCGCAGCCTTTGTTCTGTTCAAGGCTGCAGTTCATGACTAATATTCAGTGTGGAAAAACTACAACCAGCATTTGATTGATGTGTTTCATCAGATGTTCACAATCCATCAGTGTTTCCTGTGCCACATGCCATTTCCCCAGAAAACATTTACTCAGTTTTGTGCCACATGGCAGCATTTTTAATTGAGTCATGATTATTATAACAGTGTTTGTCTCTGACACAGAAGAATGGCTGTTAATGGGCCAGCCTGACCCTTGAATCTGTGTCTGTGGTCAAGGTCTAATTGAGGTTGTGGGGACCTAAATCTGTTTATTCAGTTATGTTATGGGGACTTGTCTTCCTTTTTGGGACAAAAAATAAGTCCCATAAACATAATTCATCACACATTAAGGTGAAGACATGTTTTTTAAGGTTTGGGTAAAGTTTTGGTTTAGGTTAGGGTTAGGATCAAGTTAAGAGTGGGGTAGGATTAGGCAAGTAGTGGTTATGGTTTATGATATAGAAAGTATCCAGGAAATGAACATAAGTCAAAGTAATTTCCTCTGAAGTCACTGAAATACAACTCTATGTGTATGTGTGCCCCCACCTAAAATCCACAAACCCTCAAGGTACACTTGAAAATGCAGTATGCTTAAACAGACACAGACACATGAAGGATCACAGGTAATGATCAGATATCAGATTTAAGTAGTTCCCTGTCCATCTGGCACAGGTGTTTGGATTGTTTTGTGAATTTGAAAAGGTCAAGTGTGTGTTTTAAGAAGCTGATCTCAAGGGGAAAGTCTTCTTTTTTGCCTAATTAGACCAATTTATCCCTCAAAGGCCACAAGTTTGCTTATTTCAGGCTAAGAGAGCAAATGTTCTCTGGTGACACTTAATGAGAGCACATAGAACACAAAAGAAATCACACAGTGGAAATGGTAATGATGTGCTGTGACAACAGTAACAGCTCGATCATTAGGAGTAGCACAGAAGCCATGCACATGGTCCAGCTTGCTTTCATTGTCCCTCCCTCATTAAATTCTAACAGAGCAAGAGACGCAGGTTGTTTTCAAAGCAAAGACGCCCAACTGAAACCAGGCGACATTCACACTGGCAGTGTGTCTAATTAGGAAAGAGCTGATTGACAGGGAAGCGGTCTTTGTGAGGAGACGTTGCTGGTCATGCAGTTGATGCCACCTTGCGTGTGTGTGTGTGTGTGTGTGTGTGTGAGTGAATGCATATGAAATGGAAAGCAAGCCAAAGAGACAAAAGACTGGAAGATGGTGCAATGGGATGTGTCACTTGTCTCTGTTCTGGGACCCTTTCTTCAAATAACACGTGGTTGTCAGTGTATGGATGACAAAAGTACATCTAGGATGCCACGTACTCTGCCATCAACTATGAGAAAGTCACTATAGCATTGAAAAAGAATGACAGTATAAAGACACTTTTTTGTGGTTCTGACATGAAGTCATGGAGACGATCCTCACCTACACCTTACTTACAATGTTGCCGTAGGTTGTAACTGTCCCATTAGACTTATTTTAGTCTGTTCTTGCAATCAGATAATGATGGCTGAGAATTTGCACATGGGAAGCTACACATAAATAAGCAAAGATGGTTAAAGGAAAGAACTGTAGAACTGTATGTCCCAGCATTTTAGAAGCCTGGATGGCTAAGCTTTGTTGTGGAGTCTGGGGCCTGGGTGTATTGGTGGAACTGGTCTTCTCCAGAGACTCATCCAGCCTGTTTGTCCCCCGACCAGGGGGATGAAAGGTGACACCTCCTGCCCACAGCCTTGTGTTTTATATAATGCTCAACATACTTTCCATTGACAATCACCATATAATCACACCATCGAGGACAAGAGGGCAGTTCTATGTGTCCTTTACATGTCTTCTATATTTAGCTGAGTCTTCTTCTCTGTAATGCCTGTTTCCATCTGTCTTTAACTCTTGCTCTGTGGCATATTCTTTGCATCCCCCCCACTCCCCCACCCCGGCTCACGTTCTCAGAATTTGGCTCCCTCTCCCTTTGCTTGTCCGAGGGTTGTTTTGACATTTCCGCTGTTTATATCCTCCACAGACAGCCATCTGTGGCTGACCCTGACCACACTGTGATGTCCCCCAGGCAGAAACCCATGTTATTATCATCCAGAGCAACATTTGTAGAGTGGAAAAGGATTGTCAGGACCACAATTACACCAGTTTCACATTAGGACTGTAGAACTGTAGTGGGAAAGCACACTCAAATCCCTCATCCTGGCTCAGCCCTTGGTCGGTGAAATAAAACAAAGGCAAACGGCGAGCCCGTGCAGGGATGGGTCTGCTGATAAAGATCTGTCAGTGGCGCATTTCCACGGGACAGAGTCGAGAAGGAGGGAGGGAAAGGGATGAAGTGTGGGAGAGAGGAGAGTTTTAGCAATTGTGGTGCAGACCAGAGGCCCAAAGTTTTCCAGAGTTATAACAAAACAAGCTGGGCAGTGACAAACTAATAACAATTGAAACACATTCCTATGAAGCAGGTTGCTTAGCAAGGCATTTAGGGAATGGGGCAGATTCCTCCGAGGGGCTGATACCTTCCACTACCTTTCCAAGACCACCCCCACATACCCCACCCCCCAAAAAAACATTCCCCCATCTTGCAGAGGTGCAGACAGAGTTGTACTGGCACAGCCCCAGGTTGATGATCCTCAGGATACCAATCTACAACAGCATAAAAAGGCCTTGAATAGAGAGGCAAATTTCGTCAGAACAAATTCCAGGATCGTGGTGCTACAAGTTAAAGGAAAATGCAGAAACCTATGCCTGCAAGCGCTGATAGTGCCAGCAAGGCTGTAAATCGGGTTATCTGGCCTTATTCAGCCCCTAACAAGTCTGTAAAAAGTAATGTGTTAGATGTGAAGTGCTGCCCAGAAGTGCGGCTGGCCTCATTTTGTTAATGTATTTTTTTGTGGCGGAACAAAGCTGTTGATGGTATTTTAGTGAAGCAATATGACCCGGCACTGAATTCCACAGGCACACATTAAATTACAGCCTAGTGCCGCTGGAAGCTGCACAGGATTCAGTTGAAGATGTACAGCCCCTGTTATGAGGGAAACAGACAGTATCCACTGGGTCGGCCCTTTGCAAATGGTTCCTATTGCCAAGTTAAGAGAGGATAATGCTGAAAAGGGATTATATACGGGCAGGGTTAGAATTTATACAAATAGCTTCCAGGCGACATCTCTCAACTACAGCAATACTCAAGCTTTCGTATGTTGAATGTAAAAAAGGAGAATTTATTCATCAGTTTCTACCCTGCAGTTGCAATTCTGCAATCACACACTCTGCATATATGTAGACATGAAAACTGCCTGCAGTATAATAACAGTCTTTGCAAGTTCTTTTAACAAGAGGGTAACTGCTGGGGTAGAGCTCCCTCAGGAGGTGTTGGTTGCAGTCTGGGGTGCCAGAAAAGCAGAGTGTCAAAGAGCCACCAGCCGTGATACAGCAACCAAACATCAGAGCAAGTGTGCTAAGTTCTGATTGGGCTGAGAGTCTGAAAACTCAGGGAGGGAGACAGAGCTGTAGCAAATCCAGTACAGGAACATCAGGAATTATTAGTGAAAATAGAGGGGAAGAGGAAGGAAAGGAAACATTAAAAATGAAAAAGAAAGTTCAGGCAGAGAGACAGCAGAGGCTCTCTTATGTCCCTTATCTGGGTAACATAAAGAATCTTAATAGTAGTGCAGGTTGTATGCTCTGTGCTATCTCACAGGCGACAGACGACAGAGCCAGGGAATGCAGTATGCCAAAATGAGCTTCAGTCCACTGCTGGGGAATTAATAGCAGCAACACTGCCATGTCTGGGATAAGAATGAAAGGCTGAGGGAAGACACAGAGATGGAATGAAGAAACGGAACATCAGGGTCTGATCCTTTGACAATTTATGTTTGAAGCATAACATTTAGATGAGCGTGAAAAATTCAGCAGGGAAACTTGCTTACAAGCACAAAGATGCATCAGGGACAGGAAGATGTGCACTGAAATCAAATCTGTTTGGTGGCATGGTCCAGTTGAACACTCACAGTGTTTCCTTTCCCCAAGCTGCCAAGCTTTCCTGCCTGGAAGCCTGTAAACCTTCCTCAGTCATCAAACCTGAAACTGGGAGAGCATTATTGTACACCATCAGCTAATGTTGTCCCTCAGACATTCTCCCTGCATGCATGTTCCAGGTCTCTTCTAAGGTGGAAATATTACTCAGTTAAAAAAATATATGCTTCAGGGAAGCAGGATTATTGCAACTATGACCTTCCTTCGGGATACACCAAAATCAAAGTGTGGAACATTTGTAAAACTTTGAAGGATGCAGCTCTTTCATAAATGACTGCTGAGGGGGCTGGAGTTAGAAGTATGATTGCAGATGGCAGATACAAAAGCAGGAAAAGACATTAATTTGGAATAACTGCTGGAAAAAGGCTTCTCCAACCCAGAATCAACTAAAATGTACTATTGTGTTCTTGTATAACCTGAATTATTTGGAAAATCACTTTCATTCCTTTTATTTATTCACTTTGTCTCTGAGAGGCATTGAGAAGATCAATGATTTCATGTCTGTACAGTATATGTAAGGCTGGAGTCAGGAGATGGTTAGCTTAGCTTAGCATAAAAGATTGGCTGCAAGGAAAAAAGCTAGACTAGCTCTGTATGAAAGTAACAAAATCCACCTACCAGCTCCTCTAAACCTCAGTAATTAATGCCTTCTATCTTCTTTGTTTAATCTATACAAAAACATGGAAAGGCAAGGTTTAATGGAGGGTTGTAGTTTTTGGCCAGGCAACCTGTCACCCCCCACCCCCTACCATTTTCTTTAAGATTTCTAGCATTGAGGGCTTTGGTTTCTATCCGAATGAGGCTCAGACAAGGAATGCATATTGCACTGGCCATGCAAATGTCTTAAAAATGAAGGCATTCACCAAGCGTTTCAAGGGCTTTCTTGTATTCCCTTCTGCTTGGCCTGTGGTCCATTAGCAAACGTTGATAATACCATGGCAAACCCAAAGATACAAGGATGGAAGTTAGCAGATATGACTATATTTTGAGCATTTGCTTATTACTTTTTCAACTATGTAACAATTCTATAATGTGCATGCTATGAGCAAACACACCTTCTCTTGTTTCAGTGGTGGTTATTTTTGGGAGAGCTTGAACAAGGGCCAATTAAGACTACAAAGGCCGAAGCACAGCATATGAATTATAATGTTCTTGTATTTATTAAAATGTCTGCTCAACAAGACAAACAGAATTCCAATAGCCTATTGTTGCTGCAGCAGATCATGTAGACCCTGGAGTTTATTACTGCTTTTTCTTTGTGGGATTCTACAGAGATGATGGCAACCCAATCAGGCTCTGACTCACTGTATCTCCAGCTTGTGCATTAACTTGCTTGTTTAAGTAATGTGATCCCATTCGTCAAGCTGTGACAGGCTGTCTGACAACAAATTGAGTCAAACAGACTGAGTAAAGTTGGGGCTTTGGGGCTTTGGGATGACCAGTGGTCCCTAATTGGTCACCAGTGTTTGAGTATGGACAGCAGCCAGGTGACTGGTCAAGAGGTCCAGCTGCTCTGCTGACTGCTCTCGCCTCTGCCGTCAGCCATCAGCCTCCATCCCTGTCAACTTGTTTGTTTGTTTTCCTGCCTTTGTTTGGACTAGAGGCTTCCTGTGTAAACTCACAGAAACGAGATACCTTTTAGAAAGCCAATCCCTTCCCAAATGGTTTGGATGCACCTCAATGTGGATTTATTTTCATTCTTTGTGAGAGTAATGTAGAAGAAACAAGCAATTAACTGATATCACAGATGGAAAATATGCTCATAGAACAGTTATGTATGGGGCAGACACTGTTTCCATCTGTATCACTGCTTCTCTCATATTTCAATATGCAAATATCCCAGCAGATTCTATGAAACTGTAGCGTTATGCTGGGAAATATGCCAAGCATCTTTATGGTCCAAAGCCATGCGAATGATGCTGCTCACACTTTTGTGTTTTTCTTTTACAACACCATCATAAATATCCCATTAGATAAGGTGGAGATAAGCTCTTAAGAAAGACAAGATAAGTGATTGAGAAGGACTTTAACGCTCAGGTCTAGCCAGTTCAACATTCTGGTCTCAAGCAAAAAATAAGGCTCTTCAAAATAATCAGTGGGCTGATATGATATATATCAGCTTTAGTGCTGTTTTACAAAGACCTGGCACACAGACACGCCATTACCCCATTCCTCCTCTCAAAAGACTATCTCTCAAGATAACGCTAGCTTGGTTGCATTTTTGGCCTGTTCTTTCTAATATGGATTTATTTTTAGTATTCAGTGTTACAGTGTCACAAATGCTCCAATAAAGACAACACACAGTGAGTGGATGGTGTGATACCAAGTAGTAGCTTATAGCATCTGGTCCATATAAGATCCAGCACAGTGTTTTGTTCACTTGTTTAATGCCAAGGCTCTGAAGAGAATGACTGACAGGTTTTGAGCCGGCTGAACCTGTTCTCACTTAAGATGCATTCACACAGTCAGATGCATGTGACGGTCACTGGGTTGTAGCCCAGGTCAGCTGAATATGTAGCGTCTGTTCCAGTGAAAGAGTGAGCCGTAAAGGCCAAAGGGCGAACGTCAAATCGCCGCATCTGTCACATTTATGTTTCATGTTTCAGCCATCTGAAGGTTATGTTTTAGACAGATGGCAGAATTTCAAAGCTGTTTTGAGATTGTGATTTCAAATATTACAAATGATCCAGATTTGACTGAGTTGTGGGGGGAGAAGGAGGGGGGCACTGTGTCACTCTCAATGTCATGGAAAGGCCTTAGCTGGGTCACAGCAGTTCAGAGAATTCTTTAAAGATCTGCCAGTCAAAAAACCTTATCTTAGCAGCATTTACGTCATCAGCGCAGTACTGCATTTGTGCCACTGACATGCAGGTATTGGGTTTCACATTTAGGATTGTGACAAAAATTATGCTGTTAAATTACAAACACATCAGGCTGATTCATTGTAAGAAAAAACAACTCTTGAGAAAGCACCATTTGCATGACTTTGACCGATGTGCATACATCAGTCTTTATTATTGCATTATGGTCATGCACTGACTCATGGGTGTTGGCCATTCTCCTAAAATTTTTGTGGGAGAAGATGAAGTACATTGTGAGCTTTTCATACTGGTGGCAAGAGGAAAACAAATATTCTGCATACATAGAATACTATATTCATTTCTAGATCTGTTTACAACATTTTAGATGTGTTTAGAGCTGTTTTGTTAAATGGTTAGTTTTAAATCGGATTTTTAAAAATTCAGCCCACAGTTCATATAGAGGTAAAGGTAGTCTGTAGGTAAAGGCAACAAAAGATGATGAACTCACTTAGTAGTTTTCAAGCACTTAAATTACGTAAACAGTTCTCCTTAAAATCCTCGCTGCAGGAGTTAAACTCACAGGAGCATTTGTGCGCTGTACACCAGACTGGTCCGTTTCTCCAGGGTTGGCCGCTTGTTTAAGCCAATGGGCAGGGCGCAGCGCTAATGTCATTTCACTGTGACCGCCGAAGAGAGCGCCATAGCGCACCGTGCGCCACTGAAATGTTTGAGATGTGGTGACAGCGGGTGAAGTCAGACCAGGCTCTCTCCCCCCTCAGCGCTCCTCTTGAATGCAGCCAGTATCTTGGGTTTTGAGTTTATCGCTTTGCACAGCACTGGGTTCAGCTTTTGTGGCACAGTGGTGCACCCTCTCTGGACTTTTCATTTTATGCCAATGAGACTCAGCGTGAATCGCTTTTCTCACTTCAGGAATATTGGTTGTGGATACCCGTTTTACTGCGCCTGAAGGCTTTGGGGGGTGAGTGAAACAAGTCAGACTTTAGTTTTCTGTTAATAGTTGTCTTTGCACATCAATTTCTCAATTGTGCGCAGCTTCTAAATGATGTATGGATTGTTATGGTTAACTTTATTTACAAGTTTTACGCTATAAAGTAGCTTTAAATAGACACCACTGATGCTGTGATAAAGAAAAATGCGTACCTCTGATCTAAATGTTGTGTTAATCAGAAAAACAAACGGCCACTTGAACAACATATAACGGAGAACACAACATCCATCAGCTGGACCGATATTCTATTGCTGAGATTTAACACCTGTGTCTGCCCACAAACTCTTAAGACTGGCTTTAATTTCTTCATCCACTGATGTTGCTTTGCGTTTTTAAGCAGCAGAGACACGTCTCACTTTCCCTCTTGCGCGTTTATCCACAGCAGCCTCGTTTCTCTGACGATGAAAAGAGAAAAAAAAATACTTGAAAAGACGTGAGGCGTGTGGAAGTGTGAGTCCTCGGGCCCTCCAGATGTATGTGCTCAGCTGTCGCCTGTCACTTCGGTGACAACTGGTCGGCGCTCCGTGACCGCTGCCTGTCCCGCCACTGCAGGGCGCCGTAGCTGTCAGGAGCTGTGCTGAGTGAGAGAGAATGTGGTCATATACACCGGCCACATGCCGTATGAGGAGTCACTCTCGCTTTCTTCACTAACCTTGATGGATAGGTTTAGAGCAAACTGAGAGGTCATTTAATCTAAAATGCAGCCTCGAAACGTTTAATAAAGCTGTAAAAGGGAGCTAGAGCGATGCACACTTTTTGCAGAGCAGTCAGCTCTTGGTACAAAGAAAACTACAGCAAGCTGCTTGAATGAATTCATCGGTTCTCATGGATTTCTCAGAGTCAAATATGCCAAAGTACCTTGGAGGACAATGACACACCCTCAAGTTTAAAACATGTAAATTCTCAGCTGTGGAAAAAAAACAAGGAACAGAAGAGTAGTCGCTCTGACATTTAACTGAGGGTGTCTAAAATAAAGTTTTTACTCTGAATAGAGCACAGTAAACATCGGCACAAGCCATTAAGTCCTGTGCTTGTGCTCCTGACAGAATGACAGACCCACTTGGTTAAGACTGGCCTTAAATCTGTCACTACAGCCACAGCTGATAGAATCAGAGCACTGCTGATCCTAGGACAGTTCAAGTTTGAAGCTTTTCAGCTAAAGGTGTGGGAACAGACCCAATACTCGCCTATGTCTTTATTTTGAATATCTAGATTAACTACTTAGATTGTTAAAGCACAGGGTAACCCAGGTGAAAGTGGATTTTAACACCTTAACAGGACAAAGGGGGAGATTTGCTGCATTTTCTACACAATGTCAACAATGCCACTTCACAGTATAACACACCAGAACAGATTTTACTATTATTGTTCCAGAAGATACTTTCAAGCATGGTCACTTACATCCACGATTACAGCACTTTTAGTATTTTGTCCAGACCCTGTCAGATGAAAGAAAAATACTGTGAGTGAATGTGTGAGCTTTGGGCACAGAGATACAGGGAGGAGAGAGCGCAGAACCAAGGTGGTGGTGTCACCTAGTGGCTAGAATGGAGGTAGACGGCATCGCGGGAGTCACAGAAGCTCACCAGTGGCATTGTGTTTACAGCCTAAACTCTCTTACATTCTCATCCAAGTAAACAAAGTTAAAATGATATTTTAAGGTTTCATGAAGTCGAGTTGAGCTACACATAAAGCCTAGGCAGTGATTTAAACAAAAATCTATTAGTGAGGCACGCAGGGCGTCATCTAACATCCAACATCTGAAACAAGTTCTGTGTTGCTACATAGTTTCTAATGAATGATATACATGTATTCACTTTAACAGTTATTTGCTGTATTGACATACTTCATAGTCAGTCACACAGACTGAGTTCTGTGTCCCGTAATTCACAGTTGCACTTATTTAATGTTTAGATGATTTGGCAGGCGAGGCATGTGTTAGCAGAGACGCGAGCTGAGCTTATACTTTCAGTGATCTGCTGCAGGTGAGAAAAAATATTTATAGACCAAATGACTTACAAATGGTGCCATTGGAGCAGCTCCACATGTCACACAGTGCCAATTCTTGTCTCATTTCCAAAGCCTCAAAGTGATTCAAAGTACCATTAATAGAAGCAAGCAACTCAAAGTTTTGTTCTAGATTTCTGTGTTAAAGTGAGAGGGAAATGAAATAGCTGGCCTTATCATAATTTTTCTTGGACGCAGCAGTGGAAACAGTTCAAACTCTTCTAGGCCGACTTGATGTTTACAAGTGCTTGCTTAGTAAAGGTTTATTTTAGTACCAAAATGCATTGTTAAAAACTGCAGGATTTAGGGCTGGGCAACAAATACACATTGGCCTGTGTTTTGTACAAGAACCCCATAACACAGCTTTTGACCGGAGAAGCTAGCTGTAACATTAATACACTTAATGCCCAGCAAGAGGGGTGGAGGTGGAGACAAATCGCAGACATGAAGCCAGTCTCGGACATAAACAGCAGGACATGTTGTGGTGTGTGTGTGTGTGTGTGTGTGTGTGTGTGTGTGTGTGTGTGTGTGTGCGTATTCATCAGGGATGGACAGAAACAAAGTGTGTGTGTGTGTGTGTGTGTGTGTGTGTGTGTCAGACATCCAGCTGAGTCTGAAAGAGCAGAATATGAGTCCCAGTGCCCGTCTGTATACCTTTTCCACTGTTGATTTAAAAGTCCGGTACCAGTGAAATGTACACAGAGGCCTGTTTGTGCAAAGCTAAAATGAATCACCCTCGCGTCCGTGTAAATCGCCTGCAAGCCAAACATTCTGGCAGCCTTTTATCCCCAGACGTGGCCCAACTCACCGCAGCGGGGCTAAAAGCAGAGCAGGACAGGGCCGTGTGTTGTGAGGAGCTGTCAGAGGAGGCCAGTCTTTCATGGCTCTGGATGGAGAGATGTGGCATTGAGTCGGGTTGCCATAGACAAACTCCAGAGAGCAGAGCCCATTGACTGTAAACTGTTTGTGGTAGGTTGGCAGGAGGCTGGATGAAATATGGCTTGTTTGAATGCTGGTGGTCCCAGAATCTGTGGGCACCGGGCCTGGCTGAATGGACGGTGGCCTGGATGGTCAAATTTAGGGCACTGTTACACTGCGGTTTGTAGAGATTGGGATAACCGCTGTGGATGCTGCTGTCTGTGGGAGAGATTACTTTGTGCTTGCCATGTGGTGAAGTTTCCCTGCCCATAACTTTCAAATGGCATCATGCTTGAGAGTCAGTGGGATTTGCCAGAAGCGGTGGTGCACACACTGGATCCACATGCTAAGCATTATTCTGAAGTGATTAAAGGTAGTTAGTGATTTAGCGCCTCCAGGCACAACTCTGTTTATTAGGAGCTGCAGGATGATGTTAGAGGAAAACAGATTTGGCTCACACACTGGATTTTAATGCCCCAGCAGATCTCTCGTAACCACACGGCATAATTGCGGGACCAACCATCAGACCACCACGATGATGAAAGCCATACTCCACACACATGTTTCAGTATCACCGCCATGTATAGACATGATGCTCGGCTCTGAGTGCACACTGGATAATAACCGCAGTGCAGTGCTATGAAGCTAGCTATTATTTACATGTCTGTCTTTGATAAAGGTGAATAACACATTTAATGATGCCAAAGGTTGGCAAAATGATGCCAAAGGCTGGCAGGAGGGCATGTTTGTCCCTCTGTCCTCCACATCTACAGGGATCCATCCATCCAAGCAGTCACAGCATCACAGGGCTTGAAGCAAAAAAAAACATATTACCCTGAGATAGTCATTAAAAAGCCAACTCATTTCCCCAGCACACAACAGGGGATTCAGTTAAAGCTTTCCGGAGCCCCCCCTCCCCTTCCTGTGGCTCTTGTTCCCCTTGCCCTGTTGGCATTGTCACAGGGGCGGAGTCACTGAGCGTGGATGATATGGAAAAAGGTCAGCGGGGTTTAAAAATGGCTTCTGTGGAGCAAGGGATTTTTGGGTTGACAACAAAGGTGTTTCCTGGGATTTTTCAGAAAGGTTACAGTTACACACAGTGGGACATCAGCCAGAATATTCCTCCCAGAACACTCAAACTTTGATCCTGTTTAACCATGTCGTCAAAGAAGGCTGCTTTCTTAAACAAACAACTTTAACATTATTATACATTGTCAATCAATTCTGAGCATGTAAACAATGGAGTCGTAGCATGCACTGCTAGACAGACTACATGACACCATTTCTAACCGTTTCTTACATACATTCTGTGTTCTGTAAAATTTTTGCTTTTGACTTATTTTGGTTCATTTTCATATGCCAAGAATATGTAGCAGGATTCAATAGAAGCTAGAATTGGGAAAACTGGAATCAGAATCAGTAAAACTGAAACGATGCCGACAAATAGTCAAGGCAATGTACCTGCATCTCTCCTATGAAGAGAAAAAGAGTATGGGTGATAGATGAAGTCATCCTTGTATCAGCCCAGCCACTAATATTACAGCTCATGCACAAACATGTTCTCTCTGTCAGATTATTCCATGAAGTTTAATTTTGAATACCGTCCTGTCGGGCATTACGTACTAGCAGCATTACCTTATATATTCTCCCACCACCACTCATGCTCGGCTCTTGAATTCACCGTAGGCTTGAGATTTATAAGTTTACTGTGAAACAGAAACTCTCAACAGTGACTCAAACTGTACATTGTCTGTGGGGAATGAGGATGCTAATTCAGATGAGTTGTTGTCATTGTTTATGTTGTGATTATGCTTTTAAAACGTGTTAATCTCTCTCGCTCTCTCTTTTGAGTTCTACTTCCAAAGGGTCATATTTTGTGCACACATGATTGCAGCCACTTGTCACCAGCAGTTGCCACTTGATTAATTAGGATTGAACCAAGTGGCCAAGAAAAAGAGGGGAGAAGGCAGAGGGTTACTTTGATTGGTATTTTTTACTTTGATTGGTATTTTAAGTTTCTATCTATCTATTTATTAATCATTACAAATTTAATTTAAAACTCTTTAAGCAATTATCAACGTTACTTGATAAAGGGAATTTATGAGTGGGGTAAAGGCAAATATGTTTAAATGTTGTTAGTCGTACCCAGGTGTCCTTTTCCCTTGGTAGGCATCCTAGTTATATAAGCCATGGAGGAGGGCAGTGGTGAGGGCCAGAGGAAGGGGGTCTCTTTTGTTTGAATAACAACACAATTGGTTGAAGTGAATGTGGAAATCTTGAATCTTTTTTTCCTCATGGTTTGTTTTGGGGGCTCAAAATGAAAGTTACGGCATTTTCTTTGGACCCCCTGGCCAGCGTGAAGTTTTTGTCTTCCCTACTTTGATTACCCCCCCCCTTTTTCTCTAACCACCCTGTACTCTGCCTGAGGACATTATATCACAGGAGTTATATGTAGCGTTAGCTGCACTTTTAATTAAACTTTTCACACAGAAGAAATGTATTCAGTTGGAAATAATCATCACAACAAAGGTAGATGTTGAAGCAACATATAGATGGGTCAATATTGACAAAGGCCAACTGAGGACATGTCTTTGCAGAGCAGCAGCCTGAGGTCCACAATGGGCCCACTGAGCTGACAGAAACAGTTCGTTTGGCCACAACAACCTGACGGCAGCTCCTGGTGAGAGGCCAGTTCAAAGAGCTGGGCTTTTGTTTGCTATGCTCGCACTGTCTTCCTGTTAGGGGCTGGGCTCCCAAAGAAAACAAGAGCAGTGGCTCACCAGATGTGTACATCTGTGCATGTGTCCTGTCCATAGGCAAACACACACATACTTGACTGTTAAGGGAGAATGTTTTACAATGCCGAAAAGCTATAAAGACTTGAAGGAAAGGGATTTGAGATTTTATGGAAAGGATTATTATTTTTCACCCCCCCCCCCCACCCCCCACCCCCGAAAATTGTTCACTGTCATTAGTGACCTCAGTATTAGCTGCTCCAAAAATAACACACTGATGCTGACAGAAAGAGACACATTAAAGGCAAGGTTTCTAATAATAAACGTTGCCCTGGAGGACTGGTATCCTTAATTTGTGGGGGGATAAGACAGCCAGTCGTGTCCTTTTTCCATTCTGCACTGTGACTGTGCCAACACACACATCCATACACACTCGTACACAGATCCCAGGCACTAATGACCCCATGTCTGGCCTGTATATCTGTTAAACTGACTGAGGACTCCTCAGGGCTTCAGACTGGAACTCACTTGACCTGAATACACACACACGCACACATTCCGCACAACTCACACACCTATCCATTCTAACACAGACAAGCACCACATTTTCCCTACTCGCATCCTAGAATTACAAAGTTACATAAAGAGACCCAGTTAGGTTGTGAGACACATTCATCTTCATGCTGAATTAGTCCAAGAATAAAACTTGTCAGATTATTGTTTAGAGGACGGATGCAGTGGTCTGATCCAAAGGTTTCTGAAGTCAGTCAGAACAGGCTGTCACAGCCTGGCTAAACACAAAACAAGACAAATTATTTCACACAAATTTCAAATTTGGCAAAATGAGAGCACTGACTTTGAATCAGTACTCAAAGAGTGGATACACTGAAATCAGGTACTGATATTGGTGATGGGATAAACAAAGTCAGATAGTTGCATCCATAGTGTAGTGTAACTGTAAGCACAATGTTGATAATTTCTTCTTCTATCTCACCTAAAGCAACATTTGTTCTTATCTTGCCACAGTGTGCCAAACAGATGTAGGACCTCCATACATGTGCACAACCTCTTTGTCCTCTTGAGAAATGTGAATATGTCAAACATCTAAACTACAGTCTCTAACCATTTTCAAACATCATCATCAACTTCAGACAGCTCCCCTCTACCAGGACTGAGCGTCCAGTGGTCCATCTCATCATAAAAGTCTGTCTAGGATTTTTTTTTCTTCTGTACATTTGAATGGGAGTCACATGAGGAGGTGAAAGGGTCAACAACATCACAACAGCAGGGAGCCTTATAGGGGACATCACTGGGCCTCTCCTCTACTTCTTTCTGATGTTTTTTACTACCACCTTAATGACTTAAATTGTGTCCAATTAAGCAGAGCTGGAAAGACGCATCCCCACTCTGGGCCTTCAGAGTTCCTTCTGTGCTGTGGCAGTGGAGCATGTGTTTAATTAGAACACTCTAAAAAGACTGTAACGGAGTGTTTCTCCAGGAATGTTAATCATTAGTGAGATCCTGACTGAGCAGCTCTTAACTGTTTTAGAGTATTGTTGGATTCCACGATTTTCCTTTTGAAGCCATGTGGCTCAGGAAAATGCTTCCACGTGTAGGAAATGCCAACTCTTTCTTCTTCTTCATCTTTTTTTTAGACTGCCTCCTCTCCTTCTACAATAACTTGCTGGTACCACTCTTGCCCGAGAATTGCCTGTTTTGTTACGGCGGGCTCATTCATGTGTCCGTTTGAGCCCGGGGCTGGAAACACACAGGAAATAATTTCCTTACCATATGAAAGATATGTTGTTGAACCTTGAGGAAAATTGAGGAGAAAAGCCAATGTGTGTGTGTGTGTGAGGGGGAGAGAGAGAGAAACAGAGGTTTAAGTGGTGTGTGAGTTAGACGTTCTGAAAGTGTGAGGTCATACACTAAAGATTTTGTGGAGTCCTAAAGGTCACAGGTGTTGAACCTGGATATTGGGGTACTGTTTCAACAGTAGTGATTACCTATTCACATAGAAATTAAGTTTTTCTGGTAATGGGGGAAATATTTAAATTTTGTTATAAAAATATAAAAAGCATGATGATGAAAACAGAGCCCTGTTAGTTGAACTCATTGACTTCAGGTGTTAAGAGGGCTGTTTGTAATTCTGTGTCCATATTCCTCCCAGTGTGTACATGGAGACCACACATGACAGGCTTTGCCTTTTGCTGATCCAGCGCTTTTGTCAGCTCAAGTGTGTAGTGTAAGAGCAGCCCATTCATCCTCGACCCGCTCTGTTAGCAGACAGCCACAGGCTTTTGTTGAGTTATAGTGTCCTCAAATAAAGGGGCTTCCTCCCTTTAACAGCCCCGGGGAGCTCTGTCGCTCCACTTCCCATTGTTCCCAATGAGGTCCAACTTTTACAACTAGGTGAGAGGGTGTCAAATCGAGGGTGAAATATGAGCCCCATCCTGTTCGTACATCTCTGCAATGTTTGGAAAAGTGGTTAGCGAGCAGTATGCTTATGATAAAATGGAGAAACTACCGGTGGGCTGACACCAGGCTGGTGGGGATGTTACAGGTTATTCCACAGAAGCTGGACACTCAAGTTGTATTACTTCACATGCAACACAACAGGGTTACAGCAAATCAAATAAAGCAGAAATAAATGGGTAGATAAGTTATACATCACTGTATGTTCAATGAGAATGTTTCCACTAAATCAAGGCCATTCAAGCTGAAATCTACTCAGTAATTATCGCATTGGTTCACCAGTCACCAGAACCACGTACTGTAATCTAATAATTAAATACAGACAGCTTGGTTGTAGACTCTGAATTTAAGTGTTGTGACCTTTGCTGTTGCTGTTTGATAAGTAAGAAAATTTGATTTGTACTCAGAGTGCAAAAGTGCAAATGTAACTTTCTCATTACCATAAATCTCGATGTCGTTTTTCATTTAGATTTTTCCCATTCAGTGCTCTTGAGAAACACATGATCCTTCAGTAAGGTCAAGTGTCAAGTAAGTAAATGTTTCTCTTTAATTTTTACAAATGTCTCTTGTCAAAAACTGAGCTTAGATCTAAGCTTTGGCCTCAGCTGCCTCCAAAGTGTCAGAGTAAAACAGTAAAAACGGGGTTATGTGAGGGTTATAGGGCTAACAAGCCCACAGTCTGACCTGAGTTTGTCAGCGCCAATCTAGCTAAGTCAATATCAATGCTCTGACTGCTCCACCAGTTGACCTTTTCCTCCCTCTCTCAGAGCGTAAAAAGGATTGTTGTTACAGTAGAGTGATAGGCTTTTATTGGCCTTTATAACTGAGGGCTTTGTTGGGCCTGTGTCCTGCTAATACCCATTGGCAAGTCATTTAAACCTTGAGAATGCCTTCTTTTTATAAGTAAACTCATACACCAGTGAGAGCTATCTCAACAATGGTCACCAGTGACAGTAAGTTAGAGACTGACCTTCCCTTTGCCCCTTTGTTATCCCAATTTATGACATGTCTTCAGACAAAAATTTGACTTGATGAATCAGATTACATTAGGCTTTAACTCCTGCTCGTGTCCATCTCTGTACAATCTTTCACATTGGGGATTAAATCCATACTGCCCAGATATACATGGCATTCAGCTTTGACTACATTTTTTATGGGTACTCTTCAAGGACATGTTCAGACCAGAGAAGAATGCAGTTTTATTGTGTATCGGGTGTTGGTTCTGATGAGGATCATCCCTGTCCTGTCATTGTCAGGGCATGCTGGTCATGGGCTACCTTGCCGCTAGCACAGGGTGTTTTCTTTTTTTTTTTACAGCAGTTAGAAGGTGCAGACCAGGTGTGAGGTGCTGTTCAGGTCGTTGTGGCTATGACAGGGGAATGGGCCGTAAAGCCCCGGGGCCATAGATTTATGGGTCATCTGGTGCTCTTTAAGGTCAAGGGTCAGGGATGCATGACTTGTCCATCTTTATATTATTCAACTATCTAAGGTGAACCTTGAACTGTGCAGCAAGATACTTTCAACTATGGGCTCGTACAAGCTTGGAGTGTTATTCCAATGCAGGTTTCTCATTGGAGACTAAAGATAATGCACAGATGTCTTTGAATAGTTGCTCACCCCTAGTTTATTGTTGAAGGCCATTGTTTCCTCTTTTGCAGTTTCGGTGTCCTGACATTTGAACTTCAAAGATATTTGATGTCATTCAATGTAGTTTAAAAATCTGCATGTTTTAAATGAGGAATAACTCTTTTAGGAGGGACACTGTTTCAGCAAAGCTTCATAGGTGTCAAAATCTGGAATAAACAGGGATAGGTAGGGGTAGGGATAGGTAGGGATAATCATCCCTACACTTTGAGGGTATTAGGAACAATTCAGTTTCCTCATATGGGTGCCAGCAAGTACGGTCTGCAACTTTTGTTCAGAATAGTTTACCATCTCAGCTTTGCATTTCATTAATGCTCCCCTAAACTCCCATAGAAAAAGGCAGGATGCTGTGTTGTCCCTCCTCTCTAAGACTTACTAATAGAGCAGGATGCCTGAGTCTTTTGGATCAGCACAAAGGCCTGAGGTTTGCTGTCAAAGGGGACCTCTCCTCCCTAACCTTGGCTGCTACAATGACTTTGTGCATTTGTCCATGTCCTTTTCTGACTGACATTTTGATTAAACAACACGTTTACTAGAAAGTATACTGATGCGTTACCACAGCAGAACATCACTGCATTGATGCTTAAGCTGCACAAATCAGCTGATGTCTGGTCTAATTTAAGGACACCGTTGACTTTTAACCAAACCAGCATTGAATATACTGTGGATGTGTGCTAAATGTTCAAAATGTTAAAAAAAAATTCATTTCAAAAACTATTTCATTGTGTTCACTACATAACAGATTTGACCTTTTGTGAGCCCTGTTATATCAGTCCTCCACTTAAAAACCCACAATGCTTCATGCACAGTTTCAAGTTCAAAGAATTACATCCTGATGTCACCGCCACAAAATTCAACAGCTGCTAAAATGTTTAGAAAGAAAGCAATTTTAGCCATTTAATAGATTCCTTGCTTCCTTGTAAAATGTTCTACTGCTTTGTTTTACAGTCTTAAAGTATGTTAAAACTCCACAACAAAACCTCACACTGAAAAGGGTACATGTTAGTTATCTAAGTCACAATTCTGTACGCTACAAAACACGTCCTTGTAGGAGAAAGTAACCCTTTGGCATTGCAACCAAATGACTACAAAAGGATGCAAAATGTGTAACTGTCTAGGAATTGACCTGAACTGGTCACTTTTGTTTTCTGAGGCAACAGGAAGAGAATCACGTTCTGGCATTCCTGCAGAGGTGAAGGAGAGGCAGAGGTCAACTGTGCCACCCCCCATATCATGTAGTTTCTATAGCCTTGCAGCAACTCCTTTTATATATTTAATTGTTTTGTTTAACATTACATTATAAACTCACAGATTCCCTTGACAACAGATTTATGGTTGCATTCATTGCTTTGTCTGTGATTTATATTTTAAAGGCCTGATAGCAAGTCTCAAGTAACCTTTGCTTACATCATGTTAGAGGGAAGGGTAATGTGAGGCTGAGCCAGGAAGTTGTAGATAGTAGGAAGCAATCTTCTTCCGTAGTGGGATAAATAAAGCATCTTTTGTTCACTCTAGCCAGCAATCACTCTATAATCAAAGCTGTAGTTAGCAGACATTGCTCTCTAACTTGTGCCTTTTTAAGGGTGCAACAAAAAAGAGAGACAACCACCAGATAAACCAAAGCCTGCCTGCAACATTCACCACCTTCCCCACATCGTTGAGCTGCTGATAGGGAAGGAGAGAGAAGACTGTCATGTGAAAGCTGTTGTGGATGCGGGGCGGTCAGAGTGGTTTAAAACGAGCTTTGCCATCACTGATGTGCTTCTTAAAAGTTCAGTTTCTGTGAGCTGCAGCTCTACTGGTGGTTCTCATTTGGAAGCATATGTCTGAAGTATGAGGGGATTGTCAGCGGAGTGGAGACGCCTCGCTCTTACATACCCTGCTGTGACTGGCTGCTTGGAGGTTAAGGGGCCGGCTGAGGTTAAGAGGGTTGGGTTGGGGGGAGGAGGAGGAGGAGTGGTTGGTGAGGGAGACAGGGGTGGGATGACCATCTGGTTTAGCCTCTCCATGTACACGCACGCGCACACACCCCTCAAACACTCTCTCCCACGCACTCAGACAGACTGACTTTTTTACAGTCTCAGCTTTGATATGGGCTGGTACTGTGCTGACAGATCTGGTAGAGGAGGCTGACTGCTTCTGTCCTGGAAACAGAGCTCTGAGGATCTTGCTTAGATATGGAGCCCAGAGGCTGGTGCAGATTCTAGGACTGGATATAGTGGTGATAAGACCCTTTTTCCCCTGCTCGCCACAGGAGAGTTGTCCTACACTGAGGTAAGACCAATAGGGAAATAACTGAAGAGGATATTATCAGGTTTCTCACAGGAACATTCCTTGGTCACAATGAGGCTGAAAGAAATTGAGATTTTAATGTATTGCACATCTTGAACTGTCTTTTGGCTCTAGATGAAACAAGTCTGATGCCGATTTGTAAATTTAAGATATGTACATGCAATGAAATATACATGAATCTGGATTTATTTAATGGGGAAATTGTTTAAGTCTTGACCACAATATTTCAGGAGTTTGAAGACATACAGCATATTATAGGTGGAGGTGAAGCGCTGTGCACCTTATTTGTAAGTGAAAGTCTGCATTAAGGATACTTTTTTGATGAAGGTGGTGTGAAAGGGTGTCAGTGGTCTGTACTGTAAACTTAATCCCCTGGGATGTAGATGTGTTTGACGTCTGCTCTGTGACAGTAGCATGTGCTTGTGTTGAGTCTTAGTTCAGTCTGCATACAGGTGGTCTCCCTAGCACAGATCTCTGTGGGGATGACACTCCCATCCATTTGGTCTTGAAAAAACACTCCCCCGGCCTCAAAAAGGAGGCCTCCATACGCTGACCAAACTTTAACCATGTTGCAACTCAACTAATTAAACCAAGCTCATCTCTGTCCTTCTTGTATGATTTTCAGCCAGTGTTTCCACCTTGGTATTTTCAAAGTGATGGGCTTCACATATCTCCTTCCTTAGTGTTTTTTTTAAGGGTTTGGTTTTATGATTGTCAGTTGTTTTATTGGATCTTGCACTTACAAGTTTAACCTTAAACACTGGTTACTTAGGTTTACATGTGAGAATGCTGATTCATACAGCAATCTGTTTGTCAAACAAATCCAATCTTTCCTCCAGTTTGGCTTTTTTGTTCAAAATGATAAAACATGAAGTGCCAATAGTTGACAGGCTGTCATTTGTAAGATGTATGTGGGCACAAGGAGAGCAATAATACTATGCATATTTTTTTTTCTGCAGCTAAGATGTATCTTGTCTGACATAAAAAGAAAGAAACCGATATTCCAAGTTCAAGCTCAAGTAAGCAGGGGCTTTGAACAGAAAATCTTGTTTTTCTCTTCAACTAGAGCCTATCCTGCATTGCTGAGCTCGCAGGAGCCAAGTAAAACATGTTGTGCTGGTCCACACTGACAGAGAGCACTGTGTTGGGTTGTATGCGTGTCCATCATCCACTTCCTAGAGGAATATAGACAGTAATTCAGACCAGAAGCTGCTTATTTTTCCTATGCACTCTCTCAAAGGTTGTTAATCCAAGGCTCCAGTGTCTGGATTTTGGGGGACTCTGGTCGCAGTGTTGTTGAACACTCTTTTAAAGTGTCACTGTGGTTGTATTTATTGGTTAGTCACAGTGTGAGGTTCTGTGAGAGGTTTGTGTTCCATAAAGTGATAAATAAGTTTACACTGTAGTTAACATCTTTAGTCTCTACAGTACTTTCTTTAGGGTGAGTACATGTCAATGGTTATTTTGTTACTTAATGTACCAAATTTGCACCAACTCATTCACTGAGTTTCTGTTACATGGAGCTTGCTGCAATACAAACTTGCTGATGTGATGACCTCCTTTTCTGCTCCTCCTGTCCCAGTCATGCTCCTCCTCTTACAGGAAATGGCAGCAGTTGAGTGGAGATCATCAGTGAGATGTTGTTCACCTGGTTTGCTGGTCTGGAGAGTTTACTTAGCTGGCTCCCTGAGTTTGACTCTCTTTGTCTCAGCTCCCATATGTGCTCCTGGGTTTTGGTTTGCTCTTTTGTTACAGCAGTTTTCTGGTTCTGTTAGGTCATGCATTCAAGCATTCCTTTTCATCACTGATTTGGGGTTTATTTGTAGTTTTGGTAATGTTTTTTTGTTGTTGTTTTTCTTTAATAAGTAGTCTACTCTTTATCGAACTTCTGTGTTCTCCCTCCCTTGTCATGTCATGAAAAGCTATTAGTCATTGTACAGTCTTTTTGCTAAGATACAGATCCTTCCATTCATTCTACATGGTTGTGGGAGGTTTTAAAATCTTGATTCGCTGAAAACCTTTCAAAGCAAGGGTGTGTTTTGAGCTTCACTCTTTCACCTGCCTTGACTTAAATTTCCTCCCTTTAGTGGAACAAGACACATTAACATTTTCATACATGTCAGTCAGCCTCAGCTTGATAGAAACCCCCACCACCCTCTGGACCTCTATGGACAGATCAGTCAGATATGCAAGCCTGGAGCTCCCAAAGCCATGTTAACAAGCCCCTTTACAAAAGAGTGAGGGGCTGTTAAACATTCAGGACTGCAGGGGTCTGACTAATGTGGGAGGAGGGCAGGGCAGGGGGGGAGTGGAACAGTAAGAAGGGGGAGTTTAAAAGCTAATCTCACAAACCATAAGTCCTTTGTTAGAAGAAAAACTTTAAAAGCCAGCACAAGTGATGAGTCAGTGAGTTGGCAAGTCAATGTAAGCATGGTTAAGTTAGTTGGCTCAGTGCTTCTGTCATTCAAAAATTCAAGGAAGTGTTCTGGGCAAAGTCAGAGGAAATGAACTGCATGACATCTAAAGGGAAAATTAGCATGTGAGCAGATGTGGTTGTATGAGAAGGGGCTTTGCCTTAGACAGATCTGTGTACATCCTGTATTCCTCTTTGCGGGCCTGGCTGAAATTCAAGCCTGACATTCCTGTGAGTCAGGTTTGGCGAAGACGTCCTCACGGAGACTTGCCCAACATGTGAAAGCAAACATCTTTCTAACAAATGTAGCGCATGAGTGAGTCTTTGCCTGATAAAATGTGAGGCTGTGAAGTTTGAGTCTCTTGGCTCCTGACTGAACCTGCCTATAGTTAGCTATCTCCCAAGTGAAACCCAAGCTTCTCTCAAACAAGGCCACATTTTTGCAGGCTATTTTGGTCTCATTTGAAAGTCAATAGATGCAACTAGAACAAGAGTGTCTTTTTTGTCACTCTGTTCTCTCATCTGAAGACAGGTTTAGGTTTGAGGGCTTTAACTGTCATGTTTATGGAGATAACACACCACATCTTCAGGAGAAAAAAGGAGATAAACAGGCTCCTGATGGAACAAGCCTTCAGTGGAGTCCGTTACAAAGGCACCATTGTTCAGGACATCAGAGGTGTTGTAATGGGACATGTCATAAGCCAATTCGCCTGACTTGACACTTTGTGGCACATTGCAGTCCCAAATTTTAAAAAGAGACCCACGAATCCATTGCCTTGCCACCGCTATCCATCACACTTAACTCTTGATTGTATTTGATTGGTCAGGACACATGAGGGCATGCCAGTAGTTGGCAGAGGCGAGGCTGAGGGGGCCTGACTTGTCCTTGAGGAAGATGAGCTGATATGAATAGCCAGTAGCTGCCTGGCATGTAGTGTGCGTGTGTGTTGGGGGGATGGGGGTTTCCGGCTTGCCAGTATCTCAAAGAGTCGTTACTAAACAAAAAGCAGAGTACACAAATGTACAGCTGACCGTGACAAGGTGTTTATGGCACCACATGTGTGTTGACCACCATAGCCAACAGTAGTGTCTATGTTTGCATGCCAGTGTCCATGTTGGCTTCAGCATAAATCTCTGCATTCCCTCTTCATGCATGCATCGAAGCTGTACACTCCCCAAGGGCAGCCATGCATATATATCATTCCAGAAGAGAGCGTAGATTTTCAGGGCCCTTTACTGTCACCCTTGTGTTCAAAGGCTGCATTTGAGTATGTCTGGTTTTCTCAGCTGTCTCTAGGCAGCCCTCCTTGCCTGGCCATAGGGGGTGGAGGCTTTGGGGGAGGTGGTGTAAGGGACAGGCTGCTGGACGCTGGCTGGGCTCCCATTTGATCTCAGCTAGAGCCCTTGGCCTGTGAGAAATGATCACAACTGGCTTTGTCCTGCAAAGCTTACAGCAGCTCAGGAAATAAAGTTAGAGACTTTTGGGAGCAATTTGGTCAGTGATTAATGGTTATTCACAATTAGGCTAAACTAATGGAATTTTTTAATTGATTTGTTCACAAAATTAGTGAATTCAATGCCATTGCTCTTTTTCACACAGAAAAGTGCGCGTCACGACCATGTAACTATAACAACACATTCTTCCTCTTAGTATGAAAGGTCTAATTCATTAGCAATGACATTTGCAAATGCAAGATCAACATTGCTATTTTATGCATTACTGAATCAGCTTTCAGTTGGTAATAGTCAGTTGTGGCAACAGTTGCTGCTACTTCAAAATTTGCTATCTGTCTTATGAAGATGTATTTTTAATCCATCTTTACACAGGCTTATTCTGTTATTGTGTCGGTTATTACTGCAGGACGAGTCATTCCTGCAAATGTTCACGGGTCAACACTGTACCAATCTTTTGATCTACTTTTTTCCTTCTGTTGCATTGTGTCCAACTGAATATCAGTCGACCCCATCCATCCAAATCCCCCCTCTGTCTGTCTGTCCGTCGATCCGTCCCTCCCTATCAACTACTTCACCTGTCTGTGGCATTGCTCTGTCCATCTGAAAGATGAAAGGATGATCAGACACTGGCTGCAGCAGGTTAGAAAACAAACAGTCCAAAGAAAAAGGTTGAGATGAAGGGAAGAGACCGGGATTGTGGACATTCTCCATATGGTAGCCCTGTCTTAAGGCCATGCCTGTGTTTATACAGACCTCAGGCTCAAGTGATCATCCAGCTTCAGATCCCATGTGGTGGCCCCTCTTGGGAAATAGTATGATGTAGCATCTAAGCAGGCTAAAACAATGAGTCAATCAGACCTAAGTAGCACAGATAAGGTGAAACAACCGTGTCTGGTGTTCTTATTTTTGTGCTAATGGCAAAACTAAATTACAGCATAAGAAAGGAATGCGCGAGGTCTGTGCAACATTGCACAAGACTGTGGTGCACATATAAGCAACTCTGAATTCTCTCTGCATTTTTATGAATGGCCAACTGCTTGTTACTGTCAATGTAATGAGATCGGACGTCACCTCATGAAGCTTTTGCAATTTCCTAATGGTCTCTGTATCCTCAAAAGCCACATGAGGAGGGCACATGTTTAACTGCCACCACAATAGCAGTGAAAGGGTATAGTTCTCTTTATGAGTGTCTTTATGAAGTAGACTCATCACCAGAAGTGAACCAAGAAAAGCCAGCTCAGATACCATAATGGGTTTTCGAAGGGGATGTGTGGGCTTCATGAAAGAGACAGCACTGGTGTGATTCAGCTGGTGGTTAACATTCAGCGGAATGGCACTGACACGAGAGCAGATTAGATGGAGTGACGATAGCATTATGTGGTGGCTGGCTGATGTAATGGCCCGTTAACCAAAAATTCATTTTCTTGTCCCCTTTAATCCTTCTTCTCCTTCCCATTTCTCTCTATTTTTTCTTTACTTTTCTTTACTTGTCTGTCTAGTAAAGAGAGAGTCTGATGAGCCTCCCGACTGTGGCTGTGTCGGCAGCTGGCTTGCAGGGTGGGACACGCCAGCGTGATTTGATGATGGAGCAGAAAGTCAGTAAGCTGACCTCTGGCTTTCAACGCAGCTCCACCTCCGATGATGACTCAGGCTGTGCGCTGGAGGAGTATGCCTGGGTACCACCTGGCCTTAGGCCTGAACAGGTGAGGGGGGAAAAATGCATACGGTAGACTACTTTGGGTTATTGTTAATGAAATTCATGACGTTATTGTGAGCCGAGTTTAAACAAGTCTGCCTGGTTTGGATTTGACCATTTTGTAATACAAAGAAGATTTGAAGCACAATGTTCTTCTCACACCCCAAATCACCTAAGTGAATAATGGTGTATTCTCCTGACAGAATAAAAACAGCTCTGACCTGATTTTTACTTCCTTCTAGCTCATTTGGCCCAGATAAATGCTACTGAGCACATCACTGAATAACATACCAACTTGGGTCTCCGGATAATGGAGCCTATGGGCCAGACAAGCGTTATTTCATAAAACTTTTGCTTGGTCCCTTTGTTTGAGGACAGACTTGTCAGGCTTCACCAGGCAGCCACTTACGGGCAGGATGTGTGTACTTTTATTTACAAACTGTGGTATGGCAAAGTCTGCTTGTGATTATCAAGTCCTCTGTCAGGAGGAGGAAAACTTGGTGGGTTGAGACTACTGCTGCTGGCAGGGTCAGGAATTGAGGAGCCGTCATTTAACAAGCCTTCTCCACAAACACAGGCAAGGACTGTTAGCTGCTTCCACAGGGCAGCCAGTGCGATGTGGCACTTTCCCAATTCGGCTGTGCTTTTCCTCCTCTCTCCTCATTTCTCTCTCTTTTCGTGCTCTCCATCCTGCTTGCCTTGTTAAACAACACACATGGAAGCAATGAGAGAGCGGTGGGCAAGTAGAGATGAGTTTTTGAGCATCAGAAAACCTTTAAGCCCAAACAGGCACAGCCTTTTGTTTGGTAGATGCATGGGTCAACTGTAATGCCTTTACTGCAGCTATTGCCTTGAATAGGCCATGTATTATGGGTCATCATTACAGTGAAGAAACGCATAGGGCCGAGGTGATGGCTGACTGCTTCCCAGCCCCTAAGGAGCTGGATGAGGGGTAATAGCAGCATGAAAATGTGCATAATTTATGGTGGGGGACAAAGTTTGGGTTGATTGTCAGGGTAAATTGCTGTTACCCCTTCTAGACGGTCAAAGCTGCAGGAAGCCCCCCCAACACACAAGACAAGCACATCCCACCTCTTTATCTGGTTGCCTGTAATAGCCCCTCCCTCATAAAGTTTAGTTTTCAGTTGCCAGCCCAAAGGGTCAAAGTGCCACCATGACAGGCTGCTTTGTCTTGTATTGAGACAAGCATATGACTGAAAAATACAACCTTTTAACTGATTTGATCTATTGACCTGTTTGGATCTATTTAGTACAGAATGAAATGATTGCCATCATCGTAGAACATTGCTGCTCTATCTGTTGTCTTTTTCGAAATAAAGCCAACTTGGGATTTTGGAAAAACTCAAGCAAACACTATTGATTCCACAAAGTCAGTCTTCCATACACTTTACACAGAGCTGTCCCAGAATGTGTCTCGTCACAGTTTAATGTGCTGATTCTTTGGTTCCTTGGAAAAATGTGTGCTGAAAATATGGGCTGTCGTGTCCAAGATAATAACGATAATATATTTCTGCAATTCAGTGGATGAAAATTTGGGTCCAAAAAAGCTCAAGTTCTTCGGGAACCGGGTAGCTATATGTTCAGACTGATGACCACACATTCTTGAAAATATATAATTTGGAATGAGTTTCATTTGTCTTGTGTGTGGGAAGTCGCTGAACCTTTTGGTTCAACTAAAATGCAATTTTTTGTGCCTCATGTTTGGATTTTTGAGTCTTTTTCAGCAAAGTTACCAAACCCAAATGCTTGTTTTGATTCTTTCTAATTTTCCTCCGTCAGACAATGTGTTTGTATGCCTAATTGCCTTACTCATGCCGTGATTTCCCCAGGTCCAGTTATATTTCTCCTGTCTGCCTGAGGATAAGGTCCCCTATGTCAACAGTCCAGGAGAGAAGTTCAGAATCAAGCAGCTCCTCTATCAACTGCCACCGCATGATAATGAGGTGAGAATATTTTGAGTGCGTAGTTGTAAATGCAAGTATCGGAAAATTCATCGCAGCAGGTCCTCGCATTTATACCACAGCTGCAAGAAAGATCCCCTCTACTTTATTTGAGTAGCTGCATCTGTTGCTGCCCACTAAAACCCATGGTGTTAAAAGTCTTGTCATTTCCATGCCACCCTGCTAATGTGAGCCCTTGGCATTCACGTTGACATCACACTGGGGGATTTTTGTTCCACAGTCTTGTAGACATGTAGCGCGGGCACAATGTGACTTTTTGACTTGATGATTTTATGATGTTTGCCGGGAGCCCCCACCAGTAGGATTCCTGTCATAGCAGTGGTTTTTACGAGGGCTGCTCAGCAGGAGAGAGGGATGCTGGCTGAAAGAGGCTTTTTGTGATGCCACCACCGCAGTGGCACCACAACTCGACTTGGCTGTCTCTCGTCCTTTGTTGCCCGTCCTCTTGATTTCACTCTAAACACAGGCCTTGTTTGTGTAAACGTCTGCTTTCCCTCTTGTTAAGGCTTTGGGAAACATCAAAAAGGCCTGTTGTAAAAATGAGATTCTCAATCAGGGACTGTGGGTGGAGATATGTAGGGGGTGTAGGAAGGGCAAGCTGAGGTCAAGAGTTACCTTTGTTCAGCATGCTCTGGTATGCACTCTGCCCTCTCTTATACTTAACCTAAGTTTATAACCTTTTAGCTGACAGTCTTGCAATTGGGACTTTCAGGGAGCATAATATGAAAAGGCCACTTGAACCACTTTAAAAATGCATAGGCCTGTAAAAAGAAACTGTCCCATTTCTTGATGTGAAAGTGAGTGATTATGGCTTATCACCTTCCTTCACAGGTGCGTTACTGCCAGTCTCTCAGTGAGGAGGAGAAGAAGGAGCTTCATATGTTCAGTGTCCAGAGGAAGAAGGAGGCGTTGGGACGGGGAACAATAAAACTGTTGCCCCGCAATCTTTTGAACAGCATTTGTGAGCATGTATGTTCCCTGTCGTGCATGTGTACTTTACAACTTTAATAGGGAGAGGACAGTCAGATTAACAGTGCTATTAAGTTATTTTGATGTGAAGGACCTAGCACACAAATTTTTGAAATCCAAAAGCCATCTTCAACTGTGCAACTGAAAAAAGATTTGTTGCCTGTGCATCTCCTCCATGAATATTTGGCTAATCTGGATCTAGTTTTAACAAAAATTCACAGGGAGAGCCTGTGTAAAAGATCCTTAAACTTAAGACTTGCAGACTAACATGTATTCTCTGCTGAGTGGTCTAGTGTGGCTCAGAACAGTGTTTCATTTAGAATTTACAATAATGGTTGAGAAGCCAGAGAGTGACCATAAACCTTGTTGAAACACAGTCCCACTGATGTAGCTCATGACAAGACATCCCATCTCCAAGATTGATTTCTTCCTAGCCAAGGTCACTGTAGTTGATGTTAAAAGTCATGTCCTCATATGATGCTCCAGTATAGAGGATCAGGTGAAGGTAGAAAAACAAATCGGCCTCTCTTGAACAACCCGATGATCCTGGCACACACAGATGGGCCCGCATATTTACTCCCTTCATCAACAGAGCAAATGTACTTGGAGGCCATTTGATAATCTAGTTTCTATTGGGCAGACTTTGTTACATTAGCAAATTTGGACTTGGAAGCCAAAGCTATGTCCATGGAGTTGTGTGATAAAACTTTAGCAGATGAAGTTTCCCATTCAGGATTAACATAATCTTATTACAATATAATTTAGAACTACAGCTAATGTGCAATCTCAGAGGAATTTTACAATGTTATAATCCTCCATGTGGTCATGTCTGCATATTGCAGTGCAGTGAAAACATCAACGGTGGAGAAATGGCGGTGTTTGCCTCAAGGGCGGGCCCTGGGCTGTGCTGGCACCCTGCATGCTTCACCTGCTCCACGTGTAGCGAACTGTTGGTGGATTTGATCTACTTCTACCATGATGGAAAGATCCACTGTGGAAGGCACCACGCTGAGCTGCTTAAGCCACGCTGCTCAGCCTGTGACGAGGTAAAACCACAAGACTGAAGCACTGAGAAAAAAAAAATAGTCGTGAAGAGGAACATCATCTTAAGTCCTAAGTTTATGGTCTTAATTTTTAATTTCTTCACTGACTTATTAAGTAAATTCATTACAAATATGTAAAATGATGACAGCCAAGATGGCAAAAGATGACTTGTCTTACACAGTCTACATCTTTATCTCCAGATTATTTTTGCTGATGAGTGCACAGAGGCAGAGGGGCGCCATTGGCACATGAAGCACTTCTCCTGTTTTGAATGTGAGACAATTCTGGGGGGCCAGCGCTATATCATGAAGGATGGCAGACCATACTGTTGTGGCTGCTTTGAGTCTCTCTATGCTGAGTACTGTGAGGCTTGTGGAGACCACATCGGTAAGATAATGATTTTCTAGAGTTGAAATAAAACACCTGCCGTGATTGTCTGGCCTTTAGAGTAGCATTGCTTACCATCTCAACATTCACCATTTTCAGGTGTTGATCATGCCCAGATGACCTATGACGGGCTTCACTGGCATGCCACTGAGAGCTGCTTCAGCTGTGCCCAGTGTAAGTGCTCTCTGCTGGGCTGCCCCTTCCTGCCACACCAGGGTCACATTTACTGCTCCAAGGCCTGCAGTCTTGGGGAAGATGTACATGCCTCTGACTCCTCCGACTCTGCCTTCCAGTCAGCACGCTCACGTGAATCTCGGCGCAGTGTGCGCATGGGCAAAAGTAGTCGCTCAGCTGATCAATGCAGACAGTCGCTCCTCTTCTCACCGTCTGTCAACTATAAATTCCCTGGCTTCAGTGGAAATGCTGATGACACCCTGACCAACAAGGTGGCACACCTGAGCATTTCTGATGAGCATTTCTGGAGAGGACGTGGTGAGGAGACTGAGGCACCTGAGGACCAGGAGGAGGAGTGGGCTGAACATGAAGACTACATGACTCAGCTGTTATTAAAATTTGGGGAACACGGGGTCTTCCAGCAAGCCAATGACTCCAGACCAACAGATTTCTGGATTGCTGAAAAGGATGCAAAGTTGAAGCAAGAGTCCTCTAAAACCAGCAGTGGCAGTGGAGGAGGAAGGGGGAGCCTGGCCAGTAAGAAGTACCAGGCTGACATGTACTGGGCCCAGTCACAGGATGGGCTAGGGGACTCAGCCTATGGTAGCCACCCAGGCCCGGCGAGCAGTAGAAAGATCCAGGAGTTGGAGCTGGAACATGGGGCTGGAGGAGGCTTCCAGGGAGAGGAACCACAATGGTACAATGATTCTTTGGAGTGTATCACAGACGAGTTCAAGAAAACAGATCAGAGTGTCCGAGACTCCATGGACTCCCTGGCTCTCTCAAATATTACTGGTTAGTAGATGTGACACGATTGGGTTTTTGAAATCAAAGAAAATAATATTGTATGTGTTGGCAATGGTTGGTTCATTTTTATTTTTGAGGGTTTTTTTTGTTCATGTACAACATTTCATGTTTTTTCTCTCTCCTCTGCAGGGGCCTCGGTAGATGGCGATAGTAAAGATAGACCTTTGGTATATTCCCTGCAAGGCTTCCACGAGCTGGAGACAGAAGAGTGTGAGAAAACCAGCAATATGGGAACTCTCAACTCCTCAATGTTACACAGAAGTGCAAATTCCCTGAAGAGCCTCGTATCTGAGCAGGAGGATGAGGTGGAGGAGAATGTTCCAGAAGAGGAGGGGGTTGCCCTGCCAGTGGACAGACCCAAACCTCACATCCCTGCCCTCAGGAGGACACGTTCACAGTCTAGGCCTCAGCAAGTCAAATTCTCTGATGATGTGGTGGACAATGGCCATTACGGTGATCTCCCAGTGCGCCAACCCCCTATGAGTGAGCGGACACGGCGGAGAGTGTACCACTTTGAGGAGCAGGGCCAGGAACTTCAAGCTGGTCGCCACCATCACCATCACAGGAGGCGCCGCAGTCGCAAGTCTCGCTCCGACAATGCTCTTAACCTTCTGCCCAAGGAGAGGGCCCAAACGTGCTACAAAGTGGACCACAGAGGGAGCGCCCTTGGCCACAAGGGGCACCAAGCCATCCATGGCCAACCCAGTCCTGCTGCTTTGTCAGACTATGGGCTACATGGCCCGGCCATGGGAAGGTTCTTGGGTCTCTATGGGGATGATGATGACTGGTGCTCCACATGCTCTTCTTCTTCCTCTGATTCTGAGGAGGAGGGCTTTTTCCTGGGTCAGCCCATCCCTCAGCCCAGGCCCCATAGACACTACTACACTGATGACTTGCCCAGCCCTGTGGTGGGCATTTCTTCTCCTCCTTATGGCCAACGGACTAAGTCCAAAAAGAAGAAAGGGCACAAGGGGAAAAACTGTATAATATCATAGACTTCCATCATTCTCTTATCTCCAGCTTTGGATAATGCTCTGCCACACACCTGCCACTGTTTAAAATGCAATAACATCTGCTTGCTATTAAAGGCTTCACAGCACTCAATTTACCAAGGTGTTTGTGTGAAACACAAGTCCTCATGCTAATTCTTCATATGTGTATGCTTCTCTAGCCTTACAAACTACCAGTAAAGTAAGAAAGTATTTCAGAGGAATGCATATTTATAAAACACCATCTAAATTGTGTTTATTTAACAGTGCAGATATTAATGTATATATTGTAGAATTTTAAAAAACTACCCAAAATGGCTATTTTTATACCCTTATGTTCATGACATGCTTTGTACCAAAATGGCATAAACATTTAAATATTGGCAATTGGTACAGACATTTTTCCATGAGGGTGTCAGAAATGTAATGACAAAGTGACTCTGATCCAAGCTCTTCAAATGTGTTCTTCCAGGTTGTGCACCGCTAATATTTTAAGAGTGTATTAAAGAGCCTGGTTGAGTGGTGTATTTATGGTTCATTGTATTGTAAACAAATCATTCTAACCTGTATAAATGTACAAACTGGAATATAAGGCTAAGATAGATGATAATTGTAATAAAATATCTATATCAAATTTTGTGTTGTTTCACACTTAATAGTTTAAAAAAAACAAGTCATCACATAATTCAAGGCCTTAACTTTTATTTACAAATAATCTAAAAGGCAATGTTCAGAAATTGCTCAGATGTAATTTAAAATATGTAAGATGTATGATCTACATTAATGCATGAACTTGTCAATAATAAACAGCTTTGCATTACAAAACACCATATATAGAACTGGACCCTTAAATACTGATTCAAAAACTCTCATGTCACTGTTAGCATCATTTGCACTTGCAGATAAAATACAGATACTGGAGGCATAAAAATAGAGTTTTTTCTGCAACATGGTCCTAGGTACAAACACAGCTGAAATGTCATCTTGTGAATTTCTCTACACAAGGCTCCTTTTTATTTATGATATGAAAGGTATTTCGCGGCAACAATATATCCATTTTTACAAGTATTTAATCTGGTATTGAGTCTTCCCATCTCATTTATACAGCAAGGGCAAAATTACCACCATCAGGTGGTACCACCACCATTACATATAACAATGAGTCAAATTTTTGGAAATCAATCACTATTACTTTTATTTCATTATAAAAACATTATTTAAAAAAATTTAAATTAATTTTGAAATAAAATTTATGTTTCCATATTATTACTCCAGTGTGTTTTGAGCTGTGGCTCACGCTGAGGTGTCCGGCTGCTCTAATTCTTCATCCAGCCCCTTCACAAAGTGCCTAAGGGAGTCTAAGCAGCGCTGTTTGATCTCCAACAGGTTTTCATCCAGAGGAGCCTGCAGCAGTTTATCCAAACTGGGCTCCTTGGCCACCAACATCTTCACCACCGTGCGAAATGTCTCACAGTCCTGCCTGTAATGCTGCACATATAACAATCACGTCAGGAACACTAATAACCATAATAATAACAAGAAGCATTTAGTTTAGAAACATTACAACCTCATTACAGCAAGCATTATACATTATGGTGTAATGTAGTGACCTGTCCTCAAGGTACTCAGAATTTATATTAACAGGTCATATACAGGTCATTCTAATGATTTAAAGTAAAAGTTTATTTAACTATTGAAGCAACTTGAAGCAGGAAATAATCATTTCACATTTCCCATCTTAACATAATCAAAAATATAAGTTTGTCAAGCAACTTGATGGTGATGCAGTGTGATAGCAATTACAGGTGCTACATTGTTTGCGTAGTAAAAAAAAATCATGGACAACAAGCAAGTGAGCAGCTCCATCTGACAGCTCTTTTGAATTCTACAGGCCGACTCTTGTATGAACACCTAACTGTGAACTTAATGAACCCAGTTCTGGTAAATTGGTCTTTTCCGTGAAACAGGTGTGTGAATGTGTGCAAGCGAGCCTATTCAAGTGCATGTTCGCCCATAACAAAAGGAACATGAGGTGTCAGAGTATGTTAGTGGTGCTGTAGCATTCTTTCACACCCCATTGTAACAATCTCTCACATCCCTCTCAGATTTTACTGCCGACCCAAAACGGCTGTTAAGCTCTTTACTAGAGTCCCAGGTGCAAGCTCACAACATCTTTATCACCTGGAGAGAGAGGGCTAAATGTGGGGCCCTTTGCTGGAGCTGCCGAGAGGTTTAGGGCCACACTAGCCTGTCAAGGAATAGTCTGGGACAACGGGTCCTCCAGGGTTGAGTTAGTACAGCCCAGATCACCTCTCCCCTCAAATTTAAAGTTGCTTGAGCTGACAGGTGGCTCAATACAACCACTCTGCTGCCCAAGAAAGACCTTGAATCCGACTACTACTAAATACTAAATAATGTCTACATACAAGCAAGCAAATGTATGTAGCCATATCATCATCATCATCATCATTATTATTATTATTATTATTATTATTATTAGTAGTAGTAGTAGTAGTAGTATATCTTTTTTGGACTGGCACTGGGAAATCACTTGATCATATCAGAAATGAGTAGCTGTTCCTGATAATTCTACTTAAGTGTCAGGCGATATTACCTATTTCTTCAAACTAGTAACTTAATCAGTGTTTATCTTTTGGAGGTGAAGCATATCTGTCATGTTCAGATGCATAGCTATTTAAGGAATGCGGGGCGTGCTGTGCAGGCCTTTTGTTATAGAACAAAACTTAGTTGACAGTATCTCATCTAAAATTTACTTTTGCTTAAATGCCATAAAACATGAAACATCAGCTGTGGTAATTTTGACAAGAAAAATGCTGCCTGTCAACTTAAATCAGTGTCCAGTCTTGAAGAGAATGTGAGGTTAACCGGTTAAACTGCTATATTCCAGGGTTCTGTCAGTTATGGGGAAATTTAAAACCACAACTGCTGTTCTTCTGCCTAGATACACATTACATAATGTGTTTCGAGGCTAACTCATGATCATGTAGTGATCACAAGAGCTATCGTAAACTCATTCTATCATAATCACATCACTTAACTGCACTAGATCAAAATGAGTGTTTGCAACACACTGGACATAATCTTGTTTATGTATGACTGTATGCCCAATCTGCTATATGACCATCAAAAAAATCCAGTGTAGGACTGTGAGTTTATAATGTTTAAAGAAACAAGAAACATGCTACAGTCAGTAATGAGATGGTCTTTCCCATTAAAATCTGTGAGGGAGGGAGCTGGGTGGAGTTCTGAACACACAAAAAGGGTCAAAGAAACAAAACTAATACAATGACATTCAGTTTGGAACAATGACAAATGAAACTCATCACCACATGAGAAAAACTCTGTTTTCAAATAAATGAAAGGAAAGCAAGCAGCTGAGGGAGGCCACTGAGCATACCTGTTAAGGAGGAAGAAAAGCCCAAATGCACAATTTATTGTGTGTGTGTCAGACTGGAACCAGAGTAGGCTAAATAAGGTTACGTAAAATTACAAAATTACACACACAAAATCTGGTGGGAGAAAATGAAGGGTCTCTATGCCATGCGCTACCTGATAATTACAATGATGTTTTAAAAACTGCAATGCCTCCAGCTCTGAGATGACTTCAGTTCTTCTTCGTGGCTTTTTTTTTTTTTTTTTTTACATTTTATTTCTCTCTCTCCTCCCGATAATTCCCCTGCTGAACTAGCTACAGCATGTTCAGATAGTTTATTCTCACTTAACTACTCATTCCTGCATCCCCAACCCACGTTCTGCACTACACTACATGAATTTAGAACTATACAGGAAAAATCTATCATATGGCAGGAATCATTAAAGCAATACAGCACTGTATCAAAACATACATTGTACACACACGGGGAGGGCAAGTCAAGAAATTTTCGACAGAAATATCCCAGACTGTGGGAGATGTTTGGACCCAGGCTGATGCTTTAATGTCTGCAGATCATGTCAAGCGAATTCACGGCCCCACATAATGATAGTCCTCACTGCCGACCACAAGGAAGTGAGAGACTCACGACACGTGTGGCCAGCTTAGCTCAGGGTCAGCTTCATTTAACAAAACAGGTCAAAAACAGAGGGACAAAACTGTCTGCATACAGTGCTAGCAGTCCCGTCTTAGGCTATTCTGAACATTTTCTATCACAGTTTTCATTCAGTAATACACAACCATGATTTCAGGTGGACTTAAATCCCAATACAGCTGCAGTGCAGAATTCTCTTTTGTTAAACATTTTCACTAAGTGAGCATTATTTGGGAGGAGCAAAAATGGGTTCCAGCTTTGAAGATGTGAGAGGAAACAAGGGCTAAATGAGACACAAACATGTGGTGTATGTCCCACAAACCAGTACCCCTCTAATCACTTAGGGCTGATTATGTTTGCCGTCTTTCAAAACAAAATGTCCCTAAGGTTTTCCCAAGCTACAGCCTTTGTTGACAGTGATTCCGTTTTCACTTCATTATATTCCATATACACAGTTTTACACACTTGAAAGCTTCAAAGTAGGTTGAGGAATAGGTTGAAAAAAGTGGCCTTATAATGAACTATGAGCTCATATTAAGAGATTTCCCTTGATGGTTCTGGAGCTTAGAAGCCTGTGACCTATCGTGTGTATAGGCACATGTCTGTGCATGTACATTTTGTTGGAGATGAAGAGCATCACTCCACATTTATTACAGTGCTAAACAATTGCAGATTGACTTCAAACAGTGCACTATTTTTTTTTTGTAAAAAACTGCTCCCATGTTACTTGAAAAAACAGGAAGGGTGCTTGTGACCTGAGCATGCTCTTAATTCTGTGAGAAAAGGTTGCAGGGAGTTTCTGCCTAAATTCCCTCCCTGGAGTTGGAGCCATGAGCTGATCTTTAAGCCTGATACTGAGGGCCCACACAGGACGGGCTGGACCCCCGAGAGAAATGGCAACACTGGGGTCCTTTTGGAGGGAGCCTTAAAAAGTGGGCTTCTGCCCAAATCGGATGTTTGTGGAGGTCCAGATTGTGAACATACTGACAGGAGTGTGTGCCTGGATACCATGAGGAGGTAGGGAAGTTAAGGGTTTGAGTAAGATTATGCATAAGGCACTCAGACATTTAGTGAGGCTTGGTTCAAATGAGCACCGATGCAGGCAGGGGTCCTGCATAATAAGGGAAGTAGAGTAATGACTCGAGGGCTGGTACACATTAGGGGATATTAAAAGAGCCATTTTAATCACTCAAGCTGCAAACCGGACCTCTCAATGGAGGGGCTAATAGCTGAAATGGATATGTTTCATTTGCAATGATTGAGATGATGAACGGACTTCTCTGGAAATCACTCCCAGGCAGTTAGCTACATTGTGAGAGGATATTTTTCTGAGTTCCAGTTGTTGGAGCTGCTTTTTTATCTGCTTTGATTTCTTCTGTAGTCAATCTACAGAAATACACTGATCCATCCGTTGCATCAGAAGAAAAGAAAATGAGGTGTTGTGAAGAAGTTTTACAAAACAACACTGGTCATTATGCCTTTAACATTATTCAGCACTGTAATAAGCAGGTGCTGTTTACTGGGTCAATTAATCTTTGAGGTGTATGACCTCCTTTTATAACCTTAAAACACCCACAGAAAAGTATGCATTACAAATTCGGCTGAAAAACAATGAGCTTTGCTGGTGTGATAAATCAATGTCAAATGGAACCAGCCCTTGCCAACATGGTTGTATATACAGAATTAAGACTTTCCTGAAAAGCGGGAATTAGGAAAGATGAAAAATTGAAAAATGATGTATAATTTGTCTTTTCTGTATTTGACAGGCTTGTTTTACACTAGCAGTTGAGCAGTTCCTTAAATCTAATTTAAGATCTGGTCCACTTCTGCCCTCTACCTGCGCTGCTCAGTTTGGAAATCCACAGCAGCGATGGATTGGCATGTGTTTAACTGAGCACGGGGCAGATGTTACAGTAAAGACACTGAAGCGATGGAAGATTCTGCCTCTCACCACCTCTGTAGAAGCAGTTGGAAATGGCAGGGTAAGCATGTGTATGCTTATGCCAGTAGACGTACCACACTGTGGGTGGGCCGCCTGCATCCTGCAGGGCAATTCCTGCCATGCTTTAACGGGAACAGATAAGTGGTACTGTAGTGGAGAGCGATGAAGGGGAGGGAAAGAAGTGCAACTCCAAATAGCAGGCCATAAGAGGCATCAAAACCTGAGGAGCTAAGGACTGTTCTGTTGACTCATCCTCCTCATCTACAGCAACAAACGTTTCTCAGGTACAATACTCCCAGCCACATCATAATGCTAGTCAAAGACCCAATGATAATGGAGAATAGTTTAGCTCTAACAAAGACAATGGAGACAATCTATATTATGGCAAAAGAAAAGGGGGCAAAAGAAAAGGGCAAAGAGAATTCTCAGAGTTCAGGTCATTTCATGGATAAAATCTTACTACCTTCTCAATTTCCAGAGCCTTAGCTTTAATGGCTTCCAACCGGCGAGTCTTCAAGTCTACCTCAGGTGTCAGCTTTGGCTCCACGCTGGCAGCTACCACCTCTTCCGTCTCCTCTACAGATGCAGGAGGTTTTTCCTGGCAGGTCAAAGGTTAAGGGTCAGACTTGAGGTCAACAGGTTTAGAAACTGGTTCTGATTTCAAAGTGTTTCAAATAGAGACAACTCTGCTCTGTTGTTGGTGTTGACTTCTTGTTTTTGTACCCGTCTCGTTATGCATGCCACATGTCAACAGTAAACAGATATGTAGGTACCAAATACAGTGCATCTCTGTGATTAAAGAGCCGTGTAGTCAAAGATCAAAGTAAAGTTGCAGTGAAACAAATACATAAGTCAGTTACACTTGCAGTTAAAGGAAACCAAACATATATTCCATCACACCTCTGCACAGCTCACATTAAGATTTTTTTCCAGCTCTCACATTAGGTGCAAGAATATAAAATGGTAGATGGTCATGTATTTTACTTTATTTTCATTTTGCTTCTTGTAATAATGGCTCTTTCACCTTTGAAGATCCCAAGCTGTTTGAAGACCCCTCCGCAGAATCGCTGGGAGTGTGGCTCATCAGCACATTTACCTTATCTGCAGAGAAAATATCAAGAAAGATGAAAATATAGAACAGTGAGCAAACAAGCAAGTAATCATCCTCAGATAATCATAGAAAATACAAGGTTCGGACGAAGGAAGACCATAAACCAGACCATAAAAAGAATTCATGACGGTAACCAAGTCATTCTTTTATTTGATTTTGCACAGTACTGACATAAACCCTGGGGGAGCATCCTGGTGGGTTGGTGGTCTGGGACGATTGCCATGTTCACTGTAGCATCTCTGTTTCAGATCTGAATAGGGATTTTATTTCCCTCTCTCGACACACGTTTCTTAGCTCTCTGCACTGTGCTGTTTAATAACAGTAGAATGCCACAATATAATATAATAATTTTAAAAATACAGCTGGGAATGATTTCTTTCTACTGTGAGACATTAAACAATCAGTCAATTTCATTGTGAACAATCGTGACGCCGAGTCATTATGAGGCAGATGAAAAGTATAAATCAGTGTTTCTTTTTAATACTCCCTTGTCGGAGCCTCCCACACAATAGCGGTCGAGGAGTTCAGCTGTGCCTAAATTGAAATATTGTCCTTTTTGCTGGCTCCAATGTGTCTAGAACAAAACAAATATGACCAAGTCATTTGTTTTTACTGAAGGGATCTCTCGTATTTATTAGTGTGAGCGAAGGTAAAATATCTTAATTGGAGGATACACACAAACAACAATGTTAAAGGCAGGGGAATGCTTAAAACAAACCATTTCATATGACTGTGTCAAAAGGCTCAAGTGTTTATAGCTAATCTTAATGGCCACACTTGGCCTGCCATCAAACAGAGGAGGCTGATGCAGGAAATGTTCAAATACGGACAACAGTGCACACTTTCAGACAGTCTCATCGGAGGTTTTCATGGTGCTGACCTCATTTGTATGCACAAAACGGTCCCTACGCCTGCACATTTGGCTGACTACTGTCTAAAATGTCTGTGCTTTTGGGATTGCCAGTTTCAGTAATAAAAAACAAAAAGTCAGATTCCCACACCATCAGGGTGAGGCTTGCAGCACTGCACATCACTGGCTGGTCAAGTTTGCCAGCATTATACACCCAGCATTTTTTTACTCATAGTTTGTGACCGAGCAGACCAACAGATTTTATGACCAATGGATGGGCAAGGTAGTTGAGGCTTTGTTGGCCATTTAGGCTACTGTCATCATCACACTGCACTGTCACATACTACTGCCATGACAGGGAGATGGAGCATTAAACTTCCTGAAACTTTTGGTGTCAACACACCTTAAGTAACAGTGCACAACATAGGAGCTGGTTTTCATAGCTGCAACCCAGTCCAACAAGGTCCCACAGGCCTAAACTGTTCCCCACACCAATGATGGCATATGGGGTAGAAGCCCCAATGGTACTTGCCAATAATAGTCATCACTTACCAATCTTGCTTAAATACATTGTACAGAGCCTCTCTGTGCATGACACAACCTGGTATACATACCCTATCACCAGACCCCTATTTTTGTGTACTTTGCTCAGCTGCCCTAATTAGTATCCCAGATGGAAGTGGAGGAGGGAGTTACAACTGTTTTCTCACTGTTTTATTGCATCTTCAAAGGGTGGTACAGCATTGTGCTGAGCTTTCAGCACATTAAAATGTTTATGCATCTTAGAATTTAAAGACAATACTGGAGACATTACAGACCTCTTTCCCTCAGACTAATAATATTGCTCAGGTCAGCTTTTTAAAAATGTGAATCCATAAATTTCATTAGCTCAGCACTGTTAATTAAAGTCCTGAAGCCTGTGAAATTCACAAAAGAAAGTGTGTAAAATGATAGACCCAAAGTGATTCTGAAAACATTGTTAAGCAAGCGCATGAACTACTTTCTCACTGCAGAAAAGGTCAGGTTCTGAATCCAGAGTCAAACCACCCCAATAAACTAAGGGTATCCTTTTTCCCAGCCTCTAAAAATGTGTGTTGTTAGTTTAATTAACATCTTAACGTGTTTCAGCATACCCCTGACCCCTCACACGACACCTCTGAAAACAGATGCTTCGTCTGGAACAACTTAATTCCTTTACACATTCTAATTATAGATATGTTTCTGTAAAACGGGGAAAGAGATCTCTCATGTTGTCGTTACAGAAGGTATAACAGCTGCAAGGAAAAACATTTATTAGATAAAGCAAAATGCACACCAGTACTGGCTACTTGCACTCCCATTATCTTTGCTCCTCTGGGTTTTGTGTGCTGTGGCCAATCATGGAGTGTCAGGTGTTCAGGGTGGTGCTTTGTTACTGGACATTACACTATCCACCAGGGCAGCAGGTCAAACAGCAAGGTTTATTACTGCTAGTTCTGTGCAACATATTTGAGAGCAAAAGTGGAAGACAGAGTGGGAAAATGGATTTGGAAAGGGGACAAGTTTGACCTTTTCTTTGCCTCTCTCACAATGCTATACTTACATGGTGTTTGCGTGAGGTTAAGGTTAAGAGCATAGCACATACAGATGGGTTACAGAATTAAAGGAAAAACCTGGAAAATTAAAACAGGGTGACACTGACTCCATACATAAGGTATGAGGGACCACTGAATAGTTTGGTGAGTGTAAAAATTATGAATTATACACTACAGCCTCACAGTCTCCTGATCTCAAACCATCTGAACTGGGATATTTGGTCTGATGCCTTAGACAGGGCTCTCCACCACCATCAACATAACAACAAATGAGGGGATATCTTTTCGAAGAATGGTTCTCATTCCTCCAGTAAAGTTCTTGTAGATATGTCATACTTGTATAATCTATACCAAGGTGCACTGAAGTTGTTCCGACAGCACATGGTGGCTCAAAACCTTAGAAAGATATATATATATATATATATATTTTATGTTTTTATGTTTTATGTTGGCAGCTGTCTGTAGTACTGAACAGCCTAGCATTACTACTGGTATACCCAGGTTTTTCATCATTGATATTAGTGACAAGATGTGTATATATTATTTATAATATAAACATATTTGACACAAACATGTTTTGAGAGGAAACTTGTTTAGATTCAACAAACATATTTCCATAAAATAGGTCAGTAAGTGATTAATAAATTATTATTCTCTTTTATTATATTATAACTATTATAAGTCTTCTCTCTTGTCCAGTCACAATCAGTCCCTTTAACTGATGACAACTCAAGGTTGTAACTGAGACTTACTCCTCTGCTGGGCCGGCTGGTGGGCATGGCCACTGTCCATGTCTGGGGACAGACTCTTGTTGCTGCTATTTGACCCGGAGCACCCAAGCGAGGGTGGCTGGGCTTCCCTCCTTGCAGGGGAGCGATCATGCTTGCTTACAACAGGTGGAGAGGTCCTGAAGTCATCATAGTGCTCTCTATGGAAATAAGAAACAATCAAGAAATTTAGGAGTCTAGTTAATCCTCCTAAAGCTTAAAGTCACTGTACATTTATAATATAACCATGTGAATGTGAGGGGACCGACTTGGCTTTTTTGTCTGGCCTACGAGGACGGCCTAACCCCCGGCCTCGGCCTCTGCTGCGGAAATAGGGACCAGGCCTGCTATTGTTCCTGAAAAACATTTTTAAAAAATACAGATAAATCATTGGCTGGAAAAATATGATAAACAAATCAATGTATGATGAGTGCAAATTCAGAATGCAGAATGTTTATTGTTGCTAGTTTAAACAGCAAAAGTGTTGAGTATTCATCAGCTTGTCTTTAAATGACTAAGGGAAACAGAGCAAATAGAAGGCAAAACCACAAAGATTTAAATTCAGACTCAGCAGGGCACTGTGGCACACAGATCAATTTGTGGAATGGAGGCAATCTTCCACTTTGGCACAAGCAAGAGTTGGCTGACAGTTGAACCAATTTTGGTCTTCTTTTACTGCTATCTGTCTTCAATTGTAGGCATCGTCATGACTAAGCTTAATATGGAGTTGAGGTTACAACACACTGCCACCAAATCTGTTATTCATCCATATAATGTAATGATCAACATCTGAGCATTTGTCTAAAATGTAATAGCATAAGTAGCGAAATTTCACTCTGCCACTATTTTTTATGATTTCTCAGACTCACAGGAAAGTTTGAGGACAAACTTAGTTCCAGAGGTATAAATGACCCAAAGGCACCTGGTTGTCCTGACCTCTGTCTGAACTCGAGCCACGTCTCAAACAAAGAGCAGGTCTAACAAGGCCTCAAACTTTTACGACTCATGGTGTGTTTGAAGTCGCCAAGACTCAGCCTGCAAACACTGAATTCCCATCCATGCAGTACAAACTAACATCAAAAGTCTACGATACCAAAAAAGGGGCACCTTTTAACAGAAAAAACAAGACCTCTATAGGATGATAAATCAACCTCGAATCACACAGACATTTACCCACAAGTTGCAAACATTTAAAGGGCCATACCTCATAGTAGAGGCAGAAATTCTCCATACAAAATATTCTCCCTATACTGACGGTCATCATATTAAGAAATGAACAAAAACAATGCAATAATCTGAGTCACAGAGCCTAAAATTGGCTGCAAGCCCCAAGAGATGAAACACGCCAATAGTAGTAATATAGTAGCAATATTTGCATCTTTATTCCCTTTGCTTTATTTGATGATTACACAAAGCAAAATACAGCCTGTCAGTTCACTGGATGGATATAAAAAGGTGCTGTACAAAAACACAATAAAGCTTCATTTAGCATAGAAGCTTGTGACTGTTTATTAAGAGACTGACTCATGAGGTGGAGCTGAACGTCAGGCAATGAAGTCATTTCATGATCTGCGGGCAAAACCTCCACAAGGATGCAAGGAAAGTGATTCATGTTTGTCTGACCTGCGTCTGACCTGCTTGAGATTATGCAGCCTGGACCTTCTGAGAAGCTGAAGCAGAAACTTTTCTTAAACATTTGTTCGGGTTAAACTTGAAGAAGAAGAAGTTGTCACTTCCATGTACACTGCAGACGCCTTAGGCATGTGTATCCAAAAACTGAAGCACCAAAGTAAGATGGTTATAATGTTTAAATGCATCGTTACAGCATCACAAACACTTCATCAATTAAGTGTGATTGCAATCTGGGAATGCCCACCAATGCCTGTTCAAAATTGTTCACAGGTGGCAAAATGAAAATCAGTGTATTTTTGACAGTGTATTTGAAGCATGGTTCCACAAGATTCCAGGAATTGAGTAGCAATGGTACATTACATGAGCCTAAATATGCAGTTTAGGTAAATAGAAAGCTTTTTATTACTAAGCATGTCTTTTTAACCAATATGCACATGAGCTGCTATGCAGCAGATAGATTTTAAAGTCATTTGGCATTTTTCAAATTCTTTTAAGTACAGTAAAATAATGGACCTGGAAAATATCTAATATTAATTTAATGTAGAAATATAAAAAAAGATAAGACAAGAAATAAATGCTGCTTAGAATATCTGAGATGGTGTGGGTTTTCAACTAAAGAAGTAGTAGAAGAGTAGTCCAGCTGTTTTTCCTCTCAGGGTGGGGTTGAGGGTGGGGGTGGGGTTGTTTGGCTGAGTGAGTAGACACTAGTGCCCTTTGTCCCCCTCTCTAGCCTGGTATGACTCCTGGAAAAAGGGGGCCTGGGCCCATAAACTGTTGGTATGTTGAGGTGGCCAGGGCGAGAAGAGTGTCTGTTGATGTGGGAGTTATAACTGCTGGACTTAGCTGCTCTGTGTGGGGTTAAGCTCTTAAACTTACCTTAAGAGCAGTGTGGTCACAGATAATTGATATATGCTTCATAAATCTGTTTTCCAAAGCAGTACTTTTCTGCCAAGGCATTTACCAAAGCAACAATTTGTAGTGATGGATGTTACATTCTCATATTGTATTGAGTGGAACCTCAGGGTAAAGAATTTGAAATTTAAAAGTGATTTAATGCTCATTGTGGTTAACCCACTTTTTTCACTGATATTCCATGGCAACAAAGAGACATACCATAAGGGTCAATAAATATATCGAACTAATATTCACTGTTCAAAACACAGAACTCTGCCACCATCTACAGGTCAGTTTCATGCATTACACAAAGAATTCAGTGGCGCTACTAACAATAAAACAAAATTAGGATGTGACAAACTAAAACATTGATTGACAAATTGCGAACCCTTGAAATTGAGGAATCAAAATAACTTACCTGGAGTCTAACTGGTGCCTCAAATCATCTCTGCCATAATACTGTTGGGCAAACGGGCCCTCCTGAAATCAAAATCACAATTACAACAACCTTAGTCTGGAAATGCTGGTGCACCGATGAATGAATGATGAAAAAAGGACTGCAAGATCCCAATTAAACCTTTTCAATTTACCATTCTGCCGTTACACATTTAAAGGCCAATTCATGCTATAGCTATTTGATCAGCTAAAAATGATCAGACTTTTGATCACAAACAGATGATCTGCTCTGACAATAGTGCTAGGATTTTTCACATTTGTTTTCAAACGTGTAATGAAACAAAGTGTAGTCTAGAAAACATGCATACCAAGCTTTTCTTACATTTCGTGGGGGTGAGGAATTTCTGCGAAAATTGCCAAAGTTGGGGTCTTCCTCAAAGTATTGACGATCATCGGGTGGATAACTGCCTTCATCATGATATTCTCTTGCATCCTTGTAATTTCGGTGATCACCATGCCACTGGTCATCGTGAAAGCCTCTTTCATATTCCCCATCTGGCCAATGCATGAGGCTCCTCTTTTCAACAATACTGACAACTCGATGAAATTTTACCTGGAAGGACATAATGTCACATTTTACATTTCAGTCTTTTAAGATTAAATGTGCAGAGACTTGACATAGAATGTTTGGAACAATCAATCAAATGACAAGTTTTGCAGAAAATAAACCTCAAAATTGTCACCTATTGGAAACATCACAAATGACAAAGTATATTGGGACATGTAAAACAGTTGTCTTATAACACTGCATTTCCCCAACAGAGATGTACTAGGATTAGTCAGACTAATAGATCTTAACCATGCAAAACAGCATCTTTACTTACCTCTCTGGTATCCATTGCCGGGAAATGATCTTCATATGCTTCCCTAATCGATTTTCTACCATATCGATATGCCACTGGAAACAAAAAAAATTCTATTCAAACATTTTCATTTGATACGATGATTTCCTGATTTTCTCTGTTTCATATCATTATTCAATTCAATAACTCTGGGGGTTGGACTGTTGGCCAGAAAAAGATAAAGACATTTGTGGACCTCACCATGGACTCTGAGAAACTGGGATGGACATTTTATGCAATAAACGATTAACTGAGAAAATAATCGACAGATCAGTGATAATCATTCATTAATGACTCATCATTGGTCCAGCTCTGCTAGTTATAAATGTTAAACGCTGTTAAATGCTATCATTTTCACTCACTTTTGAAGGAACGGTTTGTATTATTGTTTGACCAAGATACGTTTGTAGTTTGTAGAGAACGACGAACCTGTAAGAAAGAAAAAAAATGTAACAGTCGTAATTCTATTACTCGGCATAAGTATATTCCATCCAGACCCAGACACATAGCCAAACAACACCTTTGTAACACATACGAACTCTGACCTCAAGTTAACATGTCTACACCATATCCACCCATAACATCTGGTCATTTGCACAGCATCGCAACCACACTTCCAATCCAATTACACAATGTATCTAAAAGGCGCTGGGTAACACAATAGCCCGCGCGGCTCATTTCACATGGTGAAAGCCACTGCTATCAAATGCCAATATGTGACTTTGCGTTTTTGTTTACGCTTTCATGACCGGATGCATATAACGCTGTTGTTAACAACCATGGCTAGTTAGTTACCATCGTAGCACAAGGGAAGTCGAGTGAAACTCACTCACCGAATGATGGCGTCAATAGTCCTGGGCCTGGCCGCGAGTTGGGTTTTTACATTTTCCCCCACAAAGATACCTTTAACGCTATACTTAAAGCCAAGCAACACAGCAGGGCACAGTTTTCCGATTGCTCACATGCGCCATGAAAAGCAACATAACTGCAAGGCCACTTCTTCTCAGCCTCCTATTATTTTCCTTCTTCTTTGGTCTAGGAGGACTAAACGCAGCGACGTTGTGGTGCTGCCCCCCTCAGGCTGAAGAACACCACTGGCACAAATATACTACAAAAATGTACAAATCATGGGTATGGTATGGATCAATCTCAGCAATTTCTTTTCTTAATGGTCGAAACATTCGAAACACCTCCCATTAGGATACTTGTTCATCCGGGTCAAAGTGGCATAACCTCAGTTTCAATAATTCAGCTACCAGAGGTTGTGACAAATCCTATATCATATGACTTGACTTTTTGTATTTCATCTGCTGCATCATTCTCCTCTTTTGCTACATTTGCTGTTGGCACATGAATCCCACTGCCTCCAGCTAAACATATTCTTTACATTAACATCATTATTTCTATAACCACACGTGGCCTGGCCTTAGATTTTTCATGAATTATTGCCTCTCATGCTGCAAGTGAATCATGACAAATTACTGTGGCTCAGACTCCGATCCACCAAAGGGCCCGCTGGGTTGCTGGAAGCTCTGCTGTATATACCCCAAATTATACTTTCCTGGTGGATTGATCTCGACAACCATCGTTGTAAGTTGTAGGCTTCGCTCTGACAAGCATGGGATATAAAGAAAGCATCAGCCACAGTTGAGCAGGAGGTCAGCAGACAACAGGACCTACTTTTTTAACATGTGTTATTCCTACCTCCTCTAACCTTTGCCAGATTAAATTAACAAAACTGACCTTCTTTTAGACTTACTTACTTAGATACACTTGGATATGGTAAAACATTTCAAAATAAATAAATTTCATCAGTTTTTCACGCAGATGGAAAAACTTAAACAGCCTACAAATCGCTCCATACTGCATAACTATTCTGTGCCATATCATATTATTACAGTAATTATATAACATTTACATGTTTTACTCATTAAACCCCTGTCTGCATGCAGTGCCCCCTTCTCACACAATACTGTAAATGTATTTTACAAAGCGCCTTTCTCCAGTGCTGTGTGACATTTACAGCTGCCCTCTGTTGTGATTACATTAGCGGTGATTGGGTGAGCCCGTCACGTGGCCATCCTTCGACAGGAGTTTCCACGACAGCTGAGTGGTAGCAGGCAGCTAAATGCGTTTTGTAGTTTTTTTTTCACCTGTAACATTGGACTTCATCAACTCCACTGGCTCGAAGTTTTGCTACAATGGGAGACAAGAAGAGTCCCACAAGGTAACAAAAAGATAAAAACGTCGCTGGTGTCTTCGATTGGAGACTTTAATGGGCCGTTTTGAAAACAGAGCTCGGTCAATGGATGGAGCTGCTTGACTGAAGTGCTCATGGCGGCTGGCTGCTGGTTTCATACGGGGCAACCGCCTGTGTAGAACTGAAAGCTCCCTTCTCAGTGACTGACTCCTGAGCAACGAATGCGGTTTTTTTCTTTCTTGCGTTATCTCTATCAAACGCGCTGTCCTCTAAATCGCCGCTCTCATTGAAAACGTGCCGCTATCAATGTGTTTTGTTTTGTTTTTGTCTGAAGGCCAAAGCGGCAATCCAAGCCGTCCTCCGACGATGGGTATTGGGACTGTAGCGTCTGCACGTTCAGGAACAGCGCTGAGGCGTTCAAGTGCATGATGTGCGATGTTAGGAAAGGGACGTCCACACGGTAAGAAGATGTTATTTTCTAACAAACATTTATCTCGAGTTAACTGCATGATTTTTTTTATTTCGAGTTAGCTGCAGGTATATTAGACACACCCATCAGTTACAGTTTTCGATTCAGCTTAATGGAAAATACGCGTACGAGTTAGGGCTACATCTACTACTGAGGGCACTGAGGCACATATTTCTTTTCAGAGTGATGGTCCTTCTTTACGTTACTACAGTTTATAGATTAAGAGGTCATTTTATATTTAGCAGCGTGACTTTGGGAGATAACCCAGACTGTTGAACCTAAATAAAATTTAGATTTCATTTTGTACACAGAATGAGGACTGTGCCCCCCCCATCACTTACATTGGAATAAATTTAGGAGGGCTGATGTGTGCATGGCCAGGAGGAAGGAATACTGTAAATAAACCTATTTTAGTATGCATATAGGCACCTAACAACAGCTTTAGGACAGTTGTGAACCTGTCCTTCAACTTTTTGTCAATTTTTTTTTTAACTCTGAAGGATTTAGCATTTAGACAAGCATTTCTATTTTAGATGATTGAAAGCTCCCTTGCTCCTCCAGGTCACATTAGCTATATAGTTCAGCAGTGTAAACCACATGGCCAGCCTACTTAAAGTTTTATAAAAGTAAAATATTACTATAGGCTAATGTACAATGAAACAAATAACCAATATTTTTTGTGTCTTTCAGAAAGCCGCGACCTGTTTCTCAGCTGGTTTCACAGCAAGTAAATCAGCAGTTTGCACCACCCACACATCCCAAAAAGGAGAAGAAAGAAAAATCAGAGAAAGACAAGAGTGATAAAGAACCAACACTGAAAAAGAAAAGCCATAAAAAGATGAGGTAATGAATTCACTCTTTCAAAGAAAATAGCAGAAAAGCTTATCATATCCTTTTTTTTAAACTTTTTTTTCATTTATTATGGAGGAGTCATTACTATAACTTTCAAATAAAATTAGTTTTAATAATTTGTTATAATTTTCCACCCACCATTTAAACCTCCTATGATCCTAATCATAACTTAACCACTTCCCTAGCCTCCTCTGTTTTTCGACCCCTCTCCAGCAACCAGTTTTTCTTTTAATATTTAAATTTATGTTTTGATCTCATTAATATTGTTGTTTTTTTTTTCTCCTGTCTTTATACTATACTATATACTATACTACTACTACTATAACTAAAATATGTTGTGTCTTCCAGTCAGGTATCAAATCCTGTTTCTATTTGTTTCCCCAGGCCCAGGTTAAAAAACATAGACAGGAGCAGTGCCCAACATCTAGAAGTCACAGTTGGAGACTTGACTGTAATAATCACGGACTTTAAGGAGAAAGCCAAACCCACATCCACCTCAACAAGTGCTGCTTCAGCAGACCAACACAGTCAAAGTGGCTCAAGCTCTGATAACACTGAACGAGGGGTCTCCAGATGCTCTTCGCCCCGTGGAGAAAGCTCGTCAGTCAACGGAGAGACTCACTAACCTTCACACTCCCAGTCAGCACAACTCACTCTTCTGGACTCTCAACAGCCTCAACCAGAGATTAAACTTCAACATGCACGTTAAAAAAATACTATGAATGCCAGTATGATAGCATTTGCTTCCAAGTGGGGTAGTATTTTTTCAATGCCTTTCCTTAATGATAAAGAATTCAGGAGTCAGGAAGTCAGAACTGTTACAGCAAAACCTACCATTATGAACTGAAAAAAGCAACAGTAGCATTAAATCCTGGATGTCAGTGGAACTGTGCCACGTGTTGTGGTGACTTGTCTTTCAGCACCTCAGTGTTACACCTGCATCACACTCAGCTGGACGTTGCTGCTGAGAATATACAATGCATCATGAAAGAAAAATGTGAAGAAGTCATCTCAGAATAGTAGATTATCCTTGAATTTTTGTTATCATTATTTGCACTTAATGGCATCCTATGTTCATGACAACATGTTTTTTAGCATTATTGCCACTTTGCCATTATCAGTAATTCATAACACTGTTGGTTACTGGCCTTATCCAGCTCTCATTTTATGCCATTGGATGCAATAATTGTTTCACTGTAACATTTGAGTAAAAATATTGAACTGTTATTCTAAGTATGCTTCTCCTTCACTTGGTAGAGATGAGCATGATTTAATCTATAGAATGGTTTATATTGTACAATAATGTTAAATAAAATAAGATGTAGACACTTGGATATGTTTTTATTTTTAAATAATCCTCGTAAACAGTAGAGGTTCGTTGTTAGTTTTTTTATGTCTGGATGCTGTATTTAGCATGCACAGTACTCCTCGGTTTCATCCAGCATGTCAAGGAGCTCACTTTTTTATAGAACACACACAAGCACACAATTTATATAACTGGTTTATAGAGTCACTTCTTCTACCAGAGTGTTTGACCCAAGCAGATGCACACCCTATTGACAGATGGTTGATCAAACGAAGCACGTGTAACAGAAGTGGGTGGGGCAGAAAAAACTGTAAACACCACCAAGCTCCACGGCTTACCTCCTGACTTGATTTATAAGATAGATAGTTGTTAGCCTACACCACTAGTTAAAGATCAACCAAAATGATTTAGCGCATACAACTGGAAACGCAAAATGCGATGCTATCTTCACGCATTTCTCCTGTGCTTGATCTTCGCCTTCTGTTCGCTGTTGTATGTTTTCAGTCAATTGGCCTTGGAGGACGGAGACGAGTGGGATGTGAAGGAGCAGGGGACACACGGCAGGAGCGGCCGTGACACCGGGCACCTTCTCAGGAAAAGACCTGGAGTGGCAGGCCTCCGAGACCGTGAAGATGAGCTAGACAGGTAGCTTAGCTTAGCCTCATTTCGTGTCACAGCTGGCATTAGTTAGCTGTGGCTATTGCAGTTGCTACAGAGTAAGCATAGATTGGACAAAATAATGTAGTAGTAGCTAACGTGGCCACTGTAATTTTCACTTTCTACGACTGACGTTAGATGTTACAGCACATACAGTCGTAAAACAAGTACTTACTAGTGGGGGTTAGCTACTGGGCTAATAGTAATGTATTCAAGATGGATAGCTTTAAAAGATATTCGGTGTTTTTTAAATGCACAGTTTTGTACCCATATCTATAACGTGTTCAAATTGCCATTGCTGGCTTGTATAATTCCATTAGCTACCACCTCTTGCTAGCGTCAGCGAGGTAATTGATTAGCCATTAACAGCGATGCTAACTAATTCTGTGTCTCATTAGCTTTGGGCTGGATTTAAAGGGAACGCCATCTGTTCAGATACTAACTCTAGTAAGCAGTTAAGGACAGATTTAATCCCGAAGCATTTATTTCTGATCTCTGAGGGATTACTTTAATTTTGAGGACTGCAAAACTCATGTTTTCATTCTGACAGGTGTAAATCACTGTCAGTTTCTTACTGGAATCCATATTGGAGACTGCCTGCAGATGTTTGTGGAGTGAACTGCTTATTGGATGACTGGAAGCTTAGGTATGACTGATTTTGTGCATCTCTGTTAAAGATACCAGTGAATTTTTGATATTACATTGGTTTTAATTTACAACTTTCACCTATTTCCTTTGGTGCACAGTTCAAAGTAAAGGCTGAGCCAGTTGCTGCAATCTTGGTATGCCTTGTGACTACTCTTGAGTTTTTGAACTCATAAGGACAACTAGTTCTGACATCTCGAACATGCTTGACAACACATTAAATTATTTGTGTAAAGCCACCTCATGAGCATGAGTACGAAAAAGCTTTGCTAATTGTGTGGTAGATGATTTCCCCTATTTTACTGTAACCTTTGATATCTGTTATTTGTTATACACCACTGCACTTGACAACAAGTTACTGACAGACTTTTCATAATCCTAACCCCTAATGCAGTCATAGGTGAAGTACATGATTACAAAACTTGAAAGAAGTAGTTTACAAGGAACACTTGGAAGCAGCACAAAGCAGGAGTGTTAACCCTGTTCTACATCTCCTCTTTAAAGCTAATGGCACTACCCGCCCTACAGGGTACAGCATCAGTCAGCTGAGCTTGCTGATATTTGCACATAACTGAATCCATGCAGATTTTTAAAAACAACATTTTGCTATTATTTATTGACGCACCTAACTTTGTCTTGGCTCTTAGAGGGAGGTCAGGCCCTGCAGTCAAGGGACACAGAGATGAGAGGAGCCACCTGGCCGTGGTGGCTTGTGGCCCCAGGCTCGAGGAGACTCTCACCATGTTGAAGTCTGCTGTTCTCTTCAGTAAAAAGCCTCTGCACTTTTACATCTTTGCTGAGGATAATCTACATGACAGCTTCAGAAGTGCTGTAAGTGTCCTCCCGAGTGTTATCCCAAACACCACCAGAACTTTCATGTACTTAATTTGTTTGAAAATCTGTTGTTGAGTGATGACCAAATCTGTGTAAATGATTTCTGTGGTGTTTGTGCTCATGTTTTAAAGCTGCACTCCTGGCCAAGGGCAATTCAAACCAAGTTTATATACACCATCCATCCCATCACTTTTCCGAAGGAGAATGAAAATGAGTGGAAGAAGCTCTTCAAACCTTGTGCTTCTCAGAGGCTCTTCTTGCCCGTAGGTCTAGAGTCATTTTCCATGCATACAGTGTGACTTTCAGTGGTTATAAATTTGCAACATGTTCTTAGAATATTGCTGTCTTATTTCCAGCTCATCCTGAAAGAGGTGGATTCCTTGCTCTATGTGGACACAGATATCCTTTTCCTGCAGGCAGTAGAGGATATTTGGTCCCTGCTTTCTCAGTTCAACTCAAGCCAGTTAGCTGCTATGGCTCCAGAGCACGAAGAGCCTCGCATCGGCTGGTACAACCGTTTCGCCCGTCACCCTTATTATGGCAAGACAGGCATCAACTCAGGTGTCATGCTCATGAACATGACTCGCCTCAGGGAGAAATTCTTTAAGGTAATGTTCATGCAGATTTTTTTTTGTAGTCATGTAATTTTATATAGTATGTAAACCTCTGTTGGTATGTGCCTGTAAGTAAGTTTGTATATCATAGACAGTTAAATAAACTTCAGTATTCCCTTATGATGGCAAAGAGTACCCCTATATGTGTGAAAATTTGTCATACATTCAAGAATGTTTCTGAGAAAAGTTTAATAAAAATTTAAGAATATTGGAAGGGGGAAAGTGGGAAATTTTCATATTTTAAAAAGTAGCTGAGAATGGGGGGAGGTCTCAGGAATAGCTGTACCACCAACTTTGGCCAGTTGAGGTCAGTCTTGTATTTCCTTTCTGAAGCTACACAACAACAACAATTCTTTGATGGACAATGTAGTTTCTCTGAATCCAAGTGAAGTGTTAAAAAAGGGATTCATTCCCTGGAATTACAGGTTCATGGTTTTCTGATGCAAAATAATATAAATTATGTCTAATTGCTGTATTTTATCCTACTAGAATGACATGACAGCAGCTGCACTGAAGTGGGAGGAAATTCTGATGCCTCTTCTCCAGAAGTATAAACTTAATATCACCTGGGGTGACCAGGACCTTCTTAATATCATATTTCACTGTAACCCAGGTTCGTGCCACCGTATATACAATAACCTTTTGAGTCATGAATGTCTCCTTAAGTCAGGACATAAACAAGGCTTCACTAAAGATATGTTGTTTATTGTTTTGGACATTTATCATCAACATTTGATTTAAATGGGTTCTTGTTGAATATACACAGTTTTTGTTTTTATCATCATCATGTCTCTTGCTCTGTTACAGAGAGCCTGTATGTGTTCCCCTGCCAGTGGAACTACCGTCCAGACCACTGTATCTACGGCAGCAACTGTCAACAGGCTGAACAAGAAGGTGTCTTCATTCTCCATGGTAACAGAGGAGTGTACCACGATGACAAGCAGCCAGCATTTCGAACTGTCTACGAAGCCATCCAAAAGGTAGAGATGAGCTGAACCAATCAAAAGTCTGTGGTTTCTCCATGACCCCACAGTAAAATAAAAAAATCCTGAAGGGCTCGTATTTCATAACAATCACCAAGTTTTGTAAAAGGTTTCTGAATAAACTTTATATTCATTCTTGCAAAAACAAAATCTATTACAGGTACTTTAGACACAGGCAATTGGAAAAATGAATGTAAGGGAACTTGTTTGAAAGGCTTTGTTTATTCTAGTAAGTGATTATTTTTATAGACTTTCTTCCCGGTGCCTCTGTTTCTTTAGGGAACAGTTGTGTGGGCAGACTGGACTGTTTGGAGAAACATTTACTAGTCATTATATTATCAATAGGCACTCCAGGCCATTGCTTTTCTCTTACGGATGCTTCCATCCACCAGTGCATAATCAATAGCCTGTTGAACATTTCCGTCATTCTGTCTCAGCTCTCCGAATCCAGACAAACCAGCCCCACCCAGTTTTCATCAGTGGAGGGGTTGTGGAAGATGTTGTCAGTTGCAAGGCTAAAATGAAATTTTTGTGGTTTAAAGAGACTAAATCATTTCTTGATTAAGTTTTGACCCCTTCTCCTTTACATTTTAAGATTTGTAGAAGCCTTAAGTTGGTAGGACACCCAACAGAGCATTGCCAGTGCATGGATTGCAAAAACGAGGGCAGAACCTGAATTTAACAAGTATGACATCTTGTCAGATTTACCTTAAACGCTTTTCAGCTTTTAGAGCTTCAAAGTCCACTGCACGTCAGTCATTGGTGACCAAGCAGGTCAGGCCCGAGAGCTCTCTCGCTGTTGCACTGACGGTTTGCCTTCGATCTTCTCTTGTTTATATCAGCACACCGGTCAACATGCAGGCGGCAGTTGGGTAGGGGGGCGAGCAAGCAAGGGAAGCTTCATTAGCTGGTCTCCATCCATTACCGCTACAGGGCCCAGCCTGGCCACTATCAGTGCGGGCAGTGTTCTCAGCCATTAAGTAAACGAGCAGGCTTCATTATGGGGCACTCGGCCCCCGTCCCTATATCAGCCTCTCCGACAGCACAGACACACATGCAGCGTGCAAGACAGCACATAACGGATTTCACCTGATTTTAGGGGGTTGAAAAATGCTGTGGGTTTTAATTAGTAATCATAAAATGTGTCCTGTATTAAGTAGATTAATTTAGGATATAGGACTTTGTAGTACAATTAGCTTATTAGAACAGAGCCTGGTCTAACCGCAGAGGGTTTCATCCTTTGTTGTTATAAATTATATTGAAGCTTTTATCAACCCTTCCTGTTGCTCCAGCCCCTCAGTCCCCCTCATGCTTTGTTCACCAATGCCCAGAGCAGGCAATTCTGGGGGAACCTCTCATTTCCATCCCACCAAGAGCTCCTTCGTCAGTCTGACCCTCATGGCAGGCTCTCCCAGCCATCAGAGGAGCTTGCAATAAAGGGCACTACCATTACCCAGCCAAGCCCACAGAAGAGTTGTAAAATTTTTAGTGCTGATGCTAGTTTGAGACATCATGATGGCTGTGTGGACAACGCAACGGCATCATCCACATAAAAATCGATAGGAGGCTATTAATGGTGTTTTATTGCCTGCTGCAGTATATGAATGATAATAAAGAAATCATGCCTTGAGTAACCTAATGCCTGGCCAAACCTGAGTCAAACCAGACACACTTTGAAATAGTGATTTTTTTTTTCTTATTTACTAGAGTGATGAAAGAATGGTTTACCTCAAAATAAAAGCAGGAGTCCTGCATTTTTATTTATAGACTGTGCGTGACAAAAGCCTGGACTGCTGATATTTACTGGCTGAAGGGCTGGAAGTGTTATCTGCTGTTTACTTGGTCTCACAAAAGCATACAATTATGAAGGATATCTGGAATGCTACATATATGCTCATATTTGATCTGAAAGCTGTAGCTTTCACCAATGCTGTCACTCTGTACTGAGCACATTCTTGTATATATGTCAGAATAGATATTCTTCCTCAAAACATGAATCAAATGCAGAATGTTACTGTCGAACTGACAGTGACAAATATGGTACTTAATGCATCTGATTTGAATCCAGTTGTCACAGACTTTCATAGGAGGCAACAGGTGTTAAAACACGCTTGTGCTTTTTTTTTTTTTTTTTTAAAAAAAAAAGCATGTTTCAAGGTTTTCCTGATTACTGTTTGGGGGAGAGCTGAATTTTTAGTGTGTGCATCCACCAGTGACACATAATCGTACAACAGTGGCATAACACTGGAATAAATCCTGATCTTTATGATGTTACTGAGTCATTGAAATAAGTATAATACCTGCATGTTTTTCTTCACATTACAGTACCCGTTTGGGGAGAACATGGAGGCCTCACTACTTCAGCCGCTAGAAGCAGCACTACAGACCACCACCCATACCTACTGTGGAAGAGCCAGCCACCTGTTTACCAAGAGGTTAAAACAGAGCATTGCATCTGTTCAACAGGACATTACGCAAAGAAGACAATCGGGTAACCACTTCAATGCCACTCCATGATTAGCGCCTAATGTCTCATCGCATTAAGATTCTTGGATTGAAGACACCCATTTGGAGCCATTGAGCTGGGTGAAAAACAGACTCAATACTTTACCATCATCTGTTTACAAACTTTATATCAAGACTTTGGAAAAGAGAAGAGGTAGTCTGCGGTAGAGGTTTAATCTTTCATTGTGTGAAACCAACGCTGGAACACAACCAGGTCACAAATGCTCTCTCAACTTGCTGAAAAATATACCGGATCCACTTTGCCCTGAAGAGATTTTGAACTTCATAGCTGAAAGGACACTTACTGTATTTCAGACAATCAGGGGCTATTATTTTTTTGTTTTGAGAAAGAATCTACAATTGTCCAATGTGTTTGTGAAAAGAGGGTACTCGGAGTCACTATTCTCATTAAGAGTATTTTATGAGATTGTTGCAATATAATTTTGCATCTGGCATTTGTATTAGTGTTTGTCTATGCAGTATATCATAAAAGAGGGTGGTTGTTATTTTAAGGTACTTTTTAACTGTACAGGAATGTTGATTTTTTTAATTGAAAAAAACAAGTGTTCGTCAAAAACACCTTGGACTCAGAATCTGATCAGTATTTATTGTTAGACATCTGTGACGGGAAGCACTTTTGATACTTATGAGGATATCATTTTATATAACCTGGTATGGGAGTTTTAAAAACATTGTTTACTGTGCATCCTAGTAGTATTTAAGTCATTCTGTTAATTTAACCAATATCGGCACATTTCCCTATAACTGAAACAGTGTCATATGGAGCAGTTTGTTTCTAATCAAGCCAGCTGCTCCAAGACAGGTTTATCAAATGTTTGCACTATTGATTGGAGATTGTAACAATGGGCCTTATTCACCAACGAAATTTGTTCCTAAAAACCTACTTACACAGTTTTCACAAAGATTCAGTCATTCAACACTGTTGTCTTATCTGCTTTCTTCTTATCTGCTTGTTCTTGGCTAAGAATAGAATCTACACATAAGCAAAAGCACTCTTGCTCACATATGGGTGCTGATGTGTTGTTGCAAAGTTGTAACTGTTTGTTTTAAAATGATTTTTCTGAACTTTTCCATACAATATGATGGCATAGAAAGTGAAATATTTTTTGAATAACAAAATATGTTTGATAATTATTTTCAGTGCAGTACAAAACATTATGCAAAGAAGCATATACTTCACACCTCTTTTTGGGGGTATTTTATTTTTTGATTTTATGTCATTATATTATATTTTTTTTCAACGTCTTCGGTTGTGCGACCTTCTCCTGACACCATTTTCACTGTGCAAGTAATAACTTTCTAGGCTTCATCTTTGTCTGCTGCTTTATAGCCACTATTTACACTACTAAATATTATGGCTTGTTTGCAGTTGATTTCCTGCAGCAGCACCTCCACCTGATTTACAGCTTTGCTTCGGTATTCTTCCCATCTCAATCAAATTCTTTTCAGTTTCTGTGTACACACGGCCCAACATGGTGATGCCCTTCTATGGGCAATAATCAGCATGCACTAAATGTATGAACACAATGATGATTTTTCTTACGAACAAAAACTTATTGGTGAATGAGGCTCACTGTAATCAGAAATGTAATGACTTAATGTTTTACTGCAAAAAACAATACAGATATTAAAATGGGAAATAAATATTTTATAAACTTTCAAAGCTTTCAAATTAAAGAGGCATTTTCATGGTAGCAGTGGTACAGTATAGTATGTAGTATCACTAAAATACACTATATGCGTTAGGAGAACCTCAAAAGTATTGCTGAAAAATTGTAATGAAGCAAATTAATTTTGTGTTTTAGGTTTCATTTGGAACACTCTGTTCTCAGTTTCCTCCATTTCATTTTGTATTCTGATCCAGATTTTTGCATCGGTCATCACAAACACTTCGCATAAACTGCACTTGTTGCCCACTTACTTCACACAAAGACTCAGCATGAGCTATGTCCTAGAAGGCAGCAGCATCCTGAAATTAAGAAATCAATGCGTGAGTGTGAGGACTTCAGAAAGTGTTGTTAGATGGCTAAAAAGGAGCTGATGTGTCTGGGTCAGTAGCCTCTGGCTCTTCATTTCACAGGCAGATTGTTAAACGTGCCTGGAATAGGTAATAGCTTAATATGGTGAATTTTAAATGGTCTTACACGTGGTGTTAGATATATCCATTTTTCTTGTCAAGGAATTGCAAAGTGTGCAATGAGCAGGGGAAAACATTTTGAATGTTATTAGGAAAGAATCTAAAGCTCAGTTTCTTGATGTTAAGCCAGTAGAAACCGATCACAGTAGACGGTCTCCAAAAGATTTGTATATTAGGCAATAAATGGCTGTATTGCACTGTAAGCTAATGAGCGAAAAGTGAATTTTTGTTTACTTCATTGGGAAAAGTTGTTGTCAAAGCAGGTTGATCATTCCGAGCCTCAGGACATTTTACTCCTACTCAGGGTTGGATGATGTGTTGCAGACTAAAGAGGGATTATAAATTTGCTCTGATTCATATTTTTAATTCAGAACCTCAGCGAGTGCATGTTGTAGTCTGCTGTGTTGATGCAAAAAATGCCTAGCACAAAAAAGATGAGGTTTATTTATTTTTCTTATGAAGTGATTATACATTTGTAGTGCAATGCTCAATGATATTATTGAATACCTTCAAGCGCGTTCCTCAGTAAGATGGATGTTTGCAACTTCAATATGCAAAGCATGTTCTGTTTTTAGGGGGAAAGACAAATGCTGTTACTACATGGTTTTACAGCTCCATCCCCCCGACCCATCCCCTGAACGTAATGGTGATTGAGCTCTCATTCTCTTTCAGCTTAACAGGAACTGCCAATGGATTATTCATGGTATTGCTCACACCACTTGGCCTCCGTTGATGTTCAGCTGCGATTTAAAGCCCAGGCATAAACAGTTGGAAGCAAAGGGCCCAACACACAGTAAAAAGGCTAAGAAAATAAGGATTATGCAGTTTTAGTCAGTGCAAAAACATAATCTTCTTTATTTTAGGAAAGTGCGGAGCTTACATCAACAACATTTACAGTATGTGCAGAGTACATTTAAGATGACAGGATGTGTTTTTCAAGGTGTGTTGTCCAGTACATGTAGGAATGATACAGTATGTACACACTGAAACAAATGTTCACCATTTCTCTCTTATCATTGAAGTAAAATAGAGTAAATTAGACTATTGTTTAAAAAAAAAACATGAAGTTAAAATTCCAGTGTTCACGAGCCTTTTATCTGCTGCATGCCTCCACGAACTATAGAGAAAGATCACTGGAAAATTAGTTAGCCAGAGCCTTCACCAAAGCTTCAGTAGCTGTGCATGCCATAGATCCAAAACAATGACAGAGGAGATGCTTAAAAGCCCAATAGAACTGTTGAGTGGGCTGATGTTTCTGTGTTTTCAGCATAAAAGAAAGCACTTTCACTTCACTTTCCTTTTATTTAATATTAATGTCAAAAATATTTATGGTTCAGTCAGTAGGTTCAAAGCACAGTTTTATGGAAGGCTTCAGACATCCAGTACTGCTTGATGCGTTCTGGGACCTGCCAGGAAGGCAATTAAGATTAAGCAGAAGGGCTGTTGAGGCTTTCATAGATAAAATGTATTACTCAGTATGTGACGCGACAACATAAGTTTTACTCATCAAAGGTACTTCTCAAGAATGCCCGGACTTCAATCTGCTCATTTTGCAAGACAGCACTTCCTCCGCGAGGATGAGACTCCAGATAGTCAAGACATTCACCTGACAGCAAGTCATGTATCTTGTCAGTTTGATGAACTGAATGAAATGACAAACCAGAGTGGGGATGAGAGGACAGTAAGAGGTTTATCACAGCTGAATGGACCAGGTGGAAAACGCTTTTTCCATTCCAATCCATTTCTCTACTCCACACCTTTTCTGCTGCAGAAGGATATCATTTAACCGCTGAACATTTTGATCAATAATACATTTGCCTGCAGTGCTGAGACAGGTATAATTGTGCTGATATGTCAGGGTTTAAAACAATTAATGTAATTTACCGTTGAGCATTAGCTATGCATGGATCCTTCGGTATCATGCTGAGAAGGGAATTTGCCACTGTAAGCAGAATACTATGAGAAATATGCATATGCAAATACAGTGAAATAGCTAGTTCAGTGCCTGTCAGATATAGATATCATCTTGTCAAGAAATGAAGTTCAATTTAACCAATTTATGAGAAGGTATCTATACATGGTGTGGATGCTGACTACGCTTTCTTGTGTTCTTCATTTGGCAAAAGGTCTTGTCTGTATAATTATTGATAGACTGTACCATAAATCGAGATTCTTCCTAATTCCTTAAGTCTTGGAACACGGCTAAGAGAATGCAGCTATGCTAGTGGCTCTGTTAGGCTGTACTTACACAGCAGTGCTTTGGGTAAGCATGGCAAAATACTCACACTGACTACTAATACTAACATGCTGATGTTTAGCAGGTATAATATGCATCGTGTTCAACACCTTAATTTCACAGGTAAGCATGCTCATATTTGATAATTAGCGCTGAACACAAAGAAGAACTGAGGCAGATGAAAATGTCACTAGTTTTATATTTGGCCATAAACCAAAGTACTGGACAAATTAATATTTTGACCAGTGATGCACGCCAGATCAAACATCAAGGGTTCACTATATTATTGGGCTGCAATTCATCCTGAGTGGGATTGAATGTCTGTATCACTCAAAAACATAAATGTCAACCTTATAGTGGCACAAGTAAAATCAGGGCATCATGAAAATCAGTAGGAAGTGTCTTCTGGGGAGCATGAATGTCTACCAAAGTTTATGGCCATCCATACAATAACTGTTGAGGTATTTCCATCTGGACCAAATTAGTGGACTGACCAACTGCCATCCCTAGAGCCACAAGGTTATTCTTGGATCTGTGTTTCTAAACTTGCAATCCAAATTCTGTTTAGCAAGTTCTGTAAAATGTATTCCTGAAAGAACAGAAGGTGAGCTAGATTAATGACACGTCACCCTACAGCTACACTGTGCATGGATCAATGTTTCAACAAATAATCCATACCCTTGCTACCTGAGGGTGGTGGCTCCTCTCCTCTCACTCTGCAGCCATAAACAACAGCTCAAAGAGCTTCCACATTGACCCCAAGGGCTCTTGCTTCCACTGCCATTACATACAAGATAGTGAGGCATGTTTTATAGGTACCTAACATTCAAACACAAAAATAAGGATGTTATTACTCAGCTGTACTCTTACATTGGCTTTTTATGGCCCAGTTGGAACAAATGTCACTGAGACTGAAGTAATACCATCTGTATTAAAAGAATATATATATATATTCTATATATTATATATATAAAAGAATATATCAATCACTGCAACTGATAAAGTGTCTCATCAATGAGCCACATCCCAGTGCCTTAGGGCTACGGGACTATTGGTTGAAATCAATGCTATGCCAAGTATTGTTAGTGAACAGTAAGCCCACATGATTCAATACTCCGCACTTTCTTGATTGCATTTTATACACTGCTGACAAGCAATATTAATGGACTGAGCATGTGATTCACGATAACTGATTGACTGCCCAAGCTATTACGGGCAACCGTTTTCATGCAGCAGCATGACAGCAGCATCAGTGGCCATAAATTTTCTGTGAGTTGGCCAAATGCCAAGAATGTATTTGTGTCATCTATTTGCATGTAAATAATTTTGTGGTTATGTCTGTGTGTATGATTTTTGAATTTCAGGAGACCTTGAGTTTTTGTTTATATATGTTCTCCTGGACCCCCTGGAGACTCTGGGCCATTCCCTCACCACAGTGACGTAAATTACTTTGTGTCCTTTTGTTTTTTGACCCCAGTTGGTTTAATTGCTTAATACTTACAGTAAACTGAGCAAATTATGTTCTGTACACATGCTTTTTTCATATCAATCTTTCCTTTCCTTTCCTTTTCAGTTCCCCTGAGTCCTCAACCTCATGTACTATAGGTCATTTAATTGTCTTCCACATGCATCCCTCCTTCACTGGTATTTCCTAATGAATGTATCGTTCCTAGGCCCACACACAGAGTTTGCCTCATTGACTATTGGAGCAGCTCGACCTGTGTGTGGCACCTTTAATTGTTTTTCCCCGGATTCTGACAGTGGATGACACATGATGGATTTGCCAGAACACTTATCTCTGACACGGAAAAGGACAGTCTGCATGTACCTTAAAAAACACTCACGGTCAAATGAGAACTTCTGCAAGATGCGGCCTAGTCAGAACAAATGAAATTTTTAAGGGGTGGATTTCCAAGCTAGGTTTTAAACCACAGGAGTGTCTCTCATTTGAAGTTGAAAGTACATTCAAGAAATCCCCCGGGTTAAATGGGCTGTTCCGCAAACTCCACAATTTACCACAAATCTCTCTTCACCTCATGAACTGTTGGCTGTGATGGAAGTGTTAAATGAGCTGGGGTTTCTGGAAAAACGTAGGCATGCCCCTCATGTGAAACCTATTATAAAAACCTAATCTCGAGCTAATTTAGCATTCTATTTCTTGCACTCTGAGGCATTCGTAACACTGAAATAGATTAATCAGACACATTACAGCAACAATGCAATTTAAGGTTACCAAGCTGCAAAATGCATAATGAGCTTTAGGATTCAACTAAAGAATATAGCACACATTGCTCCAAGAAAGCTATTTTTCAGCTCTCCTTATTATTTTCAAGGGCACTTTGACCACCAAAACAAGAGATGGTTTCTTCATCAAGGCTTCTACAAGTCATTATCATTATTTATGCATGCTTAGAGGACTGAAGGGCCTAATTCATGTGATATGATGGATAGTTGTTGAGTGTAGGTTACATGAAGATTAGAGAGAATGCTTCACAGATTTCATAAGGTGAATTACACCTAAACTGAAAGGCCATTCCTCACCTCTTCAACAAAGTCTTAAATGGGTATAGAAACTTTGATTGTATTTTTTTACAGCAGCAACTTTAGTGCTGTGATCCTGTAAACAAGCAGTATTATCACTTTCAAAGATATTCTGTCATCTTGCTGGGTAGCACCCTGAGAAAAATAGACACTTAGATATTTTTGGGGCAACTACTTGAAATCAGAGTTCTCCATATACTAAAAAAGCCAATCCTAGAGTACCACAAATACATTTAGCCAGCCACATAATGCAGGGATGCAAGAAGTGCTTGACTCCTCTCCAAGAACCTATACAACATTTTAAAATATTTATTTCGAAAAAAGTAATTCAGTCAAAAGTTAAAGTAAAGAAATATTAATAGCAAAATACACTTAAATAATCAAAAGTAAAAATAATTATTCTGCAGAAAAGTGTCTCCTGTGATTGATTTATTATATTATTAAACTGTTTATAGGCAACAGTGCTTAAGAGGCATTTTACTGTTGCAGCTGCTTCAGGTGGAGCTCGTTTTAACTAAATTATACAGTTTATAGTATACAAATAATCCTGGGAGTTGTGTTGTAACAGCCCGTGGTAGGGACTCCCAAGACAAAGTGATCTCAGCAGTGGGGGCCAGACTAACAGTCAGCCATACGACCCTGATGTTTTTGTTTTTTTGTTTTTTTTCGGAGATGTGTTGCCACACCCGGGCCAGGGAAACTGGGGCCCCTATCCTGGAGCAAGACCGAGGAGAGTTCAGTGGTCAGTTTCCAGGTGGCGTTGGCTTCTGCCAGGGTTCTCCCTTGTCACTGATCCTAATTCCATGATTTTTCATACACTTTTTTTTTTTTACCTTACTATTTAAAATTATTCACTAGACCTGAACTACTTAAAGTGAATTAAATGTTTTTTTCTCTGTAAGGCAGCTGGGCTTACCGTGATAGACAGTGTTAGGAGCTCAGACATCTGGAGGGAGCTAGGAGTAGAACTGCTGTCCCTTCACATTGAAAGAATCCAGTTTTGGTGGTTTGACTTTCTGATTCGGATCCCTCCTGGAAATTGGCCATTGGAGTTTTCTGGGCACATCTAACTGGCTGGAGCAGTATATTGTCTCCCAAAGCCACCATACTCTTTTGTAATAGTGTAATATTGGGAGGAAAACTGTTTCACAGAGATGCATACATTACAGAAAAGTCAGAGGAACTGACTGTGTCAAGGAAATACACAGGAAGAGAGGAGACACTGCCTGTATTTAAAAAAGTTTTCCATCATGACTAGAGAATAACCAGATTTCAATTAAAGAGGACACTCTTTATTGTCATGGGACCCAGGTCGAGTCAGTGGTATGTGCCTTAAGGGTCTGACTTCATTCTATGTCATTATCTCTCTCCTGCATGCATGGATTTCCTTTTACCTTTACCCGGCAGCCATTCAATGTTCCATTCATTCAATAGGTGTTCAGGAGGAATCCGTTGAATGCTGTGATCCAGAGTCAATTCTAAATTGTAACATTGAGTGAAACATTTATGCTTGGTGCTCTTAGATTTAAAAAATTGATTACATTTGCTGCAGGTGACATCTTGTATGAACATACAATATATCATCTAAAATTTACATGACAAGGCTCAAATTGTTACTTGAAATTAAAATATCAACTGGGTAATTGTTTAACTTCAAAACTGTAACAGTTTTGAGTCAAACTTTAACATGAAACAGTTACAAAAAATAGAGCTTATTTGAACCTGGTCTCATTATTATTATCAAATATATGGGATGATGCAACATGCATTCCATGAACAAAAATGTATGCAGAATGCAGGAAGAATGCAACATTTGACATTTGTAACAAAAACTGGGTTAATTTTGCAGAAGGGTTGCAACTTTATATAACATGTCAGTGACAGTTTAATAAGATTAAATTGTAATTCTGTTTGCAGATCAATGAGGTCTACTGTGTAACACTGAAGGATAATCCAGGAGGCTTCCGTAAGGATTGTTTTACCAACCCACAAACGTTGATAAAACAATCTTTTGTGCCATTATTGTGATGTATTAAGTTATTCAAATCCTTACATAATGATAACATTTTACTTCATACATGAAAATCTGAAAGGGCAGGCAAAATACATCTGGGTGTGGAAAGAATAGCACTTGCCCCTCATTTTCACTTCTGAGGTGCTCTTGAAAAAGGCTCTTAACCCCCACCTGCTCTTGTGGAGCTTCTCAGTTGCCAACATTTTAGACTTTATTTAGACTAGGAAGCTTCCAGATGTGTGAGTATGAGCTTGGCTTGAAAGGACTTAAGAGAAAATTTAAAAAAGAAAAGTAGAGTAGAGTATTGGCTCGGAAAACAAAACATGCCATGAGGTTTCACCAGAATATGAAAAGTTACCCATGCAGACAGATTCGAGTAAGGTTAGACAAACTTAACCACCATGTTTTCCATACATGGTGGATACAGCTCACTGGTCTGACTGCCAGTTTATGATCTGTGAAGACACTGAGTACTGGTGAATCAGGGTTGTGGGTAACTTTTGATAAAGTGAATTTAAACTGGGCATTGTTCAAATAATGCATGAGTCTGGATGAAAATGGGGGGCACCTGTTGACAGCTGCTTTCTCATAGTGATGACACTGAGGGCTCTGTGGCAGCAAAAACCAATTCCACTGGCAAGACCTTTCTTATGATCCTCTCTATCCAATTATGTTCCTGAGCAGCCTGCACAGGGGCTGAAATTACATCATGACCTTAGTTTATATCTCCACAATTTTGGGTGGAAACCTCATTATGGCACTTTTTAAATCCTGGGGTGGAGGCTTATACTGAGTTTCATTGGGCTATCTATGTGCAGGAGCATTTTAAATTGTTATCAGTTAAAAAGGACAAATCCCTTTTGAAGTGAATTTCTGAAAACCTTTTTCATAGGATAATAGATGTTTTTATCTAGCACCTTGACTGTGTAATATGATGCTTCCTGCACACAGCTTTATAATTTTTTGTAGTGACAGCACTGTGTACATTTAGAGTTATGAACATCAGCAGCTCCTGTTTGATTGTTTGTTTGAGATGAAGTGTAAATAACTGATCTTCCTGGATTATAAATATTTGAGAAGCTGCAATAGATCTTTGTTTAGTCACGTGATCATTTATATATCAAGCCAGTAATGTACATGCTCAAGCTTGCCAGATGAAAACTCGCTCTCACTTATAAGCGGAAACTTTCCTCTAGTTTTATAAATTAAATGCATTGAAATTCAGACATAGACATCTCCCTCCAGGTGTCAGTCTAGATGGGCTTGTCACAGGTTATCAAATGATGGCGCTGATTATATACTATAATATAGAAGTTTTTTCTGTGTTGCTGTTTGCTGCAGTCTTCCCCTCTGTGCATTTTAATGAACAGCACTTTTGAGCACCAGAGCAGAAAGTCATAAAAGCATCATTTGGCTTCATGCTACCACTTTGAACAACCTTTCATGCCACTGCACTTTCCTTTAATTTCATTAGAAAATGTGTAAATGCAAGGAGATGGGAATGGAACAACTCGGCAGGACTATCTACTAAACATCCTCATGCTTTTGATCACATTGAAAATCAGCATGTGTCCTCCTCAGTAACAAATGCGGGTCTAAATCATCACAAGGCATTCAGAGTTCTACACAAATTCCTAATTCAATTAACATTTCAGAGACATGTCCTGTCCTAATCACAATTATATGGTCTGGCATTTACAGTATATGGCTTGTCCGCTAAGAGCACTTTCCCATTTAATCCTCCACAGCACATTGTCGTGATATAGTTTCCTGACTCCAAGTGAGTGCTCTAATGGAGCTCCACACAAGTGCAGTCATTCAGCTGATGTAACATGATTATTCTTACCTTCAGCTAGACTAAAGGTGTGAAATGCAGAGAACACATGGCTGAAGTGAAGTCACTAATAGACAGAGTCAGAGCAGAGTGGGGGTTTATTAATATGTTAAACCTTGTGTACAGTATATTTTCTTTCTTGCATTGCATTGTGACTTCATGCACTTGCATGCACGTTACAAGAGGATATATTATTGGTAGCAAGGGGACTTTGATTTTAATGCTAAGGATAGACTTAACTGAAAAATGAATTGAAATGAATTTGTTGTGAAGAAGACCCAAAGAAAATTGCAAGACCTCTATTCTAACCACATTGCCTTGTGGGAATTTACCAGTCTTGCCACAGTGACTAAAAGCTATAAACCCTTTTACTTAAAATACCATTGCTTTTGTCTCTGTTGTGACAGGGTTGGTTTACAGACACCACTCCTCTTCTCCACTGGCAGGCTATGTCATTATTATTCAGGTGTTGGTGTCCCGGGAGAAATCCTCCCCTTAGAGGCTGCATCCACTGTTTTTTGCAGATACTCCTCCATTATACAGTGAATACAAATAAGACAACACTGTCTCCCTCTGTTTTGTTTCTGGCCACTCCTGCAGTCTGTGACAACAACATGCATATTTGCTGAATAGAAGTCCTCCTCTATTATTGTGGGATGACAGCACAGCAAATCTTTTTCAGTGCATCATTGTGGTCACAGTGCAAGTCATCAGGTGGA